>OX388226.1:7200000-8400000 GCA_947578815.1 Epinotia ramella | reverse complement strand
AGGTCAAAGTATTATTATGCGACAGTATTATTATGACAATAGAAAATATGCTAAATCAATTATGCGAAACTATATTAGTCTAAAAAAAATTATGCCAATGAAGGGGATCCCTATAAATATTCATGCGGGTTCCAAATAACTGATGCCGATTCAATCTTGCTTCTGACTAATGCGGTGTATGTACAACAACTGTACTACTTTGGGATCACGAAAATCTTTCGCGTTGCGGATGATGAAGCCAAGCCTCTTATAACAATCCTTTGCGAGTGATATGATGTGCTGGTTAAAAGTAAGTTTCGGATCAAAAGTAACGCCAAGATCTTTTATAGAATTTACGCGAGCTATGGGACAATTGTCTAAGGAAAAGTAAGTTTCGGATCAAAAGTAACGCCAAGATCTTTTATAAAATTTACGCGAGCTATGGGACAATTGTCTAAGGAATACGAATTATGAAGAGGGGAAAGAGAGCGGGTAAAGGTCATTGTATTACATTTGGACGAATTAAACAGTAATTTATTAGTTTTAGCCCAACAGAGAACCGCGTTTACATCCTCCTGTAACAGTTTACAGTCAGTGACATCATTTACGCGACGTATAAGTTTAAGATCGTCCGCATAGAGCAAACAGTCAGAGTGATGAACCACTTTCTCGAGATCGTTTATCATCAAAACGAAAAACAAGGGCCCCAGGATGGAACCTTGACTTACCCCAGAACGAGTATGGTACGGTGGAGAAATATAACAACCGTGGCGCACGAATTGTTGCCGATCTCTGAGATAGTCAGCGACCAAATGGAGGAGTTTCGGAGTAAAGCCAAAAGACGCAAGTTTATCAAGGAGGATGTCATTATCAACACGGTCAAAGGCTTTTTGGAAATCAAAATATATAACATCAACTTGAGAGCCTTGATCTAAATAACTTGATATAGTGTCTGTTAGGCATAATAAATTGGTATTCACTGACCGCCGCGCACGGAAACCATGCTGGCAGTCGGCAAGATATGGGCTTATTTGAAGTGAGATTTTACGATGTAAAATAGATTCTATAACTTTGGGTAAACAAGAGAGAATTGCAATAGGGCGGTAGTTTTCGGCTTTTGAAGAGTCTCTGGATTTAGGGATAGGCTTAACGCGTGACATCTTCCACTGGGTTGGATATTTACTAGTGACCAGAATTAGGTTGAATATATAATGTATAGGATGAACCAGAAATTCTTTGCCGGCTTTAATAATATACGGTGGCACATTATCAGGACCGACAGCACTTTTTGGTTTTAGTCTATTAATTGCAGCTGCTATTTCCTGCAAACATATTTCAGTAACGTCAATTCGAGTAGCAGATTGGGAAATGTCATTCTTTATAGCTAGATTCGAATCTAATGATGGGATGCCCGGTAAAAAGACACTAGAGAAAAAGTGGGCAAACGCCAACGCAGCGTCCGGACCCTTTCGTTCTTCTCTGACGTATGAAATAGTGGCTTCGAAACCTCCTTTAGACCTTAGACTGTTGATATGATTCCAAAATTCCTGAGGGTTTATTCCGATGTTCCGTTCAACAAACCTAGTGTGATCGTCATAAGCTTTCGTTATGAGTTCTTTAACATGTGTTCTTAATGTACTGAATGATTTGTAGAATTCAATATCCCCGGTCGATTTCCATAACTGGTGTTGAGAGGCTTTATTCGAAATTAGATTGATAATTTCAGACGTATACCATACCGGATAACATCTTAATTTCTTATGCGATCGTATTTTCTTAGGAATGCATTCATCAAATATACTGTAAAGGATATTATAAAAGGCTTCTACGGCACTATCTACATTTGTGGCTTGATAAACGAGAGACCAATCGCTATACCGGAGCTTTTGGTAAAGTAGGTGATAATCAGCCTTACAAAAGTTCCAATCCCTAGAAGTATCAAGGTTACTAGCATTAAGTTGAGGGGTCTTCCTAGCTCGGGACATATTATTCTCAATTAAAATATCAAGAGGCGGATGGTACGCGTCAGCCTGAGGCACGAGCCCATCACCGGCCATCTTATGAACACTCACTAAACAAACCTGCTGCACCAGAACTACGTCAAGTTTGCCTCCGTATGAATTATGAACATTATTACTTTCCAATAAATCACAGTAGTTAAGGAAATAACAATAGTAGGTATTGATATTTAGTGACGCGCTGTTTAAGTTTAAATCTCCTAGTAACACTACAGGACCATTTAAGCTGTCTATTTTAGATTCTATAGTATGAAATAAATCTATATACTTAAGTACTGTCGCTAGAATGTGGAGGTATGTAAATAACAGCCATATAAAATGTAACATTATACAAAGAAAAGGAGCACCACATGTCTTCGCCGCCTGTAGTTTCCAGTTCGACGTGTCGGTGTAACGTGACGCCGGGCCGCGCTGCGAGTAACACTCCTCCCCCGCGTCGATTGGCACGGTCGCGACGAAAAACGCTCCATCCGTTCATCAACATCAACATCAGGATCACCAATGGAATCATCAAGAAAAGTCTCGGTAACTGCGACGATGTCTGCGTCCTGTGAGAGAAGGTTGTGCTTCCATTGCCGCAGCTTGGTCTTAAGGCCTCGTACGTTTTGGTATACTATGTTCAGGGGTTGAGTGCAGCGGTTTGTACGGCTTGTGTTTGGAATGTTGGAAGTTTTAGTTTTTACGAAATTTATTGGGGGGGCCTCGAAAGGACGTCCAGGGCTTTACCCTTGCGTTAAAAGGCCAAATTTCAGCGGAAAGACAAGTTTCATAATACTCTTCAGGAACCGTTATTTTATAGGACTTGTAGTCACCCCTCGATTTCAACTCATCAACTGTACACTTTCCAGTCGGACACCGTTGTTTCAGGTAAACTACAATTTTATCGGGGCCCGATGCCATATTCCAGAGGTGGATCAATTACAAGCTTCTGCGGCCTTCAAGGATGTAACGTCTGGGCCGGCCGTGCAGTGTTGGGATTTCAAGCGATGTGCTTTCTTACGACGGTCGTTGTTGATCCAGGGGCCGTTTCTAGCTTCATCATCATCATCTACATGTACCGGAGCTTCTTGGTTTTGGGGCAGCGGCGGGTCAACACTTAATACAGTTTTAATTCCAGTATCAATACTATCAACTATTACAGATTTTGTGGAGACGGATCTATTTTCGATGTTTTTCGTGGTATCAATAGGTACATTTTTAGTAGGTGTATAGTCAGAAGTAGTTTGCTCGGTGATAGATGGCTTTGGTGAGACAGAGTTGGGCTGCGATACTACCTTATTGTTGTTGTTTTGTTTCGTGCGGCGAGGCTTAGTGGTCTGGTTATCTTGTTGCTTCTCGGTGCAGTTACCCGCATCAATATTAAATAGCTTAATATTAGCCAACTCAAGAGTTTTGATTTGGTTTTCCATTTGATCCCACTTGTTATTGTGATTATCAAGCTTACTGTTGCAAATACAGACCGATTCACCTACTTCTATAAGCCGGTTACTAAGACGCCTCACTTCTTCACTTAGGCCTTTCACCTCCAGAACTAGTTCGCGAAGTACGTTATTTTCTACGGTCGAGTCGTCTAAACGAAGCTCCTGTTGTTTACCGTTCATGCTGTCATTTACATCAGTATTTGTATCGGACGTGCTAGGTTTGGGCACGGTAGCTGTGATCGACTGCTTCGGTTTATTGTTAGTATTAGACGTGCCAGCTTTGGGCACAGGAGTGGTCGACTGCTTCGGTTTATCAGAGGTTGTAGGTTTTTGAACGCAATCACGGCACATCCAGTTTGTTCTTTGGTCAGGCGTCATTGAGGAATATCGTCCGTGACTAACTGCGATGCGGTCCAGGCACACTAGACAATGTCTGACGTGACAAGAAGAGCAGGTTAAAAATTGCCTGCCCGCAATTTTACAACTACATTTACCACACTTTATAGGTGCAACCATTTTGTGAATGTTTATTCAAATGTCCATGTATACACGTAGCGCTTAGTCTATTAATACTCGCGCCATCTAGCGGATTACGAGAAAAATCGATACGGTCGATGTCACGTTGCCGTTAAGAATATGCGATTCGACACAATACAGTACAGCACAGTGCCGCCTACCACCGCTAGGTGGCGGGGTTAACATTTGTATGGTAGAATGTGTCCAGTTCCTAAGTATTTCAATAGATGGCGCTAAAAGAAGCACAAAATTCACAGAGGTTTGCGTGTTGTTTTGGGAAATGTCACTGTTACAATGGCGGTTATTTCACTGTTTGAATTTTATACAATTGTTTTTTCATTAGAGGTTATTTTTAAAAATGATCAATAAAATCAACACATCACTATTGTAAATCGTCACTGGGATCGAGACTGTCTTAATTTTAGTAACTTTGTTTGCAATCACTTAAAAGTAATAGTTTTAAAGTAGAAAACTAAATGGTCTTGATTGAAAATTACATTCTCTTATTTGTCCAGAAGCGTTTGTTTTACGGATAGATAACACTTTCACTCGTAATTACTTGGATTACAAATAACACACTAAATTACTTTTGATGCAAGATTAAGAATTTTAGATAATTTAAATTGAATTTAATTCGCAGAGCAGAAGTTAACGCGATGGCGGCGCCATCTATAATAGTTAGTTTTGTGACGTCTCTTTGTTATCTTTTCCTTTCGTATTTAGCAGCAAAAGAAGTAGTGAAATCCCACGTTAAGTGCATTTTCGTCATTTTAACGAAAAAAAAATATCTTTAAAGTGACTAATTATTTTTCCACTCACATTCTCCATCGTTTTTAACAGTTTTCTTTTCTCTCTCGTAACTCTCGTTATCTCTTCTCAGCACTTTTTCATTTCTTACAATAGAATCCTGAGCGTGGCGAGGGGTTCAAGTGTTTAACACATTCACTGCCAAATATTGCTACGCTCGTAGCCGATCCCGTGGTTTTTCTCGTATGTAGCGGAAAGCGACTACGGCGTAGGCGCCTGCTAGGCGGGTTCCTGGCAGTGACAGTGTTAAGAGAGATGGAAATGATTTTGCTACCGAGTGGCACGTACCCACTCAGTTGCTTGTGGCAACCACAGATGCTAATTTTGCGGACCCCTAAACTGATGGTGAAAGCAGCCAATTTGTAGCATGGGCTGCTTATATAATTAAAAAATTGAAGCAGTTAGGCTACCTTCCGAAATCAAGCACCCGCGTGCTGCTTTTACATCTTCTATGAAGAAAAATTTAAATACTTTTTTGAGGCCAATACTTGTTCTTTTTAACCGACTTCAACAAAAAACAAAAGTTTTAAATTCTGTTTTTTTTTTTTTGTTTAATGTTTGTTACCTCAGAACTCCTCACATTGATGAGGCGATTCATATATTTTTTTTGTTGGTAAGTATATGCTTCCACGTGGGTCCCATTTTTTCAAAAATTCAGTTGGATGATGGGATTCATCAGGAATTGAGGGAACTGCTCAATTAAACTAGGCACGCGTGTATTTTGGTATTTTCTATTATAACTCGTGGTTACACCCGGAAATCATAAATTTGGTGGAGTGGAATTGACGATGAAGACCACAGATAACTTATGGAATTCCTCAATTATGTACTTAAAAGTACAAAAGTATATCACAGATTCTGATAAGATTTCGTTGAAATAGCAACTAATGAAGTGCCAAAGGTGATCCTTGTGGAATCGACGGAAGTCCTCAAATATTATCAGCAATTCAGCACACATACAGCGATTCGGTTTTTTTCTCTAATAATCAAGGCATTTGCTATCGGAAACCAGTTCATGTGGTAAATTGGAAAAGAAATGTGGAAGTGTTCTCGTGGCTTGGCGGAGTACTAAATTGAAGTCGGTTAAAACTTTGTTTTTAAAGTAAATTATTTAAATAGCAAAAACAGCGAAGAAAAGTATAACTTTGATCCCTTATTTGAATAGCAGGACTCAAAAACAACGGCCTATCCTAACAGTATATAGATACTTCGTTACTACAATGGTGTATGGAAACCTGTCAATTTGTATGTTCTTTTATATGTACTTATAAGGCAATTGCACATTCAGATGAGTCACTCGCGATCATACAATCTGATTTTACGATTGCCGTTAGACCATGTTTATAAACAATTTATCTTGCTTGAAATATACTCCGATTATAAAACCGCGCAATCTCCGTCTAGTTACGCGCGTAATTAATTACTGTCACTAATTATAAATAGTACTTAACATTACTCCCTGCTGCTGTGCGATTTCAAACTGTTTCGACTCGTCTCACCAAGTCACTACTCACTATAGAAGTTCCACTATCTAACAAATAAGCGGAAAACTCAAGGCAAGACCTCCATGGCTGTTATTCGGAACGCGCTCTTGCGCCTCACATCACCCGTCACGGCAAATGAAACTAGACTTATGCTTGAATTGAAAGCCCGAGGTCATAGGCACACTGTATCTTGAGTCGTGACGTCGCGATTCGTAAACACTACGTGAAAAAGGCGAGTGAGGCGATCTGGCTGGTCGATTGCATAACTTTAGCTACGAGTACTATCGACAACACAGCTGACTGATCATTGGTGCACCTTAAGTGCATTGTAATAAGGTTCTATATAAACACAGGATGGTCAGTTAACAGTGTTGTCGTTTGTACGTTAGCTGCATCAAATTTTATTTTTCTATGGAAAAATTACAGTACAGTTATCTTAACGCTCATTCTGAAAGTTACGCAGTTACCTCTCAGAAGTACAAACAGTTCAAATCATCTTTGCGCGCAGCTGTATAATAAATAATAATAATAAATAATAAATATTGGGGGACAGTCTTACACAAATCGACCTAGTCCCAAACTAAGCAAAGCTTGTACTATGGGTACTAGACGACGATTAACATACTTGTATAGATAAATAAATACTTAAATACATAGAAAACATCCATGACTCAGCAACAAATATTCATGCTCATCACACAAACAAATGCCCTTACCGGGATTTGAACCCAGGACCTCTTGCTTCGTAGGCAGGGTCACTACCAACTAGGCTAAAGGAGTCGTCAAATTGTGCGTGGGCCTGTGTAAAAGCTGGAATGCGAATCCGGGTTCCAAAGCACCTGCTGAGGAAGATACCGGGATGAACGCTTGGATGAGAAAGTGGAAGAGAGGAGAGCGAGAAAGAAGGAGACGAGAGAAACAAAGAGAAAAAGACAAAGGTAGGAGAGAGAGAGTAGAAGGAAAAATATGGACTACAGGGCATCAGTAATCTTTATTATTTCACATTGCAAACATATTCTACACCTCTTAATCTAAACATCAGCCTTAAACCTAAATAAACCCCGTTTTAACTTCCTGTTTTTCGTCTTAAAACTCCTCTCTGCAAATATCCTGGCGTTTTCTAAATCCTCTTCCGTTATTGTCACTGGAACTTCATCATTAACTTCTTCAATCTTAGGTCCATAATCACTTATTTCTGGATTAAGATAAGGTAATTCAATGTTTTTATCGGACAAGTCTTCCTTTTCAACTTCCTTGACCACTTCTTGTAGAAGACTTTGTGCTATTAAATTCTGCTTCTTCTTATTTGTTGCTGGTTTTCTTCTTTGTTGTTTAATTCGTTCCCTATTCCTTTCTTTAGCAGCCTGTTGAGAGCTTTCTGTGTTTTTGTTACTTTCATATTTAATATTTTCTGCGTTCGTATTTTCTTTGTCTTCGGTTTCTGAATTTGTGTCGTTAGTTTCTTTACCAATCTCCATGTTTAAATAGTAGTAATCTGGAGAGTCTGCACAATCTATTGCGTCTCTTGGTCTAGTGCAAACAAGGACTTCCTGGGAAATAAAAATAAAATTAAAAACGATGTTCAGAGGTTGAAGCCAAATGATATAGACGTAAGCCAAAAAACTGATTTTCCACTTTTGAACCTTAACACATAAATAATAGAGTCGAAAAGTTTTGCACCAAAAAGTTCTGGTTGAGATTATTTAATGTGATCGACATTTTATAAAGGTGTCATTGGAATTGGAATCTTATACTTAGGACGGTAGAGACGCTTTTTGAATAGACTACTATGACGCAATTCGGCCAACTCAAATAAGCTCAAGAGTAAATGGTAAGATGATGAGAGACAATGAGGAATGAAGTCGTAAGAGTGAGTGACGGAAGAAACGCATGTGCGACATTGACATTTAAACAGTGAAGTCAGATGGGTCACGATTTTAGATAAACGATGAGTCATCAAAGAAAAAACCTGACTTGATAGGCTAGATCTAGAGCTTGAGAGAGATGACACGGAATAGTGACGTAGCAAGCTTCACAGCACGCCACTATTTCTTTCTGACGGTCGCCTTCCTTGAGGTACGCCCCACACCGCTGCTTAAAATACGCTAACGCACCGTAAACGCAGCAAAATGTATGGAGAATACGTGACGTATTCGACACGTCAACGCGGAGCGACCACACCGGTGCGCAACGCTGCGTATACGCGTTGACGTGCGGTACGGTGCGTTAGCGTATTTTGAGCAGCGGTGTGGTCGCTTCTTTATGCTTGCGTGTAGTGATGCATCTACTGCAGCTTTAGACACTTGTGAGATGACACTAGCGAGTACTCTCATTGTAATTCTTACTCGCTTTTACTCGCTTGAGCTAGTTGCATGTAGTAACACTCACTTACTCGCCGGCGGTGGGAAAGTGCCTGAATCAGGCCCCGTATCATGGTCGACCTTATCACGCGATAAGTCACAAGATAGAGCGTCAGTCTCGTTCTATCGAACGGTGTCAGCCAGTGACGGACGCTCTATCTTGTCTTGATATGGGGTCTGGTCTGTCCATCTCTGCCTCGCAGTCTGGTGCCATCAACCTTTCCCTGGACAACAAGGCTCGATAGCTACGTCTCCTCGACGACGTATGATGATCTCACCTGGTTGAAAACCGTCTCGTTAGGACAGATGAAGCTCCACTTGTACGTGATACTTCGTCCAGACGGAGTCTGCGAGGGTAGGCACACGTGGAACAGTTGACAGTCGTTGTCCACGTCAGCATAGTAGCCGTAGGTGCGGTTTTCGCAGCTGAAACAATACGATACTTAATACTAACAGTTACACGGTTCAACTCACGTATACAATGTCACTACGGGCGACATGTACAACAGCGCTAGACTGCCCTCCTCCCCCCGCCCTGTCGGCGCGTGCGTCACGCGCCGCTCGGCGTTCGGAGCGAGCGCGGGCAGTGATACAAGCGACACCGCCGCGAAAACACTCATCCTGAAAAAGAACTCCCGAAGAGTTCGAAACATGTCGCCCGTAGTGACATTGAATACGTGAGTTGAACCGTGTAACTGTTAGTATTATTTCAACATGTCTCACGAAAGTTTAAATTCGAATACGATACTTGATAAAAATGCTAACAATGAAAACTATCGTAAGTTTCAATTTAGTTCGGAAATTTTAATGTTCTTTGTCTACCCTGTTAGGAAAACAGGCGTAGCATTATTGGACAAGCGAGCGAAGCGAACGAAGAACGAAATTCGTATATCCAGATGTCCAGATATCCGGCTATACTCCTCTACGTGTCGTATTTCACAACAGAAATTAAAAAAAAAATAAGAAAAGAAAGGCTCGCGAGTTCTTCAGCTTCACGCGCTTTTTGACTAGTTTTGACGAGTTTTAAGTTGATATTCGTCTGTCAAAACTATATATAACTTATGGCACAAACGCTTATTGGTTCTTCCATGCATTATCTAAATATATACGTGCTTTTTTGAAAAAAAAAGTGTTATTTTAATTTTTATTAATCATGGTTCAAAAAAGCTTTGTTTGCGATGTTATTATGTTGCTTATGCATTTTTATATATGTGATCTACAGATAACTGTTCCTTATTGACAGAGACGGAGAAGTCTTTATATCTTTAACTCATTTTCACACAAGTTACGTCCAAAAAACTAGTTTTTGGCCTAAAATTGCCAAAGTTTGGTGCCATAAAGCTCGAAAACCAAAATATGGGATAACATTTCAATAAATCTCATTGTTGTTACGATAATCCATAAAAACATGAAAAAGCCAAGTGCGAGTCGGACTCACGCACGGAGGGTTCCTTACCATTATCTATAAAAACGGCAAAAAAAACACGTTTGTTGTATGGGAGCCCCCCTTAAATATTTATTTTATTTTGTTTTTAGTATTTGCTGTTATAGCGGCAACAGAAATACATCATCTGTGAACAATTCAACTGTCGTGCAATCGCGGTTCTTGAGATACAGCCTGGTGACAGACAGACGTACGGACAGACAGCGAAGTCTTAGTATAATAGGGTCCCGTTTTTACCCTTTGGGTACGGGACCCTAAAAACGGACGGTTACAGATCGGAGGTCATTGGGAGCAAGGAGCCCCTTAATCTGGCTAGGGAGTTTTGTGTAAGATTGTTGCCAAACATTTACTTTAGATATTTAATTTTGATTAGTATTCGAAGGTTTTTGCTCACCTGAACGTATCGGTAATGTTCTCTCTAATTGATGTGGCGTTTGCGGGTAAATTCAGAGTGTCCGCTTTTGTCTGATTCTCCATTGCCTGAAATATATTAATTTACATGTTTGGCCGTTAGGGCGGAAAGGTTCTCGAGTGGCGACCACGTCCCGGAAGGCGCAGCGTGGGTAGGCCCTCCACAAGGTGGACTGATGACCTGGTAAAGGTCGCGGGAGTCCGCTGGATGCGGGTGGCGCAGGACCGGTCATTGTGGCACTCTTTGGGGGAGGCCTATGTCCAGCAGACGTCTTTCGGCTGATATGATGATGATGATGACATGTTTGAATCTCAACAAATACGTATTTTAGGTGTAGAAGGTAGGTATTATGTTGTCATAGTCAGTCAAAATCTGGAATGTTATGTAGCATTTGAATATTATGTGCTATGGATGTAGGGAATTAATTGCTTTCAGGAGTTACAATTATGGGTTTAAGCTTTTCCATATTGTGTTGTTGGAGGTGAATCATATATGATGGGTAACAAAGCTTTCAACTAACTGAAAATTAAGCTCAATAAGGCTTGTGTTATGGGTAGGTACTATAGACGACGATATATTTAATAGATATAAAAACGTAAATACATAGAAAACATCTAAGACTCAGAAACAAATATTCATGTTCTTCACAAAAATTAATATTGATCAATGAGTTATTATAGAGGTTTAGTAATCAACTTACACGTAATAATTTCCCCATGGCGCCATTTTCCAGTTCTAAATCGATGTCGTCAAAAGCTCGAGTGCAATTCACGCCCAGGAGTAAAAAACATAATATATACTTTGGAACCAACTTCGCCATTTTCAATTTATTAATATCAGCGATTCTGGAAATAGATACAAAGACATTAATATTTTTTATACACCCTGACAAGACAAACATAGCTAAAAATCATCTAGACAGACAATATTTTCGGTTAACAAAACCGCATTCGGTTTATCCGTTTGGCAGCTAAGATGACATACAAACTAATAGCACTCGTTCGCTCGGGGGTTAAAAAATATCCAATTAGGATCATATATTAATATAGGGTAAGTTTTTGGTGAGGTTCTGACTTACCATATTTAAATTAATGTAAAAAATATAATTTTAAATGATATTTCATTGCCACAAAAGAGAGACTAAAGGTCACAGCTCGTTAGAGCCATCCGGCACCCACCACCACCGGTACTAACTACGGAGTTGATGTAGTGAGAGCATGCCCGTACAAATCCATATAAAGAATACTAACCGCTCGAGGCGAGGCCGTGCGGGTTGGGTGCCGGGTGGCTCTAATGAGCTGTGACCTTTGCTAAGAAATGAAAAACAAATGTATTTCTTACAACCTTGTAATAGACTAGTTGCCCGCAGCAGGCGAGACTGCCCGAGGAGGCAGATAGATTCACGGGATAAATAAAATATGTGATACACTGAGCACTTTTTGGGATGGGGAAAAATTGTTAAACTCGCGACAGATTTTTGTGACGTCAGATGCGTAGGAGGTCACGTGACCGTAGGATGGTGAGACTCTTTCACCGTTAGACGTTCGACACCGTGAGAGATTCGGGACGAGGCTTGAGGGCGGGGGGGAAAATTGTTTGATGTAAGACGTACGGGGCTTGGGGGCGGGGCGGGCCGGGGGAGGGCATGTGAGGGGAGGGTGAGGGGGGGTTTGAAAGGGGTGAGGGAGGGTTGAAGGGGGGGTTTGTGGGAAGCAATTTTTTTTTTTTGCAAAATTAAAATTATTCAAGTTTTTACTTCTACCAGCACTCCCGAAGTGCAACCCAGTCTTATTTAATTTTATTTTTATTTATTATTTAATATGAATTCTTGAAAGTGATAAGATAAGTATTTGATTTTTGTGATTACCACAGACCTACATACCAACCCAACAACCTTACAAATGCACAGAATTTTCTCCTTTATTAACATAATTTAAACAGTATTTTTAACCCCCAATGCAAAAGACTGTTACTATAGTTTGACGTGTCTGTGTGTCTGTATGTCGCATCGTAACTCCTAAACGAATGGATCTATTTAATATGTTTTATTTGTCCGGAAGCTGACGTGATAGAGATCGTTCTTAGCATTTTATGAAAATCGGTTTGACCGTTTTTGAGATTTTTGCTTTGCATTAGCTTTGAAATGAAAATGTCAGGGGTTTTTCAACTTTTCTAAGTTGTTTATTATTCAACCTGTGGGTCGCATCACTGCGGTTGCGTAGCGTTTGGAAGGAGGTCGGTGCTACATGTATTTTAAAAGTTAATATCATGTAAGGATTTGATATTACTTACTTAAATAAAAAATATAATATAAGTATAGCGTCGTAGGCGGTCGCGAAATATTTATTCAATTCAAATGTACTCACCAAAAAATTACATAAAATTCACTCAACACATCACAGTCAGCCAAAACTTACTCCAATAAAAAAATGTGAACACGTATAATTTCAAAATAGGAATGTGCGAAAATTGGCATCTCTCTCTTATATAAACGCGGAAAGATGCGTGCACAGAATAAGGAATCAGGGATTAGGTAGCGTCCGCAACGGCGGTGTGCGTTGCCAAAATCATGGATAGGGACGTAGCCTCTCTTTCACACGTGGCCTCTTTGCTAAAGTAAGAATGAGACACAAACATCGCTAGTGTAACTTCTTTGAAAGTCTATTTCGCTCTAATCGTTTTCTTTTAAAATCTGATATTGACCTGCAAAACTGGTAGTTTTGCACCCAAATATTGTTTGAATCATTATACTTTTCTGGGACTGAAATCATTACCGCGGCAAATATAATATATTCTACGGCCGAGCCCCCACGGATACTCGTTATCTCCGAGTAACTTGCAAACGAGCCCTGAGGGCCGAAGTCCTGAAGGTAAACGGGGAGGCAAGCGAAGCCGAAGGCTGAGCTTTTCGTGGAAATGAAATGCCCTAATCATGCTTTTAGCCACTCAGTTGCTTGTGGTTGTATTCTTTAATCTATGCTTGTGGCAACCATAGTTGCCAATTTCGCGGACCCCTAAACTGATAGTGGCAAAATCCGAAATCAAATGAGAGGTTAGAGAGCGGTCGCTATGCGAGCTCCGGGGCTGAAGGCCCGTGGCGTGTGTGAGCCCCCACGGACAATTTCTATCCCCAGGTGTCTTGCAAGCGAAACCGGAGACCAAAGTGCGGAAGGTGAGCAGCCAGGTAAGCGAGGTCGAAGGCCGAGCTTTTCGTAACAATGACAGATCCAAATCAAGCCTTAAGAAAGAATCAGAATCAGAAAAATATTTATTGCCACAAAATTATACTAAAAGTAAAATCGTAAGCGCTCCCAATGCCAGCCCTCACGGACACTTATACTATCCCCAGGTGGCAGCGAGGCCAAAGGCCGAGCTTTACGTTGAAACATAGGTCTATATTATACATCATCATACGTCTATATTATATTTGATATTAATATTTAATCAATGTATCTGCTGTCGTTACAGAAATCTGCGCCAGTGCCGAATTCTGGCCTGTCTGCGAGCCTCGAATTCTGTCACACCCAACCTTGACTTTGATCATTCAGATCGGTTCTCAGATACCGACAATGGGGTGATACGAATAATCGTCACGAGAATCAATAATGAGTTTGTAACAAAAAATCTTTTTTTAATGCAAGTGTTTGTCGCTGCTTCAGATTTATAAGTGCTTTAAGCTCGTTTCCTGTTGACTAGGACTTAGTCTTTACTTACCTACAATTTAAGGCAAATGAAACCCTCAAAAATGTAATCTTATTCACTCGCTTCTAACATAAATCAAATTGCGAATATCTTACACGAATCGAAGTAAGGTAAGCTTAGTGTAATTACTAGAAGACGAAAGCTACATATAAATAGGAGAAGTTTGACTATCATATTCGCATTTGGTCATTCCGGATCATGACCCCGAAATCACCGTAGGTATATGTGGCCCATGCTCGCCCGGTCCGCGGTGGGAGTATTACTAATATACCTTTTAATTTGAATGCACATGGACGCTACGATTTTCTTTTCAAACGACAAATATCAAACGATATTCCGTATATACACATACTGCGATCGCAAATCCGCATGCCAAGCGTGGCGACTATGGCATATACCCCTTATGGAAGGTACAAAAAACCACGGCCCCGAGGTTCCGGCGACCCCCGGTACCCTTGTTGTGGTAGCGGCCACGGGGCACATCAGCGGGGTCACGGGTGCGAAGAATCTCCGGCGAAGATCCGGCTACCACCACCGACGATGACCTAAAGGTATGCGGATGGCGCAGGACCGGTCACTTTGGCACTCTTTAGAATAGGCCTATGTCCAGCATAAGTCTCCAAAAACTCATCCAAGAGTCAGGATTCGTACCCGTCAACACCGATTGTAAGTCGCGTACCTAACCACTAGGCTACCACAGTTTATTTATTCATAAACTTTTTGGCAACACTCACTATTAAGGTTACCAAATCTCGGTCAAATAATTCGCCAAATCCAGCAGATGGCAATCACATAACTGTGTCTAACTGTACGGTACGACCGAAATCCGGGGCCGACTGTATCTGAGCGGAATTACTAAATAAGGGACGGGTTTAATGACATCACTGTTTATACGGTTTTTTACGTTCGTCTAGTTACAATAGTGTAGTTGCGTCATGTTAATGATAACGTAGTGTTGCTAAATAGATAGTAAACCATCAAATTATTGTAATAAAGTATACAGGCTGAAATTAAATTGGTGATACAAAATAGCAAAATGTGAAACTATCCATGATTCTGAGCAACTTTTACTATGGGACCAACTTTGTGTTATGCCAAAAAAATCCAACTAAACATTTCATTAACTTTGCTCATTTTAGACTGACGAAAATGTATGAACAGGTGCTTTTGAAGTGAACAAGCTATCTAACAATCCCACATTATTATTTTAACGAGAAAAATAAATCATCCCACTACCTATAGTTATAGGGCATTTTATTTTCAAGATTTTATTCTACTGTTTTGTCGGCGTGGTTGATTTATATACCCATGCCAAATTACAGTTTTCTAGTAAGTAAGGGTTACAGAGCTAAGCCGCAGACGGGCAGACGGACATGGCGATACTATTAGTGTTCCTTGTTGATTACGGAACCCTAAAAACCGGTCTAATCCCAATAGGATCTAGTTTTCCCTCTGGGTTGGAAACTACTAGAAAGATGGCAGTCACTTTCGTAAAAACACGGCGGTATTCATAAACGTACAACAAGCCTGTTTTAACTAAAATGGCGTTAAAATTCGTTTGTCCTTATCTGTCACTTTCACATTTTGTGTTCGTAAGAAAGGGACAAAGCACATTTTATTTAGCAGAGGCATTTTAAGTTTTATGAATAAGGGGATAAGTACCTACCTATGCCAATCTTGGGAGTAGGTGTCAAAGCGGACCCCGGGCTCCATTAGGGCACAACCGGGAATAACGCTAGAAGGATGATGATGTAAAAAAATTCAATAAAAAATAATTTACTTTATTTATATGGACTCTGGACGTAGAACCGATGGCCGTTGGGGCGGAAAGGTTCTCGAGTGGCGACCACGTACCGGAAGGCGCGGCGTGGGTGGTGACAAGGTGGACTGATGACCGTAAAGGTCGCGGGAGTCCGCTGGATGCGGGTGGCGCAGGACCGGTCATCGTGGCACTCTTTGGGGGAGGCCTATGTCCAGCAGTGGACGTCTATCGGCTGATATGATGATTATGATGATCATGGACTCTGAAAGTTTGACATTCCGAAATAATCATTCGTTTTGACAAATCACGTTAAAAAGAAGTTAAATTCGGTGCAGCCATTATCTTTTTCGTCTAGCTGACGGTCGGCGACCTCAAATCTTAGACATTTTAGCGGCATAAGACATAACTCTACTTATCTACGTGCGTGGAATAAGATTGCCATCGATGGATAGATAGACAATGTCATAGCTAAGTTCGACAAACTTTAGATTGGATTAACATTTTTGAAGTGAAAACTTCTTTAGCGCCGCTGTGCACTTTTGTGATGGGGAAAAATTGTTAAGGTGGATGTCACACTGCGACGCATCAACGGACAGACGGAGGTGCGTTTCTCGTGGTATGCAAGTACCTCAGTTTGTATATAAATTCCGTGTGGTACGACACGTCACTGCAACGCACCTCCGTCCGGCGAAATTTGTATGCAGCTCCGCACCTCCGTCCGTTATGCGTCGCAGTGTGACGACCGCCTAAACTTGCCACAGGTCACGTGACCGTAAGATGTCACGTGACCGTAAGTGTCTCTCGTTAAACCCATGGTGTGGGGTATCGTTGGATAGCTCGTTAAAAACTATTATGGGTTTCATAAAACTATTTTTGAAACCAGTGATGCGTTTGCGAGATATTGGGCTTTAAAGCCCTAATTTTTGTTCGAGTCATTGCCCCCGCCCCCCCACCTGCCGGCTAAATGGCTACTACTGGGGATGTGAAAAAAAGCAACTACGGAACATGGCCCGACACGCACTTGGCCGGTTTTTTTTTTTTTTTTTAAGTGGGTTGTGTCTATGCCTAGGTCTTGTGTACCTCTCCGCGCAACCTCCTAAGGCCTACTGAAAGAAACGCTTAGAGGAATTGAAATAATGTTCAATTGGAACAGCGTAGAGTTTTTTGAATGCACTACTTTGATGCGATTCGGCCAACTCAAATAATCTCGAGTATAAAATAACATCATAGCGCCGCTCTGGGTACGGTGGAAGCGCTTGTAGGGAGGTAAGAGAGGAAGCGAGAGCGTCGCAATCTGGGTTGGTCAACAGATATTGTGACCGGGGAAAGACTGGCAACGCGAGAATCGGATCGGCATCTAAGTATTTGGGTACATACTATAAGTAAATAATATTACTACGTACAGAGGGTTCTCTGTTAACAAAACCCCTGTTTAGGTATGCCGAACAAGCCTAAACGTGGTCATCCCTTTATATCGCATGCAACGCTCTGCGATAGAACGCGTGCGTGCGGGGCGTAGGTACATTGTTGCTACGGAATCACGGAGTGAGCCGCCTATGCTCATAGTTTTTTTTGAAGTGAAAACTTCTTTAGCGGCGCTGTGCACTTTTTGGGATGGGGAAAAATTGTTAAACTCGCGACAGGTGTCACGTGACCGTAAATGGTGAGAGATTCGGACGAGGCTTGGGGGCGGGGGGGACCAAGAAACATTCAAGTTTTCACTTCTGCTGGCACTCCCGGAGTGCAACCCGGTCTTTTTTTGTCTTTGTGGCATCATTGTTCCGTCTTCACCTAATGGCCACAGCGGAAGACCAAGCGCTGGGCCGGCCAGCATTACGCTGAGTTGTGACCGTTTCGTGACAAATATGTAGGTATGTGTCTTCAATTTGTTGTGATTTTCTTGTCGCGAATAAATATTTTCTTTCTTTCTTTCTAGTTGAAATAGGTATTATTTTATCCTCATACCTGTTATTTACCCTTTTTTCCTCATTTCACGTTTGACTTTGCTGACTCAAATGCACTGTGTGCAATCTGCAGAAAATTATCGCTGGCCTTTGGCCGTTATTATAATAACATGAACTTGCATATGATAGCTTCTGTCCGCAACTTCGTTTGCGTGAAATTATAATATCCATATCCATCCATACTTCCATACTAATATTATAAATGCGAATGTGTGTCTGTCTGTCTGTCTGTCTGTTACCTCTTCACGCTTAAACCGCTGAACCGAATTGGATGAAATTTGGTATAGAGATAGTTTGAGTCCTGGGGAAGGACATAGGATAGTTTTTATCCCGGAAATCATCCCCCAATGGGATGAAGTGGGTGGTGAAAGTTTGTAAACGAGTTCCACGGGAACGGAGTCGCGGGCAGAAGCTTGTAGACTATAATTCGTTTTTCGATAACGTCTGGTTTTACCACTCCTCCCGTCAACGAGAATTGAGACATCAAATCTCAATTCTTTACGCGCTCAATGTGCTTTAAGCTGCTGCCTAAAGAAACTAGACCTTTAATACCTACGCTTAGTTACTACGCGTCAAGATATATTTGTAGGTCAACATTGAGGTGCTTAAGAGGAAACACAAAGGCCGAGATAATTGAGAAACAGGTATTTGTAAAATGTATTGCTGTCGCGCAGTGCCTGATAAAGCGAGCGCGAGCGCGATAGAGACAACTGCAGCTTGGACCGATAATACCTATTAAAAGTAAATAAAATCAACGTTTCGTAGTCCCCTGATTTCTTCTTCAAAACTTGACCTATTAAACTATTTCTTTTATTAATAATTAAAGAAAGGCTTTGGCCGTGTTCCTATGTTTTCCTTTTTTTTAATAATCTAGTCAACATTGTTTTCTGGATGTTTTAACACAGCGGAAAATCTACCATTTTTTTTAGGTTTTTGAAGGTTAATATCTCTTTTAAGAATAAATTTATAAAAAAAAGGAAAACATAGGAACATGTCAATAGTAGCCATAGATTTATGGAAAAAAAAATATTGCTCTACTGCCATTATCCAGGGAGAAAACAGGGGTTTAATTTTGTATGGAAAAACGACCTTTGTGTTTCCTCTTAAACATGTTATATAGAATAGCTGGGCAGGGCTGTTATTTGGAACAATCAGAATGTGCTGGTGCGCCTCACCTTACCCGTCACGCCTAAAGCCCGCTCCACACTATGGGCCATCATGGCCCATCATACAGAACACGGTTATGCGGTAGAACGAGACGTAAATATGTCTTACTCCCTTTAACGCATAGTTGCGTCCTGTATAGGCAATGATGGCCCATAGTGTGGAGCGGGCTTAACCCGTCGTATGCTTAGACACGGATCCGTGCCAAGCATTTGAACCTACAGTTTTCAATCTCAAGGTCATATTTTGATCAGCAATTTTTGACATCCGCATACGAGGGGTTAAGGCGTAAACCAAACAGAGACGGCATACGGCGAGGGCGAGGCGCAGGCGCGGTGCAGGCATGATGCCGCTTCAAACCATTGTAGATCTTAATACAATGGAATAAGGTGCTAGTGACTGCTAGCGGCGCGTCGCTAGCGTGCCTCCGCCGCGCCGCTTCAGTATAATTTAAAATACGTCTCCTTAGTACCTTACTAACGATGCTAAACCTCCTACCTACCCTACCCCCTTACCTACGCTTAGTTTCTGCGATGAAGTTAAAACAAGTTACAGATTATGTACTACTATAGCCCCTATAATAACAGGTACTTAATTAAAATATAATAACGTTAATAATTAAGGTTGTCTGATTGAGATCGCTCTTTAGCGATAAGACCGCCTGTTGTTAACATTTTTTTTTTTAAGTTGTTATGTCTATTTGTTTCATGTTTTACGGTAATATAATATTTTGTATTTAACAGTCAACCGACTCATTAAGTCTTTATTATTAAAATTGACGAACATGGTAGAAATTCTTGTAATCTTGAGATTTATGCAAATTTATATTGTAATTTTTATCGTGTAATAAATAAATCTAAATCTAAACAGTATTTGTATTGTATAATTAGTTTAACATAACTTAAACCAACTCTAAGAACAAAGATGATTTACATGTATATGCAGTGTTATATAAGTATGCGTTTCTAGTTGAATTCCCTGACCTCAAATACACTCAGAGGCAATGAAAACGGGTCACTTCCCATGGATTACTTTACAAAGTGACCCGTTTCCATTGCCTCTGAGAGCGTACCTTCATAGTTCACATTGGGAATTACACTCACAGAGGCAATGAAAACGGGTCACTTTGTAAAGTAATCCATGGGAAGTGACCCGTTTTCATTGCCTCTGAGTGTATGTAACGAGCCTTGGAACGAGTTTCTGCTGCAGACTGTACTATAGCGCAACGTATCTGTCCCAGCCCTTTCTGTCTGTCTTGTATCCGCTACCCTTAGGGTGTCTAGAAGACATCGCTATTTAGTAATAAGACTGGCTGTTGTCTACTGCAGTTTATATCTAGGTTAAGTCTGGTTAATGGGTATGATCTAGTTAGATAAAATTATCTATCCTCATTTCAAGATGACATAAGTGTCATAATTATAAATCTAACTCCCCCAAAGAGTGCCAAAGCGACCGGTCCTGCGCCACCCGCATCCAGTGGACATAACATTTTTTTAAGTCTGGTTAATTGGTATGATCTAGTTAGATATAATTATGATTATGATTAAGCTGATATATGATGATGAAAAAAATGTTGTTGCATTTATAGAGGTCCTCAATAACAGAAAACAGAAACAATAATTCCTAAAATCCTAATACCTAAAGCATATACCTACGTACGTAAATATTATTTTAGTAAATAATTTATTTTAGCTTTAAAAATAACACAGCGCAACATAGGTCGTTCCCGCATATTATGGCTCCATGCGCAGCGAGTGCTTGGTAACAGTCCCTTGGCGACCGGGCTCTGCTCGGGAGAAAATAGAGAAATACGGAGATAATAGATTTTCCCAGACATGAGACCCAGCCAAATCGGTTTTTCGCGCACATATTCCAAATTCATTGAAATATTTAGAGTCGTCTTCGAGAACATGATTTTAAATGTAATATATTTTGCAGTGGCGGAGCGCCCATACATGATTTCTTTTTAGCCAAGCCTAGCTATAGTTATATACTTACTCTACACTCTTTTATAACATTTTTTGTTGCCCATCGAAACTTTTCACGCGCCGCCACTGATATTTATATAAGTACAAATATTGCTCGTTTAATAGTAGGATTAAAAGGTAAGTTTTTTTATACAGCGACGGTGGCAAACAAGCGTACGGCCCGCCTGATCGTAAGCGGACACCGCAGCCTATAGACGCATGCAACTCCCAAGGAGTAACATGGGCGTTATAACTGTTTTATGCTTTCAGACACAACAATGAAGTTCGCCGTCCTCCTCATGGCGTCGATCGCATCCGCCGCGCCTACCAACCAACTAGTCGTCACCAGCAACTACTACCCCGATAACCACACGATATACACTAGCGATCACGACATCGTCGACATAGTTGTACCACTCAACCGGATCAACTATCGCGAAACATCGTACAACTATGGCCCGTTTATTTTCTTCGTCACAGCTGACATTAAAAACGGCAAGAAGGACTACAAAGGTTTGTACGTCTTTAAAAACAGCCTGGCTAAGAGCCTTATCACACTTGCGATTTCCAAGCGTATTTTGTATGAAGGCGATCACGCAGCGTGTTCGCCGCGACTGATAATTGTATAGAAAACACGCTCGCAAATCGCAAGTGTGATAAGGCTCTAAGAGGCTATTAGATGATGGGCAATGCGCAACTTACGCTAAGGACAAAAACGCTTACTTCGGCGCTAAAGATGGCATCTACAAGTATGATGATGTGTACAAGACCGCCAATAAATACGGCACAGTTACAGACAGTGTTATCAAAATAGCGTTTGATGCTAAAAATTCGCGCGTTTATTACATAACTGAAGATTACGTGCTGCATAAATATAACGAAAATGAGATTGCGAGTTCGAATGTCGACGCAGTTCAAGACGCGAGAGATATCGTCTTCGATTTCAACGGCAACATGTTTTACTATGACGGCAAGAAGCAGTTCTTCTCCTACAACGGGGATCGTGTCGTCAAAATCGAAGGTTTACCAAGTAATCCGACTGAGGTTGATCTGGTGAGATCCCCAATCGTCCTTAATCAGGTTTACGCTGTCGTAGATGGTAATCTTTACGAAATTAATGCTAATGGTACTACCCAGAAAACTCCGGTTACCTTCCAAGCGAAACCCACAGCGTTTGCTCCGGACTATTTCATTTTCCAATACTATGGTTACAAGAAGACGATATATGAATGATTATATTCATATATCGTCTTCTTGTAACCATAGTATTGGAAAATGAAATAGTCCGGAGCAAACGCTGTGGGTTTCGCTGCTTTGGATATTGAAGAGTTGAACAAATAGGGAATATTCATGACATTTTTTTATTTTTTTTATCTATTCTATAGGTAATTATATAACCGGAAAAAAATATAACACTTTCACAATATTATTAAATAAGCTAAAAAAAAAAAATTAAAATTACTATCATTTTCGGACGATCAAAACGCCACCATTTTGGCGCGCTCATTTGTGACGTCACCGTGCAGCTTAGTGCACGGCGGTTCTTAAACAAATTAACAACAAAGTGTTTGATTCACACTTTTAATAAATGTGAGTGATTAAAGCTTATAAGATCAACTTATTGTAATGGAAGAGCACACAAAAGCTTATTATAAATATTGTATTGTCCCTATGTGTGAAAATCACATTAAAACTGCAAATATTTTCATATGCCCAAAGGTGCAAATATAAGGATAAAGTGGTGTAAGGCGATGAGGAGAGATAATGTATCGTGCTTGAGTAGTTTATATTGTTGTGAAGATCATTTCGACGTGAGTATTAAATATGTATGTACCTAAAATCTTTTTTATTACGACTCGCGAACAATATAGGTAAACAATAACCTAACCTCAAAATTGTATTATATACTTATTCATAAAACTATTCTGATTCCCAATTTTTTTAGTTATTAATGTTACAAATATTATGATTTTTGTTGATCAACAGCTGACTACGAGTGTTGATTTTGATCAAGAAACGTTTTAGCTAAGTTTCTTTGTTTGCACTGTTGATCGAAGAAAGTTAAAAGAATTTAATCCTTTTTACTGAGTGACCTACACAAATTTGTTTTATTTATAAGCCTTGACGAAAACAACCTAGTTTGTTAAAGTTCATAAAGATGTTCTCAACATTTAACATTCCTAATAGGTACCTACATATCTTTGATTATATAATACTAGCTTCTGCCCGCGACTCCGTCCGCGTGGAACTCGTTTATACTATCTCTATACCAAATTTCATCCAAATCGGTTCAGCAGTTTAAGCGTGAAGAGGTAACAAACAGACAGACAGACACACTTTCGCATTTATAATTTATTATTAAGTAAGTATATATAAAATATATAATATAACTAGCTTCTGCCCGCGACTCCGTCCGCGTGGAACTCGTTTATATCGTAGCTCCCCCCATATCCCCCAAAGGGATGAAGTGGGGGTGAAAGTTTGTATGGAGCTACGATATAAATGAGTTCCACGCGGACGGAGTCGCGGGCAGAAGTTAGTATATATAATGTATAAAGTTATAGTATAGTAAAATAGTATATAGTATGGATAAATATCTACTAGTTTTTTATTCCACTTATTTAACAAAGACACCTATTTGAAGTAGTTTAAAAGTCTAGCTATTTGAATCGCCAAAATAGGTTATAATTATTTAATTGACCAATCTCACGAGTATAAAAACAAGGAATATGAAAATTTATTGAATATCTGTAACTTATTTACCTTGCAGCTTTTACTCCTCTTAGTTCAGCGGACGTAAAGTCACAAATATTTGCGAAGTATGTATTAAATTTAGTCATCATGACCACATCAATTTTAGGCAGATTATCCGACTGTGCCTTGACAAAACCGCCTTCAGTCATTGTGGCGAGTCTTTTTTCACTTAATAATTACCAAAAAACACTGATTATTTATCATAAACCGCGGCCAAACAATGCGAATAACTTTCAATAATCATACTAACGACCTGCACGGTGACGTCACGTTTCGCTCCGCCAATAGCGTTGCGTTTTGGAAATTTGCGAGGGAATTTGAAAAATAGTACTTTTAAACAATTTATTTTGTCAATAGAAACATGATAATTTGAAAAAATAATCATGTGTGTCTATTTATTAAGCAATATAGATTACACGTGATTTTTTTTGTCCATTTCTAAATCACATGCATATTCCCTATTCCTGGAATTACTCTGACCACCGCTTTTTTGCTTCTCTCATATATATATATATTTTTGTAAAACTCAATTGTGGCAATATTTTTTTTTTTTTTTTTTTTATGAATTTGGACAGGGTCAAATCAGCTTAGTTTTATTTATTTATTTATTTAAACTTTATTGCACAAATATAAAAACAAAGGTACATTTGGGGGACGTAATGCCTTAAGAGCCCGCAGTAAGCTCGGCCGAATTTCACCTTCCCATACAAACGTAGTTACGCTCTCATTTTAAAACTATGTGTTGGATTGTGACGAAACTTTGCATATACAATGGCATAAGGTATATCTATGTCTGTAATTAGTTTACATGGTTCCAGTTTATAAAACAAACGAAATACAGCAAAAACAAGTTTTGTATGAAAAACTTAAATTCGCTGTATTTTTTTTACTATGGTATCTGAAGCTACATAAACTAATTACAGACCTGGATATACCTCATGTCATTGCACATGAAAATTTTCGTTACAATCCAACACGTAGTTTTAAAATGAGAGCGTAACTACGTTTGTATGGAGAATCGAGCTTACTGCGGACTCTTAAGGCATTCTCTACCAGTCAACCATTGGGCTAAACGGAAACTTTAGTGATTTCGTTTTAGTTTCAGATAACTGCTTACTGCGATATTGCTATGTTTGATTTTTATAAGGGTCAAAGTAACCCTCCATTGTGTCAGTCACGAAACCAACGAAAATTAGGACGCAATAATTTTATCGAATATATAAATAGTTACCTATTGTTAGTTGTATAGTGATTTTATTAAATCCTGTAAATACTGTAATTCCTTCAGCGGAACATGGATTTCGGAATTATGTAATTCGAAAAAATATGCTTGTAGTAGTGTCGTCGTTGTCTTAATATGTTTACCAGGTCAGGGAATCTCTTCCAGCCAACCTTAGGGTAGCACAATTATTCGGTGGTTTTGATGTTAAAACTACGGCATGCGGAAGATGCATGTGAATGTGAATACATTCTCATCCAACCGTAGATAGTATCAGGCATAACATAGTAATCTATTGCAATTCAGATACGTCGGAATCACAATTAAACTCGTGTGCGGCATCGCAATAGGATCCTGTAAGGGAGGCAACGACCTAGACTGACTTTTACTTAACATTGGTATTTTAACTGCCCGTTTCCATTAGCTCATCTTCTAATTGAACGAGCGGACGAAGCTAACGAAGAACGGACGAGAGCGTCTGTTCGGCTGTTCACCTCTACAGCACGTCTATCATGAGACGGCCGCGACATAGTCTCGATTTTTCTCGCACTATACCTCTCTTTCTAAGTGTAATAAGAGAGAGATGGATAGTGCGAGAAAAATCGAGAGACACTTCGCTCTCAACTGATTCTCGTGTAATTTTGTGAGTTCAATAATTATATAGAATTTTCTTGACGATTCACTTTTTCGAAATAAAAAAAAATACGATTTGAGGCAATTGACTTCTTATATATTGTAAATAATGACGATACCTACAGGTTGATATATGTGTTCTTTTGCTTTTGGTTTGTTTTTTTATATTTCCTTGTTATTGTGTTCTTATATTTGTTGACATTGTCCTAATATTATATCTTAATTTTTCTCTGTTTTTGACGATCGTGATAAAAATTCTTATTTTTTTGACATGTATGCAAATCTGTAATGTAATTTTTTATCATGAAATAAATAATCTAATCTAATCTAATCTATACAAGAAGGCCGAACCACACACACAATAGAACTACACACACACATAATGGAACCGCACGCGCGGATCCGCCCGTGTTTAAAGTCTGGCAAACGAAAGTTAAACCCACTAAACTCAATTACGCGGCAACACTGTTGATCAAGATGTATGCGTATGACGTTTAGTGTTGCCGCGTAATTAAGTTTAGTGTAGTGGGTTCAACTTTCGTTTGCCAGACTCTACAAACAATTTTTTTTTCTATTCTATTCTATGCCACCTACCACCGTGCAATTGAATAGACACACCACACCACACACATAGATACCTACTTTCCGTCTCCATCACCAATCCTTGTTGATGCCCGTAGACTTGGACTGCGTGCATTCGTGGTGCATTCAGAATCCAGAATATGTACTTCCTTCACAAACGTCGCAATCCGTTATATTGGAACGAGGCAGCAATATAAACCTCTCAATCGTCGTGTTGCGATAAAATGCGTGCTAAAATCAACGTTGGTAGTAGGACTAGTAGGTATAGTAAATGCCACTACACACGGCACTAGGCACTTTGTACTAGGTACAAAGAGAAGACAAAGTCATATGATAGTCTTTCATTGTTAAGTGTAACTTTCTGATAATTGTTTACGTTGTAGGTACTAAGCATGCGTTGTACCACAGAATATTTAATAAGTAGTACCTAACGGTACAGAAGGTCCACTGCCTAAGTAACAACTTTAGCTGTCATTTTTTTGCAATAGAGAAACATAGAGTGAGGATAGGGTTGTTAACGTACCTACCACATAAATCACATAACTGAAAATTCAAAATTATAACTACCGTAAAATGCTGCAACTTTGCCATTTAAACTCAATTTTGCCTATTTCGTTTCAATTATGACCTCTCGAATTTGCTTAGTTTTTTCTTGTTTTTTACCATTTGGTAGGAATTTTCATTATTCTGGCAACACATATTTAATTTTTTACAATGGTAACTCCATTGTTGCTCCGCCAGTTACGCATCATAAGTCGGAGTGAGTGGCAGCATTTTTTTAGTGTCTCGCAACTTTTGAACTTTTATCTACAAAAAAGGTGTTTTTTGAGAAGTGGTAACGTCCCATGGTAAGTAAAGACTGTCTATATTCCGCAAGTTTAATATTTTCAAGAAAAGGACATGATTTCAGCATAATAACGTACTAGGCAATATTGGGCAGTGTTTTGGAAACTTGAATGACACAATTTTGCCTGGGTCTAGGGCTGTCACTAGCTGGGTTTTATAAATGTACAGAAAATAGTAAAAATAAGCCTGCTTAAATGAGTTTATTTATTACAAGCTTTTTATTAACTTGCAATGATTGTTGGTTTAAGTCAAATCTTGCAAGTCGATTTTCACCAACTTTCAGTGTGGGTAGATCTGCTGACAATGCAGTAATAAACTAACGTTAACAAAAAAAACGTAAAGGTACTTAAGTTATTTTTATTGTAATTACTTGCAAATTGTATATCTATTGTATTATAATTATGTTGTATGTTTGTCTTTTAGTTCAAGATTTGCAATAAATTTTTCAACCACTTATTAGCGACCAATTGAGGTGTTTAACGTACTTATGTAACTTGGGTGACAGTGCAATGTTTATGGTACCATCGAGATGGTCTGATAATGGAGACCGAAGATAGAAACTTCTAAACAACACATAGTAAACCCACTGTGTTTAGGCTCGTTTGATTTGTCTTGCAGTTATCTTTCTTATCAAATGGGTTGTCAGGTCGATTACCTACAGTTGGAGTTTAAAGGTGATGGGACTGATTAGAACTTTACAATGAAATAGAACTTTACACTATAATAATGCATTGTGAATTAGCAAAAAAGTGTACTTGCAATGTACTTATAATAAATAAATAAAAGACCGGGTTGCACTCCGGGAGTGCCGGCAGAAGTGAAAACTCAATAACATTGTAACAGTTTTTCGATCAGGTCACGTGACATCTTACGGTGTCACCCTAAAAATGAATTTGGCGCAAATTTATGAACGATTATCAATTATTTAGGCGTTATTCCGTTTAAAAAAAATAAGGAAAAAAATGGGTATTATTGTTTGTTGATTATTTTGTAACTAAAAATAAAAATATATTATTATATAATGATCTTTTTTTTGGCACAACCCTACAGTTAACAATATTTTTGTATATAAGTTTGTGGAACCTGCTACAACTTTACCTATTGCCTGTGAAAAAAAAAGTATTAAGCTTATGGCAATAATTTGACTGCCAGGGACAAGCCCAATGTCTCATGCACACGAGTAAATATTATTACAAATAGCAACACATTATTTATTGAGATATCAGCCTAGGCAAAGTTACGTCTTAGGTCTACAACTTTGCCTGCCACTTTGATTGCTTGTAAATCGGAAATACAGTATGATTAGGTAATGAGATTTGAGTCTTATCTGGCAAGACATAGGGTATGTTTTCCGACTAATACTCATTAAACTCATAATGAAAAATAGGTTCACAGATTTAAGAAAAAAACGTCAAAATCCAGGCAAAGTTGCAGCATTTTACGGTATTTTAGTTCCTAAGTTTGTTATCGAAATGATCATCCAATTTTCGAAATAATACCTACCTAATATGATATGATAATAAAATCATATAATTAATAGCCGGGAAGCCAGGATTAAGTAAAAAAATATTGAATAATGGTTAAGTTTTTACAAAACTGTTGATATCTTGCATTTGCAATGGGATATGCGGCAATGGGAGTATGGCGTATATACACCGATATACGAATTCCAATTTTATGATTAATTAAATATAAGTAGTATGTATATATGAAACATCATTGTGTGTGATACGCTGTACAGCCCTTGCTAGATCTCCACTGGAGGTTACCATTGACAAACTAGTTTCGCGCCAAATTGACAGTGGGATTTGCCTGGTTGTACTAATAAAAAGTTGTTACTACCGATACCTTTCGATTTAATTTGCTACTTTAACAATAAATAGAGTCACTCTCCGAGTAAAGTATATATTAAACATTACCTTTTTAATCATTTCGAAGTGTTTGTGCCGCTTGACTAAACAATGGAACAAAGAATTGTTGTATGATTGCATCGTAGGTATTGTATTGATGTATCGATGGGTCTTATGGGGTATACAGATTATGTGATTTTACCTCAATTTGTCAGTACAACATGTCGAAGTCATAATTGGGTGTGTCGTACAGATGTAACAATCCGCCCACATGTGCATGCAATTTGTCAGTACAACTCAGTTTGACAGTTGGATCAGCAGCGCAACATGCCTCCAGACAATAGCAATTAGTCAGCTTCTGATAAATTGGGGCTGACAAATCATGACATGTATAGACCCAATCAAACTAATAACTGTTTTAGAAACGGGATTCGTACTATACAAAGCTGCATTTTACCGTTTTACCGCGTGACGTAAGAGTGCAGTGGAAACAGGTCGCTCATTTGTTAAGCAGAGCATGCGTTCGCTGCTTTACAAGAACATCTGGATTTGAAAACTACTCGGTTATTTACAGTGGGATGTATAAATATAAATAGAATAAAATATGTGAGAGCTTAGAACTTCCTTGGAAATAGTTCCCATGAAGACTGTTTGTTTTATACTACGTCAGTGGCAAACAAGCTTACGGCCCGGCTGATGGTAAGCGGTCACTGTAGCCTATGGAAATTTCACATGTCAAATAGATCCTGTTGGACAATCGGTCTATTTATTACTGGCGACGAGAAGGTTACAAATCCACGCGGATAACGTATGTATTGAAACTTCGATCTTGAGGTTATCGCCGGAGCAGAATCGTCGCGAAAGCGAATCGGTCGGTAAAGCAGTACACGTCTGCGGAGCTTCGCGCGCAATAACGAAACGCAAATATTTACGCCATGCTGACAGCCTGACAGGTGTCGGTAACACAGAGAAAAGGAAATAAAAATATAATTTTCATTTATGCTGCTACAATTGTAAAGGTTCTATAGTTGTATGATTAAAACCATATTTTTACAAATGAATTACTTTTTGTTTATTTTATTATTTTTGTTACAGAGCTACATTCTATAGGTCGAAAAGGTTGAGATGGGAAGAGAATGACATTTTGCTGGTTGCCAGTACAATAAAATCATAGCTAGTCTATGACGACACTTAAGCATGCTTTACACTGTTTATTCATATTTAAGTGTGTTTCACACATAAACTGGGGGGCCGCAAATGCCCGTACATACATCTGAATCAAACTAATAAACAACTATGATATTAGTCTTACACATGAACAAATATAAAACTATATTAGGCACACTGAAGGTGTTTTACTATAAAGTATCAACAACTTATACCAATGCAACTAGAGGAAGCTTAATAACGAAAATAAATGTATCTTCTGAGATCACAATACAAAATGACAACTAACTTAAAAACAAACAATACTTTTGGCAGTTACTTAGGACAAACTAGCTTCTCTTGTTGCTATCACATGACAATAACGTTACAAACTTAAGATATATTAACAAAAAACATCTTGTTGATGCTATAATTCTCTGAAACATTATAAAATTAAAGATTTTAACTGAGAAATAGCAACAAACATTTCAACTTTCACTTTCTTATACATATTTTTATACCGATTAGATTTCTACTGGTAATACTACAATTTTTGAGACGGCACGTGAATGCAATTTTTTATCTGAGGTTTGTACCTCCACGACCCTCACCTTACCATCATTACCATAGAAAACTTTACTGATTCTACCTAAAGGCCACGTCAATGGAGCTGTGTTTGGTACTTGCAACAATACTACCATGCCTATCTTTAAATTAGGAACTTCCTTTTGCCACTTAGTTCTTTGGTTCAACAAAGATAGATATTCTTTGGACCACACTTTCCAAAAATGTTGCCGTATCTGCTCGCAGCACCTCCAAAAGCGCAACCGGTTGCTAGGTACATCGGTAAGGTCTGGATGAGAAGCAGATGTTAGCTCAGATCCCACCAAGAAATGCGACGGGGTCAAGTATGAAAAATCAGTGACGTCATGAGACAGCGGAGTAAGCGGTCGCGAGTTGAGAATGGCTTCAATTTCAATAATTATTGTATTAAACTGTTCATATGTAAAAATTCGATTTGAAGCAATTGTTTTGAAATAATATCTGGCGTACGAGATGAAATAGGTATATTCTACTTTTTCTTCATACATATATATTAAGCATGAGAGGGAACATGCAGTAGTCTCCACGCTGGCCCAGTGCGGGTTGGGGACTTCACTCACGTATTTGAACTTCTTCGTGGATTTCAGGTTCAGGTTTCCTCACGATGTTTTTCCGTCACCGAAAAGCTAACGGTACATATCAAATGACATTTCGTACATAAGTTCCGAAACACTCATTGGTACGAGTCGGGATTTGAGCCCACGACCGTCGTTTGACAGCCGCATGCCTGAACCGCTAGGCTACCGTAGCTTGTCCCGTAACTATTTAAATATAAATAATAAAATATAGCTCATGAAGGAAAGGAGTGAAATGATTCTACAGTCTTCAGCCGATGCGATCTTATACCGGCAGCTTAATAAACATCTTCCCCGCGAGCTGCGCCAATTCAATACATATCGTATTGAAGAGGCCATCCAGCGTAATAAGGGCTCTAAAGTGTTCTCGGTTCTCGAGAGATCTGTCTATTGGGCAGAGCCAGTTCGTGAAGTTAAAAACTGAAGATGGTAGAATTGTTTCTTCTAAACCCGAGATTCTGGGTGAGATAGAGCGCTTTTATGGACAGCTATACACGTCAACACGCAGACCCGAAGTTGGTCGGGTGGAAGACCCTAGAGCTAGACTAACCCGATATTATACCTACGACATCGCGGACATCAGCCTGTACGAGATTGTAATGGCTCTTAAACAGCTAAAAACAACAAGGCACCCGGTTAAGACGGAATAACAGCCGAACTCCTGAAGGCGGAAAACCGGTACCGGCCCTTCAGAAGTTGTTCGATTCCATCTTCTCTCCACAAGATCCACACGCTCCGTCAGGTTATACAGAAGACCGAGGAGTATAACCTGCCTTTCTGCTTAGCGTTCGTGGACTTCGAGAAAGCCCTCGATTCGATTGAAACCTGGACTGTACTACAGTCTCTCCAGCGGTGCCAAGTTGACTATCGCTATATCGAAGTGCCAAAGTGTTTGTACGAGAACGCCACTAATGCCACTATGTCAGTCCGACTCCAGGACGAGAACTCGAAACCTATTCCGCTGCAGCGGGGAGTCAGGCAAGGAGATGTTATTTCCCCGAAACTGTTCAACGCTGCACTGGAGGACGTTTTCAAGACTCTGGACTGGAGAAGGCTAGGCATCAACATCAACGGCGAGTACATCACTCACCTTCGGTTTGCTGACGATATAGTAGTCTTGGCTGAGACCATGGAGGACTTAAGTACGATGCTCGATGACCTCAGTAAAGCTTCCGAGCGAGTTGGTCTAAGAATGAACATGGATAAGACGAAGATCATGTCAAATGCCCATGTAGTACCAACTCCCATTATAATCAACTCGACATAACAACACATAAGTAGATACTTTACAAAGCCACTCTGATGAGCGATGAATAATGACTTGGTACTTGGGCAGTGAAATTAGCGAACCGAAGTCGGTGTGCGGGGCAGGGCAGGCAGGGGACGGTCGGTGAGCCGTGGCCATGGCTAGGAAAGGTCTAGGGAATAGGATAGCTGACGGCAAACGTTCGAGCGCGCCGGACGGCACCAGCAATAGGAAGTTATAAGCTAGAATGTTACGTTACGTAAGTTATTCGTTTTAAAAGAAACGCTAAAATGAAAGAACCGAAAGTCCCGAAAGAACCGGGATTAAAAAAACCGGGAAATCCCGGGATTTTCGGTTCCGGGACGTCCCGGGTGCCAAACCTAGTATGGGGTCTATTACAAGTTCAGAATATTTGAACTTTATTAGCTCTGTCCCTTTCATTTCAATACGAAAAAATAAAATGGCAGACATAGGTTGATCCATAGTTCGACCATCGAATTTCAAAGTAGACCCTCAAAAAAGCGCGAAACAAGTAAAAAGTTCGAAAACTATCAAATGAACAAGTTTAAATTCACTTACTACTTACCTACCAAAATATTTATACAGTCATTTTCGATTGAGGAATACTTAAATAAAAGCCTGTCAAGAAACTCCTTTTTTCATAATAAATAGGTAGACATGAATTTTATTACGCGAGCTAATTAATATTCTAGTTTTAACAATGTTACATTTTATGAACGTATAGGCTAGACCGGGGTCAATAGCACCACGGGTCAATAGTACCATCGCCTATAACTCGGCAACCACATACACCAATGTGCCTTGAGCGTGTCTCGACCTGCTCACTAGTCGGCAACTCGCTGCCGTGCGAAAAGCATGTGCTATACGACGATTTGCATTTGTGACTGACCAAAGTAAGTATTTACGATTTACGTTTTGTACTAGTGTTTATAATTGAATAGTCGTAGTGTGAAAGTTGTACTGAATTGTGATTCTCTAGTTATTCAAGTTTTTAATGTGTGTGTGTAGGGGTCAGCTAGATATAGAAATCGAGATTTGTGAAGGCTATTGAGTGCGAGTAAAAAAGGACAATTGTACCACAACACTCGGGGTTAATTGTAACGTTACAATTGACCCCGTGCTACAATTGACCCAGAGTTTTTACACGACTGCTGAAATAAGACAATTGAAAGTAATTATTTTTGTAACGACGGCTGAAAAGAAATCTACCTAAGTATGAAACAAAAGACTGTCATGTATGTATTTTTTTTATTTTTCAATACAGTCCCCTGCTAGTGAAATACACTTATTACATTTGTCAAATATTGACATTAACCCATGAAAAAAAAAATCTTTCGGTTTCTCGTCAAAAAAGTCACTAACTGCAGCCTTCATTTCGTCATCGGTCAGAAATCGTCTTCCTCGGAGATCTTTTTTGAGGTGTCTAAATAAAAAATAGTCGCATGGGGCTAGGTCTGGACTGTAAGGTGGATGGTTAACGGCATCGAACCCTAATTCCTTCATGGTAAGCATTGTTGTGCGGGCGGTATGCACAGGTGCATTATCGTGTAAAATCAGGATCCCTTTGCTAAGTTTACCCCTCCTCTTTTCTTTTATCGCGTCTCGTAACTGATGCAGTAAGCTGGAATAATATTCAGCATTCATTGTCCTTTTTTTGGTAAATAATCTATTAGTAAAATTCCTTCTGTATCCCAAAATACGGTAGCCATAAGTTTGCCTGCCGACGGCCTGACCTTAAACTTCCGAGGAGGCTTCTCATCCTTGAATTTCCACTGCAAAGACTCTTGTTTGCTTTCGGGGTCCCACTGTCGAATCCAGGTCTCATCACACGTCACCATTTTAGAAACAATTTCTTCCTCATTACCTCGACTCATTTCCAAAAACTCCTCACAACATTTGACACGTCGGTCCTTGTCAAACGCCGTTAACATTCTGGGGACCCAACGTGCACTCACCTTGGACATATTCAGATGCACATGAATTATCTCATTGACTCTTTCTTTACTGATGCCCACATCTCTAGCAATCTCCCACTGCTTCACTCGTCGGTCTTCTAAAATTATTTTTTTAACTTTGGCTACATTTTCGTTTGTAACGGCAGAAACCGGCCTTCCACTACGAGCGTCATCTTCCAAGCTCTCACGACCGAGTTTAAATTGTTTAGACCAAAACTTTATAGTAAATTCGGAAGGGCACGAACTACCGAACACACACATCATACGTTCTCGGATCTGTGAGGGAGTATTTCCTTCTTTTGTTAGAAATTTAATCACTACACGATGTTCAATTTTAGCGATATTCATTTTTTCAACCGATATGTCGCAAACATTCGAGAATTGTAGAAAAATGGAACGGAAAAAACAAATGAACGTCAAATAATTCAAAAAAAGAATAACCAAAGAACAAGAATGCATTTCAGCCAGTATCATTTTCGCATATTTTTTTAACCAAGGAGATTACTTTTCAGCCGCCCCTCGTACATCTCGGGTATTTTATCTTATACCTATGATTCATCCCGACGATTCATATGATACTTCGGGATGTATATAAATTATAATACCCGGAATGCTATCCGTTTCAGTGGTATTATTTAAAATTTATTTGTGGTGAAGGATGGGGTTGATTGTACCAGGGGTCAATTGTAACTGTATGGGATTAGTAATTGTTAAATAATTCGTTATTTTGTTGTATTGAGATGTTTTTATTGCTTAAAAGGTGTGTGCTATGACTGCTATCGGCACCCCTGATGATGTTGATGATGTTGTGAAGGGACGCCTGGCCGGAAGCAGGCGGGCTGTCGATCGGTTTTTGCGTTCATTCAGCCCCATTCCCTAGGGTTGGAGCCTCAGGTTACTGCCCCGGCGGCGTTCCCACTTCAAACTCTTCCATTCTTCTCGTTTTCCTGCAGAACAGAAGGACATCTTTAAGGCTGACATCCCTCAATTCCCTCTCCTCTAACACATCTTTACCGAATGTATTAAACCGCGGTGCCGCGTACATAATACATTCCGCTAATACATGCTTACTAGTTTCTTCCTCCCCACAGTGTGGACAGGAAGCGTCACTGCTGATACCTATCACCTTTAAGTGTCTATTTAGAGTATTGTGACCAGTTATGATACCGGTTAGCAACCTCAGATTGTTCTTACCCAGTTTCAGCAGATACCTGGTTCTTCTGTGATCCATACCTCCTATCATCATCTTTGTCTGTCTACATCCAGATGCTTCCCTCCATTCTCTCTCTCCTTCTTGTTCTTTTAGCCTTTCTATGACCCCCTTTGTGACTTGAGCCGAGAAAGGGAGGACCGGCACCCCTAAGTATTTTTTTAAAATAATAAGTCGCATAATATGTCTCAAAAACTTGGAAAATATTATGTTACGTGTAGTTCAACTGAAATGCTACCTTTGTATAGAGTCTCTATAATGAAGACTGATTTAACGTAACAGACCGATTCGTTTTAAGAAATTAACAATATTTACTGATTGATTAAAACATTATTTTGATTCAATTTTTAGAATCTTTCGCTTCCTCAGGACTCAAAATCAGCACTCGCAGCAAAAACAAACTGCTCTCTTGTTGCACAGATAACTATATTCTTAAACTTGGATAGCCAACAGTCAAGTGAATTGAATTTAAAGAAAACACTCATACCTATTTAACAGAGATTTATTACAATGGCATATATTGCAAAATATAAAATTATTGTAACGGCACCGTATATTTCTTATCATAAGACATTTTTAGGGATCCGTAGTCAACAAGGAACCCTTATAGTTTCGCCATGTCCGTCTGGCCGTCCGTCTGTCCGTCCGTCTTCGGCTTAGTTCAGTAACCATTACTATTAGAAAACTGTGACTCGGCATGGGTTGGTATATAAATCAATCACGCCGACAAAACAAAATAATAAAATCTTGTTTTTGTATTTTATTTTGGGGTACCAGTGAGGTACAGTCAGCATCACATAGTTAGGTAGTAGCAGCCAAGGTAGCCAAATATATCGTAACACTTCCTTATTCCTATAGTAATGAAGACGTGTTCCGATATATTTGGCTACTTTGACTGCTACTAACTATATGATGACTGTACCAGGGGAGAAAGACTGCAACTACGGAACCCTACACTGCGCGTGGCCCGACACGCACTTGGCCGATTTTTAACACTTAAGCTCGACGAAAATGCACAATACGGAGATTGCATCTCTTACTGTGGGCCTAAGACTGTGGCTGCCACAGTCTGTGGCACTGGCGTAACCTAACAAACTTTAAAGCCCCCCAAAATATAGGTGCGCGACAAAACATTGCTGCCTTTAAATGAATTATTGCGAGAAAACTGCGTTGTAGTATCCGATGGATCCCAAAAAGTTGTAACTTATATTTTTTTTAGCGACGTAAACTTCTTTCTTCGAAGTATGGAGTAAGTAATATTAACCTTATAATTATTAAGAAGGCAGCCAATGTCACATGACTGCCTTTTAAGGAATTTTTCCTCAAAAGCGGCTTTTTAATGAATTATTGTGAAGTAAATTCTATGAACTATAATAAGCAATATGCAGTTTGGTACATAACTGCCTTTTAAATAGGTGTTTGCCTAAAATATTCCCAAATGTGGCCGTGGCCGGGAAGGAGGCAATTGCAGGCTGAGTATTCGTTTAATTATAATACGAAGCCTACAATAGCCATTCCGGCTGAGGCTAATATAGTGCTTTTCTCAAAAATGGGGGAATAAAAAATACTAAATTTATATAAACTTTCAATATCGTTGCACAACGTGAAAATATTTACGATTTCCCGCCGTTTTTTTTAAACAGAATCGCAAGTGTATTTTTCCACCAAAAAAACGCAAACTATTTGAGACACAATATACAAAAACGTCGTGTTTGCAACAGAAAAATACGAGTTGAATTGGCTGAATACGAGCTGTGCCGTCTTTTTTATTTATGTGCCTTAGAGTATAAATATACCTACAGAGGCGACGTAAGTGTCGCCACAATGAGGGACGGCAACAAAGTAGATGATTCCCGTGGGGTGGCCATGTAACTAAAAACTATCCCATCGCTTCCATATGTTTATTTTAAATAATGCGCTTTTATTGTAAGTAGTTTTTACTGAAGCTTAACACACATTCACTGCCTGGCAGGCGCTCTGTTCGCAACTACTAGTAATATTCAGCTTAATAACATGAAATATGATTCTAGTAACAGAACATGACATGTAGGTAATTAATAGTCCTTGTGCAAGCGACTTACCTGGTAGTTTCTTATCAGCACAGTTATGACAGGACGCCCGCGAGCTGTGTTGCGGCGAGGTAGACTATCCGTTTCTTTCTAATCGTTCTAACTAGAAAGAGACGGACAGTCTACCTCGCCGCGACACAGCTCGCGGGGCGTCCTGTGATAGCCGTGTTGATCGACTTAATTATTATAAAGCCTGAATCACACTGGCGCGGCCTGGCCGCGGCGATCAATGGTAAACTAGTCATTAGCTGTAAAATTTACTATTGACCGCAATGCAGGCTTAAGGCGGGAAAAATAATGACACTAAATACCGAAATGAGACACAACCATATTAAACAACATTTACTATTCAAATATTCAAATTATTACAGATTAATGATAAAGAGCTCTGCTCGGGTAAAAATATGCTGAGAACGATTTTTCCCAGATATGAGACCTAGCTAGATCGATTTTTTTTATGAGGTACAGCGTGGGAGGCCCCCTACAAGGTTGACTGATGACCTGGCAAAGGTCGCGGGAGTCCGCTGGATGCGGATGGCGAAAGACCGGTCATTTCGGCTGATATGATGATGAGATAGATTTTTCGCCCCCATAAAACCCTATACTGCAAAATGCCATCAAAATCGTAAGAACTGTTTTCGAGAATGCGATCACAAATATATATATGTAGCCTTAACCCAAATACTACGCGCTCGCGCATCCTCATTTAGTGGAAACCTAGAAAAAAACATATTATTTTACATAAAATTTTTCAAGCATAGGGCTTATAGAAAATTATGATTCATTCTAAACCGTCGATCGTCTTTACTTATTACTAGCTGTCCACGCGTCTCCTCTCCACCCGCGTAGTAGAAAGAACACAAGCGGAGGCGCAGATGCAGGACTAAATAAAGCCAGATGAAAGAATTTTTGAAATCGGATGAACAGTCCGAGATTACTCGCTACATAAAAGCTTATCTTTATTATGAGTACAGAGTAAATATACGTATATAAGAATAGATCCCATCCATTATATATGAATGTTATGTAATAACAAGTAAGGTGACTTGGGGTAATTGCGAAATTGGGTATATTCCGAAAGTTTATGAAAACTACCAAACGCCGCGATATTTTCTTACTGGTAACATTACTTTAGACGCCATTGTTATCGGCTTTGACGCTCCAATCGCAGTTCGTCGCTGCTAGCATAAGTGTGTGAGTAACGTGCCGTCTCAACAGACCAGTGATTTTCGCGCCTTTTTGGGTGATTCGTAATAGCCCCAACACTTTTTTCTCGGAACCCAGGTAAGTAATTAAAATAATAGATTTTTAGTATTATAGGTTATTGTTTTTTACTGTTGATTGAGGGGAACACGAAGTCCACGTGTTGTTTTTCATTTTATTTCGGAAATACCCCTCTGGGTTTATTACGATACACATATTCATTCGCAATAACCCCACCTAACATTTTCATAGAAATGGCCAGCGGTCCTCAACCTAGGTATTTAGGATAAAGAAATATTTAAATATGTGAGAGGTCCATATTTTCTTGCAATATTCAATCGTATGTATTAATCCATTACTTAATTACTTACTAATATTATAAATGCGAAAGTGTGTCTGTCTGTTACCTCCTCGCGCTTAAACGGCTGAATCGATTATGTTTAAATTTGGTATATAGGTAGTTTTAATCCCGAGAAAGGACATAGGATAGTTTTTATACCAGAAATCAACCTTTAAGAGGGTTAAAGTTTGTATGGGTAATTGGGGAATCAACAACCGATGAAACGATTTAGTTGAAATTTGGTATTCGGGGAGGGGTTCTTTGTATGGGGAATCACTAACCGCTGAATCGATTTAGTTCGAAAGTTTGTATAGAGATAGTTTGACTTGCGGGAAACGACAGAATAGTTTTACCTGAAAAACCATTCTTAAAAAGTGTGAAAAGGGAGGGGGGACGAACCGATTTAGTTGAAATTTGGTTTAGAGACAGTTTGGGTAACTGAAAAAGGGCAGTCGTTTTTATTCCAGAAATTTTGCTTAAGGCGCCGTAGGTTCAGCGAAGTTAAGCGAACAGAGTTTTTGAAACAATATAATGCGTCTTTTTATAATAATATGGTTTCAAAAAAATATAAATAGTAATCTTGAGGCTTTTCTGCAGGGAAATCAGTGCTTCGAAACATGATTAAGCAAATTTCGCTCGATAGAAAAAAATCACGAACACAGGTCTAAAACACACAAAAATACACTTAAAATATTCGTAACAAATTATGCACAAAAGCTATAAATATTAAAATTTCTTCTAAAAATCGGCAATATCATTTTTGAGGAAAATCAGTGTTTACATTTTTATTTATTAAAACGGCCAAAAAATTAAAATTAAAAAACATGATATCCGCGCTTCCGAGCACGCACTTCCATCTCGCTCACGCTTATGCTCAGTGAGAGGGAGGGAAGACCATGAACCTACGGTGCCTTAAAAGTGTTGAAAATGGGGGTGGAAGTTTGTATGGGTAGTCAAAATAACCGCTGAGCCAATTTAGATGAAATTTGGTATAGATATAATTTCACCAGTTTATAACCGCTGATTATTACTGATTCCAAGCAGACGAAGTCGCGGGCAAAAATCATTGTAAGGCCAACAAATTTCACCTAAATCGGTTCAGTGGTTGACGTGAAAACGTGTTGTTAAGACAGACTATACTACTACTTTCGGATTTGTAATATTGGAGGGGCCGGTGAACTTCAAGGGATAGCGAGGGTAGGAAAGGGTAAAATAGGTAACCCCTATTACATAGGCGAATGCGCGGAAGTATATAATATAATATTGTACGAAATTAATGACCAGCGGCTTCTTTTTCAGGGTCATTATGCCTCGAACGTTAAGTACTTACCTATCTAATATCTATGTTCCTCAAAATAAGAATACTGAAGTGATATGTTGTATAGCCATTTCTATTATTACGTTTACGTTTATTGTAAAACAATAAAATTATTCTCAGTTACATGCGTTTTTTTACTACTTAAAATAATGCGTATCTGTTTGAAATGTTGAGAACCACTTCCTCTTACCGGGGGTAAATCCGAAGTAATAAATCCCAAATGACCGTAAAAGCGAAACTATTGACAACGTTTACAATATTACAAGTAAGGGGCAATTACAAATGAAAAATATATATAAACCATCAGTCTATAAGTAATTGAATAAGATCTACTTTTCAACTATTTCGGAATTACCCGGGCATATTTCGTATTTCCCCCAAATGTCCAATAAACTGAGACATGACAATACATATGCATAAAAAAGAAACAACAGCGTATTTTTGTTTGTAATGTCCACTAATCATAAGTATATTCATCAATTTTTAAGAGATACGAAAAAATAGGCAGTAAAATGTTTTTTTAACTGAAACGCTGTCGTTTACTCAACTCGTCAAAATTTATATCGTAATTACCCCAAGTCACCTTACGAGAATTTTGTTAGAGTATAAAGTACCCGAGAAATCGGGTATTTTTAAGTTGTATTGGCTGGTATCCCTAAAATGATTGCAAAGAAGCTAAATCGAGAAGACATTCTAACACCTCTCGCAGCTTACCATAAACAACCTACGTAATTTGGGCGGATAATTTGTCAACAAATATTCTCTTGTACAATGTAAACAATGATGTTATTTCTATTGTAATCGTCAAATTTTACAAGATTTTGAACGTAATGTAATTTTACCATGCTATTTTTACGTATTGCGTATACAGAAAGGTGAAAGATGTTTTACTTACGTGTGAAAGGTTATATTTTCATCACATTGTTCCGACCGGCTTTTACAGCCAAGCACGCAACAATTAACCATTTTCTTGGCACAGACGGAACACGAGATACCTTATCGTGCGTAAATTACTTTTAGGACACTATTTTATTCACAATGATATTAAATATTTCGGATTCGTATGCAGCCACGCGCGAGCATTGACAGCATTGTATGCCACAACTGTTGTGCCAAATAGAAAAAAAGTGGAACTATGACAGGGATAACGAATGATATATCTCTGTCTGTCACACTTATCGAGATTTGTATGCTACCAGCTCGCTCGCACGTGGTATTATTATTACCATAGCCTGTCCATAGTATTTGTAGGTTCATGTTATGTGCCAGTTTCTACTTTTTAAAAAAATTGATAGTCGACAAATAAAGGAATTTATATATAACATTCCAGGCGGCCTGCAATGTTTTTTTATTTTTTAATTTAGATCTGACCTTAAACTATACACTTTACCTTCCAATATGTAGCGAGTTATGTTCACTTTGCGGGCCATTTTTGAGAAAAGGACTAAATAATGGATGAATGTTACATGACTGCGTTTTAATTTAATGAATTGGTAAGAATGCACTTGACTGTTTTTTATTGAAAAAATATCTCAAAAACTAAATCTGATAGAAAACAGCGGGTAAGATTGATCAACGCGTCTTTTTTTGCTGATCACGGCCCAATTAGAAATTGGTCATAATTGTCAGATAACTGCCTAGAATCACGGCAGTATAGTCCCAGCCCAGTGACGTCACGGATATGATATTAACTTGACGCTGCCACGCTGGTATTAGCGAGGAGCGTTGCAAAAACTTACATGACAGTACCTGTGTTATTTTACACTCCTTTTAGCAGTTATAATCAAAGACTACAATATACATACTGAGATAGACAGGCAACTCAGCCAAATTGAGAAGGCATTTTATGCTTGCGTACAAGCGCCATCTGTGCTGTGGCGGATAAAACTTTTCAAACGATAAAAAAAAAGAAGGAACTTCTCAATTCGGTCGTATTTTATTAATCAGTATTTTAAATGTTTGTAATAACTGTTGTGAAATGAAACGTAAAAATGAGGAATACACAGATTTATTTAAGTTATTAACAATACATTAGTAACTTCATGCATGGAAAGGAGCATATTATTAATATAAAGCAAGAAACATTAAAACGACACGCTCATCCAAAACCAAGGTCACTCGGTACTACATTTTCCTAGATATTGCTCAACAGACCGCCGCGCTCGGTCGACTAGCGGTGTCTATAGCCCTTCCAGGTCCTCCAGTAATAGATAAATGCACAAATCACAAACAAACTTCGTTAAATATTAAAATTTTAATTGGATTTATTGACGCAAATTATGTCAACATATTTCACGCAAAACGACATTATACTTATGTCAAGCAGACACAATGTTGTGTTACCATTATACAATATACTGTTCTCCTTGACGTGATATGATCTATTTGCAACCTCCTTCCTTGCCAACCTCTAATTTTACTCCTGCCTGCCATGTCATTGTCATTCAATATTTCTCCGTGTATTATTTCAAATAATGTACAATTTTATGTTTTTAAAACCTGAATACTACAGGTTTTCTCATTATTTAACTCCTCATATTCATTTACGTAGCACGTATCAATCTCCCTACATCAAATAAAATATTTGAATGTAACAACACTGATATTTTAGTTCGCTACAGCAACAGCTACCTAGAAATTTCGCGAGTAGGTGGCATCACCGTTTTCAATCAAAATCTGGATTTGCAATAGGTTCTAAGTTTCCATAGCATGGTTATAATGTTAATAAACTCACGCTGGGGTCATTATTCCAGGAAAAATCTTAATAGCGTGTTTCAGGATTACTCTTATACGTAACAGCGACATCTAGTGGCCTACTTGGCTAAACTATATAATCGGTATGTCGTGGATAGAAAACGCCTTGATGTTGTTACTATTCTACTCGAACGCACTACTTTAATCATTTTATTACGCTGGTAACACTGACGCACTCGTACGTCATACTGCCATAGTTGTTTATCAAATTGCGAGTACATAATTCTAAGGACGAATAGCAAATACCTTATCAAATGTGGAATAAAGTGAGTTGATTATAAAGAATGTCGGATCAAGTAGATACTTACTGTCGCCTATGTGCGGAAACAACACCAATAACACAGCTAATATCTGCGGAAGACGACGTCGCCGTCAGCTCCAAAGTTTTGACGAAAATGCAATGGATAAACATCGATGTTTCTTCTAATATCCTGCCTACTACAATATGTTTCTCGTGTTTCGATTTATTAGAGAAAACCTGGTTGTTTTTGCACAACGCCCGCGACGCGCAAGTGAAACTAGCGTCGATTTTTGTGAAGAAAACAGCTGACTATAAAGACGCGTCTAAGCCTCTGCAAACGAAGTCTGGAGAAGGAATTCTGATCGGAAAACCCGTGGACGAGAATTGGGACGAGTTTCAAACGACAAAACAAGAGGTAAAAGTAGAAAATGGCGATCATTTAGAAGATATAGCGACCGTAGAAACCAGTGGAATCCTTCACATAGATTTCCAAGTTAAAACTGAACGCCTTAGCGAAGACGAACGCTACGACAATTCGATTGACTCCGATGGCTTCTCCAGTGACAGCAATGTCCCATTGGTGGAGAAAAAGAAGAAATCCAAACGTAAAAAGGATGAATACGGATTCCCAGACTTGGAAGTGTCCGAATTGTCATTAACATGGGAGGAATACATGTGTCGCTGCGCTCAGTGTGACGCTCAATGTAAAAACATGGAATCGCTACAGCTCCATTCGTTGCAAATACATTCTTGTTGCTGCATTTTTAAATGCTTGGACTGTGATAAAGTAATCTCAAGCTACCGATCTTTCATTAACCATGTCCGAATTCACAACAAAAATCTGAGGCGATGCTGTGAATATTGTAACAAGCGTTTCTCATCATCATCATGCCTGAAGAAGCATGTAACAAGTGCCCACCGAAAATCCTACTTAACAACTTGTGCTAACTGCGGCAGCAACTTTCAAACTCCTGAGCAACTTCAAGACCACATCATACTGTTTTCAAGAGGCCAGAAGAAGCATAAGAAACAGGATACACTGGATTTAGACTTAAAATGTGAACACTGTAATAAAGAATTCAAATCTCGGAGTAACCTGCAACAGCATAAGCTTGTGCACATGGAGCGTAACCGGGAATTTGCTTGCCACATCTGCGGTAAGATGTTCTTCACGAAAGGTACCCTTAGCACCCATATGAATACTCACGAAGAAACGAAACCGCATAAGTGTGAGTTTTGTCCTATGGCCTTCCGTGCCCGTGGAAACTTAGTGTCTCACATCAGTCTCCATTCTGGATCGAAACCGTTTGTGTGTGAGCAGTGTGGTAAAAGCTTTAGAGTGAAACGTCACTTGAAATCACACTCTATAGTCCATACAGACTTGATGCCGTATGTCTGTGAATATTGTCATAAGCAATTCCGCTTCAAGACTCGACTGAATCTCCATCTCCGACAGCATACAGGAGCTAAACCGTACACATGCCTGCTATGCCAAAGAGACTTCACGAATGGGTCGAATTTTAAAAAGCATATGAAACGTAGGCACAACATTGACACGTCAAAGAAGAAATTCAATAATGTCGGTAAAGACGATATGGATAGCCAGGCGACAATTCAGGCTGTGCAGGCCACCGTTCAGGCAACAATTCAGGCAATACAGGCTACTCAAGCATGAGTTTTATGTATACAATTTTAAATAAATAAGTTCAGTTAGAGTGATAGTTTTCTGTCAAAGACTACTAAACTACATAGATTGTCAGTGTCAACAGTTTCTATAAATGGCTTTGTACAGGTGTCTCAGCTCCATACACAACATATGCAACTAAGAGCTTTCAAAGTCTGTGGTATAGTCTAAATTATTTGAACTGAACACATGAATGGTCATTGTTTGTGGTAGGCGAGTGCCATTTTTTGCCACGTAAAATGTTAATTGAATAATTTATTTATTTATATACAAGATTTAATGAACTCTACTCTCGTATAAATGTTAATTGAATAATTTATTTATTTATATACAAGATTTAATGAACTCTACTCTCGTATCGTTTTAAAATGAACTATGTGATAAAATACCACACACAGCGTGCCAAGTATAAACAAAGATTATGTTCATTCTTTGTTAGTATATTTTGAATCTTTGGCTAGGATGATAGATTGTATGTGGGTACTAACCTGGGACATTAATCCTGAGTACAATCCAGAAACAAAGAAACGGTAACTACTGTAATTTGTATAGGCTTGCGATACATCATGAAATCTAGTGAAACTGTTGACTTCATTAACCTTTATCATTTCATAATATCCGGTCAAGTCAAGTCAAGAAAAAATCAAATAAATTGGGTTCCTGTGACTATTCATTCTATAATAATTGATTAAGGGGGTTTAAGTGTGTGTGGGCGATGGGCTAGCAGGCTATCACTGCGACATCACATTTTGTTGATCTTTTATATCCACATTTATGCTTAAAGTGGCGCTGGAACATAAGTCCTGCTCTGCCTACTCCTTTTGGGAATATAGGCGTGACTGTCTGTATGTATGTAATTTATTATACTTAATAATTGGACTGAATTCCCTATAGGACATTTGTCTTTCAAGTAATGAAAAAAAAGATGGTATTATCACAACGTTTTCCATTGATTAAATTTTATTAGAAAGGGAATGTAAAAATGTAATGTTTACGTAGTGACACTATTTTCACATAACGGATTTTCTTGGTATTGTATTATAAACTAGGTTATAAGTAGTTTTATAGAACTTAGAATATGTTTCGTTATATATATTTGCATTGTAAATAGTATTTTAATATTTATTTTACTTGGCACTGTACTTTAGTGTTAATTAAAGCAATATTTTTAATACCTGAATATTTTGTATTGTTTGACTAATTACAACCTAAATGAATTTGCCGTGTGGTGTGGTGTGGCTTATATTAGAATCAGAATAGCACCCCCTCATTCTTCGCGTGGGTGTCGTACAGTCGGCAAAAGTAGTTACGCAAAATAACACGCTCAAAATTATCTAGACAATCCTTCTTATCTTGACATTAGAGTCGTGTGTAGGTCACAGGGACTGCATAACCGAAAAATACCGGTATGTTTTATAACCAATAAGACGTCAAATCGGTTTTCCAATAGCGGTTTCGGTAGCGGAACCTTTATATTTCGCTATCGAAATATAACGGTAACCTAATTTTTTTTCGGTACCGTAACCGCTTTTTAAAGGTTACCGATACTTGGATTTTGGCGTCGTTGCCAAACCGCCGGCGCTGCCGTTTTGTCGGTTCTGTTCTGATACTTTTCTGATTCGTTCGTTCGTTCCTATTGGAAGAAGTTGTCTGTGTAAGTGTAAGTTCGCTTATATTTTCGGTTACCTTTATAATACCGGTTTCGAACCGGTATTACAAAGGTTACGGTTACCTTTATATTGATAACGGTAACCGATATTTCAAAACGGGTACCGGTTTCATACCGGTAAAACCGTAGCCGAAATCAGTCCCTGGTAGGTCATTTTAAGCACTGGACCCGCGTAGCTACTTTTGGTGCTGACTGTACCTAAGAGTCGACTGGGAATAGTGCTGCAGTGTATTGTGGCCGACCGGCTAGCACCTACCTACAATAATTTCTCTATCTTCAACCCTTTAATGCATAGTGTTGCCAAATGACTACAAAGCAATAGACAGCTCAGAGATTAGAAAAAAAGGCTTAGGTACGTTCTTGAACGCACCTTTATACCAATTTTTTTTTTCCAAAAATAAACATGCATTTAAGGGTTAAACCTTACCACGGAATAAATAATAGTAGGTACTATGTACAGAAGGTTTTCTGTAAACGTGTGTGTTACGTGGAATTTGCTTGTTGGCATTTGTCACTGAAGTGTTTGGAGTAAGTACTTTTTCAATGATTTTTTAAATTTAAGCTTATGTAGCTCGCGTCGAATGTCTCCGGGCAAGGTGTTTAGTAGGTACGGAAGTCGCTTAGCTAACATTCTATCTCCAAAATAGCTATTTACACGAGGTACTTCATACTTACCCGCAGACACCGATCTAGTGCCACGCTTATGCTCTACAAGTATAACATGCAACGCGCTGCCATAGAACACGTGCGTGCCGTAACGCTACCATACCGGCCGGCATGAACGGTACTTGACGTGTAAACGCTACCATACCGGCCGGCATGAACTTGACGTGTAAGGAATAAGGAAGTGAGCCGCCCCTGACCTTACTGAAAGGGGTACTAAACATTCAAATTCTTACGCTCTGCCTACCCCTTTTCAACGCCAAAGACGGATATATCCGCACCACTGGTTCAACGCCAATGACGGATTAATCCGTCAATGAGTACATTGCGATCGCCCTGTGCATCCGCAGCGCTGTGTCCTTATGTCAATGCATGAAGGTTCATGCATTGATTGACATAAGGTTAAACTATTCACTAAATGTCATGTTGACGTGGAGTGTGGTTGACAACTTTTCTCTTTGGCAGAGCGTTAAAAAGGTGTTGACGTGGTGTGTGGTTGACAACTTTTCTCTTTGGCAGAGCGTTAAAAAGGTTAAGGTGCCGTAGGTTTCATGGTCTTCTCTGGGCGTTTTTCAAAAAAAGTGTACAAAACTTTTTTTTTTCAGATTTCGTTTTTTTTTGGTTTTTCTTACTCAGAATCGTTGACACTATCGATCATCATATACAAGAAAAAATTGTCCCAGATTTTACTATGTTAGTTTGTTCTTCCAGTGCGTCACGACCATATAAATAAAAAAAGACTGCATACAAAAATGTGAATATCTGGAAAGGAAATTTTGGACACTTTTTTTCTTGTATGAGGATCGATAGTGTCAACGATTCTGAGTTAAGATAAACCAAAAAAAAAACAAAACCTGAAAAAAAAAGTTTTGTACACTTTTTTTAAAAAACGCCCCTCTCCCTCTCAATGAGCATAAGCGTGAGCGTGGAAGTGCGTGCTCGGAAGCGCGGATATCTTGTTTATTAATTAAAATTTTTTGGCCGTGTAAATAAATAAATAAACCGGCCAAGAGCGTGTCGGGCCACGCTCAGTGTAGGGTTCCGTAGTTTTTGTATTTTTTTTCAAAAACTATTTAACCTATCAAGTTCAAAATAATTTTCCTAGAAAGTTTTTATATAAAGTTCTACTTTTGAGATTTTTTTCATATTTTTAAAACTTATGGTTAACTTATGGGGGGGGGGACACATTTTTTTTACTTCTGGAGCGATTATCTCCGAAAATATTAACATTATCAAAAAATAATTTTAGCAAACCCCTATTCATTTTTAAATACGTACTTATTCAAAAATATATCACACGTTAGGGTTGAAAAGAAAAAAAAACACCCCACGTTACGTATAGGGGAGGTACCCTAATAAAATAAAATAAAAAAACTTTTTATTTTACCACTGTCGGCGTGATTAATATACATATTAGTACTAAATTTCAGCTTTCTAGTGCTAACGGTTACTGAGATTATCCGCGGACAGACAAAGCGAAACTATTATGGGTTCCTAGTCGACTACGGAACCCTAAAAATGTATTCACTGATTTCCCTCGAACATGATATTGCCGATTTTTAGAAGCAATTTTAATTCTTATAGCTTCTGTGCATAATTTGTTACGAATATTTTAAGTGTATTTTTGTGTATTTTAGACCTATGTTCGTGATTTTTTTCCATCAGGCGAAATTTGCTTATTCATGTTTCGAATCACTGCATAATCTCGCTGCAAAAAAGCCTCAAGATTACTATTCGTATTTTTTTGAAACCATATTATTATAAACAGACGCATTATATTGTTTCAAAAACTCTGTTCGCTTAACTTCGCTGAACCTACGGCGCCTTAAGCTCACGTTAGCATTTGTCAAACAATACAGAATCACAATGAGATTTATGTAGAAAAAAACATTGTACAGTTTATTGAGTGCCATAAATTGAATGGCATTTAAAACACAATTTCACAGCCGGTGATTTATTTGTTAATTAAAATTTTTAGTGTGTTTGTAAGGGCACGTGTTGTAAACCGAAAACAATGCGGCGATTTATAATTTATTTCTTTTTGTTTTGTAAGTGGTAACTGATGTTTATTCATTAATGTCTAGTTCTTTCGTCTTCCGTCCATAGGGCTCGTCCAGAAATCATGTGATCATATTTGGCCTACTGTTGACCCCACCAAAGGGGGAGGTTTGGTGATATTTCGTGATTATAACACTACCCCCTCACCCCCCATTCAAGATCACGTGTATTTTTGTGACTAAGTATGAATTGTTAGTCAATTATTTTTTTTAATAAAAATTGGTTTTAATTTAAGCCATCTCATGCTATACATCATGTCCTCGGTCCACGGGTTTTCGCAAATGTTTTGGATGGTGACATGGACCAAAGGCTCCTATGCAGCTAAATTAAGGTGGTTCGCTTACCATACATACTTACCTGTTTTTTTTATCTGCACGCTGACTGTCATGACGGTGTTTTTCGTCGTCTTTCCTCCAACTTCTTCTAAGACACTCATAATGGCTTTCTCATATTTCCCATGCTCCGTTAGCCATTTGACTCTAACTTCAATATCATATGGGCTAGCTACAGCTTAGTCCTTGACGACACTATGAAGAACCTATTCTCCTCTACAGGCTGTACCTAAAATGGGGTGTGAACCGATAAAGGACATATTCGGTAGCGCATTGCGATTCGGTAAATATTTTAGGTTTATGATTTTTAATTTTTTGTTTATTGATATTTTTGATTGTTTTTATTACAGTCTTTGTTTTTGTTGACATTGCTTGTGTATGACAACATTCCCCCGCGAAGGTGAAGGGTTTATTTAACTTTCCACCGCCGCACATCCTACCTTCCTCTCAATTGCTCAAAGGTTAGCTGGAAGAGATCCCTTATAGGGATAAGTTCGCCTTTGTACTTTGATCTATTGTGTGACATGTATATTCTTTAACCTGTTATTGTGTACAATAAAGTGCTTACATACATACACATCTGGGTTATAAAAACAAATGTTTTGTGTATGTTTTTTTGATACGCAGGTGACGGCTTTTACGTTTTTGTTGTCATACACAAGGAATGTAAACAAAAACTTGAATGAAAAGATAAACAAAAATATCAATGTAAAAAAAACCAAATGTATTTTTGGAATCGCAACGCAATACGCTACCGAACCGAGCCATTGATACGTTCACACCCCATTTTTGTTACAACCTGTATAAGCACGTCCGTCCTGGTAATAATCGTTGCAGGAACACTCCTCATAACCTCTTATATTCCAACTGTCGGTGGAGACCTCGCTGAAATCGCAGTCTTGGTAGGTAATTGTGCGACAGCTAAGACCGAACTCGGCTCAGAAGTCGAACGGATTCCAAATCAATGTTAGAGCGGCTTACTCCTTAGCCTTGAGTACCTACTAGGTATTGGGTAGATTTAAAACTAGTGTGGCACATAAACGTGTCTCTTGCATGGGGGCGCGGTTTACAGGAAGATATCCCTTTAAATGTGTCTCTTTGTTTTGTATTTTACCTTTTGTATGTTACCTGTATATCCTTGCTGTCTAAATGGTAAAATGGAAGACTTCTATCATCATCATTATCATTTAATAATTTACCCTTGTCGGTGAAGTAACCGCGACCCTCCTCTGTCCATTGCCAGCCTCTTAGACTTCCTCATACGAATCGTCCGCAACTTTATCCTTCACTTCCTTCACTTGCCTTTAACATGTTGATCTAGCTACGAGTAACGGCCGGGCCACGGACACGCGCGGCGGCGGCAGCGGCAGCGGTTTTACTAATTCATTGCGTGTGATCCCAACTAGCCACAGTGCGCTGCGCGTCTCGACCGCGCAATCAACAGATAAAACGCGTGATATGTGGTGCGCGTGCCGCGGCCGCTGCAGGAGACCATCGCATGTGCCGACTTCTGGCCGAAGGGTGTCGTGTTTCGACGGTTCCGGGGCAATCTGCCGAATCCGGAGATGACAATGCAACGGGGCCACGCCGTTTCGTCGCCTAAATAGTATTATTTGTTGTTTTTAGTTTCGTGACGCATTGGTTTTTACTGTAATGTCACGTAAATGTATTTGTCAATAAATAAATAAATAATAAATAAATAAAACGCTTGCCGCGCCGCAATTCGCGCAAAGTCGTGGCCGGGCCGTAAGAGCATCACCTCTTTTGGCTTTAATTTTCCCTTCTAAGATGTTTAAGAAGAAGCCGTTGTGCCGTATCATGGCCCATCTTCTATTACGAATAGATTTGTGCAAACATCTTTTCTGTCCTACTATCATCAAAACTTCCTCCTTCGCCTTTCAGCTAATCATTCCTTTCCATCATCCGCCACCACATTTCGAAGGCTTCTAGTCTGTTTCTGGGTCAGCGTCCATGTCTCACCAGATTTCTTTGTGTCCATGTGTGTTGCCCCCGACGAGGTGGACTGATGACCTGGTACAGGTTGCGCAGGACCAGTCACTTTATCAACACTTGTGTCCGGCAGTGGACCTCTTTCGGCTGATATGATGACGATGTGATGTGTGATGTGGTAGACTACCATATCTGTAAAACTTTCACAGCGTGCAGCAGGAGTGAACGCACACAGGACATGATAATAAACTTTGTGCACGACACTCTGGACGAGGTAGAGAAGATGTTTAAATCGACGGACTACACTCGACAAAAGTCCATGCACACACCGGCCTTTGAGATTGGCTTCGTGATGAGGAACATGGAGGTAGAAGACTTTTTAACAGACTTTAAAAAGGGAGGTTCTACGTTGTATTTGTGTCTTTCTTAGTTAGGTACATCATGTCGGCCGAATTTGTACGAAAGTTGGCCTTTCTAAGTACATTTTAAGTTGGTCGACTATTACTCGGTAACTAGTTATGCCTACTTAGCCGTGATAGATTTCCTTTTAAATTCATTATACGAGGGGGAGGAGGGGACGACATGACTCGAACAAAAATTTGGGCTTTGAAGCCCAATATCTCGCAAACGAATCACCGATTTTAATAATATTTTTGAACAGGCTATCCAACGATACCCCATACTACGAGTATGGGTTTTATGAGAAAAAAAATACATCCTCACTGTAGGTGTAGGGGAGGTACACCAAAAAAAACTTTTTTTAAAGATTTTATTCTTCTGTTTTGTCGGCTTGATTGATTTATATACCCGTGCCGAATTACAGTTACTCCAGGCAAAATACGGTTTTGAAAAACATTAATTTATAATAGCGTTTTTTTTGTTGATTTCATTTTAAAATGTTATTCTATGATGATTAATTCAAGAATCCGACAAACGTTCCACCCGGAAGTAATTATGTAGATTTAAATGAAGCATGCATTGTCTTTTTTTGTATGATTTATCTTGAATATTTATAGAGCAAATGTAAATGAACCAAAATAAAGACAAAAATATATATTTATATTTTTTCTGACTTTTCAGAAGCTAGTTAGTTTATCGTTTTTTTGATGTCTGAAATTTTGTCGGATTTTTTCGCTGTGTAACTATTTAATTGATAATATAATATATCCGTTACACATTAAAAATAAGCTATTATAAATTATTTCCAAATTTGACTTTTTTTCCATACGAGTTGTCAGTTCATTGACTAGACTAAGTTTTCTAGTAGTAATGGTTACTGAGCTAAGCCGAAGACGGACGGACGGACAGACGGGTATGGCGAAACTATAAGCGTTCCTTGTTGACGGAACCCTAAAAAGAACATAATTTCAAAATTGACTTTTACTGAATGTCAAAAACTTCCTAATTAAAAACTACTAAAGCGTACCCGCCGCGCCGCCGCGTGGCCGTTGAGGCGGAAAGGTTCTCGAGTGGCGACCATGTACCGGAAGGCGCGGCGTGGGCGGGCAAGGTGGACTGATGACCTGGTAAACGTTGCGGGAGTCCGCTGGATGCGGGTGGCGCGGGACCGGTCACTTTGGCACTCTTTGGGGGAGGCCTATGTCCAGCAGTGGACGTCTTTCGGCTGATATGATGATGATGATGACGAAAGCGTACCCTGTGTCCTTTGATTGACAGGAGTGTTACAGAAGAATGGTGGACATTTACAACTCTTCGCTGACCACTGACTTGTACAACCTGGATGTCAAACCCTCCGACCACATAATGTTCCTCAAACACGTCGAGATACTATTCTGGGTGATCGACCATCTCGCCAACATGCTGCATGAAGTCGAAAAGAAATATAAAGTTAAAGGTGAATACAATAATCTAAGAAATAGTGTGGTAAGATAAAAGACAGGTGTGTAGGGACTGAAGATGTAGTGATGAAAATTGAGAAGGTCATCTAAGATGGTTTGGGCATGTAGACAGCATGGATGAAAGAAGATTAACAAAAAGAGTGGATGGTACAGTTGGAAGGGGACGACCTCGTCCAACTTTTTCAGTAACCTAGCAGGCTATCACAAGACGGCGCGCTAGCTCTCTCGATATTTCGCGCTCTATTGATTTTTTTTTTTGAACCTGACTATGGCTATAATAGGACGGACCCAATATAGCGGTCGAATTGCATGGTTGGAGGGTAGCCTGGGGAAAATCCAGGGGAAGCCTCCGGCACGACCACGCGGGAAAGTTTATACACTGGAATAGGTACTCTACGAGTTTGCGCTCCAGTGAGATTGGTTGAAACGGTATCAACCGAATCTGGGGTGTGAGTGGTGTCGGGGAGTTTTATCGCTGGTTCGCTAAAACCTAGCCTAGCTGAGAGGAGTCCAGCAAGAAACTCAGCTAGGCCCTCTCGCTCTATAGGTGCCTCTCTTTCAAAGTGTTCTAATAAGAGAGAGTGCGAGAAAAACCAAAGAGCTCGCGCGCCGTCTTGTGAATTGTGATAGCCGTGCAGATGTAATTTGCCCTATTCGAATCTCGATGTTTGTATATCTCCGTCTCTATCGCACGTACAGTTTATGGTGCTCGAGTGACAGAGACATACGAACTTCGAGATTCGAATTTAGTGGTAACGCCGCAGGTGCCACGTTGATGCCGCTTGGCTCATTTATCAGCTAATCTTAAACCACGCTTCACAGTAGACTGCGACCATCGAACACCAGACCCCGTATCATGTCTGTCCCGGCAGCTCGGACTGTGTCGCGTACGAACTCCCCACTGCCCCGCGCTCTCTCACTACTAAATGCGCTCTTGGCGTCAGCACTGGAGTGCGATCTGTTTGCATGGCGATGGGCGACTGTGAGAAAAGAATGTTTGAAGTACTGTGAGGTGATGGATGCCAGGCCCTCGAGTGTAATTTAATATTGTCTGTTTCGTGTTATTGCATCTCTTTTTATTATGTGCCATTGTTAACATGTTTAATCTTAACTTGTGTGACGCATTAGACTTCTGTAATGTCATGTAACATATAAATAAATCATGGTCAGCCTCATCACGCGATAAGTGACAAGATAAGAGCGTAGTCTCATTCTATCGAACGGTATCAGCCCACTGGCGGACTGGGGGACGCCCTATCCTGTCACTTATCGTGTGATAAGGCTGACCATGATACGGAGTCAGCGGTATACATACAGTAACATACCTGTACATTCTCAGTTGCCGGCATGTTCGAGAAGCACCGAGTGTGGACGGTCCCCACGCCGCTGTCGAGCTTTGTGACCTACTTTCGGTCCCAGGCGGTCGTCTCAATGAGCACCCCCACGACGCGGCCTAAACAGCAATGGTGGCCGCTCGACTACGGATGGTAGATGAACTACTGGCGATGACGGGACTTGGGGATACATATAATATAAACCTTGACTCAATAAACAGTTTATGCAAGGCCCTAGATCCATATTAATACGGAGGAGTGTGTCGATGTCGGCGTGTAGGCGTCTCAGTCCAGTCTCGCGATGGTTTGTTGCCGTCACGGTATTAAAAGACTTGCATTTGTTCATTCGTATATTTTCCTCTCAGTCAAAGCCAAAGGCACGCCTCCTTTGATGCTCTGCACGATGTGGCCGGTGGGGTCTTTCGGTGGGTTCCGCAGAGTTCTAGCGGAGGGGGTCACCGTGAACCGCCGCAGTAGGGCCGCCAGTCCAGCCAGCGACTGCATCAGCCCCAGCCGCTCACCTGAAAGTACGATCGTTCAGTCCTCGATGTTCCCCCACTCCTACTTGAGTTGACACACTGTTGAGGATCAATTTTCGTCCGCGTAACCGGCTACTGCTAGCTCCTCCAGAGGCGCGCACCATAGCGCGCAAAAACTCTCCTTTCGTCAGAGCTCTACACAGCCTTAATGCGCTTCTTGCATCAGCACCGGATGTGTCATATATTAAAATGCAATGTATATATCATTTGTAATTCACAGCGACTTAGTTTTTAACTGTAATGCTGTGTAATTATTTGATGAGATTGGCGCGCGAGCGCAACTTAGATAACACGTGATTTGCGTGTTCCGCGAAACTAAAACAAAATCTAGTGGTAAAAAATAACTACTTAGCCGTAAAACTTATAAATGCGGAATCTAGAGAGAGTGCACGATATAATAATCTTTACCCGGTCAAAATCGGACCAGTAACTCGTGTGTTATAAGTGAAAAAGTTTAAAGTGTAATTACGCAACTGACCTACGACACATTCATAATGCTCTTCGCTGCACCGGCGACCGGCTTAGCGTGACTCATCAACCGGCTACCGCTCACTGGCCGTAACTAAGGGGGCGCAGCGCGAGGACCTTATTTGCCGCTGTATAAGGCATACTATTGCTTAGCGCAAGAAATTTAAACGCAAGACTATACCGTCGACTTGCTCGAGATGACTAGGAGTTAATAAGATGAACTTTTTGTGATGCTGCCGAGTACAAAATAACCTGCAACTAAGGTGCAAGCCTTATCACCTACACTGGAGAGCACGCGGGGCCGCTCCTCACCTCCCCTGCGTGAGAGATATCGACTTGTTTTTCGCCAATTAGAAGTAGAAGGACAATATCGCTCTTGTAGTTATTTATTAGCTTATCTATTACGTTCATTCGTTGACAATTTAACTTAATCGTTAAGTACGACTGAACGGTCGGACTGACGAATCGGTGAGTGCGACTACAAGATCATACCCATGGTATGTTTATTATGAACACTAGGTGCTTGAACATTGTATTAGGAATACAAGCTTTAACTTACAGTTTTTAAAGAATATTTGTATTGTATTGTATAGGTACTGCAAGCCTTTATTTGATGTCCCTTTTATTTTTCCGTAAAACAAATAGTGGAGCGCTCTTATTGTTTAATTAAGGAACCGATCTAGTCCTGGCTTTAATTTATTTTTTTTCTATTTGATTTCTGTATGTAATTAATTAATTTGTTTTGTTTTTTAATGTCAATTTTATGGTTTAGTTTTACATTAGAATCTACAATTAAAATATACCCACAATAATTAATCGGATGTCCTTACTGTTGCTCAATATACTATTCGTGTTATAATTTTATGAGTTTGTAATTTTATTAGTTAATTTTATTTAGAATTTTATAATAACCATTGTTAACGTGATGAGTTCCACTTCCCATACGGTGACATGCCCCCACTGCCCGGAGTTGTCTCGCAAGTTCTCGGCGCATGTTCCTACCTTGTACCCTTTTTTGCACCAGGTTTATCATTCTCCGTCTAACCTCATTTACGAGGATTCCCTAATTATTTCTCAGGTTGGTGCGCAGCAGGGGGATCCACTGGGGCCGCTTATTTTCAGTCTTGCCATTCATGGGGCGGTGTCGTCTCTGAAATCTCCCCTTAATATATGGTATTTAGATGACGGCACCTCAGGGGGAGAGCCTGAAGTCGTAAAGCAGGACTTGGCTTTTCTTATCCCCCGCCTTGGGGAGATGGGACTGGAGGTGAATGCGGGGAAATGTGAAGTTTACTGCTGCGGACCTGCCTCTTCTTCTTCCTTGTCTTCTTTAAGGTCTTTGCTTCCTGGACTCAAGGAGCTTTCACACGAAACGTTTACCCTTTTGGGTTCCCCGATATTCGAAGAGGCCATTTCTAGCGCAATAGAGTCCAGGAAGCGTCTCCTTTTGCTCGCCCAAGAACGCTTAAAATATATTAATGCCCATGTTGCCCTGACTCTACTTCGCATGTGTTTCGCGGTTCCCAAGATCACATATCTTTTGAGAACCACTCCAACGTGGTTGTGTCCGGGTGACGTGTCGTCATTTGACGTCGCATTGAGGGATACGACGGAGACTATCTTGAATGTGTCTCTGTCGGATGGGCAATGGATCCAGGCGTCGTTGCCGATACGTCACGGTGGCCTCGGTTTGCGGTGTGCGGGGGACGTGGGCTTGCCAGCCTTCCTAGCGTCGGCGCACGGAGTTGGTAGTCTGGTCTCTAAAATTTTAAATTCTAATGGAGACAGGGCTACCATTCCGTTTGTGGAAGATGCTATGGCAAGGTGGACGGCTCGTTACCCAACTGCATCGCTGCCCGAGGCTCCGCATGTACAGCGGTTGTGGGACGATGTGGGGGCCAGGGACGCGCTTGCACGGCTTATGGGTGTAGCCACGGGGGTGGATTTGGCCAGGCTAAAGTCAGTGTCAAGAGTCGAGGCGGGAGCGTGGTTGCAGGCTTTGCCTGCTCCTTATTTGGGAACACTCCTGGACAACGACTCTTTGCGGGTAGCAGTGGCACTCCGCCTGGGCTGCGATGTTTGTGTGCCTCATGAATGCATCTGCGGCTCCATGGTGGAGGCGAGTGGCCATCACGCGTTGAGTTGCGGTCGTTGTTCGGGAAGATTTCCGCGTCACCACGCTCTCAACGACATCGTTAGGAGGGCTTTAATATCTGCCAACATCCCCTGTGTTCTGGAGCCTCCGGGCCTCTGCCGCGCCGATGGCAAGAGGCCAGATGGCTTAACTTTGGTGCCGTGGCAGAAGGGAAAGTGTCTCCTGTGGGACGCCACGTGCGTCAGTACTTTTGCCGCCTCGCATCTCAGCCGAACGGTGCGAACAGCTGGTGCTGCTGCAGATTTTGCAGCGGCCAGGAAGTGTGTCAAATATGCGGCCCTGGGCGGTAATTATTATTTTGTACCCCTTGCGTTTGAGACTACTGGGTGCTGGGGGTCGGAGGCTATTGCTTTCGTTAGGGAGGTGGGACGACGAATTACGGAGAGGGGGTCTGACGCTCGCGCGGGTTCGTACCTGGTGCAAAGGTTGTCCATCGCCATTCAACGTGGTAATGCGGCCAGTGTGATGGGTACCTTTGCGCCAGGGACAACTCGTGGGGGACTTTTTGACTAGGCTTAAGCTAGTAGCTTAAGTTATTATTGTTTTATTTGTTATTGTGTTTTATGTGGATTAAATGACCTCTTTTAAATAAATAAAATAAATAACAAAACACAAATGTATACACAATGTGTGGAACTCGTTCCTGAGGATTACATCCATAATACTAATATTATAAGTCCAAAAGTAACTCTGTCTGTCTGTTAGCTGCTGAATCAAATGTGGTATAGAGATAAATATGTAGTTTGAAACCCTGGGAAGGACATGGAATAGATTTTATCCCGGAATTCATCCCCGGTGGGGGAGAAATGGGGCGGAAGTTTATATGGAGGTACGATATAAATGAATTCCACCCGGACGAAGTCGCGGGCAGCAGCTAGTTATCTAAACAACAATAATGAAAACAATCTCCTCGTCGGCTCTTTCTAATTAAACTCTCATTATTGACTTACCAATACACGCTCTAGGCCCCTCTCCAAACGGCAGATACACGTGATTCCTAATGCTGCTGTCCAGATGGAATCTCTCCGGTCGGAACTGCTCTGGATCTTCAAAGTACTGCTCATCCGTCTGGAGACCCTGAACTGGGATGATTACGGCTATACCCTCATCTATGCTCACGTCAGTGCCAGGGAATGTGTATGGCTTCGCACACTTTCGTATCAGGAAACCCAGTGGTGGGAACAGTCGCATGCTTTCACTGAAAGCAAATAGTTTGTCAATTGCTGAACTTTCGTACCCATCACTTGACAGAATCAGAAAGACTGTGTAAAATCCACATAACAATATCATACTGTTGGCAATTAGGTTTTTGGTGGTACCTGTTTTACATTCATTCGTACATTTTTTAACTATGGGCGTTGAACAAATTATATGATATATTTTCTGCAAATTTACGCGCTTCAACACCTGCTGTTTCCCTGTTTATGTGGTCCTTCGAACCAGATACTCACTAAAAACACATTTTCAAGTACTTCAATTCGTTCACAGCATCATAGCACAGTTGTCCGTCGTGCTTGGCGAGCACCTGGTCGATCTCCTGCTGGCACTTGACTTGCGCCTCGGGGTGCAGCGCCAGCTGGTGCAGCGTGTAGCTGGTCGCCGACGAGGAGGTCTCGAACCCTGCCGCGAAGAACACAAACACCTGCGCCGCCATCAGCAGCTCATCCAGCTCCAACTCTGCAGTCTTCGGCGTACCATCTGAATGATAGTGCTCTATCGATTCGCCAACAATTTTCCCTTTTTGTTTCAACTCTAGCAGAAGATCTATGAAGTCGTTTCTGCCTGAAGGCTGATGGTTTCTCTGCTCCATGATATTTCTCACTAAAGACAACGTGTCCCGTTCTAGTTCAGGAGCAACTGACCTAAGATGCTTACATAAATCGGGTGCCAACCACTTAAGAACTGCATTAACCATATATCTAGGAGAAGGGCTGAAGATGCGCTTGCCTAGCTTACGGAACGGCGCGTCCTCGTCGTCGAGTGAGTTCGTGTCGATTCCAAACCCACAGGCGCCAATGAAGTCGGTGGTGTAACGCGCCATCAGCTCGCGGACGTCAACCTAAATGAAATAAACCAATTAATAAATGAATGAAATAATGACAAATGAAGTAAATTATTTTTTATTCTGCAAGTAGGCCGTAATGGCACTTTTACAAGTCAAAATTCTACCAGCGATTCTGAAAAAGATGACCACTGTTAAGAAAAAAAAAAAGATAAGAAGAAAAAGAAAAAAATGTCTATGCGATGACAAATAAGCGACAAATATTTGATTTATTTACGGTACAAAGTACAAACATTTGAGTTTTATTCATAATTTTACGTCACAAATCAGCCTTTTTTAAAACCCTCTCTGTGGCCCTTATTAAAATCCGGCAGTTTAAAAAGGACCATATCAAAATATAGTTTTGTTTAGTTTTATCATTAAGAACAAACCGTCATAACATAAATTTGCATTAAAACGTATGAAATAAATTAATATAAACATAATTTTCATCATTCTGAATAAATTGTTGATAGCACTTTTTAAATCCTAAACAAAACAAAGAAAAATTGAACTTTTTTATATCAAAAATTGTGGCCCTTATTAGACTAATGAGATCTAACATTAGCGGCTCCAGCCGGTCCTGGCCCTTCTAACCAACCTTTTAAGTGGCCCTTATTAGACTCTGACACCAAGCTTAAACTTTTGGACGTAAGATTGTTAAATGTTAATATAGCGATAAAATTTACCTTTATTAGTTAACATTAATCACTATGCTTTACTACTAAACAGCAGCTATTACAAAAAACAAGTTACTTTATGCATCATTTTCACTTTATGTGGAGAGATTTTCGTGTGATTAGAGATTTAGATCGTGTGACGCAGACTAACTACCTGTACGCATTCTTGAGTACTGGCAAAATGGTGGATTGTACGATCACGTGGCCGCGGAAATAAGCTTTCCTATTGGTACTTTACGACGTGTGCGTACACGGAACCTAGGAATCGGTTGGAAGTGTGTTTTTGTAGAAGTGGCTCTTGTTATACGCCGGCCCTTATTTGCCGCAGGTACCTTACTTAAAATAAATCAAACTGAATATGAATACAAAGAAAAAAATTATATCATATTGCGTTGTTCTACAAGAAAACATGTCCGAAACTATGTTACATAATACAAGGCAGAGATTAAAAAAAAACCGGTCAAGTGCGAGTCTGACTCGCGCACCGAGGGTTCCGTACAAACTATCAATTAACTTAAGGTAAAGTAAATATCCCAATATTTGTTAAATTAAATTACTTATTTTAACCCAACACAACAGAATTCAATAAAGACCATCGAACTACCAAGACAATTGAATCGCGATCTTTTTTTTTGACCTGCTATTGAAATATACCCGTCTCAACCCCATTAATAGAAAAATCTTAACAGCGCGAAGTAGGAATGGGGTCAGCGCCATCTATCGGCCCCATTTGGTACTAACGTGCAAGGGCAATCAGCTTAGTATGTATGTTGGTTTTTAGCGAATATTGTTTATCACGTGAACCGATCTCGATAATTTTTTTTTATTTAAAAGAGAGTTCTTCTATTATAGTCTTATAGGGATTTCAAAACAAAAAAATACTTATAAAGTTGATTAAATTGCAAATTTAACTAGGAACTGATTTTTGAAAATAAAACAAAAAATACGCTAGATACAGAAAAAGTTATACTTTTCCAGTAATATTCATGTTTATCTTAATCACAAGTTTCAAATTTTTTGCTTGTATAACTTCGGAGATAGGGGGGGGGGGGGGGGGGAATGGTATTTTTTTTTACATTTTCCTTCATAGATCAAAATTTTACCAATGTAGAAAAAAAGTACTGTTTTAAAATGTCCAACTCAAGCCCTTTCATATGATACCCCACTTGACCTAGTAACTAAACTTTGAATTTTTTCCCCCCTCTTATCCGTAATTTTAGATAGATATTAATAATAAATATTAAAATTTTTCATGTTCCATACACGTGGATTAACTTTCTTAAAAACTATTCCAAATTTCAAATGGATAGCATTAGTAATTCCTGAGATATTTAACTTTGTAACAGACAGACAGACAGAGTCGCACCATAAGGGTTCCGTTTTTACCTTATTGGTCCGGAACCCTAAAAATGGAAATGCGACTATTAACTAAATCTTTGGGTATGTCTTCTTGTAGGAACTGTGTCATCTAGCTCCCCAGGCGTGATAAAATTACTATTAATTTATGAAGAATGACTAAGCTATTTTGGGCTCTGGATTGGGCCATGCATTTCTGCCAGTTAGATAGACCTCAACCCTGTAATAAGCCTTTGACATCAATGCTTTTTTTCAAGTAATTTTTAAGAGCTGGAAAGGTTAGAGATAAAATTGAATTAGGTAATTTACCTCTGCACCGGACTCCGCGGCGGCGGCGGCGATGCGCTGCAACCGCTCGGTCCTCTCCACAATCAGAGGAAACATCGCCTTCAACTTCCCAGACGTGAAGGCGGGCGTCATCCGTTGCCGCAGCAACTTCCACAAGTCCCCGTCCGCGGAAAACAGGTTCTTTAACATCGGCTCAACGACATCCTTGTGGTAATTCATCCCGCGACGATAGAAATGTTGAAAATCCGTGATCAAAACATTCTTCACGAGCTCCGGATCCCTCAGAACTAGAGCCTTTTCACGCGAGAAGTAATATCCGACGAGTTTTTCATTTGGATATTTCCGATACAACTCCGTGAAGTAATCTGCCATGCTCATCTTCTGAGCCAAGATTCGCCATGTGCTCCCCATGAAAGGTAGGGGTTTTTCATGACGCACGTCTTTTTTCTCCCAGTAGTCATAACCTTGGGTACCGAGCAGGTACACTAGCCACAGAACTACAACGCACACAGCTGCGATCACTATCATAGCGTATCAAAACAAAACACGATTATGTCACTGCGCAGACATGAGTTCACTAACAGATAAAAACGGCGATCTGCGCTTTGAATCGTTAACGAGCACAAACTAGCTGTATTCGCGAACGCAGAATAACCTGACTAACCTCATTTGTTGTAAATGTATGTAGTTATATATTGCAAAGCCAGAATTTACAATAGCTACACATAATTAATAACTTATAGTCAAAGTATTAATCTAATTTGACGTCGTTTATCTACTTGAATAATTCTGATTGATAATGTTTTGATATAGATTTTATCGTATTAGGTATTAGTAAGATACGCGTGATAGTGCTTCACACTGGCTCAATACCTGGTCACTTTCCATGACAAATTGACAATACTCCAACTCATAACAATAAAATGTCAACTTATAACAAACGTTGTGACAAACGTTGGGACTAGGTACCATATCCTACTAACATTTTGCTCTTAATTACGAGTATAACGTTTTTTAGGGTTCCGTACCCAAAGGGTAAAAACGGGACCCTCTATTACTAAGACTCCACTGTCCGTCCGTCTGTCTGTCCGTCTGTCGCCAGGCTGTATCTCATGAACCGTGATAGTTAGACAGTTGAAATTTTCACAGATAGATGATATACACTCGCGGTCAAAGAAACCGGGTCAGTGACGAAAAACCTCAATATTTTGTAAATCGTTGGTCGTATCTGCATGAAACTAACTCTGTTTTATAGAGAATTTAATATCCTTCTAAATCCAACCTTCAATGACCTACGTAGTAACTGGAAAAAGGTTTAATTGAAAAAAAAGACCAATTAGGTACTTATTTGAAATTGCGTTCGTTTTACTTTTGCTTGTTTTTAAGCAATTGTTTTCAATCTGTCAAAGAACTATGATAAAAGGCTGTCATTGTTTTATTTTGTGGTCATTCTTGAATGTCTATCATGCCGCTAACACGAGATGAATGTACTCGTATCATCACTATGTTAGAAGAAGGAAGAAGTCAGAGGTATACAGCGAGAAGAACAGGTGTGTCACTTTCTACAGTGCAGCGAGTCCTCCAACGTTACCTACAAACTGGGCAGAACCTTAGAAGACCAGGAACCGGCAAAACAAGATGTACTACAGCTAGAGAAGATCGATTTATTGTTACAACCATGCTCCGAAATCGGCACCTCACAGCAGTTGAAGTGAAAAATCAGCTTTTAGAGACCCGAAGGGACGGCATCAGCGAGCGGACTGTCAGGCGGCGGCTCAAAGAAGCAAATTTGACCCCACATAGGCCGGCCAATGGCCCAAAACTTGAAAGAATACATCGAACAGCAAGACGACTTTATGCCCGCGATCACAGATACTGGGGTGACGAAGATTGGGCAAGAATGTTGTTTGCCGATGAATCCAGATTTATGCTCTATGCAAATGACGGGCGGCAAAGAGTTTACAGACGGCCTGGTGAACGTTTTATTCCAGCATGTTTTGAGGAAAAAGTGGCGTTCGGCGGTGGGTCAGTCATGGTTTGGGCTGGAATCTCTTCAGAGAGTCGCTCGGAGTTAGTTTTAATAGAAAATGGATCATTAACGAGTGCAAGATATGTAGAAGAGATTCTTAATGAGCATGTTGGCCCATACTTAATTAATATGGGTGGAAATTCTATGTTTATGCATGACAACGCCAGGCCACACACAGCTCAAATTGTCAGAGATTATTTTTTGGAGGTTGGTATCAACTGTATGAACTGGCCCTCGAGGAGTCCGGACTTAAATCCGATTGAGCATGTATGGGACGAGCTTGGGAGGCGTGTAAGAGCTCGAAACCCCGCCCCAGCTACACTTAGAGACCTGAAACAGGCGTTAGTGGAAGAATGGGACAATATCCCGCAAGAACGCATAAAGAACTTAATAAACAGCATGCCGAATCGTCTAGAAGCTGTAAGAAGAGCCCGAGGAGGCAATACGAAGTATTAATTTTTATTTTTTGTGTTGTATGTGAAGTACCTACTGCTTATTTTTGTACGTAAAATTGGTTGATTTTTTGTTTCCTATGTAATTTTATTAAACAAAAGAATTACGATTCCACCATTTGATGTTATTTAATTCAGTATAAAATTATCTACAATATGCAGTTTAATTCATGTCCCTAGCTTTATTATTTTAGGAGATATTACAGATTTTCGTACTGACCCGGTTTCTTTGACCGCGAGTGTATTTATAAGTAGCCGCTCTAACAACAAATACTAAAAAAAGCGGCCAAGTGCGTGTCGGACCACGCACAACGAAGGGTTCCGTGGGGTACGTATTAGAGATCGAAAATTGAAATATCGACCGTGAAAACATCGAAGTACAAAATATCGAAAATCAAAATATCGAACGATCGAAATATCTAATGTTATTATATTATATCGACGTCGAATTGGTCTAAACTACAAATGCCGAACGGTTAAAATATCGAAAGTACAGAATATCGACCATTATGCAGGCGATATATTCAAATTTCGAATGACGATATATCTACCAATGAAATGGCGACGCCCAAATAATCGAAAAGTAAAACGTCGAACCATCAAAATAACTAACATTATACGGTCTACTTGAATACCACTAGTAAAATTATTAGTTGTACAGGTTGTACCTTTGTAGCTAGTGTAGCTACCCTCTTATGGCCGTGAGAATTAGTTTGTTGTGCTAATATTTATTATTACCTAACCTAAACCGTATAGTTATTTGTATTTACAGAATACCAAGTAACAAAATATAATATGTCTTATTTATAAATACATAATTAAAGCTAACTTAAACATAAATAAAAAAAACTAAATTGGCTATAACTAAAAATGAAAGCAAAAAAAAAGAAGTTATAAAAAGAACACCGCCTCTAGGAGGTCAGACTGCGGCATGGACCCCATTACGCTGGCAGCATTACCTCTCTGAATCGCAATGGAAATTCGTTGCGAGAGGTAAGCGCCAGCTCTGGGGTCACCAGTTGCTTGGACCAGCCGCGAAGACAACGCCTTGAAAAATATACACATATCTGACGACCAGGGACCCAAGGTTTCCACAGCAAGCGCCGCAAAATCGTAATCCTGTAACAAGGATGAGTATTTGCGGCGCTTGTTCACTTGGGCCTGGTCGGCAGCAGCGCCGGCCTGTGAACGGGTGCCCTGGATGTGGGACTGGGCGAAGGTGTCAACGCAAGTTACATCCCACACCAGGGCTCTGCCTAGTTTCCAAGGCACCAATGTAGCCCCATCTGGACGCTTGCCATCGTCACGCGCCAAACCAACAGGTTCTAGAATTGCTGGTACGGAGGCGGTGGCAAGCGAACGACGGATCAAATCATTTAAAGTGCCATGGCGGTACAGGCGGCCGGCGCTTCTATGACAAGAAAGACCATGTCTACCCAGCTGGTCCACGGCCCTCCCACAGTTACACGTATGAGCGACACAAATTCTGGCTCCAAGTCTGAGGCATACGGATATTCTCAGGCAGCTTGGATCCAGAACTGTGCCTATGTTCCGCGACGGGAGGGCATGCAGCCAGTGGCCCGACTCGCTCGCCGAAACAGCCAAAATACGAGCACGATCTGCGTCGTCCGGACTATTGGCAAGAAGTGAAGCATGGGTTAGCTTGAGACGTGGAGTATCCCAAGCTTTCTGAACATGCATTGAGTCGGGGACGTCTGCTCCAGGGCACGAGTCACACCAGGCTCTCCTGGCCTCCACCAGGCTCGCAATCTCCGTGTCAAGTATCTGTGGATGATTTAAGATAATACTGACAAGAGACAGCGAGCCGTAGGCGGAGGACAGGAAAGCCGGTAATGCCACGCTGGATGAGGAACGGACGCCCAGACCACCGAATCTTATTGGGAGAACCGCTTGGGACCAAGAACTAAAATCGAAACTTATGTTTAAAACTTTAGACAGAGTGGTTTGCAGCGAGTTGTCGATGGCAGATAAGATGGATGGAAATTTCCAGATTGGACAGCTGCGAAGTAAATACATGAATTTCGGGGTGAAAAGGCAGAACCGAATAATAAAAAGAGCCATGTGGGGGTTGATTTGGAATAGTAATTCGGAAGTACTGTTAAAAAGGTTTAATTTACAAGTGATGATGGGGTTTATAGCATCGTCAAAAATGGGTGCACCTAAGAGAGATAGCGATGAGTTTGAATGAACTGAAATGTTGGGCAAAACTGCGTTAAAATTTGTCAGTATCTCAATTTTTTTTTCAGGTGGAAGTTGACTAGGTAAAAAAATCTCGCATTTAGTAAAATTTAGAGTGAGGCCGATGTCTGAAAAACGATCTATTATTAGATGCAGGTCCTGTAGAACTGTTTCGGCGTCTCCACCAAGGGAGCCGTCATCCAGGTACCAAAGATTGAAAGATGATTTTAAATTTGAAATGATGGGATGTAATGCCAAACTAAAAATAGCGGGCCCAAGCGGATCTCCTTGTTGGCAACCCATGCTAGAAAAAATAATATTGTCGCCAAAGAGTAATTTTGTAGGAGCCCCGTAGCATTGCCATAAATATTTGTATATGTCTGGTAATTCTTTTTTCACCACTGATAAGAGGGCCCCTCGATCAACCGAATTAAAAGCATTTTGCACATCAATTTTAATAAATACCTCATAGTCCGGACGACTGAGGAAGGTGCGGGCGGCATGAACCGCTGCCTCGCAGCCGCCTCTAACTCCGAAACCCAGCTGACGGGGCTTGAAAATATTGGTCAGTGTTTGGTGGAATTTGCGGCAGCAGAGCTTCGATGCCAATCGCCTGAAAGTGCAGCCGACCGCAATTGGGCGGATGCCACCGTCTTTCTTGGCAAGGGCAATGAGGTTGGCACCATAAAGGAGCGGCACGACTTCGGCGTTAACGCGGCCCGAGAGCATTAAATTTATTAGAGCAGTTATCTGAATTAGCAGAGCCGCTCCGGTGTCCCCCGATGGTACAGAGATCAGGTCTTTTAGGTGTTGCGGAGATAACCCATCTATACCACCGGCAGATCCGTTCGGGAATGAAAGTAACGCTTGATGTACAGCGTCTACGGACACAGATGCGACAGAGTCATCTGGACCGGGTGGGTCTGGGAGTTGAGACGAAGCCGGGGGGACTGGGTGTTTTGCTCGGTATTGAACCTAAACCTAACCTAACCGCCAGCGTGTCGTTCGCGGGGTGCCTATTTCCGCTCTAAGGGACACAAGCTAACCCTAACCTAACCTACAAATAATACCATCGTTAAAATTATATGTTGTTTTTTTTGCCCACCGAGCCCCCCCCTTTTTCTAGGTGCCCTAACCTAATCTTCTATATTATATACCAGTATCAACAGTAACAGTAGGTAAAAAAGGTAGGACTTTTTTTCCCTATAATCAAAAATGGCCGAGATATTTGACCTCAAAGTAGGAATTTGGAATCCAAAACCGAATCGGAGCACCCCACCATCCACGTGGTTTTGTCTGCCCTACCCTTAGCGTGTTTATAAAATAGAACGGAGGAGCGGAGGAACAGCAGCCCTCGCCGCACGGCGGGCGAGGGCTGCTGATCCCGCAGCGCCGGAGCTACGGGAAGTCTGCACTTCGCTCGGCTCCGCAGCTTCGGTTTACTGGTAGCCTTCGGCGACCAGCCTCAGCCGCTCGCCTCACTCGTTCCCGCGCTCCGTCACGGCGGGCGAGGGCTGCTGTTCCCGCAGCGCCGGAGCTACGGGAAGTCACTTCGCTCGGCTCCGCAGCTTCGGTTTACTGGTAGCCTTCGGTGACCAGCCTCAGCCGCTCGCCTCACTCGTTCCCGCGCTCCGTCACGCAAGGGCGGAAGGGCTGCTGGTCCCGCAGCGCCGGAGCTACGGGAAGTCACTATTGATCTAAATTTCTCTGCGCCTCCGTTCCGCAATGACATTCTTGTTGACTTTCGATGTTTCTTATTATGTCGATAAAAATATTTTCGACAATTAGGCAGTTGATCTCAAATCATTCGGTAACTAATAGTTTTGACGTTTTAAACTATGGCATTATGAACTTTCGATGTTTTAAATTCGATATTCTCATTTTAGATATGTTCATTTCGATATTTTAATCGTACGGTAAATTAAACTTTCGATATGTTGAAGTTAGACCATTCAACCGTTCGATATTTTGATTTTCGATATTTTGCATTTCGATGTTTTCATTTTCGATCTTCTAATACGTACCCGTTCCGTGACTACTAAAAAGGTCGTATCGTTACTGATATCTTATGGCACTTACGTTATTTTCTTTAAGAAATGCAGTTTTTTAGAAATACCTAGAAAACCTTTGAACCGATCTTGTTCAAAACAATTTTCCCTGAAAGAATTTAATAAGCCGTCCATGATTTTTTTCACATTTTTAAAATACAAGGTTCAAAAATTAGAGGGGGGGGGGGGGGGGGGACACAATTTTAGTTACTTTCGGGGCGATTATCTCCGACTCTATTCACTTAATCAAAAATTGCTGAGAAACCTTATATTTATTTTGAAAGGCCTATCGATTGATGTGCAACACGTGGTAGGGTGTGGTGGTGAATAGAGTCGGAGATAATCGCCCCGAAAGTCACTAAAATTGTGTTGTCCCCCCCTCCTCTAATTTGCGAACCGTGTAATTTAAAAATGTGAAAAAAATCATGGATATAAGGCTTATTAAATTCTTTCAGCGAAAATTGTTTTGAACAGGATCGGTTCAAAGGTTTTCGAGATATTTCTAAAAAACTGCCTTCCTTAAAGAAAAGGACATAAGTGCCATAAGATTTCAGTAACGATACGACCTGTTTAATAGGCACGGAACCCTTCGTTGTGCGTGGTCAGACACGCACTTGGCCGCTTGTTTTTTTTTAATGTTTCCTTTTATGCATTTTCATCACGAACTCACTCAAACGACTCACATTCTCAAAAGGCTCAGCACGTGCGTGTTTACCAATTTCACACACGATGAACAAAAGATGTTTATAAATTTCACACACGATGAACAAAAGATGTTTATAAATTTCACACACGATGATCAAAAGATGTTTATAAATTTAACACACGATGAACAAAAGATGTTTATAAATTTCACACACGATGAACAAAAGATGTTTATAAATGTCACGACTCGCTGGCCATACTCTAACAATTATTTTGGCCTTTAACAATAAATATTATCTACTAACTTCTGCCCGCGACTCCGTCTGCGTGGAACTCGCTTATATTGTAGTTCCATACAAACTTTCACCCCCTCATAGTGGATGATTTCCGGGATAAAACTATTCTTTGTCCTTCCCCGGGACTCAAACTATCTCTGTACCGTCGAAATCAGTTCAGCGTGCAGGTTTAAGCATGAAGAGGTAACAGACAGACAGACATTTTCGCATTTATAATATTAGTATGGATGCAACATACTTATGTAATACTAGCTGATTCCCGCGGCTTCGCCCGCGTGGTTATAGGACAATGTAAAATATTGAATTTTCCCGTGGGAATTAGATGCTTTCCCGCGGAAAACAGTAGCCTATTTCACTCTCCAGCTTCTATGTTATCTCCATACAAAAAATCACATCAATACGACGCTCCGTTGTGACGTGAAATAAGGACAAACACACACACTTTTGCATTTATATTTTACTAGCTTCTGCCCGCGACTCCGTCCGCGTGGAAATCGTTTATATCGCAGCTCCATACAAACTTCAACCCCCCATTTCATCCCCTTAGGGGGTGATTTCCAGGATGAAAACTATCCTATGTCCTTCCCCGGGATTCAAACTATCTCCATACCAAATTTCATCGCAATCGGTTCAGCGGTTTAAGCGTGAAGAGGTAACAGACAGACAGACAGACAGACAGACAGACAGACAGACAGACTATTATAGTATGGATAATATTAGTAAGGATGATGGTGAGAAGACAAGCTTCGTGAACTCGTTTAATAGCAGGCTCACCTTGGGGTCAGCGCGAGTCATTTAACAACATCAAATTATTTAAATGCATTATTATCATTCCGGCTTATCTCCTACGTCATATAACGAGTTGTATGATATGGTCAGTTGAATGTCCCCGACCCATAAATGTATTCATTTATTTAATAATTATTTCACAAAAGGACAACTTATCGTACTCAATGCCGTTATTCTCTACCAGCCAACCAACGCAATTCAAATGTGCCCTTTTTAGGGTTCCGTAGCCAAATGGCAAAAAACGGAACCCTTATAGATTCGTCATGTCTGTCTGTCTGTCTGTCTGTCCGTCCGTATGTCACAGGCATTTTACTCGAAAACTATAAGGTCTATTTGAATAAAATTTTGAGGATAGGTGTATTGTGTTAACCGCTACATATTTTTGTAATTCAATTACTAAAAAAAAATTTTTTTAGGGGTGCACTCCATACATATAACTGAAAGTCAAAAAAAAAATTCATTGCAAGCCCACATGTGACACATTAATCGATAGGCCTTTCAAAATAAATATAAGGTTTCTCAGCAATTTTTTTGATTAAGTGAATAGAGTCGGAGATAATCGCCTCGAAAGTCACTAAATTTGTGTCCCCCCCCCTCTAATTTTTGAACCGTGTATTTTAAAAATATGAAAAAAATCATACTCATAGGGCTTATTAAATTCTTTCAGCGAAAATTGTTTTGAACAAGATCGCTTCAAAGGTTTTTGAGATATTTCTAAAAAACTGCCTTCCTTAAAGAAAAGGACGTAAGTGCCATAAGATTTCAGTAACGATACGACCTTTTTAATAGCCACGGAACCCTCGTTGTGCGTAGTCCGACACGCACTTGGCCGCTTTTTTTTCTTTTTGCGAGATTTAGTACCCACCGTTGGGACTCCGGGACAGAAGGCCCAGACTACCCACTAAACCCCCAACTATTGTCCCACCTTGTCGCTTACAGGGATGGCCAAATTGCTAGAAGCATTCTACTTTAACCCTCGCAAGTCTCGCAACAAGCCCATTTTGTGCACGACCAAACTCATGTGTGCTCCTTCATTTGAAAATTATGGGAACTTATGACAAGTTGTGACACATTTCGAAAACAAGCTTCTATCAAAAATTACATTTTTGGTACAAGCTTTTATTGCCGACTGTACTTATCTGTATACCTACCATCATCAAACTACCTACTCATTGGGACAACTCTAACGAGCCCAAACTCAACGGGGTTACGTCGGTTAAGTACTGAATTCCCATGGCCACCTTCTGTCTCCATCATCAGATCAGCTCGATGGTACCATAATATTGAATTGTCATCCAAACTATACTTACCTAAAATTTCAGCTCAATCGGTCACCGGGGAGTAGGTCAAATTTAACTTGCAAGATTTGATTAGGTACAGACAGACAGACAACGGGACAGGTGAAACTAAATAAAAGCTTATAAAAATTAAAAAGTGACTCGCCTAAAAAAACTATATAATTAACGGAGCTGTTCACAATATTTCACGACAATCGGTTGAGAAACCTGTAGAGGAGGACAGCGGGAAAGCGCGACATCCGGACATACAAATGACTTTCGTTCCAAGCTGAAGCATATTTATTTAATAGTATTTTGGCCTTTAAAGTTTGTCACTCTTTAGTACCACCCAGGAGACACGTGCAGGGTTGTGGTAGGTATCTCTTGCGGACGCGAGTAACAGTTGTCCCGCCTTTGTGAAGTGAGTGGGCAACTCGACTGTTAGACATTCTTAAACCGCCCGAACGCCTCTAACTCGGCTTAACGACTACTGTCATAGACAGCAGCCGGGATCTCATTTATATTAACCACTCAAACATCAGGCGGTCACCCATCCAAAGCCTGACCGCTGCGCTGCCATCTTTGCTTAACCTGCGTTATCGTTTCCGACTCGCAGGCGCCGCTAGGCTATGAGCGCTGAACATAGAACATGACGCATAGAACTTCGTTCGCTTTGATTAATGAAATATATTGTAGGTGTTATTAGTGTTTACCATCGTATACTATTTAATGTAAGAGGTATGAACATGACATAAAATTAATGGATTTCTTGTCTTTCAAACTTGCGTATCAGTCTGTGACAGCTCGACCTACAGGTTAAATATTTAGATAGGTATTAGTATACTACGTACGAGATAAATACAGTACACGGCTTTTACAGAAATCGTTGAAATTGAACGGTATAATAATTGAACATTAAAACAGATCGATTTGATACATAGAACAAATACAAAGGAAAAATATACCACCATAGTTCATAGTTCAGCAGATTTGATCCTGGTAACTTGCACGTAAAATTTACACGAAACAAGAAATCTACAAGAAACTCAAAAAACTCAAACACAAAACTCAAAATGATCTTTATTCACCTACCTACTTGTGAGAGAATGTCAAGACCGAGCGTAACTCGCCCAATTTCATGATTCTAGGTCAACTCTACAGGTTCTCAAACCAAAAAAAACTGTTAGCGACTATATCGCATTAAACTACTGTTTGAATGCAAACAGCGTAATTGCCGCTCCACACGATGGGCCATCCCGACCCGACCCATCGTACAGGACGCAACTATGCGTTAAAGGGAGTAAGACATATTTATGCCTCGCTCTACCGCATAACCGCGTCCTGTATGATGGGTCGGGATGGCCCATCATGTGGAGCGGCCATAACGTGACACCCAGACACTTCATGACGGCAGGTCATGTTACACTAGATATTCCGCAAAATAAAGTTTGATGAGCTACAATCGCTATCTCTTATCGTGAGACGGCCGCGACATGCTCTAGATTTTTCTCGTAGGTACTATACCTCTTGTAAGAGAGAGACGGATAGTGCGAGAAAAATCGAGAGAGCTCGCGCACCGTCTTGTGATAGCCGTGCTGGTCTACCGCGACGCCGTATTCGGTTGAGTAGGACCCAGTTGGAGGTGATTTTGGCCCACAAATCATCCGATGCGGCACATGTGCCCGGCCCAGTCCCACTCAAGTTTGGCGGCTGCGTGAGCTAGTTACTTCAGCTACTTGCGTTTTGGACCGTAGTATTGTATTCCTAATGTGATCTGTTAACTTCACACCCGAATTACTGCATTCCATGGTTCTCTAGCAAACCACGAGGGCAGACTTCTGAACTTGTGTCAAAGACCAAGTTTGTGCGCCGTTGGTAAGGATTGGAAGAAAGAACATGTCCATGAGTTTCCGATTTAAGGATGTAGGAAGTTGTCCCTTCATACACTCCTTCATGGACCAATAGCTCCTCCAGGCGTTTTCGGTGCATCTGGCCCATTTTGTCTTGTCGAGCCTGGATGGACACTATAATTATGGCGAGACGAGCTTGAGGTTTTTAACCAAGACTGGAGGGAGACTGCCCAGTATAAGGGATACGTGAAGAAAAAGAGGGAGGCTTTTGCCCAGCAGTGGGACACTTAAGGCTATTAAATAAATGAATAATAGCTACAAACAGTAGATACGGTCTTTTGTATTTTTCTGTCCCCTATGCAGCTAAATTAAGAACTGGTCTTCAAATGGCTGGCGGCTTACCGTTAATACTACTTAATTTGGGCGGGTAGCTATATGTATGGTACAGTCAAGTGTTTGAGTTTGACGACCGGTTACTCTAGTGGGTAGTGACGCTGCCTACGAAGCTGAGGGTCCTGGGTTCGAATCCCGGTAAGGGCAAATATTTGTGTGATGTTTCTGAGTCATGGATATTTTCTATGTATTTTAAGTATTTCTATCTATTAAATGTATCATCATCTTGTACCCATAACACAAGCCTTATTGAGCTTACTATGGGACTAGGTCGATTTGTGTAAGGTTGTCCCCTAATATTTATTTATTTATTATTTTAAGTGTAAAAATAGGGGTGACTACAACTTACTCATAAATATTTCCCATTGCTCTTATGTCAGCGGATTAAGGTTTCGATGTGAACATATGTATGAGAGGATAAAATCGATACATAATTTTGCACTCGACTGTACGCAAGTCCGACTCGCACTTAGCTGTTTTTTTAGAATATCAAAGACTTATCTCCAGACTTGTGAAATATCTGTTTTGTCCTTTGATAACACAAATAACAGTAACTAAGTAGGTACATACTACTTACCTTATTTAAAAACATCACAATACTTGAAAACATACAATAATGCAACGATTAAATAATTATATTCTACGACCCCTATACGACCATGATTTGACTTTAATTGGTGAGCGGAATCTAACCGGTTTAGTTATAGCATAACATCGCCACCGTAAGGACAGTCTGCGTCGGCGCACGCGCAAGTGACGTTTTCGTGGTCGATCCGAATGGGCGCGTTGTACAAAATATACTGCTTTAAATTCAACCGTAGATAGCGGACGATTTGTTGTGTAACCTTTGTATCGTTCGCCTTGATAATGATTGTAACGATCGCGTTCGTAGTTATAACAGTGCTCCTATATTTATTAGGCACAAAGAAACGCAACTTTTTCAAAGAAAGAGGGGTGAAATATGAGAAACCGTTGCCTTTCGTCGGTAGCATATGGCGCGTGTTCAGCCAGAAAATCAGCTTTTCGCAGTATCTCGCGGAGTTGTACGAGAAATATCCAGAGGAGAAACTGGTCGGGTATTTTGGTGGTAGCGCGCTTTCTATCCTCGTCAGAGACCCTGAGCTCGTGAAACATGTTCTCGTATCGGACTTCCAGTACTTCTATCCCAGAGGGTTGAATACCCACAAGACCGTGATAGAGCCGATGCTCAAGAACCTGTTCTTCGCGGACGGGGACTTGTGGAAACTGCTGCGGCAAAGGATGACGCCCGCCTTCACGTCTGGGAAGTTGAAGGCAATGTTCCCTCTGATTGTGGAGAGGACTGAGCGGCTGCAGCGCATCGCCGCCGCCGCCGCAGAGGCTGGCACAGAGGTTGACGTGCGCGACCTGATGGCGCGCTACACCACCGACTTCATCGGCGCCTGTGGCTTCGGAATGGACACGGACTCCATCAACGACGACAAATCCCAGTTCCGAGATCTAGGGAAGCGCATATTTACCCCAACGCTTAAAGGAGCTATCAACTCATTCCTAAAGTGGACCTTCCCAGAAATATTCAAGCATCTACATGTTACGGCACCTGACGTCACAGAAGACACGATTACTTTAGTGAAAGGCATTATGAAGGAAAGGAATTACAAGCCTATAGGCAGAAACGACTTCATAGATCTGCTTTTCGAGTTGAAAGCGAAAGGCGTTATAGTTGGCGAGTCGGTGGAGAAAATGAAAGCTGACGGTACGCCGGAGATGGTGGAGCTGGAGCTGGATGAGCTGCTGATGGCGGCGCAGGTGTTCGTGTTCTTCGCGGCGGGGTTCGAGACGTCCTCGTCGGCAACCAGCTACACGCTGCATCAGCTGGCGCTGGACCCTGAGGCGCAGGCCAGGTGCCAGCAGGAGATCGACCAGGTGCTCGCCCGGCATGATGGAAAGCTGTGCTATGATGCTGTGAAAGAGATGAAGTATTTGCACATGTGTTTCAAGTGAGTTGTCAAATATTCTAGAGCCACGGCACGTATTGTCAACACTATAACTTATGCTATAGCATAGTAACATACAAAGATAGGTAGGTTAGGTTAGGTTCTGTAGGAGACTTAAGTTAGCGATTGCAATTGAATTGCTTGATGTGAGGATGTTACAGTTTAATATTCGGCATGTCAGTACAGCGAGCGGAGACGCCCGATGGCTAGATTGGCTGTAGGGTTTTTGGCGAATCCCGTTGAATGTTACATTACAAATCAGTTACTAGTGTGAAGATTCTTTGTGTTGATAATTGAGATTCGTTGGCTTCGGAGTGACAGCCACAAAATTCAGTGGAACCGAGAAAAAAGATTTTTGATTATTGTTAAATTGGATGCAAAGTTGTATATTGACCACGGATGTCTTGATTTCTTAATAACACTGATATTATAAATATGTAGCTATGTGTATTCATCAAGTCCATTCCGCCAATAGCATTCACATCTTGGACAGATTTGTTGTCCAAACACGCTCTTCTTTAAAACGATTATGACTTAAAAGAAATACAGCACACATGGAGCACAGCCAAGCATATATTATGTCCATTCAGTTGTAGGTACCTACTTAAGTAGTAAAAATGGCAGACATAGATGTGGTGTGTGCTGTGTTTCTTTAACACGTTCCTTGTCAGAGTGCCAATGATCCTGTGATCATGCTCCTGCTTTTCAGGAGTCCTTGTTTCCACCATGGATTACAGCTACTGAAGCACACTTGGATGTGTGACATTGTCAGATCATTTTGTAATGGGACAGTGGATATGTTAAACGAACGAATGCTCGTTAAGAACATATATATGCGGATGTTTACATCGAGCTACTGCTAGGGGCGGCTCACTCCGTGCTGTGGTCGCGCCGCTACAAAGTACATCCTACCCCCTACCGGCCCCAGGGGGTATGTTAGCGCTGCTAAGGCACGCACGCGTTCAATCGCAACGCGTTGCATGCGATAGAAAGGGATGGATACGTTTAGGCATACCTAAAGAGGGTATTTATTAACAGACAACCTTCTGTACGTAGTACTATTATTAATGATTATGTCCTGCTAATGCTTGTTATCAGTTGCCTTTAATTAAACATCAATTCATTAATTCCAGGGAAGGCATGCGAATGTTCCCGTCCCTAGGATTCCTCATCCGAAAGTGCGTGGGGCCCTACACGTTCCCGGGCACGGAGGTCCGTATTCAAGACGGCGTTTACGTGCTGGTCTCCGTGCAGGGGCTGCATCACGACGAGCGTTACTTCCCGGACGCGGAACAGTTCCGCCCGGAGCGGTTTGCGGAGGACGGCAGCGTTCCCAACCATGTCTATCTGCCCTTCGGCGAGGGACCGCGCGCGTGTATAGGTAAAACAATGCTATAACTTAGTTTTCTCTCTGAAATGCTGCAATACATTGTAGTAGGTACATTCTTTATCCAATACTTTCAATAACTTTCCGTTTGATAAAATGTTTGGTACAATCATTTGTTGCCAACTTGTAGAGTACCTAGTTGGTATTCGTTGAGAGGGTTCCAATAAGCGCAAACTCAAGATCATCTTTTCTTTGACGACCGGTTAGCCTAGTGACGCTGCCTACGAAGCTGAAGGTTCTGGGTTCGAATCCCGGTAAGGGCAAATATTTGTGTGAACATTTGCTTCTGAGTCATGCATGTTTTCTATGTATTTAAGTATTTATATCTATTATATATATCGTCGTCTAGTACCCATAACACAAGCCTTACTGAGCTTACTATGGGACTAGGTCGATTTGTGTAAGATTGTGTCTCCTTATATTTATCTTTTGTAAACAATGATTTTATATGTCCACCTTCATATCCATCCTCATACCAGCTTTATGGTACTTACTGCATATAGTATTTCATTGTCACGTAACTTACATAAATGTTCAAAATTTCAACTCGATGCGGTGAGTTACACAGTCAAATTTTACTTGCGAGATTAGACGCGCACAAACTAACCAGGCAACACGGCAAATCAAAGGGTAATAACAAACAAGGCGGTTTAATGTAAGTCTAGTAAAAATGGGGACGGTGATGCATAGGCATACGAAAGCAGAGGAAGTAATGGACTATGTGCGTGTGAAGACCGGATTCATTCTGAAGGTCGTGAGGTTGGAGTCTCGCCATGACGTGAATTTTAATTCCTCTGTGGTCAGAGTTCCAACAGACCATCTATCGACCTTCACTAAGGAAGAATTTTGGCCGAAGGGCGTCAAGTTCCGACGCTTTCGCGGTCGGTTACCTGACACCACGAAATTGCGCAACACGTCGCAGTAATTGTGTGTTATGTAGTTATTAATAAGTTTATATTGATATGTATGAGCATGAACATTGTAGTGTCTTGAAGGTATATGTAATATGGGCCTTGTTGCCTGATTTAAATAAATAAATAGGTAACAACTGTGCCTCTGTCAAAAATCACGTTTGTGAAAAATTGCAAATGCCTAAGAAGACCCGCTTTTGTGTAGCCGCGTACATACCTTAGCGAGGGTTAACGAGCTTCAAAGGTCACTAGATGCTGATAAAACGTATACTACTTAAGATCATAATTTTTACCTTGATAGTAAGATACGAATCTGAGTTTTTATAAGGCTGACTATATACTTACCTACCAGTGCGAGCGCCCGCACAAGCAGATTCCCACTGACTTGCCGAAAGTTTATTTTCGGGCAAGCCTATAGTTCTACTTATACGCAAAACTCTTTCACAACTTTTTTTGTTCCGGGGTGCCCTGCCAACGTTAGCTACGCAAAAACAACGGTCCTGAGTTTTATCATAGTTACACATCCGTGTCTATTACCAGCGTATTTGCTTCTCTGTTTTACATAGGCGTCATTCGATGCCGTACGTAGGTATTGTACATTTGCTTTTCTATATAACACTAGCTTCTTGCGTTGCGACTCAGGATTATTAATCCCCGACAAAACAAGGGACTAAGTTTTAGTAGTGGCACCAGGAACACGACACCGCATATCTACAGATCAAATTAGGGGCGTTATTATGGCTGCGGTGTTCTGTACTGCCGTAAAAAGGTCGCATCTGACTATGATATTCGTAGTCAGATGCGTCCTTTTGGCTTAGAACGGCAGTGTACTTCCCCAGTGGGGCTGCTTTTATTAGTAAGGTATTATAATATGTTATTGTTTTATGCAGGTGAGCGGCTAGGGCTGATGCAGTCGCTGGCAGGGCTGGCGGCGTTACTCCACCAGTGCTCGGTCACTCCCTGCCCCCGCACCCGCACGCCCCGCATCGACCCCGCTTCCTTCGTCGTACAGAACATAGAAGGCGGACTGCCGCTATCCTTGATACCTCGGAAGAATTCCAATTGAGTAGAGGAAAGGACATGGTTTATTTTAATAAAGGAACTTCAAAATAGTGGATTGTTGATGTATCGAAGAAGTCTAATTGAGTGGTGGAAAAGACATGGTGTTTTTAAAATAAAAGAACTTGAAAATAGTGGATTGTTGATGTATCCTACCGTACCTTCTATAGGATGTTGTGGTAGATGTTGGTAAGATGACGTGCCCGTTCCGAGTTCGGCTGACGGTCGGTGTCCGATTTTTTCATACTTTCGCGCCGGCCGGCAAACACTGACAGCCGTCAAAATCGCGTAGGATTCTAAAGGTGCTGGTACACATGCTGTTTAGTAGCATGCCTGTTTGAGCATGCCCAATTATTCTATATAAAATAAAAATAGCAAGCTACTTACTAGCAACTTTACATTTGCCACAGATTAAAGAATACAAGTACAGATACCCAATCTCATAGAGCAAAAGCGTACCGTCCTAATGTAGGCAATTCTGTATACAATTTTAGTCCCGTAGCTACACCAGTAGATGCAGTCTCCGAGTTACCACGGCTATGACGCTGTCAGCCTTTAGTAATACATTGAGATATCACCAGATGGCGTGGACTTCCCGGGCAACAAATAGAGTATTTTTGATTTTTTCGATATAAAAGTAGTATTTTAGAGACAATATTACACATCACACAAAAATATACATAACCAAATGCTTAGAGCCTGTGGTTCCATAGAACTTTCGCGAACCGTGATGGCGCCATCTAGTGACAGTACCCAATAATACGTAGCAAGCTTGAAATTTCACTCGTATAGTACGAGTTACATGGATTTAGTATCAATTTTATTGCATTTACTAAATTTATAAAATATACCTTTATTGTATGTGCGGAAGTATGTTTGTGATATCATTAGGGTACGTTGAATTTATTAAGGTGTAAAAATCATTATATTTTCACGATTACTGGTTCAAATGTTTCGCTCGGTACCTGTGTCGCCATCTATGAGTTCTTTTTAGTATCAATTATACGTTATTCTAGTTGGGAGGCCATGCATTTGCACATGCTATTCGCTCAAAACTAGCATGCTTTCGTGCTACTAAAGAGCATGTGTAACAGTACCTTAAGTCGAGCGGCCAGCACGGACGGTTATCACAAGACGGCGAGCAAGCTGTATCGCAGCGAGATAGACCAACCTCATTCTAAGTGTTCTAATTTATTTAGAAAGGGACAACGCAAACGTCTTGAGCTAACCGTGCTGGGCATTTTGACTAGTATTGCCGGTTTAATTTAAACATGTATAATTGCTATAGCTTGACCACAACCGCTGTGCCGCTCCTTAGGTATGCGAGCGGCGCGACGGGGGGGCAGAGCATTTGTCATTCCGCCGTCCCCGCCTCGCCCCGTCACCCTCGCCGCGTCACCCCGCCACCCCGCGCATACCCAAGGAGCGGCACAGCGGTTGTGGTCAAGCTATAGCAGCTTCGTGAAATAGGCCGATGCTGTCGCGTACTGCAATGTACGTATAGCACACCTTGCTGACTAGTCGCTTCGCGCGCGACTGTGCGCCTCCTGTCTCACTCGCACCGTGGAAATTAGAAAGAGGAGGGTAGATCTTTCTCGACTCGCGTCGCGGCGCGGCGTCAGTTGTGCTAGCCCTAGCTAGACTATCCGTCTCTTTCTATGCTGTCGCGTAGGTACAGTCGCCATCAGATATATCGGGGCGGCCAAGGTGCTCACAAATATCTGAACACGTCTCTATTGTCAAGGCATTAGAGACGTGTTCAGATATTTGTGAGCACCTTGGCCGCCCCGATATATCTGATGGCGACTGTACTGCAAGGTTATCTCAAAATGGCGCGACCTGTGTCGCGGCGAGATATGTTATCTGTCTGTTTCTAGTTAGAACAGTTAGGAAGAGACTGATAGTCTATCTCGCCGCGAAATAGCTCGTGCGATGTTTTATGTGATAACTGTGCTGTATTGTATGGTATGTGCAAGTCACTTCATCGCCAAGTACCTAGTTCATCTCCCAGCCGTAGTCGAGCGGCCAATAGGCCCGCTATTGTAAATACTATGTAAAAAAGTAGTATGTTAAAAAGACGCCAAGTCAATAAAATTTTGTTTCTTGGCAATCACATATTCATATTCATTTATTCGCTGCAACCATGGTATTTACAGGATGTTCTTAAGTCTAACCAGTACAGACATGGACCCTCCTAGGGTGTAGCAACATACTTAAATACTAAACTAACCTAAACGTACGTATATTTATAAAATCGACATGTTATATTTTTATAAAAATCTTCACATTAGATAATAACATACACTTATTTTTATTTGTAATTTTTACAAAACTGTAAAAAAAATAATGGTCCATGAACTCTTGTAGAGAGTATGGGCATTCAGTTAGTAGGTAAGTTTTAAGTTTATTAACAAAGGTGTTATATGTAACTTCGTTTCTTATAAGCTGCGGGATTTTATTGTATATTCTGATGGACATTGCGTAAGGGCCTTTACTGAACATTGTTAGTTTGGCGGGAACGGCTTGAACTATTTTATTGCGATGCCGTAAGTTGTGTGCATGAGAGTTGAGGTTTTCAGGTTTGGGATACAGGCTAGGATATTTATGAACAAATTTGCACGTTTCCAATATATAAAGATGTGAGGGTAAGTATTTTTAATCTACAGAAGTGTGGTCTGCAACTCTCTTCATTTCGTATGTTGCTGAGAACTCGTACGCAGCTTTTCTGCAATAAAAATAGATCTTTGGCACTTACACTACTGCCCCACAACATTATTCCATATAGCAGTTTTCAAGTTGGTATTTATTAATATTTGTCTTAGGGCATAACAAAATCTAGATCATTTTATAGAAACTTTGTCAATGTGGACTTTCCAGCTTATATGTTCGTCGATGTTTAAACCAAGTAGTGGACAGGTGTTGGCAGTTTCTAATTTGTTATTTTGGTATGAATAGTTAATACTTAATGATGTTCTCTGATGGGGTCTAAATTGTATTATGTTAGTTTTTTGCAAATTTAGGTTCAGATTGTGATCTTCAAGCCAAGGAAAAATTGTATTAAATATAGTATTTAGGTTATTTGTAACTTCATCTGTGTTCATGCTAGGAAATATAATTGAAATGTCGTCTGCATATAGGTAGGATTTGATATTAATAGTATTTAATAGTTTCGGAAGGTCGTTAATGTATAAAATAAACAGTATGCATCCCAGTACGCTTCCTTGTGGAATAGAGCATGTTGTGTTTATTGTGGATGAGCGGACTTTTGTTAATGTTTTATTATCGTCATCAAAGAAATCTATTTCAACTATTTGTTTGCGGTTTTTGAGGTATGATTGGAACCATTCATGTGCGGTGCCGCGGACACCTATTCCGTACAACTTATTAAAAACAACATAGTTTTAGGTATGCAAAAATCCATAAATGCAGTAAAGTTGTGTGATTGCCAAGTTGCAGAATTTTATTTAGCTAGCAAATAAAGATTAATAAGATGCCTGAGACTGGGTTATACGAAATATCTCACAACTTTTTTACGGTGGAAGAGTTTCGAGACTTGGCGTCTTTTTTACATGGAATGTTTTTATGGGATCTTTGTAGGTTATTGTGTTATCAATACATACAAATTATGAATGCAGTCCCATTCTTGCTTTTTAATTTTTTGGCCCATTCACTGCAAATATAACTTTGCAATCCTATATGTTTATATGGGATTACAAAGTGATTTATGCATCTAAAAAAATGGTCTGAAATTGCATTTTTTTTAGTTTTCCCTGGATGGGACCGATTTTTGACTTTCGGAAAGTCAATAATCGGTCCCATGGTGTGTGCTGTGTTTCTTTAACACGTTATATAGGAGATCAGCTGGTCGGTTGCGTTACGTTTCGTGCGTAGGTATATATATCAGGGATGTCACAAATGTCAGTTCTATTACATTCGCGAATGCGATGCGAATATTTAGAATGCGAATGTGCGAATGCGAATGCGAATATTAAGAATACTGTACACTAAAAACATAACGTACGTAATCACTTTTTAATAATTTTATTACTTAAGTACAAGCATAAAAAGAAAAAGCAATCACAAGTGTACCTACCCAAGTAAAAGTGCTTTCTATTGGTCAAAATTAATCACGTGGTACGGGTTGGCGCGCTTTGCGCATGCGAGTGACGGCGGCAGGCGGCCACGACTTGCACATATTACACATCGACCCGTTTGTGTATAACAACAAAAAATCGTTCAAGAGTGCAATTGCGAAAAAAATTCAACATAATAATTTTGAGGAGAGCTGAACACACCCAACACACACACACACACACACACACACACACACACACACACACACACACACACACACACACACACACACACACACACACACACACACACACACACACACACACACACACACACACACACACACACACACACACACACACACACAAATCAATATATATAAAATAGTAATAACTAGTTAAAACATAATATATAAGCAAATCCGTAAGTTTCTATCTGTATCTGTTAGGGAGACCTGTCATTGGCTCGACGATTGTATTCTAGCTTTAAGTCTATTATATTGTATGTGAAAGCTGTTGGTCTTCTGATAAATAAATAAATAAAATAAATAAATAAATAAATATTCGCATTCGCAAAACATTCGAACTATTTGATGCGAATGCGAATGTTGATGCGAATATTTAAAATGATGCGAATCATTCGCATACGCGAATGCGAATGCGAATATTCGTAACATCCCAAAAATACTGGTATATAATATACGAGTATTTTTTGTTGTCCTATTGTTCGTTCGAAAAGAAACGCATTTACCCCTCAGTGGGGCGTGGCATTGGCATGTTAAAATAAGCTATTCGTTCCATTGAACTGTTAATTCAGAAAGTATTACGATACGAGTAAATCGTTGTTTCGGTCGCGAAATACTGCGTTTAAGTACATATGTAGTTGTCATACAATTTAGTTTCTATAAAAGCATAAGGATGCTATTGGCAGCTTTAAATTTACTCTTGGACAACAAAAAAAAATGCATAATTTTTCTAAACTTTCAAGGGGGTCTATATCGGGTGGCATAAAATTGTTGGTCCTACTATTTTGTCGCATACCAACTTTATGCCGAATAACGTATGGCATAAACATTGTTGTGCATATTTTTTATTTGCCGATATTGTTGTTCCTAATATCGATTGTCCTAAATATTTATTGTCCGAATGTTTATTGTGTCGAAGTTTTTTTTTTAGAATGATTGATGTGCATAACTTTGATGTTACTAATACTTAATGTTCTGAAAATGTTGTGCATACATTTTGTTACGCATATATACCTATCGATTGTCCTATATATTTATTGTCCGAATGTAAATGCAGGTTGGATCTGCTCAGAATTGCCTATTACTTAAATTACTTATGACCCGCCCTCATGTCGACCCTATTTCTGCTCTGAGGGACACAAGTGAACCCTAATCTAACCGAACTAAAACAGAGTTCGGTTGTGTGTGTTGTTTGATAGCCGTGCGGCGAGTCGACGTCACCCCGCTCATGTCTATTTCTGGTCTGAGGGACACAAGTGAACCCTAACCTAACCGACCTAAAACAGAGTTCGCTTGTGTGTGTTGTTTGATAGCCGTGCGGCGAGTCGACGTCACCCCGCTCATGTCTATTTCTGGTCTGAGGGACACAAGTGAACCCTAACCTAACCGACCTAAAACAGAGTTCGCTTGTGTGTGTTGTTTGATAGCCGTGCGGCGAGTCGACGCCACCCCGCTGCGCGGGGTGTCTATTTCTGCTCTGAAGGGACAAAAGGCAACTAACGAACCTATCTAATTGATGTAAATGAAGGTTGTCTCTGCTGAGAATTGCCTAATACTTGAATAACCTATGACCCGCCCTTATGTCGACGGAGCCCCAATTCGCGGGACCCCTATTTCTGCTCTGAGGGACAAAAGGCAACTAACGAACCTATCTTATTTATCTAGATGTAGGTCGGGTCTGCGCAGAGTTTAAAAATAGTATAAAATTTAGGAAAAAAATAGTATATAATTTTAGCTAATTTAATAATAGGCAAAATAATTACTATGACAATAAAAATGAGGACTATTACTTTTTAGGTAATTCGATGTTAGAGTAATCAATATTAGGATAAACATACTTTAGAACTTTTAAATGTGTATGCGCAAAAATGAATAGGCTAATTAAGTGGTATGACACTCAAATTTATGCCAAACATTCTCGGCCAAAATATTTTAGGACGATCAACATTATGTGATACGATATTATCCCTTTCAAGGTTCATATCTTTTTATGATTTTAATTATATTTTATAATTTATACTTTATTACGATAATTTGTATATTATAAAGTTTAGATATACTTATTGGGCCATAAGCGAACTCCATATGTGTTCCAATTCCAACACTGGCCCACCAATATAAACTCAACGTCAACACAAAAAGCTATCACTTCACAAGCTATTACAAAAAAAGTTAACACACAACACAATAAAGTCAATATCTGCTGTCCTTACAACAAAAAACAACACAGTAGCAAAAAAAGTATAAATGAATAAATACATCCGTAAACAGTAAAAACTACAAACGATATATTAAACGGATCTAAAATAACTATATACTAGTTCTATATTACTACACTACTTAGAAACCTACATCACATTTATAAGGCATAACAAATAAATGAGATAAAAACTTACCGTGTTTTTCTTTTGCCAATGGTTTGGTCAACACGTCGGAAAGTAGTTCACCTAGTCCATCGCCTTCACCTAAAACCCTGGTACATTTTAGACCCCATCAACACTCAATAGTCCCCATCACACTGGCGACTGCTGTGTCTGCGTGCGTCCCGCCTATGACACGGCACATCCACTCGGCGTACCCTTGCATATTAAAAAGTTGTCAGGGCCTATGCGTGTTCTACCTAGGGTTGCCATACGTCAGGATTTGTCCGGACATGTCAGGATTTTTGACCCTTTGTCCGGACTTGGCAAGTGTTCGGATTTTTAGGAATAACCTCGTAAAACAAAAGAAAAAAGTAGGTGATATATTTATTATAAAGTTTACACAGTTTTAATGAGCTAGCGTACTGCGTAATGGGGCTTCTACACGGGCCACATTTTCCTGCAATTACTGGCCGGCAATTATTGCTGTCTTACGCTAACTTTGTACGCTAGAGCAAGATGCACATACATACTTGCCGGCCACACATTGCCGTAAAAATGTTGCCCGTTTAGAAGCCCCATAACGTATGCGAAACGATGCGCGCGCGGCGCGCGGGCGTGGGTCGCTCGCGCGCGGGGTGAGGGCTACAGGATCGGGCGGACCGGAGCCGGCGGAGGGAAAGGGAAAGGTAGATCCACGATACAGTACACCGCAGAGCGCAGCGCGCTGCCGGGGCGTCGTTCAAGATACGCCAAATCTCTGTTACAAGAAATGTCAGGATTTTTAGGGTGACGTCCGGTTTTTATCAGGACATTTAATTCTTCCATAATATGGCAACCCTCCCATACCTTTCAAAGGTCCAAGACACTCGTCCCGTGATCGAAAAAAACGTAGGGTCATTTCGCCGGTTAGCGACCACCTAATTTCATGTGCCGGTGGGCGACCACTTAAGCTGAGTTGGTGAACTGAAAGGATATTTTCTCGGTTTTTTAGTAGATATTTTCTATTCTAAAACAACAACAAGTAAGGAGATAAGGATAGTAGCACAGTCATAGAATCAGTTAAGTATGTAACATGCTTAATATCTAAGTAGAATAAGTAAACTAAACCATACATCTCAGTGAGGACTGTTGAGGAGCTAAATGCATGTTTGTTATGTGATTTATTAATCTTAAATATTCTATACATTTAACTCTGTTGTTCTCCTAATAAATAAATAAATAAATTAAAAAAAAAATGCATTTACAAGTAATTGTCTCAATAGGGTGTGTAGAATTGATGTTATCTTCAATAGAAAAAAACCTTCTCCTTCAGGTCCCAGACAGCAAGGTCACGTCATTATTGACGTGAATTATTGGGCATTTTAGACGTCACATCACGTGATTTCAAACGTCATGTTTCACGTGACGATGTCACAAATTTATCGTCATTATTGGCGTCACCACTTGACGTCATTTTGATCCGTATAGTGACGTGACGTCAGACGTCGTAGGAAGACGTTGAGACGTCGTCATAGTTCACGTCATATTTCACGTGGCGATGTCGCAAATTTATCGTCATTATTGACGTCACCACTTGACGTCATTTTGATACATATGTTAACGTGATTTAAGACGTCGACAGGTTGTCATAGTTCACGTCTTTTAGACGTAAGTACTGACGTCATGTTTCACGTGGCGATGACAAAAATTAATCGTCATTATTGACGTCACCACTTGATGTCATTTTGATACATATGATGACGTGATTTTGCACGTCCAGTCACGGCGACGTCTACTGGTCCTTTTATATCACGTGTTTATTAGACGTCACACGACGTCGTTAGTTCACGTCGCATGACGTCGTTGCGATGACGTTGGTACAACGTCTTTAATGGTCGTCACACGACGTCGTTAGTTCACGTCGCATGACGTCATTGGGATGCCACTGGGACAACGTCATTAATGGACGTCACACGACGTGGTTAGTTCACGTCGCATGACGTCGTTAGGACGACGCTGGGATAACGTCATTAAAGGAGGTCACACGACGTGGTTAGTTCACGTCGCATGACGTCGTTAATGGACGTCACACGACGTCGTTAGTTGACGTCGCGTGACGTCGTTGGGACGTCCTACGACGTTATTAAGAGACGTCACGTGACGCCACTAGTAAGACGTCTATAGACGTCATCGGGTAGACGTCTGTCGACATCATAGTATAGACGTTTATCGACGTCATGAATTCCCGATGACGTCTGTAGACGTCATTGGAAACACATCCACCAACGTCATTGAAAAGCGCCAGCAGACGTCACAGTAAACGTGACGCCATGCCTAATGACAAATGGCCTAATGACCAAATGGTGACTAATAGTGACCTCGCGTAACTTTCGTGCTAGAATTTTCAAAGTCGTTAGTGGACATGTTCCCAAAGACCTAATTGTATCTGAAACAAAACAAAAGTGTATGCCATGAAAAGATTTATTAACTCAAAAAATAATCTAGAACCATTTTTTTTTTAATGTATACATATAAGAAATCTGCGTGTAATTTCAGAAATAATATTTAATGGCAAGCGAAACGTAATTTACAGTGACAGTAGGGAAGTATCTACAAGAAGATTTTTTCACATATAACACAGCAAGCACTGAATTTAACAAAATTAATAAATCAGAACTGGCTTTGCGATTTTAGCCCTTAATAATAGTAGAGAAGGCCAAGCGAGGGAAATGGAAGTTTTCTCGAGGGTCGTTGAGACCTTATAGACTTTGAAAAGTAGCTGATAGGCAGAGAAACAATCATATCGATACCCTAGTTCACAGTCGTACTAATTACATTGTAACTTTATGATTTGAGCATTATCGTACTAATTACACCACTTTTTTCCCCGTAATTAGTACGATTGTGAACTATGGTATCGATATTATGAGACCCTTTCAACGATGGGGGTGGCGGCTTCCAGGCTTTTTGAATATGATAAAAAAATTGACATATTGTCATACTCGAGCGCGTCACATTTTATACTGACGATTGAGCTTCATGCCTTATAATCTGACAATAATCTATTTTCGTATTCTTGGGCATAGTACTGTACAATATTTTTAGTGGAAATTCTTTTTAGCTAACTTTAATTATTTATATATATATATATTTTTTTAATTTATTGATTAAGACAAAAACAATGAATATCATTACAAAGCCCATCTAGGCAAAACCTTGGAGAGGTTTGTGTGCCGATGGGGAGTTCTTAGTATTCTTTTGATCTAATTTGTAGCTAAATTAAAAACTAAGTATTTTAAGTAGGTTAGTTAGTAGAACTTAGTTTACAGAATATAGGTTACATTTATTGCATTTTAAAAAGTGCATCTTTAATATTTTTCTTAATTTACAGCCTTTCACATATAAGTTATTTATAATGGTTGTTTGGGTATTCTGTTTATTATTTACTGGTCGCTAAACGAAGGTGGTCGCGTAAACAGCGAAATGACCCTACTTTTATAAGCGTCGAACAGCTGTTAAGTATAACCATTGCTTTATGATTTCTTGCAGGCGTCTTTTGGCCGATCTCGGATAATTTTTCAACAGTAAAAATAATTTGCCGTAAATTGTGATTATGCTGTTGTAATTCCTTTACCCAGTATTCAAATCCTTTGGAATACTTGCACATATTGCACGCAGAACCGATGGCCGTTGGAAAAAAGGACAGGAAAGGTTCTCGAGTGGCCACCACGTATCGGAAGGCGGAGCGAGTGAAGAACACCCATAAGATGGACTGATGACCTTGTAAAGGTCGCGGGATCCCGCTGGTGCGGGTGGCGCACCTCCGGTCACTTTGGCACTCTTTGGGGGAAACCTATGTCGAGCAGTGGACGTCTTTCGGCTGCTACGATGACTTGCACATGGAGATTAACGTAGGCGTAGGCGTTGGCAACGAAAACGGAATTTGCTGTTTACGAGTATGTATCAGCAAGAGCAACGGTAGCCTAGTGGTTCACGCATGCAGCTGTCAAACGGCGGTCGTGGGTTCCAATCCCGACTCGTACCAATGAGTGTTTTGGAACTTATGTACGAAATATTTACCGATAGCTTTTCGGTGAAGGAAAACATCGTGAGGAAACCGGTCTTATCCCAATAAGGTATAGTTTTCCCTCTGGTTTAGAAGGTCTGATGGCAGTCGCTCTGGTAAAACTAGTGCCTATGCTAAATCTTGGGATTAGGTGTCAAAGCGGACCGCGGATTACCGTGAATAACGCTAGGAGGTTGATGATGACGAATAATGTCAAAGCAATACAATCAAAGAAACATTATTATAAAATTTATTTATTTCAGTTAAGTTCAGTCGCAGCCGCATCCGCACTGTCCACAGATGGTGACGGAGCCGCAAGCATCGGCACAGCCTTGGAAGTCCACGGAGCCGATCACCGGCACGGCGCCCTTAACGCAGGTGTTGCCACAGGCGTCAATGGTACCAGTCACGCCCACCTCCCCAGTGCCCTGTCCGCCGTAGCTGCCACAGCTGCTGCTGGAGACGCCAGTGCTGTAGCCAGAGCTGTAGCCGACGATAGGAGCGGCACTGTAGCCGCACCCACAGCCGTATTGCTGGCTCGTCACGGTCTGTGTAAAATAAGAATAGAATTGTTTATTGAAAACCTATTTTACATGACTATATGCTAAAATGTAATATTAAGGGATGGTTGCAAGAACAGACATCAAATCTCGATCATGGAATCTATTGTTTGGGTCTTGTTTATTGACAGATGACATGTAAAGCCTCTCACAGACTGCCATGGCCTGGCCGCGGCGGGCAATAGTAAACTTGTCATTAGCTGTCAAAACTATTGACCGCCACGATTTAGGCCTTACCGTGTAACGATGTTAGCGTGATGTCAGGCGTGTACAAACACTCCTAAACAACGCCACGAAAGGCTACTGCTTTGGGCTACTGTTTCAAACCGAAATTGGAACTTAGATATAAGACCGCATTTGATAACTTACCGGTACCGGTACCGGTGTCGGTACCAGTACCGGCGCGCAGGCCAGTACCGGCGCGCAGGCCAGTTTAGGTCTATAAACAGCGACTGTAGAAGGGCCGTTGACCAGGGTATACCTCTTGGCTGCACCATAATTGACCTGTAGAAAGAGAGAACAATAAAGTGGTCTCTCTTCTATCAGGAGTCAAATGGGACCAAAATTTGCTCATACTGGTGTGTGTGCGTTTGTCTGCACGCGCAAAAGTTCGTTACAGACTGGAATGGCTGACCAGTCACTTTGGCACTCTTTGGGGGAGGCCTATGTCCAGCAGTGGTCGTTTTTCGGCTGATATGACGATGATGATGACCGGTACAGAATTTAACACTGTTGCCACTTTTGTCTGGACGCAAAATATAGGTCAATGTTCGTTTTATTACCTGAATCAGAAGAGCCTGGATGCAGAGAACGAAGATAGTGAAGGGAGACATTTTCAAACTAGTTGTTTTCACTGTTGTGGTTAAACTGTAAACTAAGCATTAAAATGATGACTTTTATACTGGGTGAGAATAAATTAACGTAATAAGACGGTGATAATAGGTGAATAAACGCACATGGTGTTGCGTATTGATAGTGGCCGTGAAACGTGCCTATCAAACGATTTCGTTGACCTATTTAGCTAATAGCCTAATTGATTGTTTAATACCTAATTGGTCAAGCACAGGCACGAGTTGCAGCTGAATGGTTCCGTGCTAAAAACGATAGATGATTCGACTTTGGGCGTTCCTGCCTAGCTAGTAAGTATGATGGCATGAATGTTGTATACTTATAGGAAAATGTTCTCGCACTGACTTAGTAGTAAGGAACGAATATTTTTATGTCCGACATAAACACGATCGTGCTAGCAAGGCTGATGTACGTAAAGGGTCGATCAGACGGAAGCGGGGCTTGATGAGCGCGTGATGCGGGCGGGACGGCCGGTCACACAGAGCACGCGCGCATCGCGCCATCAACCCGCCAGCATCACGTACGCACCGCGCGCTGCGCTGTCTGGCGTCACGCTGGCGGGCGTGCGGCCTGCGCGCGGCGGGTTGCTGGCGGGGCGTGACGGAAGCGGGGCGCGTTGCCGACGGGGCGCAGCCTGTTTGACCACGTTAGCGGTTTGTATAGGGAAATATCACGCGGCGCGCCCGCGCCCGCGCCCTTTACTACATAATTGAGAACGGGGAAAAATAGCGCAAACAGCACGGCTAGCACGCGACGGCGCACGAGCTCTCTCGATTTTTGTCGCACTATCCGTCTCTCTCTTATTAGAACACTTAGAACAAGAGGTATAGTGCGATAAAAATCGAGAGTATGTCGCGGCCGTCCCATGCTAGACGTGCTGAGCTCTGAATGGTTCAACATACCTACTAGGTAATAATGGAGCCGAGAGACCTCAACCTGAACCTTTTAGTTTTACATCTGCCTGGCTTGTGGATGATATATAGAAAGGCTAGGCTTTGTGAACTGTAGAACTAAAGATGTTTGTGGAAAAAAATCTAAAATGGTAAAGTCGCCTACGGCTGTAAGATCTTTTCCCTGAGCATGACACAATTATTGTAAGTTAACAATAATTATTAAAACTACACCAAAGGTTTTTTCTTTAGAACAAAGGAACTCTAAAACTTTGTTGTTTTCAGATACAGCTGCCGTCCAATTTTGAAACAGAATTTCATATAAAAGCATCCTGACTTTTAATTAAGAATCATTCTGTGCATCCGCTAAGAAACTATATAAAATGGCATTCAAAGTTGCTCTCCTCTGCGTGTCTGCTCTGCTGGTGCAGGTAAACAAACATCCATACACTTTCTTTATAAACCACTTTTACACGAGGGTTCAAATGCGGGTAGTTCGGAAAACCGCCGTGCAGCAAGATGTTGATACCCGCTCAAGCCAGTTGTCCCGTGACCATAGATGTTGCGAGACATCCGAAACGTTGGGAGAGCTCAGAGGGGTAAATAAATAAGTTAATTACATACATAGATTCGCGCCTTTATTCCTAAAAAGGGTAGGCCGAGCACATGAAACTTATGTTCCAGTGTCAGTTTTAACATAAATCGCAGTGATAAGTTGCTAGCCCATCGCCCACAACACACTTACATCCACAGGAAGTAAGGGGGTGGTGCTATTCTAACCCGACACCACGCATCAAGCGTTGACTGCCTATATTTGCATGTAGCGATGACCTGGTAAAGGTCGCGGGAGTCCGCTGGATGCGGGTGGCAGAGGACCAGTCATTGTGGCGGAGGAGGCCCATGTCTAGCAGCGGACGTCTTTTGGCTGATATGATAGGGATATTTGCATAAGAATGATACGCTTAAACTGCTAACAGTGATCTAATTGCGTTTAACTCTTGCAGTCCATCGCTGGCCAGTGCTGTGGCAGCTCGTGCGGCTCCGGCAAATACGGCAGCTCCAGCGGATACGGCAGCTCCGGCTCCGTGTCGATCTCCAACAGCGGCGGCGATCTGCAGGTCACCAGCGTCGGCCCCGTCTCCCCCTCCGGCATCTCGGTCTCCTCCGACCTCGGCCTGAGCGGAGACTTGGACATCAGCGGAGAGCTGCCGTACCTGAGCGCCGTGCAGTTCCAGACCACACTAGACACCAGCGGGTCGACCTGCGTTGACTACAGCTGCGGCTCTTGTGGAAATGTGGCCATCAACAGCATCATCGGTGGCTCTGGGTCCGGCTGCGGGTGCAGCTGCCTCAACTAATTTCCCGTAAAGATATCTTTTACATGATTCTACGTTCTTGCTTTCAAAAATAAATGCTGTTTAATATAATTATGTTTTTACTTTGAAATGTTGCCCGTAGCCTATTTCACGATCACAAGTTACGACTTTAACTTGACCAATGTAATTTTCTTGAGTGTTTCCAGCTTAGTCATGTAAAATCGTAATTTCTTGAAATGGGCCCCAGATGTTAGTTAAAGTTGTATAATTATCCAAAATTGTGCTCACCCAAAATATATTTTCACAACGAGAGGTGGTACGAATTCCGTTAAACTCAAAACGTTGGGCTTGGTGACACCTTGGCTGCGCGCGAAGTCTAAGGTTACGATTACAGACCGATCATCGTTAAATATAAATAAATAAATAATAAATATTTTGGGGACAATCTTACACAATGGACCTAGTCCCAAACTAAGCAAAGCTTGTACTATGGTACTTTTATAGATAAATAGATACTTAAATACCTACATAAAAACATCCATGACTCAGGAACAAGTATTCGTGTTCATCACACAAATAAATGCCCTCACCGGGATTCGAACCCGGGACCTCCAGCTTCGTAGACATGGTCACTAGTGTCACTACCAACTAGGCTACAGAGGTCGTCCTGATCCATATCAGGACGAGGATACCGGCAGCTGTCATTCATCATCGAAACTTGTCAAATTTTCCATTAATTATATTTAACGAACAACGCTTACGATTACAAACGGGTTGGTGGATGATTCTCAGATGTCAACTAACAATAAAAATAATACCTATGTATTTTTGCGGAAAAGTCGTCGTGGGAGTTGGTATCTGGGTTTTTGGAGTTGCAAATCTCTTAAATGCCATACAATTTTGACAAAATGGCATGCCATGATTTTGTGGGCAAATAAAATTGAAAATAAGTCCTCATTGGCCCATGTTTGAATGTCTTTAACAAGGTGAGTTTTTACATTTGAGTAAGTATGACGTTAAATTATTCGTATGCAAGCAAACAAGACATGAACATTCACTTTGTATAGCGTTTAAAATTCTTTCATGTAGTTACTTAGTTAGTTTAAACTGCAGGGACTGCATAACCGAAAAATACCGGTATGTTTTATAACCGATATGACGTCATATCGGTTTTCAAATAGCGGTTTCGGTAGCGGAACGCTATCGAAATATAAGGGTAACCTTTATTTTTTTCGGTACCGTAACCGCTTTTTAAAGGTTACCGATACTTCGATTTTTACTCCAGGCAAAATACGGTTTTGAAAAACATTAATTTATAATAGCGTTTTTTTTGTTGATTTCATTTGAAAATGTTATTCTGATGATGATGATAAGATGATTTAGTCAAGAATCCGACAAGCTTTCCACCCGGAAGTAATTATGTAGATTTAAATGAAGCATGCATTATCTTTTTTTGTACGATTTATCTTGAATATTATAGAGCAAATGTAAATGAACCAAAATAAAGACAAAAACATTTATTAATATTTTTACTGACTTTTTAGAAGCCAGTTAACTTATCATTTTTTCGATGTCTGAAATTTTGTCGGATTTTGTCGCTAGGTAACTATTTAAATATCCGTTATACATAAAAAATAAGCTATTATAAATTATTTCCAAAATTGTCATTTTTTCCATACAAGTTGTCAGTTCATTGCCTGGACTATTTGGCGTTGTTGCCAAACCACAGGTGCTGCCGTTTTGTCTTTCAGTTTTGTCGGTTCTGTTCTGATACTTTTCTGATTCATTCGTTCGTTCCTATTGGAAGAAGTTGTCTGTGTAAGTGTAAGTTCGCTTTTTTTTCGGTAAACTTTATAATACCGGTTTAGAACCCGTATTACAAAGGTTTCGGTTTCATTTAATTTCATTTCATTTATTCATAACAAAGAAATTGTGTAGAATATTACAGTAAACATAATAATAATACAATAAAAATCCTAATGTTAATGTCAGTACAATAAATTCAAATGACAATACAATACATTCAAATGTCAATACAATAAATTCAATGTCAATACCTTTAAATCGATAACGGTAACCGATATTTCTAAACGGTTACGGTACCTACCATTAAATGTTGGCGCGGCGCGCGTAACCTTTACACCATTACGGTACCGTAATGGAATACCGGTTTCATACCGGTAAAATCGTAACCGAAATCAGTTCCTAGTTTAAAGTTAGTAAAGGAAATGAAGAAACGAGAAACCTGGCTTACCTTCTATGTGGGTATAAAACAGCAACGTCACTTAACTATGCCGACAGACAACGCATACTGACGACATGTCATTCTGCTAGATGCTTCTAAGCATGACATTTGGAGCACAGATTCTCCAAGGGACGCCAAGAGAGGCACGGAGCAGAGCGTCCCGAACACGGCTATGCCCACTGAAATGGCTCAACAGTGTTGTAAGCCCGTATGATACCCGTATGATGCCCGCATGCAACGCGTTTCATGACCATAGGCTAGGCGATACTAGCGCTAAGGATTAGTTGTTAGTAGTTAGTAGTGTTCGTGTGTCATGAGTCATGACCGCGATGAAGTGTCGTCAACTTATGAAGTAATAATAATAGGTACAAATGAGTTATTAGAACCTTTGATAACCATTATCCAGGACGAGGAAGATCAGCACGAAAACCAGGATAGCTCGAAGAGAACGAAAAACATTAGGAGAATATTGTAATTTATTTACAACTTGGATATACCTAAACACTCAAATGAGACAGGAAATCAACATAGTTGCATTAATGCATGGACTGCCAAGGAGATATTGACCAGTCTGGGACCAGCGGATCAAACGCGGCTAGAACCCGTACTAAACGCGGAGCACCGGCGCGGTGTCGCGTGTCATGCAAGGAGCGTACAATACAAATAAATAAATATTCTTTATTGCTCACCAGACATAGTGAAAAGAAAAAAGAAAAATAGAGGTAGATTAAACATAAACAATGGTAGACAACAGTCACATTCAGACAGACAGTCAATAGGATAAGATTTTTATTTAATTATTTGTAATGTAACTAACACATAATTTATCGCTTAATTTTAATTACCCAATTTTAACTTTCGTCGAGCGAACTTTAAGAAAACTGCACTTAAAACGGTTCAGCATGTTTGGGAGCTACGATGCGGCAAACAAACACACGGATACACTGACGCTCGCCTACGTCTCATTTTCATCGGCGGACAAGATGGTACAATACGGGTGTAGACTCGAAAATTAATTATTATTACTCCATAAGAAAGGAGGCAAAAAAATATGCCTAGTGACGAAATAGTACATTACTACAGAGGCCGGGAAGTAAGGGGTTGCCGGCCGAGTAGATAATCATATAGACGGCCGAGCGTAGCGAGGTCGGATAGTTACGAGGCTGTCAACCCCTTTTCACGCAGAGGTATGTAGAGTGCTTTTCTCAAACATGCAATAAAATAAATTAAAAACTCCAAGAAATCCAACTTTAATTTTCATGGCTGAACGCCGTGTTCCTGTGCCACAAATTGTGAAATGGAAATTAAAAAAGACCATCTTGCCGAACTAGGCCTCCAATTTTGTATGAAATGCCATTATGGGTCTCTCGTCTGGCTGCGCCCGAAACGTGACACTTCGAAGCCCATTATGAAGAACACAACGTCAATATTTCATTGCATGTTTGAGAAAATCCCATTTATAGTTCTAGGTGACGGCGGTGTGGTGTTTTAATGAAAATCACTCGTACTTTAAGTTATTGTATTAAATAAACAATGGAGAACAAAAATTATGCACTTTTCATAAGGAATTAGCTTTAGTTTTACACTACGAAAATAAACGTTGGCGGCGAGTGGACTGCCGGCGGCGCGGGAGCGTCGAGCGAGCGAGACGCGCCCGGGAAGAAAAGAGACGACTATCTGTTAGCGCGCACAACGGATTTGAAAAAGAACGTTATGATTTTAGCGCGGATGTGTCCTCCCCCTTTTGACTAGGACAGTGTCCTCACAACTAGTCAAACATTTGGTTACTAACGTTTACGAGGCCGTCCTCCGAGCAGGAGCGCCCGGAGCCTCAAGACATTCACCTTCTACCGTGATAACGACTCAGATCTGAGATGTGATAGTTTCCTACGACCTCATGACATGAGGCTTCTCGGGAAACGCGATGAAGTAAGCGGTGGAACTAGCCTTCTTACTGACCACGTAAGGGCCATCACGTTTCGGTGCGAACTTGGACGTGATGCCTATGGAAGTACTACTAAGGACGTTCGACTTCATAAGCACCAAGTCACCAACTTCCAACTCATCGGGTTGACGACGAAGATCCTTAGCAGCCTTTTGAATGTCCTGTTGTTTCTCTATACTCTTTGCTTTAGCTGAGCGTATCAGCGAGCTTGAGCAGGTACGGAGTGATATGCGGAACGTAGTTTTCTGCCATGATAATAGCACGGAGATCACTTTGTACATACCTTAACTCACGAGCATAAGTCAGATATGCGGGAGTTTGTTGCGTAGACTTGGTTCGGGACGAGTTCATGGCAAATCGTATGAAAGAAATAGCTTCTGGCCATTCGTTATGATGATCCTGCACTAGAATCGCCAGCTGAGTTTTTAAATCTCGGTTCTTTCTCTCGACCGGGCTAGCCTCTGGATAGTACAATGGAATGAGGTTATGCTTCACGTTTAGGGTAAACATCGCTTTCTGCATGACTTCCGCAATTAATTGTACTCCGTTGTCGGAAATGACGTTCCGAGGGAACCCGAAGCGTAAGATGACTTCCTCAATCAGTGTTTTGGCACATACTACGGCTGTGGCTTCAACTAGAGAGAAGAGTTCCACCCATTTTCTTGCGGTGTCTTCGACAATAAGTGTCTAACTGTCACCTCAGTTTGATTAGTTTGTTTACCTAAGATTGTATAGTTTAGCCAAGTAGGCCACTAGATGTCGCTGTTACGTATATGAGTAATCCTGAAACACACTATTAAGATTTTTCCTGGAATAATGACCCCGGCGTGGTAATTATTTGAATTGGTACATTAGCTGAATAAATCGTATTGGTGTTTGAAGCAGTGTATAATTTTGGGACCCAGTTTTTCAATAAGCACCCATTGCGTTTCCACCCTTGGGAAGTGATCCAAACACTAGATAAGTATATGTTATATTCAAATAGGTCTACAGCCAACACTTCAAATCGTTGAGCTGGGACAGGAGTAATCCTGTAGGTTTTTCGTTTGATGGTTTGAACCTCTGGCAATCGATACACATTTTCAGGTATTCAGTAATAGAGCCATACATGAACAGGCCTCTTATGCGGATCCAGTTCATGCTTGTGATGGCTATCAATCACTTAAAAATACCTACATATTGTGTAGATAATATATCTTCGATTTCCTAGAAGGATTGACATCAGACGTGATAAAAATCGCTATTTCGATTCACTATATACTTTTTTAAAGAAAAAATGGTGTTTGTTATAGGATTTGCTCAAGTTAGAGTAAATGTAAAAAACATTTTTTTTTTTAATTTATTTTGTAGCAGTTTTTTGCACACTTGCTTAGAACCGTTGCAGGATGAGTATTCAGGAGCAGCCGCATCCGCACTGTCCGCAGATGGAGACGGAGCCGCAGGCGGGTGTGCAGCCGCCGAAGCACACGGAGCCCAGCACCGGCACGGCGCCCGTCACGCAGGTGGAGCCGCAGGCGTCGATAGGGCCGGCCGCGCTCACCTGCCCGCAACCCTGCCCGCCGTAGCTGTTGCAGCTGCTGGAGCCATAGCTGCCGCTGGAGCCGTAGCCGGAGCTTTTCGACCCGCACCCGCAGCCGGACTGGCTCATCACCGACTGTTCACAAATTAACAACGGTTAAAGATTTAAATGAAATCTAGACGGAACCACTTTGATCAAATCGGAATTTAATCTGGTGGCATAAACGGCCATTTTCGTTTGGGAATGAGTTCTTCCCGAACGAAAATGCACTTGAAGCTAGGATTGTACCAATGAAAGATGTTACAACCGATCTTTAAAAAAGAATACCATGCGGAACTGATTATTATATAAAACGCCAGCATCTTCCATCTAGGAATTCTAGGACATGGAATACGCCCTGTTTTATACGCAAGGCATGTCACTGATCATAGGTAAGTCATACCGTCCCATTGAAACCCCTATCCTAAATCAATTGCAACATAAGTACGCCATGGCTTAAAAGTTAAGCTGATTGCCGATATTTGTTCGTTTTAAAACAAGGTTATAAAAAATTACATGTCAACATTATATTATACTTGTTCAAATAAGCTTATAGGTAATTATTATTTTATTTGTAAGCCAAGTGTTTTAAGCTTACAAATATTAGTCTTAATATATTCAGTGAAAAAACGCCTGTACCGAAAATTAACAGTGCCAGTACCTATGTTCTCAAAAACATAGGAATATTTTCAGAAGAGACTGGAAACTTCACGAAAGTTGCAGGCAAGTTTCCATTTAGGAAGTTTCCTTAAGGTAACATTTGGTGTAATAAGGAGAATGTGCAAAAAATAGGTATCGAGGATTTTGCGCATTCTTTCGCCTACGCTACCCAAGATATGATGACAATAATTTAATTATTGTATTTACCTGGATCAGGAGGGCCTGGAGGCAGAGAGCGAAGATAGTGAAGCGAGACATGTTCAAACTAGTTGTTTACACTGATGTGGAAAAACTGTATTATTGGACGTGAATCCCGTAGCTTTTATACCACTCACAATATTTTATACGCGTTGTTTAATGGTGATAACATTGTCAACAGAAGGAGCACGTGACCTATTTGCTGCGCTCTGATAGTAGTTTGAAAACGTGCTCAATCAAGCTTCTTAGCCAATAGCCTAATTAGTAGAATATATTTAGTGTACAAGAGCGAGTATGACTGAAAAGTGAATGGTTCCGTGTCGACAACGATATCTGTCGGCTGAGGATACAGCTCTCCACCATTACCTTTTATTGCGGATCAGTGGCAGATCCAGAGGATTTTGGGAGGGGGGCTTGAGTTTCAACTTACAAGGCATTGAATGATAGCCTCGCTTCCCAATTTGCGTATCAATTTGTGTTATGGCTGCCACAGACCATCAGTTTTAACTGAACAGTTTGACTGAACAGTTAAAACTGTGCAGTTAAAACTGATGGTCTGTGGCCCGCATTAGCTAACGACAGGTTGTGGCAGATCTTTCCTTATTGACGCTAGACGTGTTTTCCACTGTTCTTACGCTTACAATATCCTTAACGCATTCAGCGAAACCTGTAAGACTTCTAATTACGAAAATGTCAAAAGTCAAACTCATTTAAGTAGGTAACTATAGATATATAGATGGTAAAAAACGGTAACATAACACCAATACAGACAGGCAATAATTAAGATTCTGCATCGAGTTTAAGTTTGTATGTAACTGGTAATAATCTCTTGTTAATTTCTAAAGTAACCCTATTTATAAAATTATTGCACTACATGGGATGGGCCTTCCGATGAATAGGCATAGTATTTATGCACTCCAAATGGTATCTTATAAACACAAAACAAACAGGCGGGTGATCCATACTTATTTTACTTTAGCGGCACGGATCCCTAAAATTAAAGTGTACTATTACTACTATTATCTGCCATATTAAATATAATAAATGTGTTTTACAGCAGCAACTCTATTGTGACATGAATTTCGATATAAAAGCACTTCAAAATTCAATACAGAATCATTCTTGTGTGAGACATCCGCTAAGAAACTAAAATGGCATTCAAAGTTGTCCTCCTCTGCGTTTCTGCCCTTCTGGTGCAGGTAAGTTCATCATTTTCATGATTAGTATTCGTTATATAATTTTGGAATGACATTTAGAATAAAAGAAAACATCGTGATTAAATCTGCAGAGGTATCCTTATATTTTGTTTTAAAAACAAACCAAACTGAACCAGCTTGGGGACTATAGTCCCCCCCCCCCCCCCTCCCCACCTCGCCATTAGGAAGAGGCCATGTGCTCAGCAGTAGGAACTAAGAGACGATAACAAGCGGCCAGACGGGATGACCCTAGTCCGGTCGAAGAGTCTATACATGCGTTGACACAGTTGCACTGTTCCATCTAGCACGCACTTTCAGCTAGGGCTGGCGGGGCAGTGGAGGACTCCACAAAATGCAGAGGTCTCGGCTCTCAAAGCCATTTTTCGACATTCGACGTCGATACCTTTGTGCCAAGAAGATCTTCATCAAGAACTTTTTTTTTGTATACTGACATCACCTAATCATTGATACGAATCTAACGATCCCAAGCTCAACGGGGTTACGTCGGTTAAGTACTGAATTCCCTTAGCCACCTTTTGTCTTTATCATCAGATCAGCTCGATGGTACCATGATATTAAATTGTCATCCAAGCTATACTTATACCAAATATTCAGCTCAATCGTTTAAGGTAAACTAGTTCAAAATTCAGTTCTAAGATTTATCCCACACTAACAAACTAATAAACGAACAGATCAAGTTAAATAAAAACTAGTAAAAATAACACTCCATAAGAATTGAAAGAATGATAATATTAGTTCAGATGGTTAATACTAGTTTTTTACTATTTATGACTTAGTCATGACACGTTTACAACTCGCAAACGCCAAAACTAACCAGCTTTCATCATCGACTTGCAGTCCATCGCTGGCCAGTGCTGTGGCGGCTCAAAAGGCTCCGGCAAATACGGCAGCTCCAGCGGATACGGCAGCTCCGGCTCCGTGTCTATCTCCAGCAGCGGCGGCGACCTGCAGGTCACCAGCGTCGGCCCCGTCTCCCCCTCCGGCATCTCCGTGGACACCCAACTCGACCTGAACGGGAACTTGGACATCAGCGGGGAGCTGCCATTCCTGAGCGCCGTGGAGTTCCAAACCCAGCTGGACACCAGCGGCTCGGCCTGCGTCGACTACAGCTGTGGCGCCTGCGGGAACGTGGCCATCAACAAAGTCATCGGCGGCTCTGGGTCCGGCTGCGGGTGCTCCCGCTAGGAGCGCCGACACCTCTGATAGCATCAGAAAAACCTACATGCTTGCTTAGCTAAGAAACAATGAAAAAATGCAATTAAAAATTGTTCCATGTGAAAAAAAACATTTTTTGTTACCTAGTGTAGTTTTTTTTTGCAATTTGGTGACTACTAATTTAAATGAAGTACTATATTTTAAATCACAACACGTTGCCGGTAATATCATCATGATCGAAATTTAGCCAGGAACACGATTGGAAGAGAAATAACAGCTGGGAATAAAAATCTAATTTGCATGCAAAGAATTGAAAATGGAGGAAAGTTCAGAAATATTTCTCTAATTGATAACACAGACATAGTTTTTACAATTTAAAATCTTATATGCCACTTACTTAAAAAAGTTTTGAAGAAGCATTGCATGGGCTGTTCACACTTTGACTAGTGATTGATGAGTGCGAGTCCATACAAAAGCTACTCGCCCTTGCAGCAAATGTATGAACTCGTACTAGTATCACAATGGACAGTAAGCGCACCATCGTCGCTTTGCCCTAGTTCGGCCTGGAGTTGCTGCAGCCACAGAGCTTCCTGGGTGGCTGAAGCCATCGCCATGTATTCCGATGCCGCTGTTGAAAGTGCTACCTGTCTGTTGCTTACAAGAGTTCCACGAAATACATCCATTCTGGAACAGAAAAACGTAACCTGTGCACGATCTTCTATCCAACGGATCACTGGCCCAGTCTGCATCGCAATAACCAATAATTCCTTTCGAGTCCTCTTTGACATAACATAGCAGCCGCTGCAGGACACCATCGCATGTGCTGACTTCTGGCCGAAGGGTGTCGTGTTTCGATGGTTCCGGGGCAACCTGCCGAATCCTACACCGGAGATGACGATGCAACGGGGCTACGCCGTTTCGTCGCCTAAATAGTATTATTTATTGTTTTTAGTTTCGTAACGCATTGGTTTTTACTGTAATGTCACGTAAATGTATTTGTCAATAAATAAATAAATAAATAATGTGCCAGATAAATAAGACATCCAACCGCTTCCCTGTATGGAAAGGTACTATCTGTGTCTTCAGAATTCTTTTCAAATTTAGCATTAACTGCTATCGGAGTGCGAACTGGTTTGTAATCAGACATACCAAACCGTTCCAACATCAGGTTGATGTATTTTACGGTTATTACCCGTTTATGTACCCTACCTCTTATCTGCAGGGTACTCTCGGCTTTAACTCCCTAGCCACGCGCAGACTGTTTGACCAACTGATCACGGTCCTCCGTGTACTCCGAGGTCGTCTTGACTGTCCTGGTCTATTCAATGACATTTGTCGACTTTTTGTTCCCGATGGTAGGATTCGGTTTCGTGTGGAGCGGTTGCGGCTTTTCGCCGTGCCACTTGCCCGAACAATATCGCGTCGCAACTCCCCCATTTGCCGATCCCTACATGCTCTCAACAAGCTCGACACTGTGCAGCTCTCCTGTGATGTGTTTGCGGATGGCTGGCCGGTGGTTGAAAGAGGATGCTTGAATCTGTGTGAGATGATATCCAAGCTTGTATTTATATAGTTACATCGATGGTGTCAATGTGAAATAGAAATATAAATGTTTATTGTGTGTATCATGCATGTCTCATGTTTTGTGATTAGTTTTAGTTACTTAAAAATGTAATGGCTTAGGGTAGTTCCTGTAATGTACCTGTTCCTGTATGTTTTTTCTTAATAAATAAATAAATGACGTAGGGTTACTCCTGGACATGTCCAAAGCGTATGACAGGGTGTCTCATAATATCCTACTCCATAAATTGTATGGCATGGGTATCCGCGGGCACGCTTACCAATGGTTTAAATCATACCTTCAAAATCGTAAGCAATATGTACACATAGATTGGCTTAACAAAAGGACGGGTGAAATTAAAGAAATAAGCTCGGAAATGCGTACCACTACACGTTCAATTCCCCAGGGAAGTGTAACAGGGTGTATCCTTTTTCTTGCATACATCAACGATTTGCCGGAAATAACAGACTCAACTTGCATAATGTTTGCGGATGATGTGTCTATGCTTTTAAATTGTAGCAACAGCGCGGAATGCTCTGAACGCTTACGGCAAGTATACATAACTATCACTAAGTGGCTCGCGGAACATAATTTAGAAATCAACCTGAAAAAAACCAAAATAATTCAATTCAAACCCATACCTAGAAACCTTTAGAAATTACACTAAAAATAAATACAGATAAAATCGAAGAAGTAAACGATTTTAAGTTGTTAGGCATAAAAATAGATTCGAGTCTAAATTGGAAATCGCATGTACAAAATATCAAGTCAAAATTATCTAGTTTTGTGTATGTTCTAAGTGTCCTTAAAATAAATACAAACTTACAAACCGCTTTGTCAGCTTACTTTGCTTTTGCACACTCATGGCTCCGGTATGGTGTGATACTTTGGGGCGCGAGTACCGACGCCGACCAACTCTTTGTGATGCAGAAGAAGTGTATCCGCATCCTAACAAATACTAGAGTTCCAGATAGTTGCCGTCCACATTATACCCAGCTAAGAATTCTCACGTTACCCTCACTGTACATTTTGGAAGCAGCACTTTTTGTCAGGAATAATCCGCACTTATTTACGAAAAGGGTAGTCAAATCGCAAAGACGGAAAAACTGTAATAAATTAGAATTACCAGCTACTAAATTAGCTATGTACAAAAATGGACCTTATTACCGATGTATAACAGTAGCAAATAAAATACCAGAGCATATAATGGAGGAATCGAAAGGTGAAGTATTTAAACGGAAATTAAGAGAATTATTACTTGATAAATGCTACTATTCAATAGAGGAGTTCATATGTGATGAATAATTGAAATAGTATTTAGTAAATGTTATTTATTGAGTTGTGTCAATGGCCTTCTGTATTATTTATATAGCATGTTAATATTAGCTTGTACCTAACTGTAAATTGCTGTGCCCTTACAGGGTTCATGTCTCGATCCTAATTATTATTTTAAGACCCAATGTACGACATGATTATTATGCAATAAATTATGAATTATGAAAATGAATTATGAATAAATAAATAAATAAATAAATAAATTTCTCTTGGTCCATCATGATCACCGGCTTATAATCTTCAGGTAAGCCGGCCAACATCAGCGTTCCAAGCCATTCATCGTCGATATTGAACTTAATGTTTCGGAGTTTGTGAGCGGTGGACATTATTTTATTTACATAGTCATCCACACTTCTAGAGGAATCAAAAGTAGTTGTTATGAGGTCTCTCAATAAAGCAACTCTTCTGTATAATCCGCTGTCATCAAATTGATCGGGTCTAATAGTAATATGAGCTTCGACTTAGCTTTTGTTTCCTTCTTCGTGTCAGTATTTTTACCGATGACGCAATCCCACAATTCTTCAAGCTCAAAAAATGCTTGCATGGCAAATTTCCAACTCGCATAGCTTTCTCTTCCCACAAGGCGATCAATATGAAAAATGTTGTGGCTTGAAGACATTTTCGGGTGGTAAAAATATTTCGATAAACATATGACAGAATACACCGTTCCAGAAAATTTATACGTCAAGTTCAAATCGTATTTATAACTGAACACAAATTTACGCCGGCCGAATTTTCTTGTTCTAACTGCGTTTATATTTCCGGACTCTATCGGTTATCAACCACGGTCTGCTACCATGATAGATTTGGAAGATAATAAGAGTTGAAATAAAACGTGAACGTAAAGCACAAACGTATTCTTGTATTGAAGTAAACAAACATGTCACATATAGATGCTGTGACAATAACCTAAGAAGAAAGAAAAGAATGTAATAAGCCCTATGAGCATGTTCTTTTTCATATTTTTAAAATACACGGTTCAAAAATTAGAGTGGGGGGGGACACAATTTTAGTGACTTTCGCGGTGATTATCTCCGACTCTATTCACTTAATAAAAAAAAATGCTGAGAAACCTTATATTTATTTTGAAAGGCATATCGATTGATGTGCCATACGTGGGCTTACAATGAAAAAAATATTTTTGAGTTTCAGTTTTATGTATGGAGTGCAACCCTAAAAAAATTTTCTTTAGTAATTTCATTACAATACTATGTAGCGGTTACCAAAACACACCTATCCTCAAAATTGTATTCAAATACACCTTATAGTTTTCGAGTAAAATGCCTGTGACATACGGACGGACAGACAGACAGACAGACAGACCTGACGAATCTATAAGGGTTCCTTTTTTTGCCATTTGGCTACGGAACCCTAAAAACCAATTGCTCTATGTGGGCCTATAATATTTGAGGACTTCCGTCGATTCCACAAGGATCACCTTTGGCACTTCATTAGTTGCCATTTCAACGGAATCTTACCAGAATCTGTGACGTACTTTTGTACTTTTAAGTACATAATTGAGGAATTCCATAAGTCATCTGTGAGCTTCATCATCAATTCCACTCCACCCTATTTATGAATTCCGGGTGTAAATACACGGGTTTAATAGAAAATACTAAAATGACTACACGCGTGCCTAATATAATTGAGGAGTTCCCTCAATTCCTCATGGATCCCATCATCCAACTGGATTTTTGAAAACAATGGGACCTTCCTGGAAACATATACTTACAATAAAAAAAAATTACGAATCGGCTCATCAATGACGGAGTTCTAAGGTAATAACCTCCTCCTTTTTAGGGTTCCGTAGCCAAATGGCAAAAAACGCAACCCTTATAGATTCGTCATGTCTGTCTGTCTGTCTGTCTGTCCGTCCGTATGTCACAGGCATTGTACTCGAAAACTATAAGGTGTATTTGAATAAAATTTTGAGGATAGGTGTATTTTGTTAACCGCTACATAGTTTTGTAACTAAATTACAAAAAAAAAAATTTTTAGGGCTGCACTCCATACATAAAAGTGAAAGTCAAAAAAAAAATTTTCCTTGCAAGCCCACGTGTGGCATATCAATCGATAGGCCTTTTAAAATAAATATAAGGTTTCTAAGCATTTTTTTGATTAAGTGAGTAGAGTCGGAGATAATCGCCTCGAAAATCACTAAAATTGTGTCCCCCCCCCTCTAATTTTGGAACCGTATATTTTAAAAATTTGAAAAAAAACATGCTCATAGGGCTTATTAAATTCTCTCAGCGAAAATTGTTTTGAACAAGATCGGTTCAAAGGTTTTTGAGATATTTCAAAAAAACTGCCTTCCTTAAAGAAAAGGATGTAAGTGCCATAAGATTTAAGTAACGATACGAACCTTTGAATAGGCACGGAACCCTCGTTGTGCGTGGTCCGACACGCACTTGGCCGCTCCAACGCGCGTTGGAAACGTTACGTGATTACGTATTAAAAGCGATATCGTTTTCTATGGGAAGTCGTAATAAACGGACTCTTCTGATGTTTAACGAGTCTTTGTTTGTAGGTATGTAGGTCGTCCTTCTTCCTCACCGGACATTCCTAATAATTTGGGCATTTAGTCTGCAGGTTAATCAGCCTGATTTTGCGCGCGCCGCGCGCTCGACGTCACGCGCGATATCGCGCAATTTTACGCGTATGCGTTGCGTAAACTCGGCCTAACATGTCATATAGGTATAAGGTACATCAAAAAACTTACGCAAACCTACTCAATGTTAATACTTACCTACAAAAAATATTTAAGAAAATAAAACGATTAGTGTGAAATTAATCTAATAATCTCCTTGACCAAATATATTTCTCTACTCTTCCTTCCCACCGAGAAAGGCTTGTTGTTCTATGATAAAGACGTACCTTGATTTATTATTTCTTTGCTTAAGTAATATACTGGCTCCAATTCCATGACCGTTTAAAAAGTATTATTATGTAAACAAACACAAGATATGGCTGCTGGCGCTGTTTGTAGTTTCGTGTTATTCTATACTTGTGAAAGAATTTCTTTCATCGCAGAAACAAATTAATATAATATCTAACCTTTCAGCTTTCTCTAAATGAGACTTCACCCAATTTTCGATGCGATTGCATCTGACGCTACTGGGACTTACAAGTCCCGCTGAATAAAATACAAACCTCAATGTAAATCGTGAATTTTAAGACAACTTTTTGTTTCAGGGTAAGTTCAGGTTTAAGGCAGTATTCGACAAATGTAAAGTCCTCGTGATTTGGGATATTGCTTTATTTTGAAGCATGATTGTTTGTTGGTTAGCTTATGACCGTTGGAGGATGAATGTTTAGGAGCAGCCGCATCCGCACTGTCCGCAGATGGAGACGGAGCCGCAGGCGGGCGCGCAGCCGCCGAAGCACACGGAGCCCAGCACCGGCACGGCGCCCGTCACGCAGGTGGAGCCGCAGGCGTCGATGGTGCCCGCTGCGCCCACCTGCCCGCAACCCTGCCCGCCGTAGCTGTTGCAGCTGCTGGAGCCGTAGCTGCTGCTGGAGCCATAGCCGGAGCTCGACCCGCACCCGCAGCCGGACTGGCTCATCACCGACTGTTCACAAATTAACAAACTTTAAGGATTTAAATAAATTCTAGACGGAAGCACCTTGATCTACTTCTATATCTGGTTGTATACAAGAGTTCAAGCAGCCGTCAGGTTTGAATTTGATGGCATAAACGTCCATTTTCTTTTGGGAAGAACTCAACTTGAAGCTATGACTGTACAAATTACTGATGTTAGGGTCGATCTTGAAATAAAAATACCATTCGGAACGGGTTATGAAATAAAACGTCAGCATCTTCCTTCCAGGGCACCGACTGTGGCTGCGCCATGTACGCAAGGCATGTCACTGATCATAAAATTGAAATATGAGTAAACCATGGCCGTAAAGATAAGCTGATTGCCATTATTTGTGCGTTTAAGAAGATATTTATTGATCGCCGTACTGATTACAGTTTGTTTTTTTCTGAACTTCGAATATTTTATTTGTAAAGTCATTGTTTTATTTGTAAGTCGAGCTGTTTTAGCTTAGAAATATAGTATGTTCGTCAATTTTTTTCGGTAAAATCGCTGGTACCCAAAATAAACAGAGTCCAAGTTGCAGAATATTCTCAAAAACATAGGAATGTTAGGAAGTTTGCTTAAAGGAAACTTTTTCTTTAATAAGCAAAATGTAAAAAAAAATGGTATCGAGGATTTTGCACATAGTTTCGCAGCTGTGGACTTGTCTAGTAGGTTACATTGCTACCCAAGATATGGTGACAGTTAAAATATTTATTGTATTTACCTGGATCAGGAGAGCCTGGAGGCAGAGAGCGAAGATAGCGAAGCGAGACATGTTCAAACTAGTTGTTTACACTGATGTGGAAAAACTGTAACATTAGACGCGAAACCTGTAGCTTTTATACCATTCAGAATATTTGAGACGTTTAATGATAACATTGTCAATAGAAGGAGCACGTGACCAAATTGTTGCGCCATGATAGTAGTTTGAAAACGTGCTCAATCACGCATTTTAGCTAATAGCCCAATAGGTAGAATATATTAAGTGTCCAAGAGCGAGTATGACTGAGAAGTTTATGGTTCCGTGTCGACAACGATATCCGTCGGCTCAGGATACAGCTCTCTACCATTAGCTTGTATTACGGAGTAGTGGCAGATCCAGGATTTGGGTTTGCGGGGATGAAGGCTTGAGTTTGAACTTACAAGGCCTTAAAAAATAGACTAATCGCTTCGCAATTGGCGGACCATATTGTGTTTGCTAAGGACTGAAGCTGTGAAGCTACGGTAGCCTAGTGGTTCAGGCATGCGGCTGTCAAGCGGCGGTCGTGTGTTCGAATCCCGGCTCGTACCAATAAGTTTTTCGGAACTTATATGTACCTACCTACGGAATATTTACCGTTAGCTTTTCGGTGAAGGACAACATCGTGAGGAAACCGGTCTAATCCCAATAAGGTTAGTTTTTCCTGTGGGTTGGAAGGTCAGATGGCAGTCGCTTTCGCAAAACAAGTGCCTATGCCAAATCTTGGGATTAGGTGTGAAAGCGGACCCCGGGCTCCATTAGGGCACAACCGGGAATAACGCTAGGAGGATGATTGTGTTTGCTAAGGACAGGTTGGGGGAGAACTTTCTTTCTTGATGCTAGATATTTTTTCAGCACTTTAATATATTATCCTTAATGCGTTACGCGAAATCTGTAAGAATTACAATTGTTGGGTTAGGTTAGGTCGTGGTCCCGTGGATGGTGGATAACAACAAATTGTGTACTACTGAATCCGGTTCAAATGATTGGAGGTTAAGATTTATCATCAAGTCAAAGTTTCTATGTAACTTGTTGTAATCTCTGGTTATCTACTAACCCTATTTTGAATGTTATTTCACTAGAAGGAATGGACATTCCGATGAATGGTTACATCTCTTCAGGCTAAATTCAATGCATTCCAAATGGTATCTAAGACAAATCAATTAGGCGGGTGATCCACACCAATAATTTTACTTTACCGTCACGGATCCCTAAAATTAAAATGTACTACAACTATCATCTGCTATTTATAATATAATAATGTGTTTTTACAGCTGCAAGCCCATTGTGTAATAATTTTCCATATAAAAGCACTTCAATTTCAATCCAGAATCATTCTTGTGTGAGACATTCGCTGAGAAACTAAAATGGCATTCAAAGTTGTCCTCCTCTGCGTGTCTGCCCTTCTGGTGCAGGTAAGTTCATCATTTTAACGATTACTATTTGTTATAATTTAGGAATGGTATTTGAAATTACCACTAGCTTTTCGCTAATGGGAAACATCAGGAAACCTGCATACCTACCTACCTATGTTTTTTTTAAACAAACCAAACTGAACCAGCGTGGGGGCTATAGGCCTCGCCATCAAAAAGAGGCCTGTGTGCTATTACTTGAGGAATATAAATTAACTAAGAGACGAAGGTAAGTGGCCGGACGGGGTGGCCCTGGTTCGCTCGAAGAGGGAACTCTAGATGTGTTGACACACTAGCACTATTCCATCTACCACGAACTTTCAGCGAGGGCTGGCGGGGCAGTGGAGGATGTCACAAAATACAGAGGTATCAGCTCACGATATCTATTAGTGGCATTCGGCATCAAGAACTTTGAACCTCGGGGTCCAAGCGGTTGTGGCAACTTTTTTAGATGCTTCGCAAAAGGTAGGGCGGTACCAAAGTCGACCAAAGACTAGCAGGTCGTACAGAGGTTTAGTATGCAAGCAAATGGTGCTAGCTTCATTGGTACTATAATAAAATTTAACTTTTTAAAATCAATTTAATTGTTAGGACCAGTTTTAGATTTTACTTGAGTATAAATTAAATTATGAATTGGAATTCTAGAGGAAAGGCCTTTGGCCAGCAGTGGGACACTCCAACAGGCTAAAAAAACAATCCATAACAATTGAAAGAATTTGCGACATTTATGACGCGTTTACAACTCGCAAAAGCCAAAACTAATCAGTTTCCATCATTCTCTTGCAGTCCATCGCTGGCCAGTGCTGCGGCAGCTCGTGCGGCTCCGGCAAATACGGCAGCTCCAGCGGATACGGCAGCTCCGGCTCCGTGTCCATCTCCAACAGCGGCGGCGACCTGCAGGTCACCAGCGTCGGCCCCATCTCCCCCTCCGGCATCTCCGTCAACTCCCAACTCGACCTGAACGGTGACTTGGACATCAATGGAGAGCTGCCGTTCCTGAGCGCCGTGCAGTTCCAGACTGAGCTGGACACCAGCGGCTCGGCCTGCGTCGACTATAGCTGCGGCGCCTGCGGGAACGTGGCCATCAACAAAATCATCGGCGGCTCTGGGTCCGGCTGCGGGTGCTCCCGCTAGGAGCGCCGACACCTCTGATAGCACCAGAAAAACCTGCATGCTTGCTTAGCCAAGAAATAATGAGAAAAGCAATTAAAAAATTGTTCCTTGTGAAAAAATAAATAAATTTGTTTGTAGTTTTTGTTTGCAATTTGGTGACTGCTAATTTAAATGAAGTACCTACTAACGAGCGGTTTATAATATTTAAAATCACAATACGTTGCCGGTAATATCATCATGATCGAAATTTAGCCAGGAACACGATTGGAAGAGAAATCACAGCTGGGAAAAAAAACCAATTTGCATGCAAAGAATTGAAAATGGAGGAAAGTTCAGAAAAAGTTATCTTATGGATAACACAGACATAGTTTATACAATTTGAAATCTTATATGCCACTTAAGCACCTTACCCAGACGCCTTGTTCACACTTTTATTAGTGATTGATAAGTACGAGTTCATACAAAAGCTAACATTGTTGGACAGTTTGAACTCATAGTTGGCCTGTTCGTGCGATGTGCAACTAACCCCAGCTTTGAAGCCTGTTTTCTGACCACCTTTTGCCACATTTCCGAGCAGTGGCGTGAAAAAATAATAGTGGGGCAGAGTGCTGGAACAAATAGTCGTATATGTGAACTGTACAAAAGCAGCATTTTTTCAGGTAAGTACTACATAGATACAGTAAAAGCAATATTTGGAAAAAAACACCAGTTAACGACTAATGTTCAGGTCGATCATGTAACGCGTTAGTACGTTAGGTAGATCTAAATGTCAATTTTAAGAGTCCGCAGTAAACTTGATTCTCCTTACAAACGTGACGCTCTCATTTTAAAACTACGTGGTGGATTGTAACGAAACTTTGCATGTACAATGATATGAAGTATATCCAGGTCTGTAATTAGTGTATGTAGCTTCAGATACCATAGTAAAAAATATACAGCGAATTTAAGTTTTTCAGATATAACTTGTTTTTGCAGTATTTCGCTTGTTTTATAAACTGGAACCATATGAACTAATTACATACATAGATGTACCTCATTTCATTGTATATGCATTGTTTCGTCACAATCCAACACGTAGTTTTAAAATGAGAACGAAACTCCGTTTGTATGGGAAGGTCAAATTCGGCCGAGCTTACTGCGGAATCTTAATATGGAATAATTTACTTTAAAAACAAAGTTTCAACCGACTTCTATTTAATACTCCGCCAAGCCACAAGAACATTTCCACAATTATTTTCCAATTTACCACATGAACTGAGTTTCCAAAGCAAATGCGTTGATTATTAGAGAAAAAAATCCAATCGCTGTATGTGGGCCGATAATATTTACGTCGTTTCCACAAGGATCACCTTTGGCATTTCATTAGTTGCTATTTCAACGAAATCTTATCAGAATCTGTGACGTACTTTTGTACTTTTAAGTACATAATTGAGGAATGCCATAAGTCATCTGTGGGCTTCATCATTAATTCCACTCCACCAAATTTACGATTTCCGGGTGTAAATACACGAGTTATAATAGAAAATACTAAAATCACTACACGCGTGCCTAATATAATTGAGGAGTTCCCTCAATTCGTCATGGATCCCATCATCCAAGTGGATTTTTGAAAAAATGGGACCTTCCTGGAAGCATATACTTACAAACAAAACAAATTATGGATCGGCTCATCAATGACGGAGTTCTAAGGTAAGTTTTTTAGTAGATTAAAAATGACAGTTAGACTGCCCCAACGCGCGTTGGAAACGTTACGTGATTACCCCTCGTTCTACGCCGTAAAAGCGATATCTACTCGTATATATATAAAAGAAGAAGTCCCTGACTGACTCATCAACGCACAGCCGAAACTACTAATGTTTAAGAGTTGATTTTTGCACAGTAGGTTACTTTTATAACGTGGGCTTGGGATAAGAAGGGATTTTTGGAAATACCTCCCCTAAGGGGGTTAAATAGGGGTGCAAAGTTTGTATGGGGGAAACTTTTTGAAGTGAAAACTTCTTTAGCGGCGCTGAGCACTTTTTGGGATGGAGAAAAATTGCTAAATACGCGACAGATTGTTGTGACGTCAGATGTGAAGGAGGTCACAAACTTTTATATTTTGCTGCTAGCCGATTCGACTTCATTCAAAACTGAACGCTATTCGTAAGAGTATAAAGCCGTTAAATACTTTTTGCAATAGCATATTCTGCAAATGAATTTGTAATTTAGTCCACGCGTCCTTCACCCTTTTGCTTTTGAGCAAGTTCGAATAGTTCTAATTTTGACGTTATTCCTAAAGAGATAGTTTTGAAAAATATTTGGCAACGGCAAAAACAAATTGGTATTTTGTTCGCCCCCGCCGTCCGCTGTTGTTGCAAATTCGAATAAGTAGTTTGACCTTGGAGTATTCCTAGAGATAAAGTTTTAGAAAATATTTGGCAATGGCAAAAACAAATTGGTATTTTGTTCGCCGCCGCCGTCCGCTGTTTATTATGTACCCTGGTTTTTATAGTAGGTACCTAATTGATAATTGTTTATAAATTTGCGCCAAATTCATTTTTAGGGTGACACCGCAAGATATCCCGTGACATGATCGAAAAACTGTAACAATGTTATTGAGTTTTCACTTCTGCCGGCACTTCCGGAGTGCAACCCGGTCTATTTTTTTTGAGCTAGAGATTTGAAACTTTGTAGAAAGATTACTTATTAAAAAACACAAATATTACTTTCAGCGTTTTAGAAAAATCCACCCCTAAGGGGGTTAAATAGGGGTGCAATGTTTGTATGGGGAAAACATTATTTTTAGAACTAGACTTGAAACTTTCTAGAAAGATTACTTATTAGAATACAAAAAAAGCAATTTCTGCATTTAAGAAAGTTTCACCCCTAAGGGGGTTAAGAAGGGGTGCAAGGTTTGTATGGAGGGAACTTTATTTTTTGAGCTAGAAACTTGAAACTTTGTAGAAAGATTACTTATTAGAATACAAAAAGTGCTTTCTGCGTTTTAGATAATTCTACACCTCAGGGGATTGCAAAGACTGCAGAGTTTGTATGAGGGCTACTTTTCCTTTTGAGCTAGAAACTTGAAACTTTGCAGAGGAGAAACACTCTTTCTTGAGCTCCGGATACTTAAACCGTTGTATAGAGCTTTCTACTCAGAAGAAAAAAAAAACGTTCAGCGTTTTGGTAAAATTCTACCCATAGGGGGGTTAAAACGGGATTCAAGGATTATATCGAGACCAAGAAAATGTAGTAAGACATTTGTAACTTCGGTCTTAGCCTGTATGTTAAAAGACTACAAAACTGATTTCAGAGTTATTTAAAATTTCATTCCCTATCCTTCAAAGTTTGTATGGAGAGCAAGACATTTTGTAAGTAAGAGATTTGTAACTTCTGTTTTGCACTGTTTAAAATTGTTTTCATAAGGGGGTTAAAACATTCATCCACTATAAAGGAGTTGGGTGTTTATACGGGGAACAAGACAATTTTAAAGTAAGAGGTCTGTAACTTCGGTTAAAGACTAGGAACCGTATTACAGCGTTTTAAAATTCATCCTCTAAGGAGGTTAAAAAGGGTTGGAAAAATATATGAGGAACAAGTAATTTTGGAAGTAAGGGAATTCATAGGTTAGGTCATACATATACCATATGGTACAGTTCCCGGCAAACAACTTGAACATGCGGGACGAAGTGGGGGGGCAGCTCGCACGCACAATTCGCCTTTGCGCAGGCAAGGTCATTTGCTTAAGTTATTTGCCGGGAATTATAAGCCATTTATTAGTTAAAACACGTATAATCTGACTGATAGCAGAAAAGTAGGTTAGGTTAAGTTAGAACCACGACCCTTACAGAACCGAACAGCTACCAGAAATGTAGGTTAGTTTAGAACTGCGATGCTCTCAGAACCGAAAAGAAGGTAATCAAATCAAATCAAATCAAATACTTTATTTCGACCAAGAAGGATCATATACAATACAATTATTAATACAAAATTATAATATTATATTATTTGATTAAATTTAAATATTAATGAAATATGTGTTAGTTATAAATAATTAAATAAACATCTTATCCTATTGTTATTAGTCACTAATATCTATAATCGTATAAAGGTCTGCCAGGTTTGTTTGCCAGTACATGAATCATGTGGCAGTGGTTCAGATACTGGCAATCAAACCTATCCGACAATGCCCTCAGGATGCCGTTAGCGCTATCCCGCACCCTTTGCGCCAGAGATGTGCACCGTTTCCGCATTAAGGTGTAAAAACAGTCCACCCTCGCTTCGGCAAACATCCCCAACACACTACAGAAACGGGGCAGCCCCATCAGCACCCTGAAAGCATTGTTGTACTGTACACGAAGGGCGTTGTACTGCTTCTGCGTATAGTCGACCCACAGGCTGCTCGTGTAGAAGGTGGTACAGAAGGCTCTAAAGAGCGTTAACTTAACCTCTGCGGAGCAACGAGCAAACCTGCAAAACACCATGTTCGCTCTGACGCACAACGCACGCACGCACGCGCTCTTCGTTCTCGTACGATGTCTGCATCGTCTTTCAAGTCGGAGGTTATTACATGACCGAGATATTTAAATGTGCTAACCCTATTTAGCGGCGTGCCGTATAAATGGATAGGTGGCACAGGTGGTAACTCTTTTCCCTTAACCTGGAAGACCATGCTTCACTTTTTTTACATTGTGCAGCAATCCATGACTGTGCGCGAAATTTTGGCATATGCTTAACAGTTTTTTCAGGCCACATGGTGAGGCGCTAAGCAGCGCCATGTCGTCCGCTTAGCTTATGTTATTAAGACACACGTCATCAATATGGCAGCCGACATGGGTACTGCTTAGCTCCTCAATCAATGTATTGACATACAGGTTAAATAGCTTGGGTGAAGTGATCCCCCCCTGCCTCACCCCGCACTCCAACATGTATGGTTCCGAACATGTGTTCCCCCATCCCACCACGTTGATTTGGTTATGAAACCATTTAATTGAATATAATATAATTTAACTTGATATATTTGTAATCGTATGGAATTTTAGTGTTCTGAAATAAAGATATTTTATTTTTATTTTATTTTTTATTAAACTGATAATCTCCTTCACCAAATATATTTCTCTACACTTCCTTCCCACCGGGAAATGCTTGTGGTTCTATGATAAAGACGTACCTTGATTTATTATTTCTTTGCGTAAGTAATATACTTACTGGCTGCAATTCCATGACCATTTAAGTATTATTATGTAAACAAAAAAAGATATGACTGGCGCGCTGCACTGTTTGTAGTTTCGTGTTAGTCTATGCTTGTGAAAGAATTTCTTTCATGGCAGAAATAAATTAATGTAATATGTAACCTTTCAGTTTTCTCCAAATGAGACTTCACCCAATTTTCGATGCGATTGAATCTGACGCTACTGGGACACTTACACGTCCCGCTGAATAAAATACAAACCTCAATGTAAATCGTGAATTTTAAGGCAATATTTTGTTTCAGGGTTAGTTCAAGTTCAAGGCAGTATTCGACAAATGTAAAATCCTTGTGATTTGGAATATTGCTTTATTTTGAGGCATGATTCTTTGTTGGTAAGCTTATGGCCGTTACAGGATGAATGTTTAGGAGCAGCCGCATCCGCACTGTCCGCAGATGGAGACGGAGCCGCAGGCGGGCGTGCAGCCGCCGAAGCACACGGAGCCCAGCACCGGCACGGCGCCCGTCACGCAGGTGGAGCCGCAGGCGTCGATAGGGCCCGCCGCGCTCACCTGCCCGCAACCCTGCCCGCCGTAGTTGCCGCAGCTGCTGGAGCCGTAGCTGCCGCTGGAGCCGTAGCCGGAGCTTTTCGACCCGCACCCGCAGCCGGACTGGCTCATCACCGACTGTTCACAAATTAACAAGGATTTAAATAAATTCTAGACGAAAGCACCTTGCACAGCATCTGCCTTCCAGGGCACCGACTGCGCCATGTTTTAGTACGCAAGGCATGGCACTGATCATAAAATTGAAATATGAGTAAACCATGTCTGAAAAGTTAAGCTGATTGCCGATATTTGTGCGTTTCAGAAGATATTTATTGAACGCTGTACGTGCAGATTACAGTTTATTTTTAAGTAATTACAGATTACAGTAAAATCGCTAGTGCCCAAAATTAACAGTGTACAAGTTGCAGAATATTCTCAAAAACATAGGAATGTTTAGGTAAGTTTCCATTTAAGAAGTTTGCTTAAAGGAAACATTTACTTTAATAAGCAAAATGTAAGAAAAAAATCAGTGGAATTGTCAAGTAGTTTACATTGCTACCCAAGATATGATAACCGTTAAAATATTTATTGTATTTACCTGGATCAGGAGAGCCTGGAGGCAGAGAGCGAAGATAGCGAAGCGAGACATGTTCAAACTAGTTGTTTACACTGATGTGGAAAAACTGTAACATTAGACGAGAAACCTGTAGCTTTTATACCATTCAGAATATTTTAGACGTTTAATGATAACATTGTCAATAGAAGGAGCACGTGACCTAATTGTTGTGCCATGATAGTAGTTTGAAAACGTGCTCAATCACGCATTTTAGCTAATAGCCCAATTGGTAGAATATATTAAGTGTCCAAGAGCGAGTATGACTGAGAAGTGAATGGTTCCGTGTCGACAACGATATCCGTCGGCTGAGGATACAGCTCTCTACCATTATCTTGTATTACGGAGCAGTAGCAGATCTAGGATTTGGGTTTGCGGGGATGAAGGCTTGAGTTTAAACTTACAAGGCCTTAAAAAATAGACTAATCGCTTCGCAATTGGCGGACCATATTGTGTTTGCTAAGGACTGAAGCTGTGAAGCTACGGTAGCCTAGTGGTTCAGGCATGCGGCTGTCAAGCGGCGGTCGTGTGTTCGAATCCTGGCTCGTACAGATAAGTTTTTCGGAACGTATGTACGTGCGGAATATTTACCGTTAGCTTTTCGGTAAAGGAAAACATCGTGAGAAAACCGGTCTAATCCTAATAAGGTTTAGGTTTCCCTGTGGGTTTCATTTTTCATTTTACATTCATATGTACATAAGGTCAGGTGGCAGTCGCTTTCGCAAAACTTGTGCCTATGCCAAATCTAGGGATTAGGTGTCAAAGCGGACCCCGGGCTCCATTAGGGCACAACCGGGAATAACGCTAGGAGGATGTTTGTGTTTGCTAAGGGCAGGTTGGAGGAATACTTTCTTTCTTGAAGCTAGATATTTTTTCTGCTTTTCTTGCACTTTAAATTCCTTAATGCGTTACGCGAAATCTGTAAGAATTAGAATTGTTAGGTTAGGTTAGGTTAAGATTTATCATCAAGTCAATGTTTGTATGTAACTTGTAATCTCTGGTTATCTACTAACCCTATTTTGAATGTTATTTCACTAGAAGGAATGGACGTTCCGATGAATGGGAACAGCTCTCCAGGCTTTATTCAATGCATTCCAAATGGTATCTAAGACAAAAAAATTAGGCGGATGATCCATACAAATAATTTTACATTACCATGACGGATCCCTAAAATTAAAATTTACTACCACTATCATCTGCTATTTAAAATATAATAATGTGTTTCTACAGCTGCAAGCCCATTGTGTAATAATTTTCGATATAAAAGGACTTCAATTTTAATCCAGAATCATTCTTGTGTGAGACATCCGCTAAGAAACTAAAATGGCATTCAAAGTTGTCCTCCTCTGCGTGTCTGCCCTTCTGGTGCAGGTAAGTTCATCATGTTCAGGATTACTATTCGTTATAATGTAGGAATGATATTTGATATTACCACTAACTTTTCGATAATGGGAAACATCAGGAAACCTGCTTACCTACCTACCTATGTTTTTTTTTTAACAAATCAAGAACTTTGAACCTCCGGGTCCAAGCGTTTGTGGCAACCTTTTAAGATGCTCCGCAAAAGGTGGGTCGGCACCACAGGCGACTAAAGACCAGCAGGTCGTACTGAGGTTTAGTATGCAAGCAAATGGTACTAGCGTCATTGGTACTATAATACAATTTAACTTTTTAAAAACAATTTAATTGTTAGGATCAGTTTTAGATTTTACTTGAGTATAAAATAAATCAAATGGAATTCTAAAGGAAAGGCCTTTGCCCAGCAATGGCACACTCCAACAGGCTAAAAAAACACTCCATATCAATTTAAAGAATTTTTATATTTGTTGAGCTCGTTAGATCTAGTGTTATTTTTCCATTTATGACATTTATGAGGCGTTTACAACTCGCAAAAGCCAAAACTAATCAGTTTCCATCATTCTCTTGCAGTCCATCGCTGGCCAGTGCTGTGGCAGCTCGTGCGGCTCCGGCAAATACGGCAGCTCCAGCGGATACGGCAGCTCCGGCTCCGTGTCCATCTCCAGCAGCGGCGGCGACCTGCAGGTCACCAGCGTCGGCCCCGTCTCCCCCTCCGGCATCTCCGTTAACTCCCAACTCGACCTGAACGGTGACTTGGACATCAGCGGAGAGCTGCCGTTCCTGAGCGCCGTGCAGTTCCAGACTGAGCTGGACACCAGCGGGTCGGCTTGCGTCGACTACAGCTGCGGCGCCTGCGGGAACGTGGGCATCAACAGCATCATCGGCGGCTCCGGCTCCGGCTCCGGCAAAGGCTGCGGGTGCTACTAACTTTTTGTAATGTCATCTTAAACAACTGGACTTGAACTTATAAATTGAATTGAACATCACAATTTCTTTCATTACCGAATGTAAATAATTAAGTACTTGTTGCATAATGCGTGCTCTACGCACTTACGCCGTTGCCTAGACAGATTTTTATAAAGTTTTAAGTTATCGCTCGCTGAAAACAAGATCCCAGAACTTGCCAAAATTATTATTATATTGGCTTAGTCTGAGATAGATAAACTACCTTAAAAAGGAGAGATTTCGGTTCCTCTTTATCTGATAATTATTATTGAAACAAGGCAGTTTTTACAGTTTTGAATAATATCCGCGATTCCCCACTTTCATATCTCTATGCCTAAATCTTTTGAGACCCACGTTCCAACAGAGAGAACAAAACTGGTTCAATAAGTAGAATGTAAGTAGTCAAATAAGTAAGAACGTTTCATTTGTTTCGTTACGTTTAATATTAGTACAAATCAAAAAATACAGTTAATCTTTTATCCCCTACGAGGCTGACCAAGATAAAATAACAAAAATATTGACGACGAGACCTTCCCAAATATCTAAGGGCCTATGTACAACGCGTTTTTTAAGGGGGCGAGTTGGAAATTATCGCGTGCTTTGAAATAGATATGAGCGCCGATGGGTATATCAATGGCGACGGCGTGCCGGTAAAAATTGACCGGCGGCGGCGGCGGCGTCAGCGGCGTGACCTTGTAAAAATCTTCAATTTAAATAGTTTTCAAATAATCTACACAAAGGAGCGATATTTACGATATTTTAAACCTATCCAAAGCCGGACACGCCCATCGTTGTTGTTGGCATCGATACCGTACTAAAAAGGCAGTAAATTTCACTCTGACCGTTGGCGTTTAATTAAGCTATGTGTTTGACTCATTTAAGTATTTTTGAGTTACGTAGCTATCTACATCAACTCGCGGACCTCGCGGAGGTTGGTCTGGCGTAGGACCCTAGAGCTAGACTAACAACAAGGCACCCGGCGAAGATGGAATAACAGCCGAATCCTGAAGGCGGGTGGAAAACAGGTGCTTACTGCCCTTCAGAAGTTGTTCGATTCCGTCTTACTGGAAGGAAGAACGCCAAAGGCATGGAACAGAAGCGTGGTGGTGCTGTTCTTCAGAAAGGGTGACAACACCCTGTTGAAGAACTACCGAACCATCTCACTTCTAAGCCAGCTGTTTTCGAGAGTCATTATAAATCGTATCGTACGCAAGCTAGGTGACTTTCAGCCTCCCGAACCCGAACAAGTTGGTTTCCGAAGAGGCTTTAATACCGTAAAGTACATCTATACGCTCCGTCAGGTTATACACAAGACTGCTGAGGAGTAGAACCTGCCCATCTGCTTAGTGTTCCTTCGATTCGATCGAAATCTGGGCTGTACTAGTCTCTCAAGCGGTGACAAGTAGACCACCGCTATATCGAAGTACTAAAGAGACGAGAACGCCACAATGTCAGTCCGACTAGAGGACCGGAACTCGAAACCTATTCCGCTGTAGCGGGAGTCAGGCAAGGAGTTGTTGTTTCTCCAACACTGTTCACCCACTGTACTGGATGATGTTTACTAGACCTTGGATTGGAGAAGGCTAGGCAACAACATCAACGGCGAGTGCATCACTCACCTTCGGTTTGCTGAAGATAAAGTAGTGTTTGCTACTACCCTTGGATTACTTAAGTACGATGCTCGATGACCTCAGTAAAGCCACCGAGCGAGTTCGTCTAAGGATGAACATGGATAAGACGCAGATCATGTCAAATGGCCATGTAGTACCAACTCCCAGACTCCTCTTTAACTTCGAGAAAGAGGTCAATCGTCGAATCAGACTCGGCTGGGCAGCGTTCGGTAAGCTACGGCATATCTTTTCGGTCTATATTACTTACTTGCTTGCTAACGCTTACTATGGGCCTCAGAAGAAGGCTCAGAGTCACCCAAAGAGCAATGGAGAGGGCTATGCTGGGAGTTTCTCTGCAGCAGAAGCATGGTAACCGATATAGCACCGAATCGCAAAACTTAAGTGGCAGTGGGCGGGGCACATTGAACGTAGAACGCCTATAGTCAGCAAAGCTAATGCATCATACGAACAAGCGTCAGCGCTGAGCCATTTTAATAGCTTGAATCATTTCCATGGTCATAAGATCGATTAGCGCAACTAGGAAATTCGCATTTAACAATTAAAGGGTTATTAATTTAAAATAGATGCCGACCTTACCTTACCCTTAAACACATGAGGATGGCTACTGGGTGTAAAAAAATAAGCTACAATAGCTGAAACGCGAGCGAAACAGAAATCGGCGCGCCGATGGTGCTGCGTCGGCGGCGGCGGCGTGGGATTTGGTCGGCGGCGGCGGCGCGGCGGCGTGGCGCTCATATCTACTTTGAAACGCCGTTCTGACTAGATTAAGAAACAATAAGGTCTGATTTTCAGATATACGATGATTCTTGACTATATTATGATTGTTTATTTGATTTAATCGATACATATATGATTGCGTATAATTTCCTCTATAGAAAAATAATCCAAAGTTGGGTCTTTATTTTCCTATTTTTACGTTAATACATTATTTTACGACAGAATCAAGTTAATACTATAGTTTTTTATCTCATCTAAAATCTCACTTAATGAAATATTAATAAAACTTCACTAAGTTAGGTATTTATCGAAAGTCCAAAAAAGCAATTCCCGAAGAGTGTTGCATCTCTTTTTCTCGTGCGCGGAAGGCATAACCGTATCTCTACCGACCCTCTGTATCTCCGTAGACGGTAGGTCGTATGTTTGACTGTTTCTATTTCCCATTATAAATAAATCCCACAATATAAACTCGACCTACACCCGCGCTGGCTCCTCACCGACTGTTCACCAATCATAAACGGCATCAGGTTGACTGGAAGTCTACCATCACACTCGTTGGAAAATCTAATAAATTACTAATATTATTAAATGGAAAAGTAACTATGTATATCTGTTACCTTTACACGCTTAAACCACTGAACTCATTAAGATAAAAAGTGTGACGATGCTGATTTGTGGTCTCAGGTGGCCGTTTTACTTATATTTACCCGTTTTGCATATAATATTATTATATGTGAACAGTTTTTCTTTTTTTTTTACTGAATGTCCCAAGTTAGAACGTAGAGTGGGATAATTTAGACAACATTTTCGTGGCATACTTACATCGAAGTTACACTGCTACACAGGCAACTTAGGTCGCCATTAGTCTTAAAAAAATATATACAAATGCCTTTAAGGACACCTGCTTTCACATTGAAGACGTGTATTAAAAAAAAAAAAACAAAATATAAAATAATCATCTTAAGTTACTTTCAAACTGAATTGATAATTCAGATCAATATGAAATAAAACTTTTTTTGAACTTATTATCTAGAGAATGACAAGTTTAAACTTATTTTTCTAGAAAAATAAAAAAATATCAACAATAGCACTATAATACACTATTTCTACAAAAATAATTCTGCAAACAATCTACAATAGGGTCGCAATATACGAACACTAAATACTATTTTATAAATTTTGGGAATGTTTAAAATTAAATCTTGAAATAGACTAGCTAAGTGCTCGTCGTCCACTCGAGGACATATGAAAGTGTCGTCTTCATAGATAGCCTCATCATCATATCAACCGAAAGTCGTCCACTGGATATAGGCCTCCCCCAAAGAGCTGCCACAATGACCGGTCCTCATTTTCACAAAAATACACTCTTCACCTTCCAGTGCATTTATAATTTTTCCTATAAATCTTTGTGCCAGCGTTATAGACCACTTTTACAACAACAAAGTCTTCTTATGTACATGTTACGATAATCGGCGAGTCCAAGCTGTGGTTGGGTTGATAAATATATCATTGGCCAGATTATCTTTGTATGTGCTAGGCATAGTTTTTAAGACATTTGACTCAACTTTCAATGGACCTGGCGAGTAGCTTTTAAAAACTGCCAAGTCCACACGTCGACCTCACCGTTATCCAGATCCTGAAAATCAAGGTCACTACTACTGGGTACTTATAATATGCATAGTGCCTTTTCCCTATAAATCGGATATATTTTTGAGGCATTTTGGTATCTCAAATGCAAATAAGCATAATGTAAAAGTAAATTTCTAAGTCAAACTTGGGACATGCAGGGTAACTTTACAATTTACCCAAATATGAACACACCTATACTGATTTCATATTTTATTGTGCGTTGGTTGGCATTACTGGAGGGTGAAATAAAATGTAAGTTTTGTACATATTCGTAGGTTCACCCGCCATTCCGAAGTCAGGATGGCGGTTCTATTTATAATACAGCTCGTTTTCAAGAGGGTTACACATAATTTTATTAAAGACACACAGAGGTTCGGAGGGCTATATCTGTTACCTTGGTTCTACTGCGGATAGCCTCATTTCTGATTCGATCCCGCAGAGAAACTCCCAACATAGCCCCCTCCCTCCCTCCCTTCCTCCCCTTCTCCCTTTGGATGACTTTGAGCCGTCTTATGAGGCCCATAGTAAGCGACCACGTTTCAGTACCATAAGTCATCACTGGCAACACACACTGGTCAAAGACTCTCGTCTTGAGACACTGCGGAATATAGGTTGCTGGAGTCCGCTGGATGCGGGTGGCGCAGGACCGGTCACTTTGGCACTCTTTGGGGGAGGCCTATGTCCAGCAGTGGACGTCTTTCGGCTGATATGATGATGATAATGATGACACAGAGGTACACAAAAGATACCAAACAGAGGTCCACCCGCCCTCCTGACGCCCACCACTTTGTTGCGCTATTAGACTGTCATTGATATTCATTCATAAATTCATTTTCACTCACAGTCTGATCGCAAATTTAAACAAAATTGCCGAACGAATCCAATAATATAAAGAACACCACATATTTACGTGGCTACAAACCACGTATTTAGTGTTAAAATATGGCTGCGAATTTCCATTAGGTGGACTTTCTCAGTTAGGCAATAATGATATTCAGGTGGTTCGGTTCGAAGAGTAGCGGTACTTGAGAATGGATTGGACAGGTACCCCTTTTTTGGACATATAAAACATATACACCTACATACACAGTTAGTTGTTATTGTTTTACATATATGTAATGAAAACTGTAATAATGCTCATCTAGATTTATTATTGGAAGGCAAGTCGTTTTAACTAGATGGTGTCATGGTGAGAAGTTAGGCGCAGCATCCGCAGCCGCTGCTGGAGCCTCCGATGACTTTGTTGATGGCCACGTTCCCGCAGGCGCCGCAGCTGTAGTCGACGCAGGCCGAGCCGCTGGTGTCCAGCTCAGTCTGGAACTGCACGGCGCTCAGGAACGGCAGCTCTCCATTGATGTCCAAGTCACCGTTCAGGTCGAGTTGGGAGTCCACGGAGATGCCGGAGGGGGAGATGGGGCCAACGCTGGTGACCTGCAGGTCACCGCCGCTGTTGGAGATGGACACGGAGCCGGAGCTGCCGTATCCGCTGGAGCTGCCGTATTTGCCGGAGCCGCACGAGCTGCCACAGCACTGGCCAGCGATCGACTGCAAGAGGTTGATGGAAACTGGTTAGTTTGGGCTTTTGCGAGTTGTAAACGTGCTATGACCTTGTCATATATATAAAAAAACCGGCCAAGTGCGAGTCGGACTCGCACACGAAGGGTTCCGTAGCATTATCTATTAAAACGGCAAAATAAATCATGTCTATTGTATGGGAGCCCTACTCTGACTCGTACTTAGCCGGTTTTTTAATATTTGTTGTTATAGCGGCAACAGAAATACATCATCTGTGAAAAATTCAACTGTCTATCACGGTTCATGAGACAGCAGACGGACAGACAGACAGCGGAGTCTTAGTAATAGGGTCCCGTTTTTATTTTACCCTTTGGGTACTGAACCCTAAAAACTAGATCAAACGACCTCAATAAATATTGGAACTAGGGTTTGCAATTCGAATATTTGAAAATTCAAATTATTCGAATAATCGTCATAAATATTATTCGAATAATACAACACGAACTATTCGAATATTTTGTATACTTACTACAAAAATATTAATATAATTACTGTTACACTTAATAAAACCTTAGGAATGAAACAGAAATAAAACAGAAATATGCAAGACCCAAATAATTTTTCTTCGTATCTGGAAGTAGTCGTATTGATACTCGGCAAGTCGGTAACTCGACTTGTTATAGTACATTACGTACCCAGGGCGGTGAATTCGTGAATGCATATTTATGGCCCTCACCTACGGTTCGGATCACAAACACCTGCGATCTGGGGCTTTACGAATTACCGCCCGTGATGCGTACACAATTTTACGTCTTCTACTGGGTGTGAAGAGAGATTAGCCGCTGCGCCCGTGGGCGGTAAATCTCACTTACCGCCCGGAGTGACGTAAAAATTTAAATGCATATGCAGGGAATCCCGGGATCCTTTTTCTACCTGCTAAATAATTAGTATTACTTTAGTTTTATGGCTCTGCTAATCCCATCACGGTCATACAGGCAGTACTTAGCAGTTCTGGGAGTTAGTTGTTATTGTTTTTATTGTTGCGTGCGTAGAGTGGAACTATTAACATTATGTTTTTAACAATTAAAGCGCATGTGTTTAGTTTGACACGCTACTGCTGGCCTGGATGATGTAAGTAAATTGATTTTTTGTATGCATTAGTCTTGTGAAAATAATAAGACATTAAACTGATATCTATTTTACGTGAAAATGATGATCTAATATGATTTAACATTACTACATATTCAATTTGTATACTAGCTAGCTAGGGCAGGGTCGACAAACCTTTTGTAAGGCACATAAACAAATTGCCAACCCCTTGGACCAGGCCAACAGATCTCGATGCCAGATGCCAAAAAATGGTATTGAGAAGATAAATAAGAAGAATACGTTTATTTGCAGGATACTTATTTGTGAAAAGGGTACAGTATTCTATCGTAATTAAACGACATGCAAATCCTTACTAATATTATAAATGCGAAAGTGTGTGTTTCTTTGTCCTTCTTTCACGTCGCAACGGAGCCTCGTTTTAATGTGATTTTTTGTATGGAGATAGTATAGAGGCTGGAAAGTGACATAGGCTACTTTTTCCAGCGGGAAAACATCTAATTCCCAAGGGAAAATTTAATATGTTACATTTTCATATAACCACGCGCGCGAAGCCGCGGGCATCAGCTAGTATTATAATAAATCGTAGCAAGCGCATGCAATTACTCAATTAAACTTTAATCTAACTATACCCCACTTTTTTAGGTCCTTGATGTTTTTATTTTCTGTAAATTCCTTAACGCTATAAAACAATTATCAAATAAATAAGTAGGTATTTAAATTCCTGCGAAAATCAGTCGATGTCATTTTTTAAATATTATCAGGTAAATATTATTTGTGCACTATTATTTGTCCATCGACATACCAAGTCATTCATCGAATCACCTTTGCTGTTATTTGGTTTAGCGTAAGTTTCAGTTCCCAAAATTCTTATTACAAAAAAAATCGTTTTACCAGTGTTACATAGGTATAACCTATGCACTTGAGAGATTTTTCAACGACAGTACATCTTAGCAAAATCACAATCATCCGAAAGTCCGAGTTTTATTTAGAATAATACAAGTTTTGGTCGATTTATTTATCATAATTATGTCCTATTAAGTATTCGAAACATTGGTAGACGCGGCCTATAGTACTCACGGTGATTCAGTTGGGTTTTTACATTTCTTCATAAGGAGGTATGCAGATTTCCTCCCGAGGAAAGTATTCTTTTATTGGTACGGTACATATGAAATGTCATTCCTAAATTATATAACGAACGAACAGGAACAATGAAAATGATGAACTTACCTGCACCAAAAGGGCAGACACGCAGAGGAGGACAACTTTGAATGCCATTTTAGTTTCTTAGCGGATGTCTCACACAAGAATGATTCTGGATTGAAATTGAAGTGCTTTTATATCGAAAATTATTTCACAATGGGCTTGCAGCTGTAAAAACACATAATTATACTTTAAATTGGAGATGATAGTGGTAAGTACTACACTTGAATTTTAGAGATCCGTGACGGTAAAGTAAAATTATTTGTACGAGTATGGATCACCCCCCTCATTGTTTTGTCTTAGATACCATTTGGAATGCATTGAATACAACCTATAGGTAGGTATCTATTCATCGGAAGGTACATTCCATCTAGTGAAATAACATTCAAAATAGGGTTAGTAGAAAACCAGAGATTACAAGTTACATTTGTATGTTTGTACATTAACTCGATGATAAATCTTAACTATTGTCTGTCTGGAAGTGTATTATCAATTCAAATTCTTACAGATTTCGCGTAACGCATTTGTGATATTTAGGCGCAAGAAAAGCAGAAAAAACGCCTAGCATCAAGAAAGAAATATCTGTCACAACCTGTCTCTAGCAAACACAATATGGTCCGCAAATTGCAAAGCGATTAGTCTAATATTTAATGACTTGTAAGTTCAAACACAAGCCTTCTTCTCAGCAAACAAAAATCCTGGATCTGCCACTGCTCCGCCATACAAGATAATGGGAGATAGCTGTATCCTCAGCCGACGGATATCGTTGTCGACACGGAACCATTCACTTCTCAGTCATACTCGCTCTTGGACACTAAAATTATATTCTCCAATTAGGCTATAGGTAAGCTAAAATGCTTGATTGAGCACGTTTTTAAACAACTATCATGAGGCAACAAATAGGTCACGTGCTCCTTCTATTGACAATGTTATCATTCATTAAACAACGCGTCTAAAATATTTTGAATGGTATAAAAGCTGCAGGTTTCGTGTCTAAAGTTACAGTTTTTCCACATCAGTGTAAACAACTAGTTTGAACATGTCTCGCTTCGCCATCTTCGCTCTCTGCCTCCAGGCTCTCCTGATCCAGGTAAATGCAATATTTTAACTGTTATCATACTTATCATATCTTGGATAGGATGTAACTTACGAGACATTTTCACAGCTGCGAAACTGTGTGCAAAATCCTCGATACCTAGTTTTAAGAACATTTTCCTAAACGATAAATATAATATTTTCTCAAACATGCTCGGAAATGTACGCGTTAATATCACGAAATGAAGACGTGAAGTTTCTTGTTTATGGCTCCCTACATTACTTCTTGGCCTTACGCCAAGAAGTAATGTATGAAAACCCTAAGTAAAACCATTATTGTCCGCTACTCTAACTTTTTAAATTTGCTTACTAATATTAAACTGACAAAGGAAAATTTACATACTGCCAACCATCACTAGACACTGTAAGCATACTTGCTTCATAGAAAAAATAAAAATAATCTATGGTACTATACTTTATGTGCGGTTAAACATGGTGCTCGAACGGCTTGTTCAAATGGCATGTTTAAAAAATTAAAAAGGCGCAAATTAACTATCATTTCATTGATTACCTTGTATTTATTTTAATTTTAATATTTCCTCACATCGTTTGAGAAAAGTACTATACAATCCTCGGCCGGAACAGGGATTGCTGGACTCGTTGTATTCGGCCTCGTCTACGACTCGGCCGTCTACCCCAATCTCGTCCAGCAATCCCTTACTTCACGGCCCCTGCAGTAATCTACTATTATTTAAAATTTCACGATTCTCACACATTATTTATACTAAACGGGACTTACTCGCGTATAATTAATAAATAAGTTAATTATACGGATTTTTCGTGAATCGTGAAATTTTAAATCAATAAGTATATTAAATGTTTCCTTATGAAAACTTCCTAAATGGAAACTTGCCTTCAGTTCTCGTGAAGTTTCCAGGAACTTCTGAAAATATTTCTGTTTTTGAGAATATTCTGCATCTTGGACACTGTTAATTTTGGGTACTGGCAATTTTACCGAAAATAATTAGGCTAAAATACTTTATTTGTAAACTTAAACCGCTTGACTTACCTACAAATAAAAGAATTACCATACAAACAAAACATTAGAAGTTGAGAAAAAAACAAATTTGAATCTGTCTGGCGTTTTATTAAATATGTTCTTTTATAACGCACAAATATCAATTTGTGTAGGATAAGGGTTGCAACGGGAAAATATGACCTTAATACTACTTATCTATGATCAGTGACATGCCTTGCGTACTAAAACAGGGTGCAGTCCATGTCCTAGATGGAAGATTCTGAGGTTTTATTTCATAACCCGTTCCGAATGGTATTTTTATTTAAAGTCCGACCGTAACATCAGTAATTTGTACAGTCATAGCTTCAAGTCGAGTTATTCCCAAAAGAAAACGAACGTTTATGCCACCAGATTCAAACCTGACGGCTGCTTGAACGTATACAATCAGGTATTCAGAGGAAGATCAAGGTGCTTCCGCGACTAGAATTTATTTAAATCCTTAACCGTTGTTAATTTGTGAACAGTCGGTGATGAGCCAGTCCGGCTGCGGGTGCGGGTCGAAAAGCTCTGGCTACGGCTCCGGCAGCTCCACCAGCTGCAGCGGCTACGGCGGGCAGGGTTGCGGGCAGGTGAGCGCGGCCGGCCCTATCGACGCCTGCGGCTCCACCTGCGTGACGGGCGCCGTGCCGGTGCTGGGCTCCGTGTGCTTCGGCGGCTGCGCGCCCGCCTGCGGCTCCGTCGCCATCTGCGGACAGTGCGGATGCGGCTGTTCCTAAACATTCATCCCGCAACGGTCGTAAGCTAACCAACAAACAAGCATGCCTCAAAATAAAGCAATATTCCAAATTACAAGGATTTTACATTTGTCGAATACTGCCTGAACTTGAATTAACCCTGAAAGAAAATATTGCCTTGAGAGTCCGCAGTTAGCTCGATTCTCCATACAAGAAAGAAAGAAAGAAAGAAAGAAAGATACATTTATTTATTCAGAAACACACAGGACACACGTATTAAACAATGAAATAAACAAAAAACAGATAAAACATGAAACAAGTGTGTCTCTGCGGTAGTGAACCGGACACTGGCTCAGCATTATGCCGAGGATTTTCAGCCAGCACCGTAGGTGACTCACAGAAACGTCATACAAATGTAATAAATAAACTACCTACAGTATTGGGACAGGCGAAAGAGAAATAAACATAAATACAAAGTGAGAATTATCTCACTTTGTATTTCAACATGTACACACTACCTAGATGCAGCTTCAATAAAATATTTATATTTACAGTACAATACAATACAATACAATACAAATACTCTTTATTGCACACCTCACACAAACAAAGCAGTTAAAAAGAGAAACAATACAATAACATGTACAGTCATCCTCCTAGCGTTATTCCCGGTAATGCCCCTAAAGGAGCCCGGGGTCCGCTTTGACACCTAATCCCAAGATTTGGCATAGGCACTAGTTTTACGAAAGCGACTGCCATCTGACCTTCCAACCCAGAGGGAAAACTAGACCTTATTGGGATTAGACCGGTTTCCTCACGATGTTTTCCTTCACCGAAAAGCTAACGGTAAATATTCCGTACATAAGTTCTGAAAAACTCATTGGTACGAGCCGGGATTCGAACCCACGACCGCCGCTTGACAGCCGCATGCCTGAACCACTAGGCTACCGTAGCTCTCGCTACAATAACATGTACAGTACCTACACATTAAAAACAAAAATATATACTTAGATAAAATGTTGGCATATTTATTGCTGTCACAGTGCTAGGGATTAGGATTTTGATTTCTGGAGCGTCAACAAATAGCCTTTAAGCATACGCTTAAAGGTGTATCTGCTAAGCGCCCCTTGGATAGGAGGAGGGATATCATTCTAGTACTTAGACGCCGCGAACTTGAAACTACCTCTGAAGGAAGCGGTTCGGTGCATAGGTATAATGGCCATTGCCTTAAACCTGCGCGCACTTTTGGACCATACCAGTTTATGAAAAAGGCAGGTGGGGGTTTCCTGTTTTACCACCCCGAACAGCAGAGTGGCCAGGTGCAGGCGCCGGCGTGCAGGCATGTTAAGCAAGTTAGCGGCGTTCAAGTATGGAGTGATGCAGGATCGGAGAGGGACTCTGAAACAAAAACGAGCACATGCGTTCTGCACTCGTTGTATGAGCCTCTTGGAACGACCAGTAATGCACCCATCATACACGACATCACAATAGTTTAACCTAGATAATATAAGTGATTCACATAGGTCAACGAGCAAATCGACACTAAGGTAATCTCGTATATTATGTAGAACTTTAAGGCGATAGAAGTTACTCACAACATTGTATGTGGTTCTCAAAGCGCAAATTCCCGTCCATTAGATGGCCGAGGATGGTTGCTTCTACCACCCGTTCTATTGGTTCGCCCATGACGGCAACATTCCCGGAAGTTAGAGCTTCAAGGTTATTAAAAGTATTACGGATTTGATGTTTTGACCCAAAAGAACCGATGGCCGTTGGGGCGGAAAGGTTCTCGAGTGGCGACCACGTACCGGAAGGCGTGGCGTGGGTAGGCCCCCGACAAGGTGGACTGGTGACCTGGTAAAGGTTGCGGGAGCCCGCTGGATGCGGGTGGCGCAGGACCGGTCGCTTTGGCACTCTTTGGCGGAGGCCTATGTCCAGCTGTGGACGTCTTTCGGCTGATATGATGATGACAGCTAATTGATAACACAGATATAGTTTTTACAATTTGGATTCTTTACATGCCACTTACCCTAGTTAATATACAAGTGGTGAAAACTTTTTAAAGAAGCATCGCTTGGTCGTCATAATTGACGTCATAATTGACGTCATAAGAACCTGCGGCACCATAGATTGATTCGCGCAGCATAAGCGCTCAGCCGTACCCACGGGATAGCAGGACTGAACCTTTGTTTTACATTGACAGTACGTATTGTCATATTCATGGCAAACCGGATCTTGGGAATATGAATATGCCATCTTCTATGACCGTCCTGGACAAAATACCTAACCAATAACACAGCTGTCATAGTATTACATTCTTATTTATGATTATGAGTAATCGTATCCACTGCGCGAAGCGACATTGACGCGCTGATGTGTAATTATCTAATTACTAGCTGATGCCCGCGGCATCGCCCGCGTGGTTATAGGAAAATGTAACATATTGAATTTTCCCGTGGGAATTAGATGTTTTCCCGCTGGAAAAAGTAGCCTATGTAATTCTCCAGCTTTTAAACTATCTTCATACAAAAAATTACATCAATACGACGCTCCATTGCGACGTGAATGAAGGACAAACATACAAAGACACACTATAATATAATTAGTAACTATTTATAATATTAGTAAGGATAAGGATTTAATTGCAAATTATGCGCGGCTCGCTCGCTGCTTACGATTTAAACTATGAGTGCAGCCAATCAGAGTGACCCCATAGTGAACGAAGTCCTCGTCTTTCTGCAAGAGGAACTACTGCTGGATAGTCGGTTGGACACGGTCTCCGCTATTCAGATTTGGTTGTCGAGTTTCACTGTCGACGACATCCGCGCAGGAAAGAAGGTGCTGTTTGAGTCCCTAGGGATCGTCGGCACGTATGTACCTCACAGGAGAGGAGACACAACCGGAAAGAAGACCGTAGAAGATGTTATAAATATTCTGCGGGAGAATCGACATGTCATGCTGGAGTTCGTGGCGACGGGACTGCCATGTCGACGTTAGCTACTGAAAGATATTGTGGATCTTAAAGCTAGCTGAAGCTTTGTCAAAATTTGTAGCCTCGTATAAGCAACTATCACTGAACTGCAACGATGTGATAGTTTGCGTAATAGCTCCCCAGTAAGTCGGTCACAGGCATCAAATTCCAAGTACAATGACTGTCCCGGTACTAGCGTCAATGTATCGGCGTCAAGTGTCGAGTCGGTTAGTTTGCGTGTTGCTGACACAACTCGTGTCGCAGCCGCCGCCGTTCCGCCGCCCACGTGCCCCCGGCGCGCGCGGCTTCCCACGCCTCCTCAAAGTCACGTCATCGCTATGCTGACGTCATTGCAGGTCAGCCTGTCGCAGCCAACCGGAGGAGCGCACCTTCAAGAGAGATTCCTCAAAAAGAGAAGCCCCCTCGCACCGATGTGGATAAAGAGGGTTTCACATTGGTGTCTAGTATGTAGATGTAATTTTTTGTATGGAGATAGTTTAGAGGCTGGAGAATGACAGCTACTTTTTCCAGCGGAAAACATCTAATTCCCACGGGAAAATTCAATATGTTACATTTTCCTATAACCACGCGGGCGAAGCCGCGGGCATCAGCTAGTAATTAGATAATTACACATCAGCGCGTCAATGTCGTTTCGCGCAGTGGATACGATTACTCATAATCATAAATAAGAATGTAATACTATGACAGCTGTGTTATTGGTTAGGTATTTTGTCCAGGACGGTCATAGAAGATGGCATATTCATATTCCCAAGATCCGGTTTGCCATGAATATGACAATACGTACTGTCAATGTAAAACAAAGGTTCAGTCCTGCTATCCCGTGGGTACGGCTGAGCGCTTATGCTGCGCGAATCGATCTATGGTGCCGCAGGTTCTTATGACGTCAATTATGACGACCAAGCGATGCTTCTTTAAAAACTTTTCACCACTTCTATATTAACTAGGGTAAGTGGCATGTAAAGAATCCAAATTGTAAAAACTATATCTGTGTTATCAATTAGCTGTCATCATCATATCAGCCGAAAGACGTCCACTGCTGGACATAGGCCTCCCCCAAAGAGTGCCAAAGCGACCGGTCCTGCGTCACCCGCATCCAGCGGGCTCCCGCAACCTTTACCAGGTCATCAGTCCACCTTGTCGGGGGTCTACCCACGCCGCGCCTTCCGGTACGTGGTCGCCACTCGAGAACCTTTCAGCTCCAACGACCATCGGTTCTAGGTGCTATGTGCCCCGCCCACTGCCACTTAAGTTTAGCGATCCGGAGGGCCACGTCGGTTACCTTGGCAATTAGCTGTATTTTTTATATTTTTTTATTTTCGACACAATAGAAATAACAATAAAATTACGCCTATAGGCGTCTACTGTCCATCAATGCATTAATTATCCATTTTACAAACGATGCAAAAATAAAAGATTCGTTTTTTGATGGAGGAATTCTCTTCCGATCGTGTTGCTTGCTGAATTTGAAAAATGATGATATAACAAGCAAGGAATCGTGATTTTAAAATAATATAAACCGCTCGTACATCATTTCAATTTGCAAAGTCACCAAATTACTATCACAACAAGTATAGATATAAAATAAAATGAATCATTGGTCACATGTTTATTTTAATCAATATCAAAACAGTTTTTCATTTATTTCTCAATGTTACTTGGCTCAGCAAGCATGTAGGCTATTCTGATGCCAAATGGGGTGTAGGGGCTCCTAGCGGGAGCAGCCGCAGCCGGAACCAGAGCCACCGAAGACGGTGTTGATGCCAACTTTCCCGCAGGCGCCGCAGCTGTAGTCGACGCAGCCGGAGCCGCTGGTGTCCAGCGTGGTCTGGAACTCTACGGCGCTCAGGAACGGCAGCTCTCCGCTGATGTCCAAGTCCCCGTTCAGGTCGAGTTGGGAGTCGACGGAGATGCCGGAGGGGGAGATAGGGCCGACGCTGGTGACCTGCAGGTCGCCGCCGCTGCTGGAGATGGAAACGGAGCTGGAGCTGCCGTATCCGCTGGAGCTGCCGTATTTGCCGGAGCCGCTCGAGCCACCACAGCACTGGCCAGCGATGGACTGCAAGAGGATAACGCAACCTTATTTTGGGCTTCTTGGGGTTTGTAGCATTCCCAATGTCCATGAGATAGTGTCAAAATCTTAACGGAAGTAATGAAATAGACTATTTAAGTGCGTTAATCTTTTCTTTTCGTATCGCCCGGCTTTTGCGCATCCGACGCCAGAAAGCACTTAAATGTAGGCGCGCAGTAAAGAATCGGTACGGATTCAACTGCCAGTTCACACTGACATCTAACAGCTTACTGACATCGTACCGACAAATCAGGAAGTCACCTTCTTGGAATTATAAACAAAATTAGTAAGTAGGTACGTATACTAGTTTTGCATGAGGATTTACCTGCACCAGGAGAGCAGACACGCAGAGGAGCACAACTTTGAATGCCATTTTGATTTGTCTTCAGTGGAAGTTCACACTTGAATGGTTACTGGTGCTGCAGCTCTAGTTTATAAATGGCTTTTTATCACCATTTGGAATTTCTTGGCTAATAAACAATAGACCAATTAAATCTGTAATGTATTGTTAGTAGTCCTTAACGATTGATCACGTTTGGAGTTACTATCGGGATGCATTGTCCTCTAACAGACAAGAACTAAGCATTATCCACGTGTTCGAGTTATCAATGTTTCAGAACATTCCATTGAAGACTAATTAGTATAAAAGCTTGACAGGCCGCAGGCCGTTTACAGTTTCAAGTAAATTTGAAATCGAACAACTAACCATGTCTTCCTACACCGTGTTGGTCCTTTGCATCTCTGTCTGCTTGATTCAGGTAAACATACCCACAATATTTCTTTGTCTTTAAAGGTTTTGATGACATATTTTTACAAGCTTTATGTTAACTTGCCCTGTTAGTATGTATGTTAGTATGTATGTATGGGACAAATGTTGCAAGTTAAATTTGACCCACTTCCCGGTGACCGATTGAGCTGAAATTTTGGGTATACTTAAGTATAGTTCAATACTATGGTACAATCGAGCTGATCTGATGATGGAGACAAAAGGTGGCCGTGGGAATTCAGTACTTAACCGACGTAACCCCGTTGAGTTTGGGTTCGTTAGAATCGTTTCAATGAGTCGTTGATGATGGTATACAGAAAAGTACAGTCGGCAATAAAAGCTTGTACCAAACATTATTTTTTTTGACAGAAACTTATTTTTAATTATAAACAGCAATGCTGTTCTATTGAACTAGCTCGCATGTCTAGGGACGTCGTGAAAATTCATTAACAATGCTTTAAAAGTCCGGTTGTAATAGACACGCATAAATTATACGTTACATTACATTAATTCACCCCTGTATACACAGAACGGGCAGGTAGAGAACACGACATGTCATTTTCAGTGCCACCTCTAGCAAATCGTAGGTTTAAAGACCAAAAAAGTATTTATCATTGTCACAGTTGCTATTTCATCGTCCACGATACACCTCTACCCACGGTAAGGAAAGGGATTGGTGCTATTCTGCCGCAACACCACATAGGTATTACCTCAATTTGTGAGATGCACGCATAGTGATGAGCAAGGTCCTATATATTATCATTATAATGATATTGTTATACTAACATCAAATGCTCCGAGGAGCAGACGAGGTGTGCCGTTCCCACATCTTATAGTCTCGGGCGCTGCTAGCGTTTGGTAATTTAATACTTAGTATAGTAACTAAAGGATCTTGCCGCGCATCTATAGTAGCTACGTTTCTATCAATACTAAAACTCTTTGTGTCACATCCAAACCTAGTGCATTTTGAGGACAATAAACTACACTTCCACTACACCAAGTCTTTTTTTTATTATACAGGGAATACATATGTGAAACTAATGACGTTATTTTGGGGTTATAATTTTGTTTACAACCAATTTTCTTATGTCAAGTGATATATTTACCAACCTACTTATTAATGCGCCATTCAATCATTTATGTGTCTATCAATAAGCAGTAAAATGGCGTGTCAAACAAAATTCTGACGTGACGTTTCTGCCGCTGGGCTGATATTGTCTATTATTGACTACGTTTACCGACAATTTACATTAAGGCAAAACCAGTGAAAGTCTGTTGTTATGTATGATTCTCGGTATTGTTATACAATATTGGTTGAATGGTGAGGTGGGTTGGAAAAGGTTGTGAATATTATGACAGTGAATAGGTACGTTGCTTTAAGATTAAAAAATAAATTGTTCATGAGACGTTGTTTGCAATGGCGGCGCCGGAAGTTGCCATTATAGTAAATTAATTTTTTACCTACTTGATCTCACATTTCCCTATTCTTATGTATATAATAAAGACTAATTGGGTAGAAAATGAAAAAATAGAAATGAAAATTCAGCAGTCCGGCTATTTAATAACAATGTTGTTTTATAACGTACAAATATCGGCAATCAGCTTAACTTTTCGGCCATGATTCACACATGTTTCAATTTGTATATGGGATGTAATACTTGCAATGGGAAAATATGACTTACCTATGATCAGTGAGATTGCGTACTAAGATAGGGAAGGAAGAGGCTGTAGTTTTATTTCATAATTTTCCAAATGGTATTTTTATTTAAAGATCGACCGTAACATCAGTCATTGGTACAATCATAGCTTCAAGTCGAGGTATTTCCAAACGATAATTGACGTTTATGCCACCAGATTCAAAACCTGACGGCTGCTTGAACTCTTGTATATTTACATCCAGATATTGAGAGGTTGAATAGGGTGCATTCGTCTAGAATTAATTTTATTTAATCCTTAACCTTTGTTAATTTGTGAACAGTCGGTGATGAGCCAGTCCGGCTGCGGGTGCGGGTCGAAAAGCTCCGGCTACGGCTCCAGCAGCAGCAGCTGCAGCGGCTACGGCGGGCAGGGTTGCGGGCAGGTGGCCGCGGAGGGCACCATCGACGCCTGCGGCTCCACCTGCGTGACGGGCGCCGTGCCGGTGCTGGGCTCCGTGTGCTTCGCCGGCTGCGCGCCCGCCTGCGGGTCCGTCTCCATCTGTGGACAGTGCGGGTGCGGCTGCGACTAACTGTTCCACCGGAAAACCCAACCTTATGGACGTGAAAATTCTGATGGCGTACCGGCGTGGCGTGTTCTCTGGAGTGTGTTGTATTCATGGAAAAATAAATCAATTGTTCGGAACATAAGCATGCCATATTTACTACCTTCATTGAGACATAATTATTATAATAAGTAACCTTGACCTGGGTCACTAGGCCTCTCCCGTATGGGATGTTGATTCGACGATCTTTGTCCCGAAAGTCGTTTCCATTTACGGTCTAATGGAGAGAAGTCAAGAGGCTCGCCGAGTCAATGTTCAGATTAAGAAGGCAGTAGGTACTTTTGAACACTGTTGCCCCAACCACCTTTTCGTTTAGGCCCTGTCTTGACGTCAGACTGTACCAAAGGGGGGGCCCTGATAATCTCCAGCGATAATCTCCTGATAACCTCATCAATCTTTGGAGGCGTCTAACTCGGCCATTTTAAATTTTTGAGAAAAGTTTTTCTTATAAAAGATGCTTATTATGACGTGATCTACACATTACAATCATTTAAAAATAGTGCAATATTGACACCGGCACCGGCACCGACAATCATTATAGTATTATTTTCTGATAAGTAATGTTTTTTGCTACTTGCACAAAATTCTCTTAAACCTGTCTTAAGCAAATACTTATTAGCACATAGTCAGTCTGAAAATAGCGAAATAGTGCGATCAAGTCTGATACTGAAGTTTTTACTTGAAGTGCATCGGCAGAGTGGCCTCGACGTTTGGTAGGCTTCGTGCAAGAGTGTGGAATAAAAAAATCTTTCCATTTACCAAGATGTTGGTTTACCAAACTTGTGTCTTCAATTTGAGTACACTCTTGAACGGAGCCAAATGCTGGAGGTCACACAGCTCCATAGCATCATTGCCCTGCTGAAAACCAGAGGCGTTTGCGGTGGCTTAGACTTGTGCAATGCTTGGAAAGTTCTCGTTTGCTCAAGCAGATTCTGTTGAGCCAAGTTGCATTCGAAAACCGTGTTTGTGGTCCCATATTACGCTTCAAGGACTGCGCGAAACGTGACAAGGTTGCTTTCACCATCGTTTGCAGCACTCGGGAAGATCTTTCTGGCAACCACGACGACTTGAAGTAGGTACGTGCTTTCAAGTTCTAGCCTCTAGACACTATAGTCAAGAAGTTACCGATGACAATATGTGCACGGTGCGAGTGAGACAGGAGACGCTCAGTCGCGCGCGAAGCGACTTTTCAGCAAGTTGTGCTAGACGTTCTGGATTGTGTTACATACTCGTACTCACGAGAGGCGTTTTCCCTTGCGAACAGACGCTGCTTGAACCATCTGTCTGACTGTTGGTTCTGATCAGATTTTTTTTAACGAGTGAGCGAAGCTAACGACGTTCTTCCGTATCAGCTTGGGCCAACATTCTTTGGTACTGGCCTCGTGTCCAGCTGCTCTCCTCTTCAAGTCGCATTTCTCGTGTAATTTTGTGAACAGGTTCAATAATCTTAAAGCTTTTTGTGTAAATAAGACTGGCCTTTATACACCAGTTTCTGCTCAACAAATGTATATTTAATCTGCTTTCAAAGAGTTGAAAACGATGTTACTAGGTCGGCTTCTCAATTCAGGCTATTCTTTTTAGGGTTCCCTAGACAACAAGGAACCCTTATAGTTTCGCCATGTCCGTCTGTCTGTCTGTCCGTCTTCGGCTTAGCTCAGGAACCATTACAACTAGAAAACTGTAATTCAGCATGGGTATATAAATCAATCACGCCTACAGAAGAGTACAATAAAATCTTGAAAAACTGAATTTTTTTGGGGTACCTCCCCTACACCTTAAGCGGAGATGTGTTTTTTTTTCTCGTAAAACCCAAAATGTGGGGTATCGTTGGATAGCTCGTTCGGTTTTTTATAACTATTTTTGAAATCAGTGATTCTATTGCGAGATATTAGGCTTTAAAGCCCTAGTTTTTGTTCGAGTCATGTGTTCCCCCCTCCCTGCCGGCTAAATGGCTACTACTGGGGATGTGAAAAAAATCGTGGTAAATAATGAATTTATAAGGAAAACTATCACGGACAAGAAGGCATAAGTAGTTACCGAGTAATAGTCGACGAACTTATGTGTACTTGGAAAGGCTAATTGTACAAATTCGGCCGACGCAACCGCACCGCACGTCGATGTAACTAAGACAAGCAACTACGGAACCCTACACTGCGCGTGGCCCGACACAAACTTGGCCGGTTTTTAATATATGTTTTGTATAGCATCCATCTGCGGAATTAAATATTCCGATATATCGGATTTTTAAGTCAGCGTTCTCATTTATTCACACCTAGCGGTTGCTAGGGCCTATACACACCGCGTTTTCTAAACGCGCTGGCGACGCGCATTTGTAACGAAAGACGTGTAAATCGCACACACGCGAGTCGAGGGCGCGTTTAAAAAACGCGGTTTGCCCCTAGATATTATTTGAAGAGGTCTCCTAGGTTGTCAATATTTTTTTGTTTTATCTTGGTCAGCCTCATACTGGATAGAAGATTAACTTTAATATTTGATTTACTAATAGTAAACGAAACGAAACAAATGAAACGTTCTAACTAATTTGACACATTCTATTGAACCAAATTTGTCCTTTCTGTAGGAACCAGGGGACTCAAAAGATTTAGCGGATGGTATTACCGGTCTTGCCGTCAAATATTAATCCAAAATTGAAAAAACTGCCTTGTTTCAGTAATAATTGCAAGTTAAAAATCAGTAGCTACAATGAACATTAAAAGAAGAACCGAAATCCGTCCAGGGGGGATATAGGTAGTTTTTTTATAAATGAATAAAATAAAAGAAGATTTATAGTCGCAAAACACAAACGCAATCTCAAACAAACAAAAAAAAAGTTAGTAAAATAATAAAACTGTTTGCAAGATACCGAATTCATCTGGTTTTAACTTTATAATAAGAAGCTGGATTGGCAACGGAGGAAGTACGTAATGCAAGCATTATAATCGACCTGTAAGTACTTAACTATAATGTTACCTTTGGCAATGAAAGGAAATGTGATGTTCTATTCAATTTATTAGTTCAAGTCCAGTCGTTTAAGATAACATGACAAAAAGTTATTTGCTGCATCCGCAGCCGCTGCCGGAGCCGCCGATGACTTTGTTGATGCCCACGTTCCCGCAGGCGCCGCAGCTGTAGTCGACGCAGCCGGAGCCGCTGGTGTCCAGCGTGGTCTGGAACTCCACGGCGCTCAGGAATGGCAGCTCTCCACTGATGTCCAAGTCCCCGTTCAGGTCGAGTTGGGAGTCGACAGAGATGCCGGAGGGGGAGATGGGGCCGACGCTGGTGACCTGCAGGTCACCGCCGCTGCTGGAGATGGACACGGAACTGGAGCTGCCGTACCCGCTTGAGCTGCCGTATTTGCCGGAGCCGCTCGAGCCGCCACAGCACTGGCCAACGATGGACTGCAAGAGGATAACGCAACCTTATTTTGGGCTTCTAGGGGTTTACTAGCATTCCCATTGTCATGAAATAGTGTCAAAATCTTAACGGAATGAATGAAATAGACAATTTAAGTGCGTTAATCTTGTCTTTTCGTATCGCCCTGCTTTTACGCATCCGACGCCAGTCAGCACCTAAATGTAGGCGCGCAGTAAAGAATCGGTACGGATTCAACTGCCAGTTCACACTGACATCTAACAGCTTACTGACATCGTACCGACAAATCAAGAAGTCACCTTCTATTGGAATTATAAACAAAATTAGTGAGTAGGTACGTATACTAGTTTTGCATGAGGATTTACCTGCACCAGGAGAGCAGACACGCAGAGGAGCACAACTTTGAATGCCATTTTGATTTGTCTTCAGTGGAAGTTCACACTTGAATGGTTACTGGTGCTGCAGCTCTAGTTTATAAATGGCTTTTTATCACCATTTGGAATTTCTTGGATAATAAACAATAGACCAATTAAATCTGTAATGTATTGTTAGTAGTCCTTAACGATTGATCACGTTTGGAGTTACTATCGGGATGCATTGTCCTCTAACAGACAAAAAGTAAGCATTATCCACGTGTTCGAGTTATCAATGTTTCAGAACATTCCATTTAAGACTAATTAGTATAAAAGCTTGACAGGCCGCATGCCGTTTACAGTTTCAAGTAAATTTGAAATCGAACAACTAACCATGTCTTCCTACACCGTGTTGGTCCTCTGCATCTCTGTCTGCTTGATTCAGGTAAACATACCCACAATATTTCTTTGTCTTTAAAGGTTTTGATGACATATTTTTACAAGCTTTATGTTAACTTGCCCTGTTAGTATGTATGTTAGTATATATGTATGGGACAAATGTTGCAAGTTAAATTTGACCCACTTTCCGGTGACCGATTGAGCTGAAATTTTGGGTATACTTAAGTATAGTTCAATATTATGGTACCATCGAGCTGATCTGATCATGGAGACAGAAGGTGGCCGTGGGAATTCAGTACTTAACCGACGTAACCCCGTTGAGTTTGGGTTCGTTAGAATCGTTTCAATGAGTCTTTGATGATGGTATACAGAAAAGTACAGTCGGCAATAAAAGCTTGTACCAAACATTTTTTTTTTGACAGTGTTAAAGATTGCAATTAACCAATTATCGCCTAGCAACATTATCGGTCTAAGACTTAAAAAAAAAAAAGTAAAAAAATATAGATATTGTCTATGAAATGACCAGTCAAATTTGAGTCGTTCTGTAGCAGCAAAAGTTATCGTGTCGTTTTCGATTGGCTTGCGCTGAATTATTCCGTAGAACAACTGATTGTCGTGTCGCAGTTGTGAATAACATAATTTAAATATAAGACGTGTGTGGAAGCAGGACCCAAGCATTAAGTCAATTCAGTTGAGTGCCGACGAGACTCCTATCGGTGGAAGCTTCAGGAAAGGTATTTCGCGAACTGTAGGTAAGTCGGCTAGCTGAAGGTTGGTGAAAGTACTCTGCCCTGTTAGCTGACACCGACTTCTGCATGCTACAATCGCAGACAAGCCTGGTAAGTGCTCAATTTGATTGACTTTGAGACTATTCCACACAAACATTATTTCGAACATTTTCGTACATTTTAATCTCGTAATTTACAGTCCATTAGTGAAAAAGACATTTGGTCTTCGAGCCGCATAATATTGTAAGGCGATCGTGGAATATTTTGTGTTTTTAACAAGAATTTGTAGTTTTATATATTTTTTTTCTCGTTGTACAAATTTGCGGGTAATCCTAGAAACGTTTGGGTTGATTCTCTTTGGATAGAAGACGCGTTTCGTTTCTGTGTGTTGGTACACGTCGCGATCTGTCAAATAAAATAAAATCTAGTTTCGGAACGTTTCTAAGCTGTCAAATCAGTTATAGTTAGTTGAGGTTAGACGAAATAAATAAATAATAATTGCCGGTGCTTTTGTTTATTGTGAAGTGTTATTGTGTTTCGTACGGATAAAATGACTGGAGGAAATAGTGATAAAACTAGTGACAAGTGTGATAGAAACCGCGTAGGTCGCGATTACGCGTTCGCTCGAATGGAGTACATTGCGAGCTCAGATTTAGCCGGGTACTCGCTCGAAGATGTCAAGGCACTGGAGAGGGAATTCCACTCATTCCAGATAGAATTGTTATCGTCGCTGTCGAGCGGAGATAGGGAAAGTGAGCTACAAGTTTCATCGCAGTTCGAAATGATGGTAAAAGCTATTAAGTTGCGCTTCACTAATCAAGTGTTAGAACAAAAGCCGTCACCTTCCAGTCCTAGCTCGTGTGTGCAATTGCCTCGTATTGTTATTGCCCCATTTAGTGGGAAGATGGAGCAGTGGGTGTCTTTCATTCAAATATTCGATTCATTAATTCACAAGAAAGACATTCCTGCAGTTGAGAAGTTCCATTATTTGTTAACTAATGTGCAAGGTGAGGCTTTTAACCTAATAAAAAACTATCCCTTGTGTGACGAGAACTATGTTGCTGCTTATAACACATTGAAGCAGCATTATGAAAGAAAAAGAGTAATTGCTTCAATGTTTTATGAAAAGTTGCTTAATTGCGAGTCGGTAAAATCGAAAAATAGTGTCGAATTGAATCGTGTTTGTCGCACCTTTAGAGAAAATTTAGAAATATTAGAAAAATATCAGTTACCTGATAAAAACTTCATGTTGTACCATTTGTTGTGGTCTAAGTTGGATGTTTCCACCAGAGAGGCTTTTGAGTTGCATCTCGAATCAAACATTGACATACCAGATTATGGAGTGTTAATTTCGTTCATCGAAAAGCGGAGTCAGGCCTTGGAGAATTCGGTGTCTCGGGCAAATATTGTTGTTAGTAAGCCCGCATTTAAATCTAAATCGTCTTTTGTTGTGCCGCCTGTCAGCCAATGTGTAATTTGTGCTGCTTCGGGTCACAGTTTGGAAAGCTGTGCTCAATTTTTGAAATTGTCTCCGACGGAGAGATTTAATAGGGTAAAAGATAAGAAACTTTGTATCCTCTGTTGTCGGCCATCACATGGGGTAAAAAATTGTAAATCAAGTGTCATGTGTCACACATGTAATGGCAGACATCACAAATTATTGCATTTTGATAAAAGCAGGGACTCTGAACCTGCAGTATCAGAGGTCTCAGATGTTCCGGTGACTTTGGCTGTTCCAAACTGTAGTGCACAGGTGTTATTTTCGACAGCTATTGTGCTGATAAAAAATAAATATAATAAATTGGTACCAATTCGAATATTGCTAGATAGTGCAAGTGCTTGCAATTTCATGACTTTGAGATGCGTTCAAAAGCTTGGATTGTCCATAAAGAATGCTAGTGGGCAATCAGTGAATGGCATTGGCCAAACGTCAACGGAGACTCTGGGATCTGTCAATTGTGAAATTGTCCCTACAAATAGTGAGTCCCATTGTAAATTTTCATTGGAAGCATTCATTTTGTCGCGGATTTGCTCTGATATGCCCTCGGAACAAATTGATGTCGCCTCGTGGGGGCATATCAGAAATTTAAATCTTGCAGATCCATCGTTCTTCAAACCTGGACCTATTGACATGCTGGTTAGTGTGAATATTCTCGCTTCCGCTCTTCAACCCGGTGTTGTCAAAGGCAATGCAGGGCAGCCTATTGCCATCCGCACAGTTTTCGGCTGGATTGTAATGGGTGAGTGTGCCATCAGTGTTGCTTCTTCTCGTTCTCGTTCTCGTAGTGGTTCCAGTGTTGAGTCGAAAGACTGCCTTCTCGTGTCGAGTCTATCTTTGGACAATAATATAAAGCGTTTCTGGGAGTTGGAAAATATTGATGCTCCTAGATCGGTGGTTTTTTCGAAATCGGAATTGTTGTGTGAAAATTTAATGGAGTCTTCATACTGTCGCAATCCTGATGGAAGGATGGTGGTACCATTAACTTTTGTTGACACTGAGGAAAAGCCTAAGTTTTCAGGGTCTCGAGAGATTGCCCTCAAGCGGCTCTTAAATTTAGAAAAGAAGTTTATGGTAAATCCCAACTTTCGGCAAGCTTATGTCAATTTTATGGATGATTATTTGGAGTGTCGTCACATGGCGGAAGTAGATCCCCCCTTGTCGTCTGAAGGTCACTTCTTCTATATACCTCATCAGGGAATTTTGCGTGACTCGGTTAAAACGCCCTTGCGTACGGTTTTTGATGCGAGTTCAGTGGATGCTACCGGGAAATCCTTGAATGCTACTTTGCTACCAGGTCCCAAGTTACAAAAAAGTATATTCGATTTGCTGGTTCGATTTCGGTGGCATGCGATAGTCTTCACAGGAGACATCAAGCAGATGTATCGCCAGTTTCTTGTCGATCTGGAAGATTGCAACTATCAACGCATTTTATGGCGTTCATCCCCTGATGATCCTGTGAAAGACTATCGCTTGCTCACAGTTAGTTATGGCGTCTCCTGTGCCCCATACCAAGCGCTCTGGTGTGTTTCTAAGTTAGCGAAGGAATTCTCAGCTCGCGCGCCCCACGGTGCCGCAGTGCTGGCCAGGGATGCATATGTCGACGATATTGTTTCAGGGACGGATTCGGTCGAGAGTGCGATAAACTTGCGTAAGGAGTTGGTGGACATTTTGTCATCCGCTCAGCTTCACTTGCGCAAATGGACCTCTAATAGTCCTCAATTCCTTGAAAGTCTGCCTGGGTCGGAGCTATATTCGGAGCAACTTCATAACTTCGATGATGTTCATGATTTGTCGCTCAAAATTTTGGGTCTTTCGTGGCTCCCAAAGGAAGATAATTTCACATTTAAAACAATTCAGAATGACTGTCGCTGTACGAAGCGGTCGATCCTCTCGGACATCGCCCGTATTTTCGACCCATTGGGTTTGTTGTCGCCTGTTGTATTTTTCGCAAAATACATAATACAACGTTTATGGGTTTCGGGTGTCGAATGGGACGGTGAAATCCCTAGTGCTATCGCTCAAGAGTGGCGTAAGTTTAAGTCACAATTTTCGGAGTTAAGCTTACTGTCCATTCCCCGTAGAATTATTGAAACTTTCGCGTCGTTGCAGCTCCACGGGTACTGCGACGCTTCGGAGAGGGGCTACTGTGCTGTCATTTATTGTCGTGTCGTTCAACATGACGGCTCTACTGTCGTGCGTCTTTGTTGCGCAAAATCGAAGATGGCTCCCCTTCGTAAGTGCTCGATACCTCGTTTGGAGTTGTTATCAGCCGTTTTATTGTCGGACTTGCTTGCTTCGTTCACTGAAGCTTTAAAAGACTTCCACACCTTTGACAGTGTCTATGCCTGGTCGGACTCCACTGTAGCCCTGACCTGGATTCGGTCGTGTCCCTCGAGGTGGAAAACCTTCGTGGCAAACAGGGTTGCGCACATACAGGAACAAGTACCCCCTGAATGTTGGCATCACGTTTCTGGTTCGGAAAACCCAGCGGATTCCGGTTCCCGCGGTTTGCTACCCGCGGACTTGATCCAGAACCCGTTATGGTGGGCGGGGCCTTACTGGCTGCCCCTTCCTCAAAAGTATTGGCCACAATCAGAGATGGTTTTGGATGATGCTGCTTCCAGTGAACAGAAGATTTATAGTTTATTCACAGCCTCTAACGTCTCGTTTATAGACTCAATGTTAAATCGATTTTCGTCGTTGCAGAAGGTATTGCGCACTTTGGCTTATTGTTTTCGATATATGTACAACCTGCAAAATCCTTCGTCGAAAAATACAAACCCTAATTTGTCGTCTGAAGAACTTAACAGTGTTCTCCATTTTCTAGTGAAGCATGTCCAAGAATGTGCTTTCGCTTCAGAACTTCGTTGTTTGTCGAAGGAGAAGTCGTTTTGCTCTGTAGCCAAACCGATTCGGAAATTGTCGCCTTTCCTGGACGAATCTGGTTGTTTAAGGGTGGGCGGTCGCCTTTCCAAAGGTACTTTGTCGTTTGATGTTAAACATCCGCTCTTGTTGCCTCGTGATCATAGGTTAACAACGCTGGTCATTGAGGATTATCACAATCGGCTTATGCATCCAGGATTGCAAACGCTGCAAAATCTAATAGCTCAAGACTTTTGGATTATGTCGTCGAAAAGGGCTATAAACTCTGTAATTTCATCTTGCATGAAATGTTTTCGCGCTCATCCTAAGCTGGCCGAGCCTCCTATAATGGGCAATTTGCCATCCTTTCGAATCAACCAAGTTAAACCCTTTTCGTCTTCGGCGGTTGATTACGCGGGTCCATTTGACACAAGTCTAGGTCGCGGCCGCGGCTTGCGCACATTCAAATCGTATATTTGCGTATTCGTGTGCACGGTCACAAAAGCAATGCATCTAGAGCTTGTTTCCGAGCTTACGACGGAAGCTTATTTGGCCGCTCTGCGCCGGTTTATTGCGCGTCGTGGTCGCTGCTCAAGACTCGTATCGGATCAAGGAAGGAACTTTGTTGGTGCCTCCAACGCGTTGCACGGTTTGATGTCTAAAGCTGCGCGTTCCGAGCAAATTGAATTCGTTTTCAATCCCCCGGGTAGCCCGCACTTTTCCGGCTTGGCTGAAGCCGGTGTAAAGTCGGTAAAAACACACTTATCGCGTGTATTAGGATCGCAGCGCCTCACTTTCGAAGAATTGTACACTGTTTTGACTCAAATAGAAGCCATGTTGAATTCGAGGCCTCTATCACCCGTTAGTTCAGACCCTAACGATTTTTCGGTGTTAACAGCTGGCCACTTTCTGACGATGGAGCCGCTCACTATATTACCTGAAAGTAATTTAGTCGATGCAAAGTTAGGCCCCCTTCAGAGGTGGAAATTAATACAAAAAATCCATCAAGATTTCTGGCGTAAGTGGCACTTAGAATATTTGCACACTCTACAACAGCGCCACAAATGGTTCGATGGTCAAAACCAAATAGATGTCGGGACTCTTGTTCTCATTGTTAATGAGCAATGTAGTCCAATGAAATGGAAAATGGGTCGGGTGGTCCAACTCCATCCAGGAACTGATGGTATTTGTAGGGTTGTGACAGTCCGCACCGAATCTGGTGAACTTAAAAGACCAGTTGTAAAACTGTGTCCTCTTCCTTTACAAAATTAATTAGTTTTATCGTCGCTCTTATTTAGTGTAAGTTATAGATAACCTAATATAATCGTAGTTCCTCTAAAAGAGATACAACCCATAGTTATAGGATTTTTTAAAATAACTCGTATTTTGGTGGGCGGAATGTTAAAGATTGCAATTAACCAATTATCGCCTAGCAACATTATCGGTCTAAGACTTAAAAAAAAAAAAGTAAAAAAAATATAGATATTGTCTATGAAATGACCAGTCGAATTTGAGTCGTTCTGTAGCAGCAAAAGTTATCGTGTCGTTTTCGATTGGCTTGCGCTGAATTATTCCGTAGAACAACTGATTGTCGTGTCGCAGTTGTGAATAACATAATTTAAATATAAGACGTGTGTGGAAGCAGGACCCAAGCATTAAGTCAATTCAGTTGAGTGCCGACGAGACTCCTATCGGTGGAAGCTTCAGGAAAGGTATTTCGCGAACTGTAGGTAAGTCGGCTAGCTGAAGGTTGGTGAAAGTACTCTGCCCTGTTAGCTGACACCGACTTCTGCATGCTACAATCGCAGACAAGCCTGGTAAGTGCTCAATTTGATTGACTTTGAGACTATTCCACACAAACATTATTTCGAACATTTTCGTACATTTTAATCTCGTAATTTACAGTCCATTAGTGAAAAAGACAGACAGAAACTTATTTTTAATTATAAACAGCAATGCTGTTCTATTGAACTAGCTCGTACGTCTAAGGACGTTGTGAAAATTCATTAACAATGCTTTAAAAGTCCGGTTTTAATAGACACGCATAAATTATACGTTACATTATATTAATGTGAGCCTGTATACACAGAACGGGCAGGCAGAGAACACGACATGTCATTTTCAGTGCCACCTCTAGCAAATCGTACGTTTAAAGACCAAAAAAGTATTTATCATTGTCACAGTTGCTATTTCATCGTCCACGACACACCTCTACCCATGGTAAGGAAAGGGATTGGTGCTATTCTGCCGCAACACCACATAGGTATTACCTCAACTTGTGAGATGCACGCATAGTGCTGAGCAAGGTCCTAAATATTATTATTACAATGATATTGTTATACTGATATGATGATATTAAATGCTCCAAGGAGCAGACGAGGTGTGCCGTTCCCACATCTTATAGTCTCGGGCGCTGCTAGCGTTTGGTAATTTAATACTTAGTATAGTAACTAAAGGATCTTGCCGCGCATCTATAGTAGCTACGTTTCTACCAATACTAAAACTCTTTGTGTCACATCCAAACCACAGCATTTTGGGGACAATAAACTACACTTCCACTACACCAAGTCTTTTTTTTATTATACAGGGAATACATATGTGAAATTAATGACGTTATTTTGGGGTTATAATTTTGTTAACAACCAATTTTCTCATGTCAAATGATATATTTACCAACCTACATATTAATGCGCCATTCAATAATTTATGCGTCTACCAATAAGCAGTAAAATTGCGTATCAAACAAAATTCTGACGTGACGTTTCTGCCATAAGCTGGGCTGATATTGACTATTGTTGACTACGTTTACCGACAATTTACGTCAAGGCAACACCAGTGAAAGTCTGTTGTTATGTATGATTCTCGGTATCGTTATACATATTGGTTAAATGGTGAGGTGGGTTGGAAAAGGTTGTGAATATTATGACAGTGAATACGTTGCTTTAAGATTAAAAACCGTCCATGAGACGTTGTTTGCAATAGCGGTGCCGGATGTTGCCATTATAATAAATTTATTTTTTACTTGATCTCACATTTCCCTGTTCATAATAAAGACTGTGGGTAGAAAATAAAATCAAGTTTTACGACGCCTGTTTGAAAAGGTTGTGGTCCTAATGAAAATTCAACAGTCCGGCTATTTAATAACAATGTTGTTTTATTATATAACGCACAAATATCGGCAATCAGCTTAACTTTTCAGCCATGATTCACACATGTTTCAATTTGTATAATAATGTGGGTTGTAATACTTGCAATAGGAAAATATGACTTACCTATGATCAGTGAGATTGCGTACTAAGACAGGCAAGGAAGAGGCTGTAATTTAATTTTCACAATCTTCCAAATGGTATTTTTATTTAAAGATCGACCGTAACATCAGTCATTTGCATTGGTACAATCATAGCTTCAAGTCGAGTTATTTCCAAACGATAATTGACGTTTATGCCACCAGATTCAAAACCTGACGGCTGCTTGAACTCTTGTATATTTACATCCAGATATTGAGAGGTTGATTAGGGTGCTTTCGTCTAGAATTAATTTTATTTAATCCTTGACCGTTGTTAATTTGTGAACAGTCGGTGATGACCCAGTTCGGCTGCGGGTGCGGGTCGAAAAGCTCCGGCTACGGCTCCAGCAGCAGCAGTTGCAGCAACTACGGCGGGCAAGGTTGCGGGCAGGTGGCCGCGGCGGGCACCATCGACGCTTGTGGCGAAACCTGCGTGACGGGCGCCGTGCCGGTGCTGGGCTCCGTGTGCTTCGCCGGCTGCGCGCCTGCCTGCGGCTCTGTCTCCATCTGCGGACAGTGCGGGTGCGGCTGCGACTAACTGTTCCACCGGAAAGCCCAACGAACCGTATGGACGTGAACATTCTGATGGCGTACCGGCGTGGCGTTCTCTGGAGTGTGTTGTATTCATGGAAAAATAAATCAATTGTTCGGAACATAAGCATGCCATATTTACTACCTTCATTGAGACATAATTATTATAATAAGTAACCTTGACCCGGGTCACTAGGCCTCTGCCGTATGGGATGTTGATTCGACGATCTTTGTCCCGAAAGTCGTTTCCATTTACGGTCTAATAGAGAGAAGTCAAGAGACTCGCGCGTGATGGCCGAGTCAATGTTCAGATTAAGAAGGCAGTAGGTACTTTTGAACACTGTTACCCCAACCACCTTTTTGTTTAGGCCCTGTCTTGACGTCAGACTGTACCAAAGGGGGGCCTGATAATCTCCAGCGATAATCTCCTGATAACCTCATCAATCTTTGGAGGCGTCTAACTAGGCCATTTTAAATATTTGAGAAAAGTTGTTTATATAAAAGATGCTTATTATGACGTGATCTACACATTACAATTATTTAAAAATAGTGTCATATTGACACCGGCACCGGCACCGACAATCATTATAGTATTATTTTCTGATAAGTAATGTTTTTGGCTACTTGCACAAAATTCTCTTAAACCTGTCTAAAGCAAATACTTATTGGCACATAGTCAGTCTGAAAATAGCGAAATAGTGTGATCAAGTCTGATACTGAAGTTTTTACTTGAAGTGCATCGGCAGAGCGGCCTCGACGTTTGGTAGGCTTCGTGCAAGAGTGTGGAATATTTTTTTTTTTCCATTTACCAAGATGTTGGTTTACCAAACTTGTGTCTTCAACTCGAGTACACTCTTGAACGGAGCCAAATGCTGGAGGTCACACAGCTCCATAGCATCATCGCCCTGCTGAAAACCAGAGGCGTTTGCGGTGGCTTAGACTTGTGCAATGCATGGAAAGTTCTCGTTTGCTCAAGCAGATTCTGTTGAGCCAAGTTGCATTCGAAAACCGTGTTTGTGGTCCCATATTACGCTTCAAGGACTGCGCGAAACGTGACAAGGTTGCTTTCACCATCGTTTGCAGCACTCGGGAAGATCTTTCTGGCAACCACGACGAGTTGAAGTAGGTACGTGCTTTCAAGTTCTAGCCCCTAGACACTATAGTCAAGAAGTTGCCGATGACAAGGTCCTTCAATTCGCGTGCCCCACATGTGGACACAAGTGTCGATCCTGGGGGACTAGCACAACTGACGCTGCGCCGCGATGTGAGTCGAGAAAGATCTACCCTCCTCTATATGTGCACGGTGCGAGTGAGACAGGAGACGCTCAGTCGCGCGCGAAGCGACTTTTCAGCAAGTTGTGCTAGACGTTCTGGATTGTGTTACATACTCGTACTCACGAGAGGCGTTTTCCCTTGCGAATAGACGCTGCTTGAACCATCTGTCTGACTGCTGGTTCTGATTTTTTTTAACGAGTGAGCGAAGCTAACGACGTTCTTCCGTATCAGCTTGGGCCAACATTCTTTGGTACTGGCCTCGTGTCCAGCTGCTCTCCTCTTCAAGTCGCATTTCTCGTGTTATTTTGTGAGCAGGTTTAATAATCTTGATATTTTTTTTGTAAATAAGACAGGCCTTTATACACCAGTTTTTAACCCAACAAATGTATATTTAATCTGCTTTTAAAGAGTTGAAAACGATGTTGATAGGTCGGCTTCTCAATTCATGTTATTCTTTTTTATATATATTTTGTATAGCAAAGCCTGCGGATATTAATTTTTTGATTCATCTGATTTTTAAGTCAGCGTTCTCATTTATTCACACCTGTAGCGGTTGTTAGGGCCTATACACACCGCGTTTTCTAAATGCGCCGGCGACGCGCATTTGTAACGAAAGACGTGAAAATCGACACACGCGCGTCGACGGCGCGTTTAAAAAACGCGGTTTGCATAGGAGGATATTATTTGAAGAGGTCTCCTAGGTTGTCAATATTTTTGTTCTTTTATCTTGGTCAGCCTCATACTGGATAGAAGATTAACTTTAATATTTGATTTGTACTAATAGTAAACGAAACCAAACAAATGAAACGTTCTAACTAATTTGACAAATTCTATTGAACCAATAACAATTCCTTTCTGTAGGAACCAGGGGACTCAAAAGATTTAGTGGATGGTCTTGCCGTCAAATATTAATCCAAAATTGTAAAAACGCCCTTGTTTCACTAATAATTGCAAGTTTAAAATCAATAGCTACAATAAACATTAAAAGAGGAACCGAAATCCATCCAGGGGGGATATAGGTAGTTTTTTTAATAAATAATAAAACTGTTTGCAAGGTACCGAATCTGGTTTTAATTTTATAAGAAGCTGAGTTGGCAACAGAGTAAGTGCGTAATGCATCATTTAATAGACCTGTAAGTACTTAACTATAATGTTACCTTTGGCAAGGACAGGAAATGTGATGTTCAGTTCAATTTATTAGTTCAAGTCCAGTCGTTTAAGATGACATGACAAAAAGTCATTTGCTGCAGCTGCAGCCGCTGCCGGAGCCACCGATGATGCTGGTGTGGTGTCCAGCTCAGTCTGGAAATCCACGGCGCTCAGGAACGGCAGCTCTCCGCTCAGGTTCGCCGTTCAGTTCGAGTTGGGAGTTTAACAAATTTAAACAAAATTGCCGTACGAATCCAATAATATAAGGAACACCACATACCCCACGTATTTAGTGTTAAAATATGGCTACGATTTTCTCTTAGGTGGACTTTCTCAGTTAGGCTTCTCCATAATTATGATCTGGTTTAAAAGGCTAATAATGATATTCAAGTGGTTGAGTTCGAAGAGTAGCGGTACTTGAGAATGGATTGGACAGGTACCCCTGTTTCGGACATGTAATGTAATGAAAACTGTAATAATGCTCATCTAGATTTATTATTGGAAGGCAAGTCGTTTTAACTAGATGGTGTCATGGTGAGAAGTTAGGCGCAGCATCCGCAGCCGCTGCCGGAGCCGCCGATGACTTTGTTGATACCCACGTTCCCGCAGGCGCCGCAGCTGTAGTCGACGCAGGCCGAGCCGCTGGTGTCCAGCGTGGTCTGGAACTCCACGGCGCTCAGGAACGGCAGCTCCCCGCTGATGTCCAAGTCACCGTTTAGGTCGAGTTGGGAGTCCACGGAGATGCCGGAGGGGGAGATGGGGCCAACGCTGGTGACCTGCAGGTCGCCGCCGCTGCTGGAGATGGACACGGAGCCGGAGCTGCCGTACCCGCTGGAGCTGCCGTATTTGCCGGAGCCGCACGAGCTGCCACAGCACTGGCCAGCGATGGACTGCAAGTGAATGATGGAAACTGATTAGTTTTGACTTTTGTGAGTTGTAAACGCGTCATAAATGTCATAAATCGAAAAAAAATACTAGGTCTAACGATCTCAATAAATATAGGAACTTTTAAATTGCTATGGAGTATTTATTGATTTGTTTTACAATAAAGTAAAATCTAAAACTGGCCTAAATATGAAATTGTATTTCAAAAGTTAAATTGTTTTAGGGTTCTAATGACGCTGGCAGCATTTGCTCGTATACTAAACCGCTGTGCGACTTGCTAGTCTTTGGTCAGCTGTGGTGTTGATCAACCTTTTGCGAAGCATCTAAAAAAATTGCCAAGCGCTTCGACCCTAAGGTCCAAAGGTCTTCATGCCGAATGCCACAAAATCGTATCGAGAGCTGATACTTCTGCATTTTGTGACATCCTCCACTGCCCCGCCAGCTTTAGCTGAAACTTCGTGGTAGATGGAATAGTGCCAGTGTGTCAATGCATGTAGTTTCCTTTTCCACCGTCCGTCCACTTTCCATCGTCTCTTAGTTAATTTATATTCAAGTATGCCTCAAGTATAGCTCCTACTCCTGAGCACAGGCCTCCTCTTAAGGGCGAGGAGTATAGTCCCAATGCTGGTTGGTTTGTAAAAAAAAAACATAAGTAGGTATGTAGGTTTCCTTCATTATCGAAAAGCTAGTGGTAATATACTCGTAAAATATAATTTCCTAAATGGTAATTAGAGATACGCCGAATATTCGCAAATATAGTTAAGAAAACACTCACAAATAGAAAGAAAGAAAGAAAGAAAGATACATTTATTCACAAACACACAGGACACACATATTAAACAATAAAATAATAAAAGAACAGATAAAACATGAAACGAGTGTGTCTCTGCGGCAGTGAATATATAATTATATATAAGTACTGAACATAAAATACATCAGATATAATAAATAACTAAGTATAGTTTATATATAGAACATAAAAACATAAATGAAAATGAAAATGAAAAAAGTTTATTAGACAAAAAAGAAATACAATATGCTTATCACGACCCTGTGTCCTGAGCCTAGCTTTATAAAATCTTAAATGTAAAAGATTGCAACTATACATGTAACGTAGAGTTAAGTCTTTTTTTAAGTGCAAACAGCTTAATTTTGTTTTTTTTTCGGTTATTATTCCGTATTCGGCATATTCATCATGTTTTTTAATGTACTCAGCCGAATTATCGGTTCAGCTGCCGAATATTTACCGAACTATTTTAAGAGGTTTTTGTTACAAGTTACAAGAATGTAAAATAGTTACAGCTTCGTGAAATTAATACTCTTAACCCATTGTTATTGTTATATAATTTGCTTTATTGATATAAGGAACAAAATATTTACTATTGATTAAGTCGTTTTTAGAACCACAGATGAAGGCATGACGTTGCACCGAATAAGTCGTCCGAATATTCGGTTCGGCAACAGCTGGACCGAATATTCGACCGAATGCTCGTATTCGGTGAAACCCTAATGATAATACAAATAGAAATCATAAAATTATGAACTCACCTGCACTAGAAGGGCAGACACGCAGAGGAGGACAACTTTGAATGCCATTTTAGTTTCTTAGCGGATGTCTCACACAAGAATGATTCTGGATTGAATTTTGAAGTGCTTTTATATCGAACACTATTTCACAATGAGCTTGCAGCTGTAAAAATACATTATTGTTTTTTAGGTAGCAGATGATAGTAGTAGTACACTTTAAGTTTAGGGATCCGTGCCCCTAAAGTAAGATTTGTATGGATCAGTTGTTTATTTTGTCCGCTCATCAGATACCATTTGGAGTTCATAAAATAAAGCCTATGCATATTCATCGGAACGTTCATTCCATCTGGCCCCGTATCATGGTCGGCTGTATAACGCAATAAGTGACAAGATAGAGCGTCCGTCTCGTTCTATCGAACGGTGACAGCCAGTGACGGACGCTCTATCTTGTTACTTATTGCGTGATAAGGCCGACCATGATACGGGGTCTGGTGAAATAATTTAGGGTTAGTAAGTTGTGCAATCTCCACAGACAACTACACCCAAAAGACCGTCAGTGCTCTGCGTGTCCAGTATAAAAACACCTTCAGGGGGCTGTTGGGGCTGTCTTGGCGCTGCAGCGCGTCAGGAATGTTCGCTGAGTGGAGCACTAACAAGACAAGTGTGGCGTCCCTGTGGGCCCGCATGCGGGGCAGCAACAACACTCTCCTGAAGCTGATCGCGGATAGGATGGACAGCCCTATCCTTACTCACTGGATGACTGTGCATGTGCATTACAATGAGCATTTTGTATTTAACTAACCTAGGTAATTAATGTCTTGTTACTAACATAATTTTTGTGTTTACGTATATAAATACCCGATGTTGGAAATAAATAATTACATTTCATTTCTTTTCATTTCATGTGCGAAATCTTCTCTGTATACGTTGGAAGTTACAGAGCGGTAAAAACGTCTAGCATCAAGGAGGAAAAATTCGCCACAACCTATCATTCGCCCGACTCAAAGTATTCAAACACTCCGCAAATCACGAAGCGATTAGGTTATTAATTTTATTATTAAAATAGCCAGAGCTGTTCACACCGCTGCCAATTAGGCATCTCTCATTTGAGGATCCTCGTGAAGAAGAAGAAGAATGTAATTCCTTACATCTCCTCAAACCAAATTTCTTAAGTTTAGAGCTATATAGTGTTGTCGACCACCCATGGTGGAGAAACGACCCCTACAGATCTGGAAAGTTGGGGGATGAGGCACAAAATAGCATCTTGATTAAAATAAGACAATGGCTTATTAAAGAAAGGCTGGAGACCATCTACTATTACCCACCTGCTATGAGACGTTGGAGGAGGTGGTGTACTGACAGTCGGATTGACAGCACAGCACCCAAGGCAGAAGAGGTTGCACAGTTTTTGGCCAGGGCATACCTAGAAGAAGGGCTTTCTTATAATACTATGCTACTTCAGATGTCAGCCGACACGGAAGCCATAATAACGGCACTACTTGCTCTATAGTTATGTGGTGTTGTATTATCGGCAGTGAGTAAGGTAGCCTGGCCCCCGGGGATGTGATGTGTGAGTGAGATGAGTTCGTCTCAAATCAATAAAGGGTTGACAATGTCCTTGAGATTCTTCTGGGATCGCAAACGTCCATAAGATACGGCGTCTTCCTACCATTAGGCAGACCATACGCTTATTGGCCACCGTGGTAGTAAGAAACGGAACCATTCACTCCTAAATCATACTCGCTCTTAGACACTTGCTATTCTTCCAATTAGACTATTAGCTAAAAACCACTGATAGAGCACGTCTTCAAGCTACTATCAGAGCTCAGCAATAGGTCACGTGTCTTCTATTGACAATGTTATCGTCATTAAACAACGCGTCTTTAATATTCTGAATGGTATAAAAGCTAAAGGTTTCTCGTCTAATGTTACAGTTTTTCCACATCAGTGTAAACAACTAGTTTGAACATGTCTCGCTTCGCTATCCTCGCTCTCTGCCTCCAGGCTCTCCTGATCCAGGTAAATACAATATTTCAATAACTGTTATCACACTCGGTAGCAAAGTACTAAGTGAAATTTCTTGTGTTGCGAAACTTTCTATTGTGCAAAATCCTCGTCACCTAAGTTTAAAACATTTTCCTTACAAAATGTAATATGGTCGACTGTTTATTGTCATTGAAATTGGAATCTTGTACCTTAGCCGGCAGAGTTTTGAATGGACTACTTTGATGCAATTCGGCCAACACTAACAATTTGTTGCCAAACATTCTATGACGAAAATCCTCGCCAGAACGTCGTTTAGAACTGTTCCTTACAAAATTTAATGTTCCCTTCGGGGAACTTTCTAAATGTGAAATTGCCTTTCTCGTGAATTTTACAGATTCCAGAAACTTCAGATAATATTCCTATGATTTTGAGAATGTTCTGCTTTGCTAACCTTTGGTAGTACGTACGATTTTACATATTAGAAAAGTTGAAAAACCCCCGACATTTTCATTTCAAAGCCCAATATCTCAAAAACGGCTGAACAGATTTTCATGAAACATGGCTAAGAACACTCGGGCTAAAATGATATAAAACACAAAAAAACCGCATTCAAATCGGGCAATCCGTTTGGGAGCTACGATACCACAGACAGATACACAGATACACAGACAGACACGTTAAACTTAAAACACCCCTCTCTTTGCGTCGGGGGTTAAACATAGTTCGATACTAAATACTTTATTTGTAAACTAAAACTGCTTGACTTACAAATAAATTAATACGTGATTGAGATTACTTAATGTGGTCAAATGTTTATAAAACTGACATTGAATGCGCGTATGTATTTCTTAAAATACTTAAAATTTGTTTGTTTGTGAACAGTCGGTGATGAGCCAATCTGGCTGCGGGTGCGGGTCGAAAAGCTCCGGCTACGGCTCCAGCAGCAGCAGCTGCGGCAACTACGGCGGGCAGGGTTGCGGGCAGGTGAGCGCGGCGGGCCCTATCGACGCCTGCGGCTCCACCTGCGTGACGGGCGCCGTGCCGGTGCTGGGCTGCGTGGGCTTCGGCGGCTGCGCGCCCGCTTGCGGCTCCGTCTCCATCTGCGGACAGTGCGGATGCGGCTGCAACTGATTACATAACTTCGACCCGAAGTAAACAACTACGCCTTGAAATAAAGCAATGCTCAAAAGACATAAGTTTTATACTAACGCCTTCCTTCCTTGTAACCAGATTCATGATAATCTCACTTTAACTCCCGCTGACGGGAGAATAGTGTACCTTTAGGAGGCATGCGTGGACTCGCCTTCTGCTAGATCGGTCCTTTTAAACATCCACATTAGTAAATGGTATAAGGGCTACACCAATCTGAGAATGGCACTGGACTTTAAGAATATAGCCAACTCGCCACTTAGGTGACCACATCTCCCTTGAGCAGCACTTGCGGCTCCATTCTTGACGGCCGGTTAAGGCAAGCCAGAGGTTGGGGGTTGTTTAACCATTTACCCGGTACGTCCATACGTCAAGGTCGTCTCGCCATCTCCGACATGGTCTCCCGCGACGTCGTGTCCGGTTGTGTGGGACCCACTTGGTGGTGATATTAGCCTACAGTCTTCCGGTGTGTGGCAGATGGCCCAGTCCCCTTTAAGTTTGGCGGCTATGTGAGCTACGTCTGCTACTGTTTGGAACGCAGGATTTTATTTTTAATGCGATAATTATGTCAATTTCTCGTTTAGTTTTTTTTTAATTGCTCTCTGGACACATAACATTTCTGAACTTTTGTGAAAGACCAAAATTTCTGCGGCGTGCGTATAAACAAATATAATATGAGACAATCTTACACAAATCGAACTATGATGAACTGGTAGGTAAATAGGTACAGATTTTGTCTTTCTTCCCACTTATTATAATTATTTATAGGTATTCATCATGTTTCATCTGACTGTCGGGGCATATACTATGCGAGAAGGAGCGGGGCAGCAATAGACGCATCAGCACGGCAGGTGCGGGGCGCGCGGGTGATTTCCGATTTTTCCTTGGCGGTACGCCCGCTCTTAAGACTAGAAACTAGACTTCTGAACTATTTATTAGTCATGAGAATATTTAATAACTTTGTTGCGTCATTTTCGTTACTATAAACGGGTATGTTTACTGATTGTACTCGCAGCAATTGAGGTAAAATATTGTTAAGTATAATCTTGCTCACGCTATAATACGGCGTAGTCTATCTACGCCCCAAAAGCGGTGCTTAAAGTGCAACAACCTGGCAACCGTACTGTCTTTTCCAAGATCTCACGGTACTAAATACTGATTTGCCATACCTACGATAAATAATAAGCCCCAAAATGTCGTTAACTCGCATGCAAATTGTGATAATAATTATGTTCCTATTCGTTTAGTAAGTAGGTAGGTACTAAGTTTTGATTATGGCGTATCTATGTGGGGCGGCCCAATGGAAAACGCCCAGTGGGCCGGACCTGGTACCGCTGGAGTGACGAAGCCCTCAAAGACTTGACCACTGGGCATTCAACTGGCGTGAGGTGGCGCAGAATAGGAAAGAGAGGCGTTCTCTTATGTCAGAGGCCGATATTCTCTTTGGGTCATCGAGCCAGTTTAGTGTGACAATGTGTAGGTGATTTAGGGGGTTAAGAGAAAGTACTCACGCCTCTCCAAAACGCGAGTGAAAGGAGTGTCCTTTCACTCGCGTTTTAGGGCTCAGAATATTGGTAGCCACTCGGGGCACACGCGACGCACGCGACGGGTGACTAGATTTCACCCCTTTGAGTCCTATCCGTTATTTTCGAAAGCGAACAATTTGGTAAATGGGAGGGTAGTTAGAATATTGTCACAATATTAGCGGTAGTACTGTTTATTATACTGTGGTATTAGTAAGTAAGTAAATTTTGATTTATTTATTTATTTATTTTATTTAGTGTCCAAACTACCCTATACATATGTATGTTATGAACATACAAATCGAGTTGACTTCTTTGTCTAACCTGATTCAGCGATTTGATCAAATTACTGGATTTTTGTAGGAAAATAATGAAATGCAATACCTACATTTAAAACATCCTGCCTTAATAGATCATTTTCTCAGGGTAAGATAAAATTAGGTATTATTTTTATTATTGTTGTGCGACGTACTTGTATATATATATTATATACCCCTGAAATGCTGTGTAGGGGGCACAAGATAACCATGCAACCATTAACACTTTTACTGCCAGGAACCCGCCTAGCGGGTGCCTACGCCGGAGTCGCTTTTCGCTACATACGAGGAAAACCACGGGATCGGCTAAGCGATACTTGGCAGTGAATGTGTAGACACGGGCGCCTTACAGCTCCCAAAACAAAGTGCCCTTTCCTCGCTTCACTTGCATAAATAGTCTAATAACATGAAATTAAAAAAGAGTTCTTATAAAAAAACGTATATTATCACTGAATATCATAAATTAAGCGTTGCACCCGCATCCGCACTGTCCGGAGATGGAGACGGAGCCGGCGGCGGGCACGGTGCCGCTGAAGTCGACCGAGCCGAGCACCGGCACGGAGCCGACGACGACGGTCTGGCCGCTCGCGTCGATGCCGCCGGACACGCCCACCTGCCCGGTGCCCACGCCGCCGTACGACGCGCAGCTGGGCGCGCTCACGGGCGCAGGCTGCGGCTGGTTGTTGATGCCGCCGAGCCCGCCCAGGCCGGACCCGCCCAGGCCGGACCCGCCCAGGCCGGACCCGCCCAGGCCAGAGCCGTATGGGAGCTGAGAGTAGCCACACGACTGCTGGCTGAACACGGACTGTAAACAAAATATATAAGTTCTCGTTCGTTCGTTAAGTAAGGTCTGAATGATGATTTATCAGACTAATCAACTTTTATACGAGGCATCATAAACAATAAAAAAATTTTTTTACTAACTATTTAAATTTTACTTTATTAAGATTTGTTGGTACACCGGTTAGAGTTTTACCTGGATCAAGCAAGCCTGAGCGAAGAGAGCGAGAATGGCAAAGGAAGACATTGTTGTATATTTTTCGTTCTTTTAATGAACCAGAATAATTAGATTACAAACTGTCACTACTTATATACTGACTCTGCGATAAGCATTACAAATAGGTCAGTGATGTAAAATATTGGCAAAGCGCTCGTAATAACGAATTGCAAAAAGAATTCTTATCTTAATAGATAACGTTATATAATTTAAAACGATGAAACTTTGTTAATGTTTCCTTCGTCGATTGCTAACATAATTTATATGTCATTAAAAAGTTATCTCTATTTGCAATAGTAGAATATGTATATAAGCTACCTGTAGTACCCACTTCAATACTCATTAAATTATTGGTTCTACTCCAGAAACAAACTCTAAAATGGCCTTCAAGTACGCAATCGTCTGCGCAGCAGCTTTCCTAGTTCAGGTAATAAAAATATTAATAATTCAAAAAATATTTCACAATACATACAATCACAGTGTACGAATGGCAGCATTAATGCCTTTAATCATTCTGTACCAGTCAACCGTAAGACATTGATTGAAATATAATAACTAATACAATATCTATTCAGTTCAGCTTCATGTTAAACTTTTGATCGACGATTGATGGAGTAAATTTGTTTATCAACGTTTTGCAACTGAAACGTTAGCTGAAGCCGCTATACGACATTTTAATAGACTTGATGATACATTATTGAGCGTGGATCTTCCAGGGTGACATTCTCTGTGGTTCTTCCCGGCGTATCCGCACTCGTAGAAGTACCCCGCTCAAGGATTCATGGCTAGGTTAGGTTAGCTCCGGAGAGAGGGTGAGGTTATTTTTCGTCTTGATACCTTATGATATGCTTTCCCTTTTTACAGTCCATTGCCGGGCAATCCTCATCTAACTGCGGCTGTCGTTCTATCACGATATCCGACAACGGCGGAGCTCTGACAGTCAAAAGCATCGGGCCCATCGCGCCTTCCGGCATCGCCGTCGCCACCAACCTGGGCCTGAGCGGAGACCTGGACGTGTCCGGCGCGGTGCCGTACCTGAGCGCGGTGGCGTTCGAGGGCCAGTTTGACACCAGCGGCTCGGCGCCCGTGTCGTACGGCTGCGGAGACAGCGTCGCCATCACGCAGGAGATCGGCAATCCCAATGGCAACGCCGCCGCCACCTCTGGCCTCAGTGCTGGTAACATCAACAGCTGTGGGTGTGCCAGGCGGTCTTAAAATAAACGCCTAAGTATAGGTACCTTTTTTACGAAAATAGAGTTTTTATCAGATTGTGGGGGACCTGCTTGAAATTATCTATGAAGACTGTGTTACTAATACATATTTTTTTATTTAAGAGCAGTTTGTTTACTTGTTCTGATCTTGAACGTATTCCAGTAACGAGATGGCAATCTAACCTATAAATCTATAATCACCTGCTTGCGTGAAAGAGCAAGTTCATTAGAGAACTGTTAACGATTTTCCGTGCGGTCTGGTGAAAAGGTGAGTTCTTATGGTCTATCTAGGTCTGAGTGGTGGATAGAATCAGTAAAACCATCAGCAGGACCAAGCGATCAGGCTTGCCTGCGGATGGCGCTAAATACAAGTGCTTGGGGGAAGGTGGTGCAAGACGTTCGTGGTAGTCACGACCCTCAGCAATGAGGAAACAGAAGGAAGAGAAGGCTCTAAGCTAGCTAAGCAATTAAAATGAATACATTTACACTCGCGGACAAAAACTACGGGTCGGTAAAATACCGACACTTCATAAAATAGTGCAAGGTTGTACAGTTTTTTTTAATACTGTCATAATGTTCATTTAATTTTTCATCTGCTGCAAAAATAAAAAATAAATACGTCACCAGGTTTAATTCGAGTCTCGTAAAAACCCATGAAAAAACAGCGTTAACGCAAAAACGTAAATTTTGATGATTGGATCCCGGAAATTGCTGATACCGTTGGGTATTATAAAGAATAGTAGGTATATTATGTAAATAAAACTAATGTTAAATATAAAGAAATACCTATTGCAGTTATTTAATTTAGGGTGACACGAAATTAATGTTAACCAACGTCGAGGACTACGACGTTTCCCTTACTATTTAGTCGTATGATTTTTCTAGAAAAATAAATCCCACTAAAAACATTACATGTAAAGACCTCATAGCTCATACAGCTTCCAGCGTGAAAAAGATACCAGATCGCAATTAGCGCCAAGCTTCCTACTCCACACGGCGTAACTCTACCACTACCAGCCACGCTCTACAAATTCTACATCTTGGCTAAAATGTATAGCTTTGTTGGACACATCCCGGTCGCCGCATAGACTTTCACGCCGAATGAATTTATGATGATATTAATAAGTGACGGGTCTATACTTTTTAGCCAAGATATAGAATTTAAGTAGAGCGTGGCTGGTAGTGGTAGAGTTCCAGAAGCTTATATATCTAAACTGGAGATTGCTTTTCTAACATTCGTTTGAAGCAAGAAAAAATTACCTTGAATGACGTCACGTGTCGTCTGTTATCTCTTTCTAGCTTTGTGATGTGCGTTGCTATAACTTGAAACACAAAAAATGCGACATTTTTATAAAGACATGCTCCACGTTATTACTGTTATATTTCATTTTGTTATAATACACAAAATTTATTGAAAAAGAAAAATAATTTACTATCGACTGTTCTATACTTATATCACTCCAAAAAAACCAACGCAACCAAAATCCCGACTTTGACGGTATGCTCGTGCTGCTTGTTATGACAATACTAATGAGAAAAATATGGCTGTTAAATTTCAAAAAAGATTTTACCATATGTGTATAGAAAAAACGCTCTGCTAATATTTAATCACAAAAGGATTTATGTTTTCTATAATGACGCACTTGTACATTCACTACAACACAGTACTTCCTATTTGGAGACCGAAATCAGCTATTAATTATTATAGGTAAGTGGCCATTTTACTAAAATATCGCCGGTTCTACTAGCATTGAATTTTGGACTAATATCAGAGTAAAACTTGTTAGTTTCTATGCAAAAAACGCGCACATAGGTTTATTTCGCCCATTATTAAGTGTGTATTGTTCATTTTGTAAGTAAACACTAACAGTTTGGCTAATAAAAAATGTGTAAAGTTATCACTAAACTTGACGCCGTATATAGATTCCAAAAAAATAACCTTAAAATTGCCATTAAAATGAAGAAAAAACCGACACTGGTAAACTTGCACTCTTCCAAATGATGGACGTAGCTATTCACTAGCAATAGGGAATATGCATGTGATTTAGAAATGGACAAAAAAAATCACGTGTAATCTATATTGCTTAATAGATATACACACATGATTATTTTTTCAAATTATCATGTTTCTATTGATAAAATAAATTGTTTAAAAGTACTATTTTTCAAATTCCCTCGCAAATTTCCAAAACGCAACGCTATTGGCGGAGCGAAACGTGACGTCACCGTGCAGGTCGTTAGTATGATTATTGAAAGTTATTCGCATTGTTTGGCCGCTGTTTATGATTAATAATCAGTGTTTTTTGGTAATTATTAAGTGAAAAAAGACTCGCCACAATGACTGAAGGCGGTTTTGTCAAGGCACAGTCGGATAATCTGCCTAAAATTGATGTGTTCATGATGACTAAATTTAATACATACTTCGCAAATATTTGTGACTTTACGTCCGCTGAACTAAGAGGAGTAAAAGCTGCAAGGTAAATAAGTTACAGATATTCAATAAATTTTCATATTCCTTGTTTTTATACTCGTGAGATTGGTCAATTAAATAATTATAACCTATTTTGGCGATTCAAATAGCTAGACTTTTAAACTACTTCAAATAGGTGTCTTTGTTAAATAAGTGGAATAAAAAACTAGTAGATATTTATCCATACTATAAACTATTTTACTATACTATAACTTTATATATTATATATACTAACTTCTGCCCGCGACTCCGTCCGCGTGGAACTCATTTATATCGTAGCTCCATACAAACTTTCACCCCCACTTCATCCCTTTGGGGGATATGGGGGGAGCTACGATATAAACGAGTTCCACGCGGACGGAGTCGCGGGCAGAAGCTAGTTATATTATATATTTTATATATACTTACTTAATAATAAATTATAAATGCGAAAGTGTGTCTGTCTGTCTGTTTGTTACCTCTTCACGCTTAAACTGCTGAACCGATTTGGATGAAATTTGGTATAGAGATAGTATAAACGAGTTCCACGCGGACGGAGTCGCGGGCAGAAGCTAGTATTATATAATCAAAGATATGTAGGTACCTATTAGGAATGTTAAATGTTGAGAACATCTTTATGAACTTTAACAAAAAGGTTGTTTTCGTCAAGGCTTATAAATAAAACAAATTTGTGTAGGTCACTCAGTAAAAAGGATTAAATTCTTTTAACTTTCTTCGATCAACAGTGCAAACAAAGAAACTTAGCTAAAACGTTTCTTGATCAAAATCAACACTCGTAGTCAGCTGTTGATCAACAAAAATCATAATATTTGTAACATTAATAACTAAAAAAATTGGGAATCAGAATAGTTTTATGAATAAGTATATAATACAATTATGAGGTTAGGTTATTGTTTACCTATATTGTTCGCGAGTCGTAATAAAAAAGATTTTAGGTACATACATATTTAATACTCGCGTCGAAATGATCTTCACAACAATATAAACTACTCAAGCACGATACATTATCTCTCCTCATCGCCTTACACCACTTTATCCTTATATTTGCACCTTTGGGCATATGAAAATATTTACAGTTTTAATGTGATTTTCACACATAGGGACAATACAATATTTATAATAAGCTTTTGTGTGCTCTTCCATTACAATAAGTTGATCTTATAAGCTTTAATCACTCACATTTATTAAAAGTGTGAATCAAACACTTTGTTGTTAATTTGTTTAAGAACCGCCGTGCACTAAGCTGCACGGTGACGTCACAAATGAGCGCGCCAAAATGGTGGCGTTTTGATCGTCCGAAAATGATAGTAATTTTAATTATTTTTTTTTAGCTTATTTAATAATATTGTGAGTGTTATATTTTTTTCCGGTTATATAATTACTTATAGAATAGATAAAAAAAATAAAAAAAATTCATGAATATTCCCTATTTTAAGGTTATTTTTTTGGAATCTATATAGATTCCAAAAAAAACAACGACGGCGTCAAGTTTAGGGTGACCATTCCGTTATCGCGCGTGATATTTATTATAGTAATGAAAGGAGCAAAATGTATCATTTTGACAGTTTATATCGTGATAATTTTAATCATAGTCTGTAATAATACAGTTTGAATTTGTATAATTATTATTTATACTGACTATTTCAGATTTGCAAAAGATGAAGAAAGGAGGTAATCGTCGGTCGTCGTAATATTGGCTATCGATTGTGGCCTGTGAAGGGAAGGTTTCCAGAATTTTGAAAATGTGTAGCTTCTATTTGAAGGCGGAATCAACTAATGTAAAACTGGACTCCTTACCAACAGTGCAACTCCATTTCCACATGTATAAAATTAAAGTTGTACATACTGTCTTTTTATTTTCCATTTTTCTATGGATAACCGTTTCCTACCCTATACATACCTTTAGCACCGTCTCGTACTGTTGTCGCATGACGTAAATATTGACCCTTACCAATTTTGACCGGAAGTGAAGGATTTCTGATTCTTGGCTCAGCACAACTTTCTCGACCTGCTGCCATGCATTTTATCGTGTTGTCATGAGACGTAGGTAGGTGTAATGGGAGTGGCTTACGGACTATCAGTTTTTCGTACGGAACATTTACCGTTAGCCTTTCGGTGAACGAAAACATCGTGGTTAAACGAGTTTGATCTCAATAAGGTTTATATTTAGGGTTCCGTAGTCGACTAGGAACCCTTATAGTTTCGCTTTGTCTGCATGTCCGTCCGTCCGCGGGTAATCTCAGTAACCGTTAGCACTAGAAAGCTGAAATTTGGTACTAATATGTATATCAATCACGCCGACAAAGTGGTAAAATAAATAGTGTTTTTTTTTATTAGGGTACCTCCCCTATACGTAACGTGGGGAGTGTTTTTTTTTTTCATTTCAACCCTAACGTGTGATACATTGTTGGATAGGTATTAAAAAATGAATACAGGTTTGCAAAAATATTTTTTTGATAATGTTAATATTTTCGGAGATAATCGCTCCAGAAGTTTTTACTAATAAAAATAAAAATGTGTCCCCCCCCCTCTAACTTTTGAACCATAAGTTTTAAAAATATGAAAAAAATCTCAAAAGTAGAACTTTATAAAAACTTTCTAGGAAAATTATTTTATAGGTTGAATAGTTTTTGAAAAAAAATTACAAAAACTACGGGACCCTACACTGAGCGTGGCCCGACACGATCTTGTTCCCTCTAGGTTGGAAAGTCAGATGGCAGTGGCTTTCGTTAAACTAGTGCCCAGGCTAAATCTTAGGATTAGGTGTCAAAGCGGACTCCGGGCTCCATGATAATATTATCATTTGTATAGACCATTACGAGTCCACCTACGCATTCGCATGCGGTAGCGAAGCGAAACGAAAAAGATGGTCGGATTGGATTCTTGCCCTAGCCGCGGCCATCTCTTTCGTTTCGCTTGAAAGAAAGAAAGAAAGAAAGAAGCATGCGAATGCGTAGGTGGACTACGGGTGTTATAGCTGTATTCACAGCTCCACCCTTATATTTAATAGTGGCTACAGAGCCAGGCATGCCATTTCACAGGAGCTGTCGAAATGGATCGTCACGCCAGCTAACTAGAGTTACTAGTCAGTTAGAATTAGCTCAATAATAGGACAAATAATTTAGAAATTGCTAAAAACAGTGAAAGCACGTGCGCGTGCCATAAAACGATGTCATTTGTTAAATGCAAGTTGGAAATAAAATGCATATTCAGTTCAATATGACATCACGTTTTCTGTTGCCATCCGTAATCTGCTGGGACATCGAACTTGTCAATTGTTTTGAAGGAAATACTTTCGCCGCATCAGCAATCTATATCTATACTAAGAATAGAGAGAGAAATGTCTGTGCAATGCAATTTTGTCTGTAGGGGCTTTGTAAGTACTTATATGTGAAGGGGGTTATCTACCTAACTACATCCGATTTAAAACATTCGTTCACTACTAATTAGAAAGGACCTTCGAATAGACATCCATACTAATATTACAAATGCGGAACAGTGTCTGTCCGTGTGTTGCCTCGTCACGCTTAAAGCACAAATCCGATTTAGATGAAGTTTGGTATAGAGACAGATTCAGTCCCGGGGAGGGATAAACGATAGTTTTTATCCCGGAAATCATCCCCTGAGCGGGTGAAAGTTTGATGGAGCTACGATATAGGTAAACGAGTTCCACGCGGACGGAGTTGCGGGCAGAGGCAGCTGCCAGCTAGTATTCTAATAGTTATGCTAACAATGAAGTATTATCTATGAAATGTAAGTTTGTGGCCTACCTGCGAAATTTCTTTCATTAGTACCTACACAGAATGGACCTTTGGAATGGACACTCTATCCATACCTTGCCCGAAGACATTCGGCACGAGCCATTAACCCTTTAATTCGCAAAAAACATCGAAGGTTTCGTTCAAGTCTAGGAGACGCTGAATAGACCAAACGATTCTGGTCAGAAATATTACAAAAAGACGGTCTACCAGTGTTTAAAGCCGGGTGGACATTGCGAATGAAAGGGTAAAGTTATGAAAAAGTACCTACTTACTCCAAACACTCGAGGGACAGATTCTTACAAGCAAATGCCACTTAAGTGTATTAGCACGACGCTCAATGTGCATACATTATGCAATTATATTAGATAAATACTCAAAATCATAGCGTAAGTGATAGATAGTTTTTATAGAGACTCGTGATGCGCGTGCAAAACTGTTTTAAAAGTTTGTCTGTAGGTACAAACTGTTAAAACAGTTTTGCATGGAAATCTAATAGATTAACTTTTCAATCCCATTGTTTAGTATTAATATATAAATAAATAAATCACAATATCCCGCGCTTCCGCCTGCGTTCTTCATGAACACGTAACGCATTGTACGCGCGTCAGGTAGATCTCAATGTCACTTTTTGAACGGGAAAATGACAGTTGAATTGTGCTAACCTACGTTCGAAAAGTTACCAGGTCGTGCCTCAGAGCTAGTTTTAAATAAACATAAAGTTTTTATGAAATCTTTATTCTTAAAAAGGTACCTAAGCTTTTATTTTAAGACCGCCTGGCACACCCACAGCTGTTGATGTTACCAGCACTGAGGCCAGAGGTGGCGGCGGCGTTGCCATTGGGATTGCCGATCTCCTGCGTGATGGCGACGCTGTCCCCGCAGCCGTACGACACGGGCGCCGAGCCGCTGGTGTCAAACTGGCCCTCGAACGCCACCGCGCTCAGGTACGGCAGCGCGCCGGACACGTCCAGGTCGCCGCTCAGGCCCAGGTCGGTGGCGACCGCGATGCCGGAGGGCGTGATGGGCCCGATGCTGGTGATCGCTAGAGCTCCGCCGTTGCTGGACACAGTGATGGACTGGCAGCCGCAGTTTGAGGAGGAGATACATTGTCCGGTTATAGACTGGATTAAGAAAGCCGATGCACAGAATATGATAGATGTGTAATACATTTTAATGGCAGTTATTTGATCGACTATCAATTAATAAATTAACGAGTGACCCGGTTACCTTTTATAATAAGTAATAACAGCCTATTGAACAATCGCGATAAGTTTCGATATGCTCGATAATTTAATATATAGGACTATCTACCAAGCTAAAAATGTACGTGTATGTTGGCATGGCTATTGGCTAAATTTAAATAAATAGCGTTTGATAAGGACATTTTCGCAACAAGATATTAATTGCCGCGTTACAATTAGGCATGTTACGAGTAGACTAATGTTTTCAACACGCACATTTTTCTGTAATTGTTATCACTGTGGTTAGTATAAAAGCATTGGTTGATTGCGATCAATTCATTCTGGTTACTCACGAGAACAACATTTACACAAATATGTCTCCCTTCGTTGTCTTCGCTCTTTGCATGCAGGTCTGCTTAATCCAGGTAATTAAACCCTCACGCAGTTTAAAATTATATCGAGTGTTCGCATTAAATTAAAATAGTATGCAGTCATACTAAGTAAAACTAAACTTAAGTGGGCCATGTTGCACATAGAACCGATGGCCGTTGGGGCGGAAAGGGTCTCGAATGACGAACGGGAAGACGCAACGTGGGTAGATACCCCCACGAGGTGGACTGATGTCGACCTTTACCACCGTCGCGGGAGTCCGCTGGATGCGGGTCGCGCAGGACCGGTCACTTTGGCACTCTATGGGGGAGGCCTATGTCCAGCAGTGGACGTCTTTCGGCTGATTTGATGATGATGATGATGTTTTTGCCTTATGCAATCAAATCAAATCAAATCAAATCAATTATTTATTCTGCAAATAGGCCACAATACAAATACATTAGTATAAAATATTATTAGTCTAGTACTTACAAACGCACTAATTTTGTTTACAGTCCGTGTTCAGCCAGCAGTCGTGTGGCTACCCTCAGCTCCCATACGGCTCCGGCCTGGGCGGGCCCGGCCTGGGCGGGCTCGGCGGCATCAACAACCAGCCGCAGCCTGCGCCCGTGAGCGCGCCCAGCTGCGCGTCGTACGGCGGCGTGGGCACCGGGCAGGTGGGCGTGTCCGGCGGCATCGACGCGAGCGGCCAGACCGTCGTCGTCGGCTCCGTGCCGGTGCTCGGCTCGGTCGACTTCAGCGGCACCGTGCCCGCCGCCGGCTCCGTCTCCATCTCCGGACAGTGCGGATGCGGGTGCAACGCTTAATTTATGACATTCAGTGAACATAATAATATACGCATTTTATACTTAAGCACTCTGATTTATTATTTTAGTATGTGCAAGTGATTTACGAAAAAAGATACCCTTACAGGATGACTTTGTCTGTCTGTCCATCTGTCAAGACCCTTTTCCCCACGAACGTTTGGAGGGATCAACTTGAAATTAACATGAAATAATCAGGTCTGCGAAAATTTCAAACTTCTGAGTTCAAAAGCTATCGCTGCTTATGCTGCATATTCCCTACTTTCGCATTGGAATCAAAATCCTATAGGGCACTTCTCGTTGAACTAGATTCATGAAATTTGCCAAGAAACATGGTCTTGCACTACAAATTAGGAGAGTTTCAGAAAACTATGCATTTGTTACAGTATTGCTTAAAAATACCGGTTGAATATAACCAGAGTAAAGGCCAAAGGAGCCATACTCCAGGCAAAATACGGTTTTGAAAAACATTAATTTATAATAGCGTTTTTTTTGTTGATTTCATTTGAAAATGTTATTCTAAGATGATTTAGTAAAGAGTCAATTCAATTCAATTCAATCATTTATTTATAAAATAATATTTTAAATGTCAATTTCTTAATTATTAATATAGTTGTCACCTCTTATGCTACAGTATAATTATAGGTTAAATTTTCCATTGCATAATAATATTAAAAAACAAATATACATTAGGGAATACTTATTTATGCTATTAAAATTACATTATAATTCCGACAAACTTTCCACTCGGAAGTAATTATGTAGATTTAAATGAAGAATGCATTATCTTTTTTTGTACGATTTATCTTGAATATTATAGCGCAAATGTAAATGAACCAAAATAAAGACAAAAACATTTATTCATATTTTTACTGACTTTTTAGAAGCCAGTTAACTTATCATTTTTTCGATGTCTGCAATTTTGTCGGATTTTGTCGCTGGGTAACTATTTAATTGATAATATATCCGTTATACATAAAAAATAAGCTATTATAAATTATTTCCAAAATTGACATTTTTTCCATACAAGTTGTCAGTTCATTGCCTGGACTACCACCCAGACGCGGGTACAAAATTCGTGACGAGAGGTCATGTTAAGTAGAGATAAAGAGATATGGCCAAAATATTTAAAATAGCTACTTAGTGATTACGGTACGGAACCCTCGGTGCGCGTGCGGTTTCTTTTTGTAGGTAAGCTATGTGAAATGTTACAAACTAATGTATGGGTTTCCAAGAGGCATCGGCCTAAGTCCTCAAATATATTATTTTAAACACTCGTAAGTATATTCAGTTGTGATAATTATTTCTGAAGCGACAGTAGCAGCCCGGCTATAACTTGTTTTAATTATGGGACTACAGTATGGGGTTTTTCGAAAAAGGGTCGGCAACGCGCATGTAAGCTACGGTAACCACTTTACTTCAGCAGGTCGATCACGTAACACATTGTACGCGCGTCAGGTAGATCTAAATGACAATTTTTATATGAAAAATTGCTTACAGACGACTTACGTGAGCAGTATTTGTACTGAACTTACGTAAGAACTTACAAGTGTACAGTCGAGGTCATAAATATGTTTACACTTTTGCACCTTATTACAAGGCAATAAGGTGCAAAAGTGTAAACGTATTTATGACCTCGACCGTACAACAGGCCTAACGCGCGGTCAAAACGGTGCGTGATTACCCCTCCGGTGGGCCGTAAGCATGTTTGTCACCGACGTGGTATAAAAAAAACCTCACCTTACCATTCACCCACCAATATATCTTGACACCGCGATTCGTTGTAACTAAGCGTAGGTAGGGGTCTAGTTTCTTTAGGCCTGACGAGTGAGGTGCTTCGCATTAATAGCGCGTTCGAAATAACAAAGCTCAGGGGCGAAATCCATTATTATGTCCGAAGGATTATACCTACTATACATTGTAACGAAACAAATTATTTTATGAAATATTTTTGTTTCGTGTTATTTTTAACGAGGAAGTTACCCCGATCACATTTTAAACGATATGATACGGAGAGAAATAATGTAATGGAAAAATAAACCATCTTCGTCTGTAGCCCCCCACAGGACTCGAACCTGCGATCTCTCTATTAACGCTAGAGTGATTTGACCACTAAGCTACGAGAACAGTGACTGAAATTTATATTCGCTTATCTTTCAACTATATTCCTGCTACGAATAGCGACCTCTCTGTATTCTCTTGAAAGGCTCACAGCCTTCTAGGACCACTCTAATGGGCGAGCTATGCGCTCCTCGAATCCTGTCGGGGGCTACAGACGAAGATGGTTTATTTTTCCATTATATTCTTTCTCTATGTATCATATCGTTTGATTAGTATACTGTTTAGTAAAAATCATTGTAGTTACTGACGTAAATTATAGAAATTAGAAAAATTGGAGATTTGAAAATTGATTGTAAGAAGCACTGTGTCTTTCGGCTGAAAATACTGATGAATTAATGGCTGATGATGATGTTGAAGAATGATTTCGATAAAATATTGTATCTGGGACGTCGTATGTCCCACTGCATGGAGAAAAAATGCTATCAATTTTTATAAATGGTAAATATTAGGGGGCTATCTTAATTTCTAATAATTGACACCAATGTTCAACTCAGACATTCCGGACGCATATTATAGGACGCTAAACGGTACTTAACAGCATTTTTGACTGATGTATTTCATAATGATTGACATACCCTACAACTCTTTAGAGAGAAAGAAATATATTTATTTTGCGTGACAAAGAAATTATAGGTAGGTAGGTACTTGAAATGAAATTATTTTTTTTTGCTTTAAAAATGGTATACATTTATTAGTTGAAAATACGTGTTTACCATATGTGGTAAATAATTTGAACAGACTATAAAATTCATTTTATATTAAGTAGGAAGTTCACCTTTGTACCGATTTAACCTATATCGTAATAAAACAAATAAATACATAAATAAGGTCAAAAATAACTGCATAAAAAATGACATTAATGATAACTTTAAAAACCAGAAAAAAGTTTGGGAGATTGTTAACCGACATTTTGTCTGTATTTTACATTAGGAAGTAAAGTGTATGTGTGTGTTTGTTTGTCCGTCTTTCACGGCAAAGCGGAGAACGGAGATAGTTGAAGGGATGGAGAGTAACATAGGATAGTTTTTATCCCCGTAATCATCCCCTAAGGGGATGAAATGGGGGGGGGGGGTAAAAGTTTGTATGGAGCTGCGATATAAACGAGTTCCACGCGAACGGAGTCGCGGGCAGAAACTAGTATAGAAAATAAAAGTCAAAAGAATACATCAGTTCCATTACCTAGTAAATATCATTAATTAAAAAATGTTTATTTATCTGAAATGCACCAAAACGGATGCCACTCAGCATAATATATGCCAGCAGCAATATTAATCCATAAAAATATAATATTATAGCTTATATGTAATATTATGCTAAGGACGCTGGTTTTCAGGCCACCCAGAGAGAGATACAAATCTTAAAATATAACGTACTAGCTGCCCGGCCCGGCTTCGCACGGATTACCCGTTTTCCCGTAGGAATGAAGCATTTTCCCGCGGTAAAAAGTAGCCTATGTTCATCAAGGATAATGTCGGCGTCTAATAGTAAAATATTTTTTCAAACCGGTCCAGTAGTTTCGGAGCCTATTCAATACAAACAAACAATCAAATCTTTCCTCTTTATAATATTAGTGTAGATAATGTATAAATAATACTTGAAAAAACCTAATTAATGGAAAGGAGGACGCTGGTCTATTAACTTATTCAGAGACTTTAGTTTTGGTATTTAATTTTTTTACTAGATTGTGCCCGCGTGGAACTTTCAAACCTATACCATACCGACTTTCTTATTATTTTTTCTTTGACTTTGAGACTTTGCCGTCTCGAGGGCTACTTGGCGCAGGTATTAGCTGAGCCATCTTCCTTTTCGACTGTTTGTATGTTTTACTGTTTCATTTTAATCTAAATTGTTCTGACAAACGGTCATAGTGTCTGCAAACGTGTTGAATAAATGTCTATTATTATTATACCTACCATACAAATATTCTCCCCCCATGTCACTTCTTTAGGGGTTGATTTTGGGGATAAAACTATCTTATGTCCTTCCCCGGGATTCAAATTCAAAGTATCTTCATACAAAATTTCATCTGAATCGGTTCAGCAGTTTAAGCGTGAAGAGGTAACAGACAGACAGACACACATTCGCATTTATAATATTAGTATGGATCTCTTTTGACCTATTTAATTAAATTAAACACTTTACATTTCATGACATGTATTAAATAACTCATATCTGTTGACATAGCAAATAAATTTGGATGAGTAATTATGTTTCGACCAGTAGGTATACTTGTATGCCGATAAAGACCAATATACCATAGTGATACAAAAGCCTATGTTGGACAAATGAAATCTTTGACCCTTGAATCCTCTGTTGTATTGACATAAGATTGAAGTATCATTTTATATTAGGCTAGTGTCAGGCACTTTTACGTTTATCTTAGCTCATGCTCGCAATATAATTTGAACATAATTTATTTGAAGTAACTTACCAATAAAGTGAGGTCTAGTTTCATTTAACAATAATAACTTAGACTTTTACTTTTGAAGCAAACTTCATAGCATCAAATTTGCAATCCTAACTAGTTAACATTTTCAAGACCTACACTCAGCAAGCGAAGACATACAGTAACCAAACACGTGCCTAAAAGCTACAAAGCCACACACTGTATATGCGTATGTTCGAACTAAACGGCTGCCTAGGCATCTTTTTGACACCAGCCCCCATCCCCATTCTGTGGGGCCATTTTGCGGCGCTACTTAGACTTCTATGGTTTTTCGCTGCCTTCACCTTATAACCCTAAAACGACATCCATGCAAAAAATCATAAATGGCCACCCAAGTATCTAAAATAATCACAATTTTTGAGATCTACAACGCCTAAGCCCCAGTTAACGTTTCCCATGTCGATATTTACAAAAAATGGATGGTGACTATCTTGGACTGCAAAATGGTCACCATTTTTTACTCTTCATCCCGAAAACCTATAGAATGATACCCATGACAACATTTACAACAAATGGATGGCCACCATCTTGGAATCCAGAATAATCACCATTTATGAAATCTTCACCCCCAAAAACCCATTAAATGACACTCATGACGATATTTACAAAAACATATGGTCACCAGCTTAAAATCAAAAATGGTCACCATTTTTTGAACTTTTCATCTTCTTTTTTTAATACCTCGAAATCTAGGAAGTGCCATTGCAACTACCATTTTACCAGTTTAAAACATAGTAACCTTTATTGACATTTTTAGCAGTTTGAAACATTGAAAAAAAAAAAAAAAAAAAATACAACCTAATTGAGAACCTCCTCTTTTTTTTTGAAGTCGGTTAAATAGGTAATACATCATAATATACAATCCTTGATTAGTATTCTACCGTAATGTATATAACTTTTTTACCTAAAGATATGCGACTGAGACTGACTTAATTTAACTTTTTACGCTCTCCTGTAAAATTTGATTAGAAGCTATGTACTGACTAGGTTATGATATCTATAGCAGTTATCGAACAATGGAGCCAATACACCTGTCCAAAACGCGATTATTAAATGATTCTACAGAAATTTAGCTATCTAGTCGTCTAGGATAGGATCATGTTAAAAAATTAAAGATATATATTTTATAAAATTCTTTATTCATTAAAAAACACTGTTTGAGTTACTAATAACGTCTGGCACACCCGCAGCTGTTGATAGTGGAGGACCCTGAACCGACAGCGGCGTTGTTACCGCTGGGGTTGCCGACCTCCTGCGTGATGGCGACGCAGTCCCCGCAGCCGTACGACACGGGCGTCGAGCCGCTGGTGGCGAACTGACCCTCGAACGCCACCGCGCTCAGGTACGGCAGCGTGCCGGAGAGGTCCAGGTTTCCGCTCAGACCCAGCTCGGTGGCGACCGCGATGCCGGATGGCGTGACGGGGCCGATGCTGGTGATCAACAGAGCACCACCGTTGTCGGAGACGGTGATGGACTTGCAGCCGCTGGACGAGGAGCTGGAGCGGCACACCTGGCCGGTGATAGCCTGGAATTACACCATTATCATCATCATTATTCTTGCGTAAAATTACAATTTCCGTAAAATGGGGTGATTAGGAGCAAAACCGACATTCAAACCTCGGTAATATTTTATTTTTACATATGCAAACTGAATGGTGTATACAGCGTGTCTCTGACTTAGGGGCTTTAAATGCAAATGTCCATTACGGTCCTGAAACTGAACCACTTCTGTTCCGCAACTTTGTAAAATAACTATTATTTCTATCATTTATTCGTGTTTGAACTTTAACTGTACCATCAATGTATTGCAAACACGGCCTCATTATTTGACATCCATGACACTGACAAGTATGAAAACTAACTAATGGATGATGTACATTGAACATTTTATTTTATTTGTATGGAATAATGAAAATATAAAAAGAACGTATTTTTGAAAAGTTGTAGAGCAAAAGTAGTTCCGTTTAAGCAGCATAATTGACATTTGCATTTATAGCCCCAAAGTCAGAGACACGCTGTATAATAAGTTTTCCGGACGTTTGTATTTTAGTTTTTATTTTATTTTGGGCAGTTCCATTTCATTACTTTCACGATAAACAGGAAATCCCACCCCACCCCGTAGTCCCTCGTAATTGGGGTGAGATGGGATTTCATACAAAGGTGATTTTGGAAGATTGTTGGATCGTTTTTTTTTTATTATGAGTATTACTATAGCTCCATTTTAAATTGGAATACATTATTTTTGTAGCAGTAGCCTTAAAATCCCATCTCACCCCCCTTTCATCCCTTCTCTCCCCATTGATAACCCAACTCTCCCCGCGAACCCTACTCACCCAATTTTACGGTAAGTATTGTTAGGAAAGAAATAGATGGAAGACCCTTCTAAGAATCCTACGAGTATGTCCTTGATCAGGGATAAAAGGACGCATTATCATCATTTAAATTTGACCAATTTGAAATAATTACTTCCCCATATTAAGGGTGGGATAATGCACCAAACCGTCTGTAATCGTAAGCAATGTTCGTTAATAGTACATTACTATAGAGGCCGGGAAACGAAGGGTTGCAGGCCAAGTAGATATAGACGGCCGACCGTAGCGAGGCCGGATAGGGATACGCGGCCGGCAACCCCGTTTCTCGCCGAGATTTGTATAGTGCTTTTCCCAAACTTGCAATGAAAAAAAAAAAGTAGCTAGTCAATTTGTTTTATTCTGAAGTGCACCGCCTGCACCGCCGCCGCCGCGCCGACAGCTGGCCCTCGCCCTCCGCCGCGCCCCCCGCCGCGCCGGCCCGTTTAAAAACAAAAGAAGATTGCTTTACAGGCCTAGGTGTAGTGGCTGTATGAAATTCCTTTACATTATCATCTTCACTCATCGCACCGGATACGTAGTATTTCCGAACCTAATTTGAAGTAAGTCACGTCAACATTTCATTGCAAGTTTGAGAAAAATCTTATAGTATGGCAGTTGTCATATATATTTAACGTTGAACGGCCTGGTAATCGTAGGTTGGTACAACTCACCCTGAATCCACCAATCATAATATACATTGACAGTCCATCGGAACTATGGGTTCTTTTTTGGTAAAGAAATCAAAACATTAGTTAGTTTTAAGTCCCTATTTCACAAATTTTCACAAGTTTTCAAACACTCACTGTGTTTGAAAACTTCATATTTGTGTTTTTGTATATTATCGAAACCGGCTTGACTCTTGATAAAATGTTTCTTTTTGTTTTAGCCGCGCTCATAAGAAAGTACCTAATAGACTAATGCAAATTTCTTAAATAAAAAAAAAATGTATAGAGTACCTGGACCATAAAGGCGAAGGTGCAGAGGACGAGAGTCTTGGAAACCATTTTTGATGTATCGTTGTCGTTTGTCAGCAAATAATAAACATAATATGCCTGCCCTCAGGTTTTATACATCCTTCCGTAGGTCTTGCATCACAATGTTAGATACGCTATTAACTATGCTAAATACATTTGCACCAATAGTTACGTCGTCTGAACGTGATATCGATTAGAGGGAAACAAACTGTATTTTGCAACCTTTTGCCTTATCTTTGACCCATTTCCTCATTTCCCTCGCAATCCTTTTCACCTATAAAAGTGTTTATCACACCGTTTCAATTATTATAACTTCTTCCACCGAACCTACAGCAAAATGTCCCGACTTGCAGTTCTCGTTTTGTGCGTCCAGGTTTACCTGATTCAGGTATATAATCTAGCTGATTGTTATTTAGTATTTAGTCCCAACAATAGCTTAGACTATGTAGTCTAGAAATTATTTGAGATGGCGGAATTGCGTCAAAGTAGTCTATTCAAAAAGCAAACACAGTTTTATAAAACATCTGACACATTAAACAATGTCAGCCATAGTATGGGTCAGCAATACCTGACGATAATCTATACCTACCTCATGATAAAAAGGAGTAGAATAAATGACAGGGCAGAATGTCTATGAAATGTAAATTTGTTTATTATACTTGGTAATCTCCGAATCTTCTAACCGGATTCAAATAATTCTTGAATAATTCTGGCATGTAGAATATACTTTTGGGATAAACATAGACTTTATTTATTCCGTGGATACATCTAAGTTCTTCGTAATATTTATACTGGTAGAGCCGAGTAAACTGTTAGTTTTTAATAAAAAAAAATACATTTCGATGTACCTAATACTTGTAAGAATCATAACTTATTAGCTAGTTACAAATGAGTTTTCAAATACACAGTTCGTTTAATTACAATTTTTATCATATGGGTAAGGCCGTTATTTCTTGTTCCTGATTAAGCAGTTTAAATCGTCTACATTTTAATCACTTCCAATGTGTTACGCCAATTAGCCATATTAATGGATTACTAAAATTCGTAACACACTGGAATTGATTAAAATGTAGACGATTTAAACTGCTTAATCAGGAACAAGAAATAACGGCCTTACCCATATAATATCTATTTGAACTCTTCAATGTTTTCGTTCGATCTGGGTGTGTGCTATTTGTGGTTGCGAGGTTAATAAAATAGATAACATAGCAAGGGTCGGCAACGCCCATGTTACTCCTTTGGAGGTTGCGGTGTCCGCTTACCATCAGGCGGGCCGTACGATTGTTGTATAAAAAAAAAAACAACAATTAATGATTGACGCTCTCAAGACACTTAGCAATAACATATTTTGTTTTACAGACGGTTCTAAGCCAACAGTGTGGTTACAATCAACTCCCATACGGGTCCAGCGGCCTAGGCGGGCTCAGCGGCATCAACAACCAGCCGCAACCTGCGCCCGTGAGCGCGCCCAGCTACGCCGCATCGTACGGCGGTGTGGGCACCGGGCAGGTTGGCGTGTCCGGCGACATCAACGCGAGCGGCCAGACCGTCGTCGTCGGCTCCGTGCCGGTGCTCGGCTCGGTCGACTTCAGCGGCACCGTAGCGGCCGCCGGCTCCGTCTCCATATCTGGACAGTGCGGATGCGGATGTAATTAATTAATGTTAATATTACTAGGTTTGTTTTAGGAAACAGTTAAAATATATGTTGTTTGTTTAAAACTTGTTGTTATTATTGGTCTGGAGTCAATGATAAGTGTTGTGGTGTCATGGACTAGATTTAATACTTGCAGGAATCATTCGTAAAGAAAGCACAAAAGCCTTATTTTTCAAACTCACCGCCTCCATAGTAAACTACCTGAAAAAGTCTAACGGCATATAGTTCACTGCCCCTTCCACCCATCATCCATTGCAAGTGCAACCATCAGCCATCATTCAATAACCAAAAATAACCCTAATGGAACTAGTGATAAATTCAATATTACTAGTTCCATTAAGGCCACTTGATTCGCGGGCGTGAATCGCGGCGCGTATCGCGGTGAGAATCGCGCGTGAACTCTTCCTTGGCTCTAAATTCGCAGTGTTCACAATTGTTACAATGTTTGCGTTCGCAGGCTCTTTGACGCGGGCCAAAAACCGACAAAAAGTGGTGAACAAGGCGCGAACCCGCGAAAAATATGCGAATCGGCTCCACATTCACGTTTTCACTCGTTCGCGCACTACTTCTACTAATGTGGAGGGGCCTTTAAAAACCATTAACTTCACAGTATTCGCGGATTCAGTAGCAATCCTTCGCAGGAACTGTTTTTAAGGTAAAACAATAGAGAAAAAAATTAAGGTCCGCTTCACATTAAGTAGTTAGTGGTTCTGGTGTTCCATTAGAAACTCTAGGAGCGCCTGTGAAGTGCACAGTAATTTGAGCTCTAACGTCACATAAACACATCCCATGTTAGCAAGATGCTGTAAAATTGAAATTCTCATAATGGTGTGCGATCAATGACATTATGTTGTTACTACGCAAAGGAACGTCTTTATGAAACGTCATTACGTGCGATATGCTGTACCTACACCTACATAGGGATGAATTTAAGAGTCAAAAAAGCAAATTCCCTAGAAAAACCTAAAAAGAGGTTGCCTAGTAGTGACCCTAAAACCAGTTCCTATCGCAATTCTTTTTTTAGACCAAAAATATTTAATCACTTACCGGACAACCTAAAGTCACTGCCAATACCATAATTGAATTTAAACGAAAACTACAAAAACTGCTAATCAGAAAGACCTATTATGACATGAAATAATTTTTAATTGATAATATAGACATCCAACTTTGAATTTGCATTTTTCATGTGGTTTTGGTGAATTCTATGTAATAGCTCTGATTTTCAATGTGTAGGTATGTAATTTTAAGCATTAGTTAAGTAATTATTCGGATTGCATGTAATTTTCAAATATATTCGATTTTAGGAATATTGTACGCCTTAGAGGCAGGTTATACCGAACTCTGTATATTATTTATTGAACACCTGTATTACGCACATATAACCAGCAATAAACATTTTGATTTGATTTGAGGTTACCATAGAAAAGCGTCGTTTCGCGCCAAAGTGATAGTGGGATAGACCAGGGGGCCTAGACAAGGTTACAATCGATAAGCGCTAACGCTAGCGCTAACAAATAAAATGTATGGGAATGACAGATGTTAACGAAAAGTGTTTCGTCGGCATCTGTCATTCCCATACATTTTATTCGTTAGCGTTAGCGTTAGCCGCTTGTCGATTGTAACCTTGTCTACGGCCCCTGGCACTGATCAGTTCTATCGAAAATTGACTCTGTGATAGAAACAAGAACCCTTCAACACTGCCAGGTTCAAAGCATCCGAAAGGTCAAAGGTCGATGACTAATAACAGAGGGGTGATCACGTAACTTTTTGAACGCACATTTAGATCTACCTGACGCACGTAGGATTGTAGTGACGCTTATATTACCAGTAGTAAGCAGTATTATTGCATGCTATGCGAAATCCACACTTCTATATTAATATTATAAGTGCGAAAGTGAATAGGTCTGTCTGTATGTCTGTTACGTCTCCACGCTTAAACCGCTGAACCCATTTAGATGAAATATGGTATGGAAATAGTTTAAATCCTGGGGAAGGACATAGTTTTTATCTCGGATATCACCCCTCAAAGGGGTGAACGTTTGTATGGAGCTACGATATAATAAAGGAGTTCCTCGCGGACGGAGTCGCGGGCAGAAGCTTGTGCATTATAAATCTTAATTTTTCACCTACATACGTAAACGCACCCAATCCTTAACACTGGCTCAATACTTGACACTTTCATCATCATCATTATATCAGCCGAAAGACGTCCACTGCTGGACATAGGCCTTCCCGAGGAGTGCAAAAGTGATTGGTCCAGCGGACTCCCGCGACCTGTAGCATTAGCGTACGTTAGATAGATAGATGAAAAGAAAAACTTTATTAGCGTGTATGCCAAGACAAAACTTAAGAGTAGGCACATGGTTTAAAACAGATATAAAAACTAATAAACGAAAACTGTACTGTACCTACTAATGATATAACTATTGAAGTTATTTGTCACGACATAGCCGCGAAAAGGCGCCGACTCAGCGTGTGCAGCGACATTGCTGCCGCAGCGCTGGTATTCTGCCGGAACCTGGCAGAGTTTACTAGGTAGATCTAAATGTCAATTTGTACACTTATAGAAAAACTACGTCAAATTATCCTTAGTCCTGACCCGCGTTTGAAACGTTACGTGATTACCCGTCAGATCATCAGTCCACCTACCGGCCAGCGGTTCTGCGTGCAATGTTAATGCGTTCAATTAGGTTTCAACTGTTAGGCATCAAGGTGTCAAACATTCCAGTAATGACCATCTTAGCTAGCATAATAGAGCAATAAAGACGAATGCTTTCAGTCCGACAAGCGCTACTAATGCTACTTAGTTGCCCCTAATACGAGTATACTGTTGCTAAGCAAATTGAAAATTGTTGATGCCATAACGGCAAGTGAATTCTAATCGTACTCGGTGCGTGATAACTAAGCGATATTTTGTTTGTGCTTAATCATGTCAATTGGTGTAGAAATTAATTACAAATGCGTTGATGTAGCGTAAATAAACACTTCTGAGGTAGATCTACTTATAGTGGTACATTACTCACCTAGGGAGGTGAAAAAAAGGATGAGATCGCAGGTATTTGACGCCCGAGCCGAAGCCAAGGGTGATGTATTTGTGATCTTTAGGCTTTCTTTATTAACGCCCGAGGTGAGAACCAAATGTTATGTCACCCCTGGCCAGGAAGTGAGATTGAATGGGCGGTAATTGACACACTATGGAAAGGGTTTGGTTATACATATTGACTAAATTTTTGCAAGACTAAAAAAAGGCCAAGTCAGAAATACCCGCAACCAACAAGCTTACATGATAAGATATATATTGACGTATAACGTGCGAAATGAAGTAGTTAAGGTCCGTTGTATTAGGCGTTCTCTGGTCTCGACTAAGGTCAGTTTTTGAGGGTGAAAGTTGTTAGGTACGGAAGTTTGCGCTGACAAAGTGGAGGGACAGAATAGAAGCAAGTTGATAAAAATAACTTATATAAAAAGTGTAGGTACTGTATTTATTTACAAATGTTATTCACAAAAATATTGTTATTCTTCTTACTAATATTTACAACATAAAGATATTGTTGATTCAGTTGCACCCGCATCCGCACTGTCCGGAGATGGAGACGGAACCGCAGGCGGGCACGCAGCCGCCGAAGTCTACCGAGCTGAGCACCGGCACGGAGCCGACCACGCAGGTGGAGCCGCACGCGCCGATGTCGCCCGACACGCCGACCTGCCCGGTGCCCACGCCGCCGTACGACCCGCAGCCGCTATTCAGCCCGGAATTCTGGTTATAACCGCATGACTGGGACTGGCTGAAAGCTGTCTGTAAGGAGCATTGACGAATTAAGTACCATGTAAATAAATGATAATCCCTCAGAATCGTTATAAAGTACCTAGGTAGTGTTTGCAATTGTCTCTTTTATATATTCATAGCATGCTATCATTGATAACGGTGACTGTGCTAAAGAGGACACCGGACTTATTTAGGGTACAACCGAGAAAAAGCTTTGAGAAACTCTGCAAAATCGTACACAAACTTCCAAGAGGTTATGCACTTGAATATAAAAAAATCGGTTAACCTAGTCCCAGACTAACCAAATCTTGTACTATGAGCGCTAGACGACGGTCATCATCATATCAGCCGAAAGACGTCCACTGCTGGATATAGGCCTCCCCCAAAGAGTGCCACAATGACCGGTCCTGCGCCACCCGCATCCAGCGGACTCCCGGCGACGATGGAAGACGACGATAAATATACTTGTATATGTATACATACTTGTAAAAAAAATATTCGTGCTCATCACACAAATAAATTCCCTTACCGGGATTCGAACCCAGGACGTCTAACTAGCCTAAAGCAGGCGTATCAATAGGTAGTTACGTAAAAGTTGAGTATGTTGCTTACCTGGATCAGGAGTGCCAGGACGCACATAACAAGGACTGCAAAGCGAGACATATTAGTATGCTAATGTCTTCGGGCAAAGAAATTATAATAATTGAAGTTTTAAAGTTTCCATTTTTATAGCGTTCATACAACGTTTGGAAATAGGTCAACGATTACAGATTTTAAGCTCCTTGCTAAACACATAATTAGCTCCATACGGTATCATATCACGTTCTGCGGTTCCTATGTAATAAATGACCTAAAAGGATCACGTGTTCTTATCGTGAAGCAAGAGCTGTAGAATTGTATAAAATTCAAAGACAGGGAAGAGATATTCATTCTGTTTGCTGAACAACGAGTAGAATACATTAAAAATGGCATTCAAAGTTATCCTTTGCGCATTCGCCATTATGATCCAGGTAACTAGTCATTATAATCAATTTTCAAAACTACCAGACCACGTATCATGGTCGGCCTTATCACACAATAAGTGACAGGATAGAGCGCCCGTCAACTGGCTGACACCGTTCGATAGAACGAGACGACGCTCCTATCTTGTCACTTATCGCGTGATAAGGCCGGCCATGATACGGGGTCAGGTTTTGCCCGCGACTCGTTAAGCGCTTAAACGGATAAATACTACCTACGCTTGTACATAATCTAATAGCAAATACTCTATTATACTTCCCATAGGTGTAGCATCAATTGACCCACTCCCATAACATATTTTGCTCCCCTTTAATCCTTTTAAGGGAGATTTTCGGAATAAAACTATCATATGTCCTTCTCAAGGTTTCAAACTGTCTCCATACCAAACTTTATCTAAATCAGATTAGAAGTTTAAGCGTGAATTGGTAACAGATAGACATACCTAAAACAGACAGACAGATAGAGTTACTTTGGCATTCAGATTAGGAAGGATTACTAGAAGTGATTGTGGGAGGATAATGTATGAATTTTTAATGTACTTATTTTTATTATTTTTATAAGTTTACAATATAACAACATTAAAACCACAAATTACCTAATTCTAACTCTAATCGACCCCAGCCGTTCCTGGTGCAAGTCCCCATAATACTGGCGGCATTTCCACGCTGGATAGCCATGGAAAGCCTTTGCACCAGAAACGACTCAGAGCGGGGGTCCTCCCCTTAATGTATGAATTGTATGATTATCTCTCAACATTTAATCAAACTGGGCTCCTATTTTTCGATTCCATCCAAATATAATTAGGGTCGTGTTTAACAAAAGATAGAACTTGTTGTGAACAGATATTGTACGCAACGTTATATAACAGACAAATACGTAGGTATCACGTTCTCCTCCTCAATCAGTCAGTACAGCTGAGAATCAACTAACGACGTAACATTGCCACTATTTTCTTCAGGAGTTTTGGTTGGTTGCCTGTTGTAGAGGTGCTTTTCCCGCGTCATAAGATGCTCCTAGGCTGTTACTTATTTTAACCTCACCTGGCCCCGTATCATGGTCGGCCTTATCACGCGATAAGTGACAAGATAGGAGCGTCGTCTCACTTTATCGAACGATGTCAGCCAGTGACAGACGCTCTATCTTGTAATAAGATGTTGATGTTTATCGTGTGATAAGGCCGACCATGATACGGGGTCTGAACGGTGAGGTCAGCAATATATCTTAACGCCGCGATTCGTAGAAAGTAATTGTAAGCTTAATCAGAGGTCTAGTTTTATTAGGCATGACGGGTGAGTGACGCGCGTTCTGAACAACTGCCCTGGTTGAGCCATTGTGATAAAAATATACTAACATAAATGTTTATTTCAGTGCATCGTTGCGCAGCGGAACTGCGGTTGCCAGTCCATCGCCGTGTCCAACAACGGCGGGGCGCTGAACGTACAAGCTGTCGGCCCCGTCGTGCCCTCCGGCATCGCCGTCGCCACCGAGCTGGGCCTGAGCGGAGACCTGGACGTGTCCGGCGCGCTGCCGTACCTGAGTGCGGTGGCGTTCGAGGGCCAGTTCGCCACCAGCGGCTCGACGCCCGTGTCGTACGGCTGCGGGGACTGCGTCGCCATCACGCAGCAGATCGGAGGAAACAGCGGCAGCGCAGGATACGGCTGCGGATGCGGACGCTAAGGAATTAGTTTACAACATTTTTAGTAAATAAAAGTACCTAAAACAGCATTAACGGTTGTGTTTCACAGCTTTCTTAAAACATTTTTGTTACTTCTTTATTACTAGTGGCTCTACAAGCTGCAGAAAACGCATAACTGCGTATTTTTTTTTCTATTACGAAAAACTGAATCGACATAATTATTATCGAACTTGCTTTGCTTGTCCCAACGCGCGTTGGAAACGTTACGTGATTACGTTTGTATGAATTCAGTTTTAGTATATTCTACAAAAAATGGCATACTCACGATGTCTACAGATCACAAATTCCACTAGTTTATGATCCATTTTGCAAAAAAACATTATTTACGAGTATGCCTATACAATATGATATATATAATAATATATATGGTTCTCGAGTGGCGAGCACGTACCGCATGGCGCGGCGTGGGTAAACCCCCCTCAAGGTGGACTGATGACCTGGAAAAGGTCGCGGGAGTCCGCTGGATGCGGGTGCCGCAGAACCGGTCACTTTGGCACTCTTTGGGGGAGGTCTATGTCCAGCAGTGGACGTCTATCGGCTGATATGATGATACAATATGACAAGACTGTCAACTTTAAGTGAGTACCAAATTAAAATTCGTGCCTTTAAATCGTTGTCTACTATGTCTAGACATTGAAAAGGGAGAACTATCATCATCAATCCTTGCCTTATCAGTCAGTCAGTGTCAGCGCTCCTGATACTCTTCCTATACCTAACTTCATCGTATGATATTATTATTGATTATACCTTCATAGATGATTTTTATCTTAAGAGGAATGCCTAACTGCGATTTTCCCATACAAACGCTCTCGACTGTTTCCTCTCTGGTTTTTGAGCATAGAGCAATGAATTTTTCAAATAATATCAATATCATCAATATGTATGCCGCTTTGCTTTTTTGGATATTTTTATTTGAAAGAAACTTACAGCGCCTTGAAAATCGCAAAAACGGCTTAATTGAATTAGCTGCCAAAAAAGGCGCAGTATACAAATATGACAACAAATATCAAAAAAATCAAAACATAGCGGCGTAGATTATTTCTTCTTCTGGCAGCTCCCAAAATTTTATAATGATTGGTTGCGTTTTGGAGGAGGAAACAGTCAAGAGCGAAACCTCGATTTTTGTGTTTTTTGCGTGGGATTTTTAGTCCGAGCTGCAGTTGTCCTTATCGCACGAATTGGAGGCGGAGTCCACAGAGAATGATTTTTTCGGAACTTTAGTACGGAATATTTACCGTTAGCTTTTCGGTGAAGGAAAACATCGTGGGGAAACCGGTCTAATCCCAACAAGGTCTATTTTTCCCTCTGGGTTGGAAGGTCAGGTGGCAGTCGCTTTCGTAAAACTAGTGTCTATGCCAAAATCTTGGGATTGGGTGTCAAAGCGGACCCCGGCTTCTTTAGGGGAACATTTTTTGGGGTATTACAATGTTACCAAGAGCCACGACATACTTAGTATTAAATTGTGTTAGTGACAACATTCATGAACCTCCTAAGACCCCGCGTACAAAATTGACTTTGAACTTTTACTGAATGCCAAGGAGTTCCTAATTCAATCGTGCCTGTCCGATTTTAAAAATGCACCCGTTCCAAAGTTTACCTGCTAAATAAATAAATGAAATACGAGTAAATGATTTTTTTATACTTTTCGACTATAATCTTTAAATTTTCAACCAGGTAAATGGTCCTATAACTTAAACTTATATCCCAAACAGCTTGTATAAACGTCGTATTAAAGTGTTAGCTGCGACAGCTTGTTGTGTAAAAGCGCTAGGCTATACCTTTTTGCTCTTTAAGCTTATAGAGCCAAACTGTCTTATTACCAATTGATGTAAAGGTTAACATCACCATTTTATAGAACTATTGTGGGCAGGTACTATAGTAGGCCGTGACGTGACCGGTACAGAGACATATTACTCTATAGGAGTGTTTTACATCGCCATTATGCAACTGTTTGGCGCAATTAAGGTACCCTGCAAACTTCTATAGTCATTGCGTTATATCAGTGATTAGGATTCAACAATAGGGGGAAATGGTGGTATTGTGGTTTTACAGATTACTGTTATAGTACGTGGTACTATAGGGGTCACAACGACACTTTAATAGAGCGCTTTTGTTACATAGTCGAGTTTCAGGATAGGTCTATATGGCCTTAAAGTGTTTTAATAGTTTTCAAATCCCTTTTATGATCTCATAGATGTAGCTGTCACGAAAATTCTTTTATATGACAGAACCGTTCTATAAGAGTTTAAATTAGTCCTTTATAACACAATAGCGTTGAAAAAGAGTTTTAGTATCCTTTACAAGATAAAAATGACAAGTAAAGGTAAACAAATGCTACCTTTATATAACTTCGTGACAACCATCAAACCCAAAGTCGAGAAGAAAAATACTGAATGTGGTTCCGTACAAGATAAGTCGTGAACTGACAAGGAACCGATTGGCGAAATTTCAGACGAAGACTCAAGTAATGTTTTCCATAGCAGTTCAGAAGCTTCATACTCTAATTTAATAATTGAAAAAAAAACCGGCAAATACGCAATGATGTCATAAACTGGGCCATTCATTTTAATATTTCCCACAAAGTAACCAAGAGTTTAATACAAATAATAAATAATCGATACCGAATACATTGCCTAAAGATCGACGAACGCTTCTTAATACAGAAATAACTATTACCATCGGGGAATACGCGACACGGCAGGCACAACTTAAGGTCTTTTAAATGCATTATTTGCTTTAAATTACAAAAAAATACTCAAGAGGCCTTACAAGTTTTAAAATGTTTTGAACTCAAATTATAACAAGTATTTGTACCTAGTATTTCGATTGATTACCACTGTCTTCAAAGAGTCACGACTATTTTTATGTCATGGAAGGAACCCTAATTTGAACCATAATGGCGGCGAAAATCTTGTCATGGGTACTATAGTTAGCCGATAAGAGCGTAGGAGTTACTTCTTGGGTTGGTACATTTCATTATTAATTTATTAAAATAATTAATTGAATACTCAATAAAACGATGGCGCATTGAAAATCTTTCATAACATTAATGCGCATGTCGTTTTGTACCTAATATGGGACGACTGATTCATAAAACAAATCAAATAAGTAAATTAATTCTTACTTACCTCTATAATATGTATTTGTTTGGCGTCCTTTTTATTTTAGACACACATAAAACTTTTTTTTTTACCAAGTAGCACTATCGCTGCACTAGTGGACGTGAAATGAATACTAAAGGTAACACGAAGTCTACTTCAGTACAAACAAGCACAATAGTTGCGTCGCGGTGGCCCGTATATAATGAAATTGACATAATGCGCCACCATTATATCCACTTTATAGACCCAAATCGTTCCGCTTGACACTGTTATAGTTCTACTATATCACAGAATGGAAATATAATTACGCCAAATCGGGGGTATGTAGCAGTTCTTATGCCTCTTATAGCACTGATGACTGACACCAAATGGAGTTTACGATACGTTCTATATGGACCTTTATACAACTAGTGTTTGCTGGTTGGGTTAGATTAGAACCTCGCAAACCGTAACACAATTGAATACTTTTATTCTGATGCAAAAGTTTATGCTCTAAGGACAATCGAAATAATTATTATTTTATTATACACAGAACTAAAATGAATTTTGACTAATCACGAGGCTCGATTTAAATAAATAAAATAAATAAATAAATATTTGCGGACAATCTTACACAAATCGACCTAGTCCCAAACTAAGCAAAGCTTGTACTATGAGTACTAGACGACGATAAACATACTTATATAGATAAATAAATACTTAAATACATAGAAAACACCCATGACAGAAACAAATATTCGTGTTCATCACACCAACAAATGCCCTTACCGGGATTCGAACCCAGGACCTCTTGCTTCGTAGGCAGGGTCACTGCCAACTAGGCTAAAGCCGTCATCATTTACAGAAAGACATCAACGCGTTTTAAAAAAAGCGGTTGCCTGCAATTCGCTTCAGCAGGGCGATTTTCAATAGATTCCAAGTTTGTTTAATACATTATTATTTCCGTTGACTCGTCGAAAATGAATTTTATTCTGCAAGGCCGAAATGGCACTTTTACAAGTCAAAATTCTTTTGAACATGATCGGTTCAAAGGTTTTGAGATTTTTCTAAAAACCTGCCTTCCTTAAAGAAAAGGACGTAAGTGCCATAAGATTTCAGTAACGATACAACCTTTTTAATAGGCACGGAACCCTTCTTGTGCGTGGTCCGACACGCACTTGGCCGCTTTTATTTCAATTTTACTTAGTTTTCATTTAATATAGTTAATGCAAATTATCTGCGGGAGTCCGCTGGATGCGTGTGGCGCAGGACATTTTGGCACTCTTTGGAGGAGGCCTAAGTCCAATGACCAGCAGTGGACGTCTATCGGCTGATATGATGTTGAAATTATCTGCTGGTAGTATAAATAAACTTTCGGAAATAAATCTACTGACAAGGTAAACATACGTAAGTAAATAGCTCGAGTATACTCATAAATGTTTTGTAAATAGGCTTGACGTGTGAAAGGAACGCAATCCCGTGTTAGACACGTTCGGCAGATAACAAAGGTTGTAATGAACTTGACATAATGAAATACATAATATTATCACTTCGACCTCGATAGGACGATTTAATTACAATTAAATTAATTACGCCCATTGCACCGGTTGGCAAGCGGCTTATTTGTAGTGCCGATATGCGGACAGATGGTTTAGGGAATTGAAGGGATATTTTAACGTTTTGTTCAGTAGATTTAGGGTACTTAAAGGTTTTTTTAAGGTTTGCAGAAATGTTTTTTACACTACGACGGTGGCAAACAAGCATACCGTCTGCCTCAGGGTAGACAGACACCGTAGCCTATGGACGCTTTTGATTCCAGATAAATCAAAAGCACGTGGCCGACCCTTTATTTATTTGAGAATTCGTAGCTATATTATATTACTAGCTTCTGCCCGCGACTCCGTCCGCGTGGAAATCGTTTATATCGCAGCTCCATACAAACTTCAACCCCCCATTTCATCCCCTTAGGGGGTGATTTCCAGGTGAAAACTATCCTATGTCCTTCCCCGGGATTCAAACTATCTCCATACCAAATTTCATCGCAATCGGTTCAGCGGTTTAAGCGTGAAGAGGTAACAGACAGACAGACAGACAGACAGACAGACAGACAGACACACTTTCGCATTTATAATATTAGTATGGATGGATATGGATATGGATGGAATAAATAGTGTCTTATTCAAAAACCTGCTCTTTCAGTAGTTGTTAAATGACGCTGGTTGCGTAACCGGGGCAATGAACTACATATACATATTGTATTTTTTTTTATTAAACGTTAGATATACGTATCTGAAGGAAGTTTAAAGCCTTTATACACACTATAGATAGGGGAAGTTTGGGACGATTTGTTTATTTTGGCTAAGGCACTAATTTTACGAAAGCGACTGCCATCTAACCTTCCTACCAAGAGGTAAAACTAGACCATCGATACAATCTATCAATTTAAAAGAAAAAAATAACTTGCGACTAAAACATGGTTTTTAAAACACTGTGGTGCTCAACGAATGCACCCCGCGTGAGTTAAAATAGCTTGCTTATCAAAAGTAACATTATTACTTAACTACATCGTAATGGACTAACACTTATATAGTACACATAAAAATAAAAATAAATAAATAAATATTAGGCGACAATCTTACACAAATCGACCTAGTCCCATATCTAGTAAGCTCAATAAGGCTTGTGTTATGGGTACGAGACGACGATATATTTAATAGATAGAAATACTTAAATACATAGAAAACATCCATGACTCAGAAACAAATATTCATGCTCATCACACAAATATTTGTCCTTACCGGAATTCGAACCCAGGACCTTCAGCTTCGTAGGCAAATCGAGAATAGCAAATCCTTTCTATACAAATATCCTACGATCGGTAGTGTACGAAGGTACTCCGCGTGTACGCTGGCACCATCATCATCATCATATCAGCTGAAGACGTCCACTGCTGGACGTAGCTATCCCCCAAAGAGTGCCAAAGTGACTGGTCCTGCGCCACCCGCATCCAGCGAACTCATCAGTCCACCTTCTAGAGGGACTACCCCAACTGCGTTTTCCGGTACGTGGTCGCCACCCGAGAACCGTTCCGCCCCGACGGCCATCGGTTCCACGTGCGATGTACCCCGCCCACGGGGATGCCTTGATTTGGGTCGTACACGCCCCCTAGACAGAGACACGCTGATGCCTTTCGCGCACGAGGAAAAGAGATGTAACACTCTTCGGGAATGGCTTTTTTAGACAAATTTCGATAAATACCTAACTTAGTGAAGTTTTATTTAAATTTCATAAAGTGAGATTTAAGATGTGATAAAATACTATAGTATTTACTTGATTTTGTCGTAAAATAATGTATCGTTTGAGAAGGCTGAGTAAAAAAAGGAAAATACAGCCCCCTACCCCAACTTTGGTTTTTTTTCTATCGATGAAATTTTAAGCAATCATGTATCCATAAAATCAGATGAACAATCATATAGTCAAGAATCATGTATCTGAAAATCAGACCTTATTGTTTCTTAATCTAATCATAACGGCGTTTCAAAGCACGCGATAATTTCCAATGCACCGCCTTAAGTTTAGCGTGTGGTGTACATAGCGTTGAAAATTTCCTGAAAAAATACCGTTTCTTTCCAAACGGCTCGTTTTTTTCGGATTTTTACGAAAAAATACCATGCGAAATTCCGTTTCAATTTTTCCGAAAAAAACGATTTAAACAGGTTTTAATCGGTTATTTTTCTTAATACTGGTGGGTAGGTGAATGATTATAGACTTACTTTGCTATTGGCATGCGTGTCAGTTCAGTCGATGAATATTTCGCCAACGCATTAGATTAGAATTATACTTATTTTACCTCTGGATTATTGTTATACTTTATGCTGTGTTCATTATTTTGCGATTTCATTGTTCATTTTTTTTTTCTTCTGTTATTATATCATTTTTCTTTTTATATTTTTCCGCTGACATTCCTACACCGCTTTTTTAAAAATCTATGACAATATGTTTTTTTATTTTATTTAATTTTAATTATGTTAATGACATCGTAAATTGATAATACTACCTACTTATATGTGCTCATTATGTTTTAGTTATAATCATTATTTACCATTTAATAATATATTTGCATGTATACCTGTATACCTATGGCAAATAAAGCATTTGAGTTTGAGTTTGAGTTCAGTTGTCACAATGACTTATTGGTTTTTTTCGTTAAAAATCCGAAAAAAACGAAAATTTCATAAATTCCCGAAAAACTCATTCGATTTTTTCCGACATTTTCAACGCTAGGTGTACATAATTACATTTATTTTTTTACTTTTGGAAAATCGCCATCGCATCTCCGTTTCTTTTAGGTAGTATCGAGATCAATCACTATTCAATTCAAACACAAATCATAATCCAGTTATCATAATCAAACACTATTATTAAAGCCTATAATTATACGGCCTATTATTAGCAATGTTTAATCTGAGATAAGATAAGATTTATTTGCCACCAAATACTTAAAACTAAGATACATGGACCCTGGAAGGGTGTAGCAACAATCAGGTAACTTATACTATGTAAGTATAGTTATTTTTTAACTAACTAATATCGATAGGTACCTATTGATATTTATAAAAAATTGACGGCAAAGCAAACAAATTATAAACATGTATCTTCCATAAATTCAGCTATGGAATAGTAACATTTATCTTTAAGTTTAGATTTTAGACTTACCTACGAAGGATATGTCAGTTGGTACATCTTTTATCTGGTTGGGAATTTTATCATACATTTTTATTGCTCGGTAATATGGTCCATTTTTATATATTTCTAGTTTAGGTTCAGGAAGTTCCAGGTCTCGTATGTGAGTAGGTATCTAATAATCTAATAACCGTTAATTATCATTGGACATTGAAAGAGAAAATTCCTTGCTGTAAAGATTCATACTCGTAAAGATTAGTACTATTTTCTGTAAAGCATGCGAGGTGCCAAATACCCATATGACTTTATTTTACATACATATAATCACGCCTATTTCCCGGAGGGGTAGGCAGAGATCACGGATAACCTTTTGCTACGATCTTGACAAACCTTTCTTGATTCATTCGCTTTCATGACATTCTTCATAGGTACACTCGTCGGATAAAGGTACCCTTGACCTGGCCCCGTAGCATGGATGGCGTTATCACGCGATAAGTGACAGGATAGAGCTTCCGTCCCTGGCTGACACCGTTCGATAGAACGAGACGACGCGCCTATCCTGTCACTTATCGCGTGATAACGCCATCCATGCTACGGGGCCTGACCTTTCTTTAGGATTTCTCTGATTTGGTCGGTAAAAGTTCGACGAGGTCGTCCCCTTCCAACTGGACCATCCACTTTTGCCGAATACACTCTCTTTGTTAATCTTCTTTCATCCATCCTCTCTACATGCTCAAACCATATAACATGCCGTTCTCAATTTTCGTCACTACATCTTCAGTCACTCCGCACCCCTCTCTCTTATCACACTATTTCTTAATCTATCCCTCAAACCTTATTTTACTAGCCTACTTATACGTATATGGAACATTAGATAGAGCTAATTATGTCATAATATAATTAATAGGTTATCAAGCGTTATTACGAAACCATCGCATTTTATGCTGACATGATTCGATGCACACTCAGGCATTCTTTTATGTGAGTATTCATGCCTCTCACACGTATCACATATCAGGTATTTTATTATTTGCGGAATATGTATAATACCGCAATAATTCTTTGTCAAAATAAACAAGTATATAAGGTGCTAACAAATTAGGTACCAATACTTTTAGAGCTGATAGTACTAGTCTCTAGGAGTAGAGTTAAGTATGAAACATTTAAAAGTGTGTATCACTTTTTGGAGATAATTAGGGATACAACGTTACTGCGTAAAAACACCCTGTTAATGAGATAGTCAACAATCAATCATTGACGTTTGTCACAAACGACGATGTTCACTTGACAGATAGTGTTTTAACATCTCGTCAGTTGAATGCACAGGCTGATTATGTTTGGTCGAAATTTTAATTTATTTATTTTGTACCGGAAATTAAAACAAAAATATCATATGAAAAGTTTTCTTAATTTCTATTTAGTCAATTGTTTTGATGTAATGTAACACCTCTTAAAATATTGGTACTTAATTTGTTAGCACCTTATATATGACTAATTTTAAATAGAAAATACCTATGAACCTTTTTTGTGAACTTCTTTTTGGAAGCACCTAGTTATCGGGGCATGGTATTTCTATCCACTAAAATCTCCAAAGCAGCCACCATGCGGGTCTCAAACTGAACTCTCTTTACCCGTCGCGCTTTGCTACATTTGGCTCGTCCTAGGCCGAGACTCAAGTGAGTAAAGCCAGGTTTAGACGAAGCCTGTGATGGCTTGTTATTGTATGTAATTAAAGCCCTGGCTGCCAGCACTGGCGGGAATAGAGCGACGGCCTATTTTTCAGGCTAGTGAGCCAGCACAGGCTTCGTCTAAACCTAGCTTAAGAGAGAGTCCGAATCGCTAAACTTGATTTGCAGTGGGCGGGGCACATTGCACGTAGAACCGATGGCCGCGCGTTGAGGCGGAAGGGTTTTCGAGTGGCGACCGCGTACGTATGCGGGAGGCGCAGCGTGGGCAGACCCCCCAAGGTGGACTGATGATCTGGTAAAGGTCGCTGGAGTACGCTGAATGTGACGCAGAACCGGTCATTATGGCATTCTTTGGGAGGCTTATGTCCAGCAGTGGACGTCTTTCGGCTGATTTGATGATGATAATGATGAGGTCGAGACAATCTTCGTTGCCTTCTTTGGGGTTTTTAGGCGAGTGTCCCCCATATGGGGGTCCGCTTTGACACTTAATTGGTTAGTAGGTACTAGTTTCACGAAAGCGACTGCCATCTGACCTTCCAACTCAGAGAGAAATCTAGACCTTATTGGGATTAGACCGGTTTCCTCACGATGTATTCCTTCCGACCGACATTTTCTAAAACTGACATTAGAGAACTACACAGGTAGAGTCGCTTTATCAACGGATTACTATGATGGAATTCGGTCAACTTAAATAATTTTTAGTCCAGTAGTTATCCATCCAGAAGGCCAATTAAATATAGATGAAAGAATATTGGAAATCTGATGAGTAGTTCCAGAGATTACCCGCTACATACAAACTTACAACCTCACAGACTTTTCCTCTTTATAATATTAGCATAGAAATACCCGCCATAAATGAAAGACTTCTTGGCAGTCAGGTAAAAAATATGTATGTATGTATGGCATTATTGTAAATAACAAAATGACAACTTAAAACAAAAAAACATAAAAAGAAGTAAAAAGGCGAGCTTATCCCTTCCAGATAACCTTTGTGCTATCATTAGCACAAAGCTTTAACATAATTTCCCAATTGTTTTGCTATCATTAGCAAAACAATTGGGAAATTATGTTGATTAGTTTATAAAACCGTTTAAAAAGCCCCATTATGTGACACAACATGCTGTTAAGAACCTTCTGATGAACCTCGATTTTTAAACGTCTGGGATTTTATAAAACATTATAAAACTCAAAGGATTTTTACCCCAAATGTGTAGTATAACGTATAACTACTTAAAGTGTCTTGACGATTAATGGTCTTGCCTAAATTAAGTAACAAAATGAAACAAATTAACGAAAATTAATTACTTTTCATACTCGTAATGTGTTATTTAGCCGACCAGCAGCAAAGTAAGAGAATAGCTCTATTGTCCTTCTTTATCTTTTAAGTACTATTAGAGAGTGAGGAAACATGTCATTTTGTAAATTTTATCGGCCTTGCTTCAGCCGTGTGTAATTGTGTCGCGATAAAACTTTAAGCAACTCAAATTCTATATAAATACGGCATACATATTTACCACACACTATTCCATTTTTAGTTGGTTAAAATGGTCGGAAAAGTCTGTCTCTTTCTGTGCCTTCAGGCTGTCTTGCTACAGGTAATTTTTACAAGAGTTTTTATCAGTTATTTATAAAGTTTTCTCAATCATTTCTGGCTCTTATATAGCACACGTATATAAAAAAACAAAGAGTTACAGAAAATTACCGATGAAACTTACATACAGTTCTTATTATTACCCTTGTATACGTACCTATTCGAATGTAGACAGAATTTTGTTTTTGTTAGGTTACTTAATCTAAATAAGACATTCTCACATAACTTCGTCCTACATACACCAATTTTTATCCCAAATGCTTAGGCAGTAACTTTAAAGGCTAGTGTCACCGTTTCCTGATCAATCCACATTTTAGTCCATTTCAGGCCAAAGCTGCGGGCGCTCCTCAAGCTGCGGCTGTTCAGAATACGATGGCTTCTCCAAAACCGCAACCTACAGCACCGGAGGACCTGTGACTGTGACCTGCTCCGGCCCGCTGGCCTCCAGCGGAGTGAACCTCGTCTCCGACCTGTCCATGCAAGGCCAGGTCGACGTATGCGGCTCCATGCCCTTCCTAAGCGCCGTGTCCGTGGAAGGCACCCTGCCTACCTCTGGCTCCGGATCCGTCGCGTACGGCTGCGGAGACGGCACCGTCGTGATTCTCCAGGAGTCTGGGAACCCCAGCGGCAACAATGCTGCTTCAAGGTCCGGGTTGACTCCGGCGAATCTGGCCCAGTGCGGGTGTGGGTGCAGATACTAATTTCGGAATTTTGACATAATAAAGATCTGTTTTGTGAAATTATGATGATGTATTATTTACAATGAAATATTTTTTTTCAGTCAATTACAGATACGCACCCTATAATTAACTTACATGATATTATAGGGTCACTGTAGCCGAGTTTATATGAAAAAATCACAGTTGGACTGTCCTAACGCGCGTTTGATACGTAACGTGATTACCCCTCTGGAGGGGGTGGGGTCGAAACCCGGCTCGTGCCACTGGGTTTTTCAAAAACGTATGATATTTGACATTTTAAAGTGGTTTTTCGGTGAAGGTAAACGTCGTGAGGAAGCCGGTTTAATCCCAATAAGGTCTATAGTTTTCCCTCTGTGTTGGAAGGTCAGATGGCAGTCGCTTTCATGAAACTAGTACCTACCAACCAATTAAGTGTCAAAGCGGACCCCCATATGGGGGACACTCGCCTAAAAACCCCACAGAAGGCAACGAAGATTGTCTCGACCTCATCATTATCATCATCAAATCAGCCGAAAGACGTCCACTGCTGGACATAAGCCTCCCAAAGAATGCCATAATGACCGGTTCTGCGCCCGCCGCGCCGCGCCGCGTTTTCATCAAACTAGTTGCTATGACAAATATTGGGATTACCCCGGGGCCCTTACGGCACAAACGGGAATAACGCTAGGAGGATGACTAATATTATAAAGAGATAATGTACATAGCCTTGTGGGAACGTACCTTTGTAGTAAGTCTTCTTCTTCTCATTGCTGAGGGTCGTGACTACCACGAACGTCGTGCACCACTTTCCCCTAAGCACTTCTAATTCTGCGCCATCCGCAGGCAAGCTTGAGCGCTGGTTCCTGCTGAAACTTTTACAGAGTATCCACCGGATAGGCGCTCTTTCGCTACCTCTCTTCCCTTCCACATTACCGCGACCAGTATCAAATTTAAATGTAAATAGGGGCTAAATTTCGAAAATTCTCGTCCGATTTCAAAAATTATTACAATAGTAGGTAGGTATATACCTGGATGTTCAGAGAGACATAATATATATGTATTATCCGCGGCTTCGTTATTGCTTTCTGGGGCGGAGCTGCGCGGCCAGCTATAGCGTTAGTATAATGTAGAAATGTATGTATTATTGTTACGAATTGCAAACATAATATCAGGCCGTGCTTACGAACAACATATCAAGGGTCGGCAACGCCCATGTTACTCCTTTGGAGTTGCATGCGTCTATAGGCTGTGGTTTTCGCTTACCATTACACGGGGCGTACACTTGTTTGCCACCGTCAGTGTATAAAAAGAACAAGCTGGTGATCGGCTGTTCGAAACACGTGAACACAAAACTATGCTATGCCTATGTACAGGAGCGTTCTTATCTTTTTATTTTGAGGGTTTTTAATATGCAATTTGATCCATTTTGTTCAGTTGTTCCTTCCTTTGTACCTACTCGAACACAAGCATTTCCACCAACCGGATGATGGAGCCCCTTGGAGAATTGCTAGCAAAGTCCAGCAAAATAAATTGACAAGGAATTGTAAAAAAGCCATAATACGGTATTTTATTATTATTAATATTTTTAATTGCCATTCTACCTAAATCTGTAAAAAGTTTAGAGAAGAGATTAGGTTAGTAATAAAAGCAAATTAGGTTAAGTTACAATAGTTGTAGTAAATGAGCGCGTCTCGCCATCAAACTTAATAGTTTGGCGAGTGTATATTTGTAATTTATCATGTAACTTGTATTTGGAAATATATCAATAAAAAAATAAAAAAATGACAGCTCTTGACGGTAGCCCACGTGGTGCATCAGCGATATAAATAATAAATAAATAATTAATATTAGGGGACAATCTTACACAAATCGACCTAGTCCCATAGTAAGCTCAATAAGGCTTGTGTTATGGGTACTAGACGACGATATATTTAATAGATAGAAATAAAGAAATTCATAGAAAACACCCATGACTAAGAAACAAATATTCATGCTCATCACACAAATATTTGCCCTTACCGGGATTCGAACCCAGGACCTTCAGCTTCGTAGGCAGGTATATAGTCAAATATCGCGAGCCATTCGGTTGCCCCTTTGATACTGCAACTGCGCGTCATTGCTCTGAATAATATGACTAACGATTTTTTTATTAAACACGATCGCTATTTAGTTTCACCTGTCCCGTTGTCTGTCTGTCTCTAATAAAATCTTGCAAGTTAAATTTGACCCACTTTCCGGTGACAGATTGAGCTGAAATTTTCGGTATGAGTATAGTTTGGATGACAATTCAATATTATGGTACCATAGAGCTGATCTGATGATGGAGACAGAAGGTCCGTCGGTTAACCGACGTAACCCCGTAGAGTTTGGGCTCGGTAGAATCGTCTCAATGTGTAGTTGATGATGGTATGTAGAAAACTACAGTCGGCAATAAAAGCTTGTACCAAAAATTAAATTATTGGCAGAAGCTTGTTTTTGTTGAGGAGGTGACCAGAGTGGTTATGTGGGACTCCCGTATGGGCTAATGAGACCCACAGTGTACCTACCCACTAAAACCCCCCCTGACTGGCCGACTCGCCGCCTTGTGGTGAGGTTACGGGAACGCATACGCACACATCAGTGACCTCGCCGGCGGCAGCTGCCCGAAGCGGCTCCTCTGCAGATGCCCGGGGGCCCTCCACGTGAGGCACGCCAGAAGTTTTATCTCTACCTGTTCAGTAGGGGTCCGCTCTGAGTCCGCTACGAGATCATGGGTGCGGACAATCCAGTGCAGTGTCTACCCACGCTGCGCCTGCCGAGCTTGATCGCCTCCTTGTACGAGTATAGTAAATACTCGTAATTAGGTTCTTCTAAAACTATAACTACTAGGTAAGTATGATTCTAGCAAACTGAAGAAGACAAATAACTAATCGCAGGAGGAATTTATAGTATACCTGACTATGTTAAATAGTTGCTTCACTTCAATACTGATACGTAGATAGTGATACTACATAGTCCATTGCCAAAATATCTAGTTTAGCAATCACTTTTACTAGAACGTGTCATTAAAAAGCATTATGAAAGTATTTTCGTATTATCTTTGACCTGTTTCCATATTTTCGTAACAGCTTTTACTATAAAAGTGGAGGTTTAATCATAGGTAATCATTGTGATTTCTCTTGTCTAGAAAATAAGTAAAATATGTCACGCTTCGTGGTACTTGCTCTGTGCCTTCAGGCCTGCCTCCAGGTAATAAATTTACTATTTCCTTACTAAACCAGGAAATAAGTATTTGTTTTTTTAATAACAATGTTTCGCTAATGGTTTAGTTTGATGGTTAAATAGATAAGGTACTCGTATACCAATGCTTGACATTTTGGTACCGTCTATCTTAACTCATAGCAATTTAGGTGAATACCGGAATGTCAATTATTGGAATATAGGTGTCAAATATTGAAACGTTTAGGTACCTTATTCATTATACTTTCCAAATTTAATGTTAATGTGGCTACTAAAACTGCGTATAATTTAATTTGCTAGTTTGTAATAAAATAGTTTGTCTTGCAAAAGCTATGATAAAGTTGATACCTAGTTCTATCATAAGGTCAAGGGCCCATTTCAAAAAGTCTTGTAAAATGTAACTCCAGGTTAGGCTCCCACTGGAAGCATCTTTCTGGCTTTAGAAATCACAAGCCTTTGTGAATTGGGCTATAGCAGTAATAATAGCGGAAATAAAATATAGCCTATAACAATCTAAAGAGTACAATCTACAACAAATTAAATATTTTTGTAAATCGGTTCCGGAGTTCGCCCATTACATGCAAACTTGCAAAGCTATGCAATCTCACAGACACTTCCTCTTTATAATATTAAATATCTCGCTGCCCGCCGCGTATTAAAAAGATCGCAGGTAATTTTTTTTAGTGACGGGCTTCCGTGTTCCACATATCCCAGAGCCCCTATTAATATTAGTATGAATGGATTGCTAATTTGAATAATTTTCCACAGACTGTGCTCAGCCAACAGTGCGGTTGCCCTCAAATCTCCTACAGCCCGTCCAGCGTAGGCATCAGCGTGAGCGCACCCAGCGTGGGCAAAGCCAGCTACTCCGGCTCATACGGCGGCGTGGGCACCGGGCAGGTGGGCGTCACGGGCGACATCGGCGCGAGTGGCCAGACCGCCGTCGTCGGCTCCGTGCCCGTGCTCGGCTCGGTCCAGTTCAGCGGCACCGTGCCCGCCGCCGGCTCCGTATCCATCTCCGGACATTGCGCATGCGGATGCAACTAGATTAGTGTGAACGATATGATACAGAGACAGAATATAATGGAAAAATAAACCATCCTCGTCTGTAGCCCCCGACAGGATTCGAACCTGCGACCTTTCTATTAACGCTAGACTGCTCTACCAACTGAGCTACGAGGACAGTGACGCAAGTTGTATATTTTTCCACTATATTCCCGCTAAGACTAGCGCCCTCTCTGTATCGAATTATAGACTTGTTTCACATCATATCGTTTATAAAAATGATCGGGGTAACTTCCTCGTTAAAAATAACACGAAACAAAAATATTTAATTAAATAATTTGTTTCGTGAAAAGGGTAGATTAGTGTGTTCCGTGAACTAATATAATTTTCATTATAAATACATTATATTTTATTTTACTGCATTGATATATATTTAACTGGTTTAAGTTTGTTAAACCTGCTAAAAGTGGCATTGAAACACATGTTTCATGTGCTCTGCCTTTAGGGATAAAGGCGTGAATTTTAAGTTTGTTACAATGTTGTGACTTAAGGGGTGAAAAGTGGTTTAAATAGGTCGATTTTTGAAGGAGAACAACATTCGAGAGTAGGGCCGGATATTCTTGTATGGGATGGGGTGACCAGTTTACTATCGTTTTAAGCGACATGAATATACATAAGCATGTGAACTTATCCGGTAAAACACGATGGGTAAACATTTTCGGTAGCTAAAGGAAAACATCGCGAGGAAGCCGGTCTAATCCCACCAAGGTCTTGTTTTCTCTCTGGGTTGGAAGGTCAGATGCCAGTCGCTTTCGTAAAACTAGTGCCTATGCCAAATCTTGGGATAAAATGTCAAAGCGGACACCGGCCCTTTTAGGGCACAACTGGGCATAACGCTAGGAGGATGATGTTATACCTACTCGTATCTATAGCAGTCACTCAGTAATATGTAGGTAATGAATAAGTTACAACTATGTAAATACTAGCCAGTATATGCCGCTAGAAAACAGCTGCAAATTACATAAGGGTTGACCCTGGTTGAAGGTGAAACTTCGTCATCTACCTAGTGTTGATGACATTGAATGCATACAGATAATTATATATTAATTTATTCAAGACAATTAATAAAAACAAACATAATAAAACTTAACCTATATGTAAAAAAATTGGCATAAATCGCCGTCAACGGGCAAGGTGCCCAGAAGACTGGCCGTATTCCCTCGCTATATAGCGATACTAATACGCTGTGCGAAATAGTGGCCAGCCCTCTGGTCGCCCGAGGTTTCTATTAAGCGCGTCGCCAAATCTTTATATAGACGACGCGCACTTGGCCCCCATAGCCCCAAGGTTTCAACGCCAAACGCCGCAAACATGTAGCTGTTTCCTAGGACGGCATATTTGCGGCGCTTGGGGCTTTCGGCAGATGATGCTGCAGCGCCAGCGGTGGCGCTGGTGCTTGGAACATGGGATGGTGCCAGGGTATCAACACAACTAGCATCCCAAACTAGCGGCTGACCCATGCTCCAAGGCACCAGCGTCATTCCGTCAGGCCTCTTGCCGTCGTCCCTGGCCAGCCCGCTGGGCTCGAGGACTGCCGGCACTCTCGCACTGACAAGGGCCCGACGGATAACATCATTAATACTGGCGTGGCGGGAGATCCTACCAGCGCTCCGGACACAAGAGAGGCCATGGTGGCCCAATATGTCTACCATGGCGCCGCATTAACAGCGATGTGGCTGATTTGTTGATGCCCCCAAACGCAAGCTAGCTGCCAGGTGGAAGGTGGTGTTATCTAGAAAAGTACCTATGTTTGGAGTAGGGCTCCCGCTACACGTGTTAACCCGCCCGCCCGAATACCCGTGTTCTTAAGCCCGCGGTGCTAAGCGCCCGTTCTACACGGACACGCCCGAACCCGCCCGGTCCGCGGGCGGGTACCCGGGTACCCGTGTACCCGTACACACGTACCCGCGGGTTCTAATTACACGCGGATTCGGACCGTCCGTGGCCGTTCGAGTTGAGGCAAATAGAATATAATTATTTCATTTTACTCTATTGGCATTAGCAACTCTATGGGTTTGGTGTGTATGATGTTGTTTTATATTAGGTATGTGACAAAAGAAAACATCGCAGGAAGTCCATGTTTACTCTATTGCGTCATAATCCTACTTATATTATAAATGCGAAAGTTTGGATGTTTAGATGTTTGTTACTCAATCACGCTTTAACGGCTCAACCGATTTGGATGAAATTTTGCACGAAGATTTTAGCCTGGATTAAAATATAGGATAGTTTTTCGAGAGAAGTCGCGGGCGGAAGCTAGTATTGTATAAACCTAGTATTTTATTTAATGATTGCCCAACAAAGGGCACGCAAACTGTTTAACTTTTATTAATAGCCGCTTAAAGATATATAGCTTAACAAAAAGAGTAGGTAAGTAGAGTCAGCCAAGAAAGTGTTCTACCGCTTTTCGACTTTATTGCATGCAAAATAAGGTCCAAAAGTTGTAGACCACTTTCTTGGCTGGCTGACTACATGAGAACTATTTAATTTTAACGGAGCGCTTATTGTATTGTACAGTCGAGGAAATTTAATGTTTAGCACTTTTGATCCTTAACGTCATTCAAATAGAGTTGACATTTGCCAATCCTTCATTTACTTCGACCGTACATGCCATTATGATTCTAAATAAGGGACTGAATGTGGTATCGAAATTAAGGTTTTTAATTAACGGTACTTAATAAAGGTATTGCAAGGTATACGGTATTTAAACCGTACCTTTACTCACGAGGTTGAATATGAGCACCGAATAAAGGCACTGAATCAAAACGATACTTGCAACATTACTCTGCGTACGATACCTATATAAAGGATACAGTAATCATTTAAAAAGAAAGGTAGGAAAACGATATTGTGACAATTTGCTACCGCTTCAAAGTTTACCGTTATCATTATATAATACAAGTACTCGAACAAAACGATATTGCGACAATTTGCTACTGCTTCAAAGTATAGCGTTATCATTTAAAAAAAAAAGGTACTCGTACTAAACGATATTGCGACTATTTTGCTACTGCTTCAAAGTATACCGTTATCATTTTAAAATAAAGGTACCTACTCAAACAAAACGATACGTTAACTTTTACGTTACCGATTCAAAGTACGCCGTAATTATTTCGATATCGGATAACGGTAACGTAATTTAAGGGTATAGTATATCCGAAACTAGAGTAAATTCTATCAAATGAATGCAAGCAAAAAAACGATTTTGTGCTCTCATGATAAAGTAGTTTTCTGCTTGCGTTTTTGACAGGATTTTATCTTACAATTTCGGGCGTACATCGTTGATGTAGTTTAAAGAGGTAAAAATAATTAGCAGTAATTGCAGCAACGAGATTATAATTTGGATAGGCATTGTCAGTGTCTTGCAACTTTTTTTGGATAAACCCAAAATTCTTAGCGGGTAAACTATTGTTAAACAAGTCGTTGAATTCCAAAGCAATATTAAGTTTTATGCGTTTGGGATAAAGTCGAAATTTCAACAAAAAATGAAAGCTAATTACTTACGTCTTAAGACTCCTGAGTTTCCTTTGTTTGTTTTGTTCGTCGCCTGTCGGCGAAAAGGGTTTTATGGCATTTACCATTTTAATTACTTTCAAATAGGCCCGAACTTCATCGTTCTAAAGCAGGTAATAATTCTTTATCTGTTATCTTCGCCGACCTGAGCTGTGGTGTTTTACCGCTGAACGGATATATTAGGGAGGTGGAAGGGGTCACACAATACTACATAGTTTTAGGTATGCAAAATTTAATAAATGCAGTATAGTTGTGTGATTTGCAAGTTGCAGAATATTATTTAGCAAGCAAATAAGATTAATAAGAATGCCTGAGACTTGGCTCTACAAAATATCTAACAATTTTTTAAGGTAGAAGAGTCTTGAGACTTGGCCTCTTTTTTCCATGAAATGTTTTTTATGGGATATTACTATCATTTAGTACATTTGGTTTAGCTATTTACTATGCTCGCCTCATTACAATGATCTGCAATAAATATTTATACCTATGTTATTGTTCAACAGTTGTGATTAAAAAAAATGACATCATTTTGTTGCGATTTTCTTAGTTTTTTTTCTGTCAGATACTGAAGTGTGTTATTTAATTTGTGATACTGAGAGTTCGTAAAGGCCCACACAATCTGAAATAAATGTGACCAATTCTTAATAGATACATGCTTTTTAATAACTGATTCCTTCTCTTTGTGAGGTTATAAATAAAAGGTCGTGCTAATCTCGTCATTATTTCTAACATCTAAAATAAGAGCTGGTAACTATTCTGGTTCAAAACCAAAACTAGATTAATGCTACTACATTATTGTTCACATTTTAAGCTCAAATAAAAATCTTAATTTTCAGTTACCAAGCAGGCATTGTATAAACACGGTATATTTCAAATTTCATTCAATTTGAATCAGTGGTTAAAGAATTACAACCAGTCAAAGTTTCTAAATTTTGTCACTCACATACACACTGACCGATCAACAAAAGCGCTAATTTAGAACAAAATTAGTGTTAAGTGTTTGAATCAAGGTAAAACTAAAATATTTTGCAAATTTCCGTCCAGATTTCTAGATACGCATAAATAACTTTGCCAGCCCATATAAATATATAGGATTACTAAGTTACATTTGCAGTGAGTGGGAGAAAAAATTAAAAAGCAAGAATGAGACTGCAATCATATAACACAATAACCTACACAAAGAAGTGAGATGCCATAAAAAAAACATTCAATGTAAAAAAGAGGCCACGTCTCGAAATTCTTCCACCGTGTGACTTGGCAATCACACAATGCTGCATAGTTTTAGGTGTGCAAAAATCCATAAATGTAGTAAAGTTGTGTGATTACCAAGTGGCAGAATTTTATTTAGCTAGCAAATGAAGAAAAATAAGAATGCCTGAGACTTGTTACTACGAAATATCAAAGTCGACGACCGCTTTAGCCTAGTTGGTAGTGACGCTGCCTACGAAGCAAGAGGTCACGGGTTCGAATCCCGGTAAGGGCATTTATTTCTGTGATAAGCACGAATATTTGTTCCCGAGTCATGGATGTTTTCTAGGTATTTTAGTATTTATTTATCGATATAAGTATGTTTATCGTCGTCTCGTACAAGCTTTGCTTAGTTGGGGACTAGGTCAATTTGTGTAAGATTGTCTCCTTATATATTTATATTATATTTATCTCACACAACTTTTTAGGGTGGAAGAGTTTCGAGACTTGGCCTTTTTTTTTAAATGGAATGTTTTTTTAAGAGATAAAACTTACTAGCTTCTGCCCGCGACTCCATCCGCGTGGAACTCGTTTATATCCTATGTCCCTCCCCCAGACTCAAATCTCTATACCAAATTTTATCTAAATCGGTTCAGCGGTTTAAGCGTGAAGGGGTAACAGAAAGACACAGGCTTTCACATTTATAACAGTATGGATTCGTACTTTTTTTTAAATCTGAATTTGAGAAGGCGAACTTTACGTACTTTGTTATAATTTGTTACATTTATTAATCTGCTATTTTTATTCACAAAAAAAAGATGTTATATTTGCAAAGCTACGAACACTCATTTAGTACTTGTATGTACATTCTTAAAACTACGGGATAGTTCCTAGCTTCACACCTCAAGGACGGGTAGTACTACCCGCGTGTAATTAGCGCACGGGTACCCGTGTACACGTGTACACGTGTACACGGGTACCCGTGCGCTAATTACACGGATCCGTTCGGACCGGTCGCTTAAACCCGCGGGCGTGTTACACGGGCACGGGTACCCGACACGAATACACGAAACCCGGACACGACCGCGAGCCCTAGTTTGGAGAGGGTAGCGCCTGCACCCGACTCCCACTCCGCAGTCACAAGGAGGCGAGCACGGTCTGCCGAAGTAGTTGACGTATCTAAAAGGTTTTTCCGTACTAGCTGACAGAGCGGCTCGTCCCATTGCCTCTGCGAGCAGGGATAAGCAGGCGGGTCCGCGTCGGGACAGGTTATGGACGAAACGTTCTTGGCCTCGGAGCAGTGCGCGGCCTTCATAGATCCAATCCTACTAATATTATATATGCGAAAGTTTAGATGTTTGGATGTTTGTTACTCAATCACGCTTAAACGGCTTAACCGATTTGGATGATATAGCCTGGATTAACATATATAGGATAGTTTTTATCCCAGACGAAGTCGCAAGCGGAAGCTAGTGGAAGATAATTAAAAAATAAAACATGTCGTTTACACAATAGGTACAGGTCTACACAGAGATGCTTCATACCTCTTGATACGCAACCTGCTTCTTATAATTTAGAATCTTAATGACCTGGCCCTTCTTCAGACCATTATATTTACAAGCTTATATTTAGTTTCACCTGTCCCGTTGTCTGTCTGTAATCAAATCTTGCAAGTTAAATTTGACCCACTTCCCGGTGACGATTGAGCTGAAATTTTGGGTATAAGTATAGTTTGGATGACAATTCAATATTATGGTACCATCGAGCTGATCTGATGATGAAAACAGAAGGTGGCCATGGGAATTCAGTACTTAACCCACGTAACCCCGTTGAGTTTGGGCTCGTTAGAATCGACTTAATGGGTAGTTGATGAATGGTATACAGAAAAGTACAGTCGGCAATAAAAGCTTGTACCAAAATTGAGATTTTTGACACACACTTTTAATCTAGGAACTTAGCCTATATCATCCTCAAAAAATCACCTTTGCAGCTGCCGTCGTAATTTTTTTTTAGTGATTATTCCAATCGAACTAAATGACTAAACCTATGAATATTCTATTTTTGACTTCACTACATTCTTTGCAAGTAAATATGACAGACAGATATGCAATAGGGATGTTATCTCAGTCTTCAGCGACTGTTTATGAAAGCTCAAAAACGATTTGTTAGTATGAAGTTTGTTGAGAAATCTCTAAATATAAATAAATAAATGGAAACAACTGACGTCACGATTTTATTAGTTAAACATTTTTTTGATCTTTATGTGTTTGTGGCCTTTAAAATAGCAAAAATAAGTTGAAGCGTTATATTTTCCGATTTGTCGTGAGTTTTGTTTCAACGGGTAATTTAAGAATAAATTATTTTACCGCAGTTAACTAGGTAGGTACTGATATAGATATAACCCCGCAGGTCGCACGTTTCACCTACATACTTGGTCTGTCGATATTTTGCAACGCGTTGCGATGGTCGCGGCGCCGGCGGCGCCTATTTTGTGTCTTGGGTAATTATCATGTGCCAACAAGCTGATAATTAATAATTAGGTGGATTCCTTTTAGTTTTATGACGGTCCTCTTGACTCTTGTAGGAACTTTGAGATAAATCCATCTATAACAATGTTAAAATATTTGATGAAGAAACAACTTGTTGACAATGGAAACCAATTTAAGTATTTAGTAAGAAATTAGACACATTTTCGTGTTATCGTTGACCTATTTCCACATTTTCATTTAAATGTCAGTATAAAACTGTTTTCACAATGTAGCCTGAGCAGTTGTTTCATATAATTAGTGAAATTATATTCCGATTTTAAACGAGTGCTGACATTACAATGTTTTACTTTAATGATCTTGTGTTGTGCGTTCTGGCTTGTCTAATTCAGGTATTAGAATAATTCAGGTAGTATTTTTGATGAAAATTCATAAAATGCTTATAACGAATAGACCTTTTTTAACATGTCAGTGGTTTTTTTACCAATCTAAGGATTCGTGAATGTATTCATACAGTGTGGACCCGATACACCCAACCAATTTTAAAAACGCATTTCTAAGGCTAGCAAAAAAAAGTGTGAGACATGAAATACTTTCTTTTTGTAACACATTACCTTAAACAGACCATCAGCTTTTTTTCGAGTCGATCTGTTACTTTAATATTGTGTCAAAAACTGTGATGAGACTTTGTTTCATTAGAAGCAAGGTAACAATCAAAAGGGATCATTGTAACGTCATAAAATTGTAAATGAAATCAAATTATCTCAACGGTCGAGGCCGAATCGATCAAACTTTGTTTTATATTTCGGTTTCTGAATATGCTCAGGAATACACTTATAAATTATGTAGGATTATTCGAAACCACGGCACGTTTTTAAAAAATGTAATGAGTAACCATTTTGTTATTATTTTGTACAGACTGCTTTAGGCCAGTGTGGTTGCAATCAATTATCTTATGGAACATCGGGAAGCTGCGGGTCGTACGGCGGCGTGGGCACCGGGCAGGTGGGCGTGTCGGGCGACATCGGCGCGTGCGGCTCCACCTGCGTGGACGGCTCCGTGCCGGTGCTCGGCTCGGTCGGCTTCGGCGGCTGCGCACCGGTTTGCGGCTCCGTCTCTATCAATGGACAGTGTGCTTGTGGTTAATCAATTGAATATATTTTACAAGCTTTATATTAACTTGACCTGCTCGTATGTATGCAAGTATTTAAGTATGTAAGTAAGTTGTCCGTCAAAATTTGCAATCCATTTTCAGCCACTTGCCGTTATCCGATTACGCTGAAATTTTGGGTGTTAGTATAGTTTAGAAGACAATTCAATATTATGGTACCATCGAGCTGATATGATGATGAAGACGATGGTCGCGATAGGAATTCAGTATTTAACCGACGTAACCTCGTTGAGTTTGGGTTCGTTAGAATCGTCTCAATGAGTAATTGATGATGGTATACAGAAAAGTACAGTCGGCAATAAGAGCTTGTAGCTAAAATGATTTATTGTCAGAAACTTTTTTATTTACTTACGTACTTTTACTTACTACTAGGTAATTACTTTATTTTCTTTTTTTTTCTTTTGTCGATTAAGGCGACTAAATAGACTAGCTCTTGCACGCAACTACATCGCCTATACTCGGTAATCCCCTTAAGTGATTAATGCTACGCCTGTGCAAAATGTACGATTTGACTTCCTATAGGTGCATTATCAATTAGAAGCTTTAACTACCCCTTTTAGGGATGATTTCCGGGATAAAACTATCCTAAGTATATATATATAGGTACTTACCAAATTTCATCTTAATCGGTTTACCAGCTAAAGTTTTGAAAGTTTACAGACAGACAGACAAATTTTTGTATTAATAATCTTAGTATGGATAGTACTCGTATTTCTAAGAAAAATAATTCAAAGAAATACGAATACTCATCCGCTTTATAATATCGTAAACTTTGATGACGCAATATGTACATTAAAGAGCAATGAGTCGATCGATACTTGGATTTTTAAGGGAAAAGATGAATAACAAACTGATATTTTCAATTGTTAAATCTATTTAGCCAGTCAGGAGACAGCGTTAGTATCCACTGCATCCACACCCGGTAGAAGTAACGCCGTCACTGCCGTGCTAAACCAGGACCAAACTATTGGGTTGGGACAATGCAACTGCGCGCAGGTACGATATGTTTGTAATGCCCCATTTTTTATTTTATTTTATTTTATTGGTATTCAGGATAACAACAGCCGTAAATATAACTAAAACATATTAACGCTTACATAAAATAAGGCCTATAACAGTCATCCATTGAATTACATAGGTAACGATAAAAGTTAACAAAAATAAGAAAACCATGAGAATGTACAATACACACAAATGCTCGATACGCTAGAAATTCTAAGTACATACCGGTTGTAAATTTAAGTAATCTAATTTAATTTACAACTTAAACGTATTTTTGTTTTAATTTCATTAAATTTACTTCAGATACAAAAACCATGACAATTACATTAGTTGCAAATCAGACACCAGCTCAAATCCATCCATAAAATAAACTGAAGTTTTATTACTAGTAGAATAAGTAGGAGTTAAAAATTTGGAGAGGTACCTTATTATAACGTACCTACAACTAATTGCATATCCCTGGCACCCGGGAACACATAGCTTGAAAAAGTTATGATATAAATTATTAGATAAATTGTAATAAGGTATATGTAACTATTTAACGAACGGATTATTTATTGACAGTAAAATTAAATATAAATGTAAATTACAGGAATAAATTAGAAAATAAACTGATTTGTATTAAGTTTAGTTATCGCTCAACAAAACGGAATATATATATTTTTTAAATTTATATTTAGACCCTACAAAAGGATCAGCAGTGCAGAATTCAGTGTTATACAAGTGAGGGATCCGTGATAACACGGCGTTAGAACCAGTTAGTGAAGTGGAAGGGAACATGAAACAGAGTTGTGTGCCGAGTTCGACGTCTTGGGACTCGAAACGATAGGCCAGATAATAGTTCAGGGCAGTCCAAACGATTTCTAGTTATATCGAAAAGTAGACTCATATCAGCCAATTTGCGCCTGTCCTCAAGTGAAAGGAGGTTGTATGCCCGGCAATTAGCTTTGTACCCAACAGATGTTTTCTTAAATTTAAAATTGAAATGAGCTACAATTTTTTTTTGGATTTTTTCGATGCGGTCTTTATGAACGGCATAACAAACTGACCAGATAGTTGATGCATATTCAAGGATGGATCTCACATATGCGTAATATACGACTTTTAAACATGACAAGCTTTGGAAAGGTTTACAGGTCCTCATGACGAAGCCTAAACTGCGATATGATCTGTTAACAATGGATTCAACGTGATCTCTCATTGTCAATTTGGAATCTAGAATCTAGAATCATGAATCGGCAGTGCAATCAAACCATCTAACCATGACCATTATAGCGTGCACTGGCGTCGAGTTTGGAGAGGAATCAGGAATCGGCAGTGTAGAAGACTAGGTCATCATTAACAAAGCTAAGGCGAGACACTCTAAACAGTCATCCATGATTAGGGTAATTTTAAAACATTAACCAGTATTCAAACTTACCTGCACTAGCCTCTACCATTAGGTGAAATGATTACGTCTTGGTATTTTTTTTAACTGTAAAAAAAATAACAAGACATGGACTGCCATACAAACTTTTTTACAGTTCGGTAAATTTGACAAATTTATAACATTTCAGGAAACAGCATTAAAAAGAAGAGGCGGATAGACATACAGTTACTCTCACATTTATAATATTAGGATGAATTGCAATGCGCTTGTACTTAAATAACCAGTTAATTATTAGACAGTATTAGTTTTGTTTTTCTGCTCAAATAACAGTAGTACCTACGTGTACCGTGAAGTCTAAAAGGATTACACACATCTGTATTAAAACGCAATAAGACTTTGTTTAGATTACTTGGAAATCTTTGTTCGCGTTGCTACTTTCGCTACTGACTGTACCAATATGTTAATAATTGTGTTTCCTTTGACAGACTGCTCTAAGCGGGCAGTGTAATAGTTTGGGTACGCCTTGCCTCAGCCTGAGTACGCCCAGCAATATCGCCCGGAGTGCACCCCGTGTAAGCCTGAATAGATACTTTGCACTTTGTTTAGATTACTTGGAAATCTTTGTTCGCGTTGCTACTTTTGTTACTGACTGTACCAATATGTTAATAATTGTTTTTCCTTTGACAGACTGCTCTATGCGGGCAGTGTAATAGTTTGGGTACGCCTTGCCTCAGCCTGAGTACGCCCAGCAATATCGCCCGGAGTGCACCCCGTGTAAGCCTGGATACACCTAGCTGTACCGTAAACGCACCCAGCGTTGTCAGTGTCCCCAGCGTACGCCAAAGTGCTCCCCGCCGAGCTTCCCCCATCAGTGTTAGCGTGCCCAGCTGCGGGTCATACGGCGGTGCCGGCGCCGGGCAGGTCGGCGTGTCAGGCGACATTGACGCGAGCGGCCAGACCGTTGTCGTCGGCTCCGTGCCGGTGCGCGGCTCGGTCGATTTCAGTGGCTGCACGCCGACGTCCGGTACCGTCTGTATCTCCGGACAGTGCGAATGCTGCGATTGTTAATAATAAATGATTAGAACACATATTCAACAATGTAGTTTTATTTGAGCGTTATTTCCCATTCATCTGATACAAAGAAAAAATTAACTGTGATCGAATGTCACCTAACGTGGGAATCAAAGCAATGCTGTTTTTGACAGTCCTAACTTTTTAGACAACTCATTTTGGTGACGGCGGTGCACTGGAAATTATCGCATGCTTTGAAACGCCGTTCTGGCTAGATTAAGAAACAATAAGGTTTGATTTCCAGATATATGATTCTTGACTATATGATTGTTTATCTGATTTGATCGATACATGATTGCCTAAAATTTCCTCCATAGAAAAAAAATCCACAGTTGGGTCTTTATTTTCCTTTTTTTACTCAGCATACTTAACCAATACATTATTTTACGACACAATCAAGTTAATACTACCTGTAGTATTTTATCTCATCTAAAATCTCACTTAATGAAATATAAATAAAACTTCACTAAGTTAGGTATTTATCGAAATTTGTCCAAAAAAGCCATTCCCGAAGACTGTTGCATCTCTTTTTCTCGTGCGCGGAAGGTAAAAGCGTGTCTCTGTCTAGGGGGCGTGGTCGACTCGAATCAAGGCATCCCCTAATATCTGAGCTTCTGTGAGAGGATGGATGACAGGCAATCAACTGTATTAATGTAATTACATGTGTTTTGTCTTGTTTAGTGTCGTTTCATGACGCATTGGTTTTGCTGTAATGTCATGTTAACATGTTTTCAATAAATAAATAAATATTAATGTCATGCTCAAGTGAAGGAGTAATCATCTTCAATTGAGCGTGACAAGAGCTACAATATGACTTTGGTTTATTAAAAAGGGTGACTTGTTTGCGAGCCAATGATCCAAAGATTGTTTTATTGATTCATTAGCCTGTAGACTCTAGTTGGTAATTATTTGGCACGCAATACCTTTATTCCCATGCAGGACTGGCGTAGCAATTAATATTTCCCCCACCGGACAGGAAAACGAAAGCGAAAAGATGTCTTAGATCTAAAATTGGCTCAAATAGACACAATCTTATATATTCACTAGCAGTTGCCCGCGACTTCGTCCGCGTAGAACTTGAGAAATATTATTGTTTTAAATTATTTTAGGCCTAACCTTAATTATCGCTGTCCCAAACAAACTTCTACCATCTTGAGGGATGATTCTCAAGATAAAAACAATCCTAACTAAATCCTTCCAAGGGTCTCAAATTATCTCTATGCCAATGTTCATGTGATTCCGTTCTGGGTTTAGGCGTAATAGGTTTAAATTGCTAAACCTAAATTGAAACGTCCGTTATTAAAATATACATACTTATTTTAAATATTATCACACGTTTCTAACTAGTTCAATTGTTTGATTTCATAATGTATTAAAGGATTGTTTTTATGTCTACTAAGCTACATTACCTACTGAATTTTTTGCCTAAATCCGTTTAGTAGTTTTAAATACGTTAGTCCGAGCTGCCTATATAGTTTTGAAAGTAAAATTACTTTCCATCTCCATCCGCAGTCCCCTTTTAACGGTGTTAGAGAATAAATTATATCTTTTCGGTTTGTGATCATCGCAGTTCTAACCTAACCTACTTTTCTGGCAACTGTTCGGTTCTGTAAGGGTCGCAGTTAATAAATAAATAAATATTAGGGGACAATCTTACACAAATCGACCTAGTCCTAAACCAAGCAAAGCTTGTACTATGGGTACTAGACGACCATAAACATACATAAATAGATAAATAAATAATTAAATACATAGAAAACATCCATGACTCAGAAACAAATATTCGTGCTCATCACACAAATAAATGCCCTTACCGGGAATCGAACCCACGACCTCTTGCTTCGTAGGCAGGTTCACTACCAACTAGGCAAAAGCGGTCGTCAAAAGTTCTAACTTAACCTAGCCTACTTTTCTGGATTATGTATTCTGAATTAATGGCTTTCCAAATAGTATATATGTCTGACCGAAGAATTCCCTTACTTCTAAAAGTACCTGTTCCCCATACTTTCAACCCGTCTTAACCTCCAACCTTAGTGGAAGAATATAAAAAACGCAGTAATTTGTTTTCTAGTCCTTGACCGAAGTTACAGTTCCTTTATTTTAAAATTGTCTTGTTGCCCGTATACATTTCCAACTCCTTTAAGCCCTTTTAGGGGTGAATCTTGTTTAACACCCAATATTTTTTTCTAGTCTTCAAAGAAACAGTCTAAAACCGAAGTTACAAATCTTTTACTTTAAAAATGTCTTGCTCGTCATACAGACTTATAAGTTATAACCCCTTATGGGATTAATTAAAAAAAAACACTGAAATCAGTTTTGTAGTTTTCAAACAAACAGTCTAAAACCGATGTTGCAAATCTCTTACATTAAAAATGTTTTGCTCTCTACACAAACTTCGAACCCCCTTTTAACCCTCTTAGGCGATAAATAAAAAAACGCTGAAATTTGTTTTGCAGTATTTTAGCATACAGGCTGACATAAGTTACAAATCTCTCACTTTAAATTTTTTCTTGCTCTCCATACAAAGTTTTCACCCCTTTTCAACCCCCTTAGGGGTTGATTTTCCAAATCACTTAAAGTTCTTTTTTGTATTCAAATAAGTAATGTCTACAAAGTTTCAAGTTTATAGCTCAAAAGGAAACGTTTCCCTCATATAAACTTTGAACCCCTATATAACCCCCTTAGGGGTAGAATTTTCTAATACGCTGACAGTTCTTTTATTCTATTCAAATAAGTAATGTTTTTACAAAGTTCCAAGTTTCTGGCTCATAAAATAAAGTTCCCACCATACAAACTTTGCACCCCTATTTAACCCCTTTAGAGGGGACTTTTCTAAAAAGCAGAAAGTACTTTTATTGCATACTAATAAGTAATCGTTCTTCAAAGTCCGTCGTTGTATAAAAAAAAAAAAAAGTTTCAAGTCTCTAGTTCAAAAAATAATTGTTTGTATGACCACAGGTAAACAATTCCCAACTCGGTGATATGCGACGGTATTAGGCATAAACTTTAGATTGTACGCGCGTCAGTTAGATCTAAATGTCACTTTTTACAAGTTTTTATTTAGTTTCACCTGTCCCGTTGTCTGTCTGTCTGTAATCAAATCTTGCAAGCTAAATTTGACCCACTTCCCGGTGACCGATTGAGCTGAAATTTTGTGTATACGTATAGTTTGGATGACAATTCAATATTATGGTACCATCGAGCTGATCTGATGATGAAGATAGAAGTTGGCCATTTGGTTGGAATTCAGCACTTAACCGACGCAACCCCGTTGAGTCTGGGCTCGTTAGAATCGTCTCAATGAGTAGTTGATGATGGTATACAGAAAAGTACAGTCGGCAATAAAAGCTTGTACCATAAAATATTTTTTTAACAGAAACTTGTTATATGAAAAAATGACACTTAAATTGTCCTAACGCGCGTTCGGAACGTTACGTGATTTCCCCTCTTATCGACAATATGACACGTAAACCATACGAGCGATTCTGCGAATATTTTATTATGATACGTTTTAAGCGTTTTTAACACCACTTCAAATAAAACCCACATTGTCATTGCATGTTATTTTTATTTCATTCGTCCAATAATTAAATCAGTTACATCCGCATCCGCATTGTCCGGAGATGGAGACGGCACCTGTTGCCGGCACCTTGCTGCTGAACTCGACCGAGCCGAGGACCGGCACGGAGCCGGCGACGGCGGTCTGGCCGCACGCGCCGATGGTGCCCGACACGCCCACCTGCCCAGTGCCTGCGCCGCCGTACGACGCCCCATTGCTGGACGAACCGCTACTGGACTTGCTCACGCTGATTTTCCCAACGCCACCAAGTCCGCAGGATCCGTAAGACTTTTGGCCCAGAGCAACCTGACAAGAGAAAAACAGAAGTACTTAGATATAATAATTTAGATATAAGAAAATAAACGTGATTGCGGCACAGTAGTAGTAGTACCAACTTGGTTTTTTGGGTTCTGTAAACCTAGTGACAAAAACGAAACCCTTATACCTACTTCCATCCTGCTCGTCTTTCCTGGTGTCACAGGTATTTTACTTAAATACTGTAAGGTGTAAGTCAGGTAACAGTTAAAACTGTAAGCTGTAACTTTAACATATAAGGTGTAAATATATGATTTAAATACGGAATGCAGGAGTATTATTTAAGCCGTGAAGTCAAATGACAGAAAAAAAAACAATGTATGTCAACATGCGCTACATCAGTCGATATAGATCTTTAAAAATAAATATAAGATCTTAGCAAATGTATTAATTAATTGAAAATATTCGAAGATCGCTTAGAAAGTCACATAAATTGTTTATAGCGGCTACCCAACGTATTACGTAGGGGAAATAATCCGTGTATAAGCGAATTTTGGCATAGTTGTAGGTAAATGTGTCTTAAACAACATACTAAAACTACTTGTGTGGGAGGGCTGGAGCTAACGGGTAGGGGGGGTGTATACACTTATTTATAGACATAGGGAGGGAAGGAGATGGACGTAATTATTTAACTGATACCCCTAAGGAGGTATGTAAGGTAAGATATATATTTACCTGGATCAGGCAAGCACACAGCACAAGGATAGCGAAGCGAGACATTTTATGATCCGATACTTTTCTTCGTCGAAAGAAATGTAATGCTTTTACCAATATTTCTTCCACTTTTATACCAACAATTTCACATGATATGGGGAAATTAGGTCGGTGATAAGTTGATAACACACCTGTATTTTGTTATTTCTTTGCCAGTGAAAGGGGTTATGAAACACGTGGCAAAACGCAACTACTTTATCACTTTTTACAAAAAAACCGAGACTGGATACACGTCTTTGGTTGAGCAATTGATAAAAATGGCTCAATAAAACCTGAAGGCGGTATCAAAACGAGTCAAAGTAAATTTGTCGTACACAAAATGATGTTCAAGACAGTAATCTTGTGCGCTGTCGCCTGTTTGGTTCAGCAGGTACTTATTAAAGTTATAACTATTTGTATCGAAGAAGTAAAGTAAGAAACACATAATAAGGGCCTGTTTCACAATCGCCGGATAAAGTTATCTGGGAGTTAAAATTATTGCTATCCTTTTCTCCCGTCATATAAAAGAAAAGTGACAGCCAACATTTATCTGACGCATATGTTTTAACTGGAGGTTGTGAAACAGGCCCTAAGAAAAATAATGACTTTTTATTGTAACTACAAGATACATTGATATGTTCAAGACCTGGTTCTCAAACACCACAGGTATCCCTGTGTCTGAGGAGCCAATTCCATATTATTAAGTAACAAAAATAATAATAATTCAAAATATTTTTATTAGCATAGTTGTTTACTCTTCGGCGAACTATTTGATTTAACGTTAAACGTGTATGCCATATTTTTATAGAAATAATTCTTTAACAGTCATGTACTTAACATCACCAACGCATACTCATCTTTTGTCTTTTCATTTTGCCATAAAAATGAGAATAATACATTTCTTATTCTATTACGCACACATAGTAGATATTTACGATACAAGTGCCGAAAATAGGAAATTCGCAACGAGTGGTGATAAATTAAATGTTTTAAATCGACACGAGTTGCGAATTACCTATTCGCACGTGTATCGTACAACGTTTTACTGTACTTATAAGGCTCTTTAAAGTTTCGATATATGCACGGAAAGTGCTGTTTACGCACTAGTGCGGGAAAGTAGCACCATATGTACTGTAATAGTTATTTACGATACAAGTGACAAAAATAGGAAATTCGCAACGAGTGGTGATAAATTAAAACACGACCGAAGGAACCGTGCAACGTTTTACTGTACATATGGCTCTTTAAAGTTTCGACATATGCACGGAAAGTGCTCTTTTCCGCACTAGTGCGGGAAAGTAGCACCATATGTACCTACCTACTGCAAAATATGTTTTCTCAAACATGCAATGAAATATTGACGTTGTGTTCTTCATAATGGGCTTTGAAGTGTGTTTCGGGCGGAGCGAGACGAGAGATCCTAGGCCTGCAAGATGATCTTTTTTAATTTTCATTCCACAATATGTGGCACAGGTTCACGGCGTTCAGCCATGAAAATTAAAGTTAAATTTATTTCAATTGCATGTTTGAGAAAAGCACTATACGTGCCTCGGCGTGAAAAGGGGTTGCCAGCCTCATAACTATCCGACCTCGCTACGGTCGGCCGTCTATATGTAGTCGGCTGGCAACCCCTTACTTCCCGGCCTCCGTAGTAATGTAGTATTATAATGTATACTTATTCGAGGAAGTATAATTAAACTTGACTTTTAACTTTTCAGTGTATGGGGTCTTGTTATCAACCAATAAAGCCCAGCTGCGGTTGCGGTTCCGGCCAAGTGGTCATCAAGGAAATCGAAGAAATTGAAAAAATCAGCTACCGCCCTGCCTCCATCAAGTCGGGCTACTCCGGTGGGAATTCCCGCTGCGTGTCCATCGACGTGCCCAGCAACGGCGGCGCCCTAGCCGTGACCAGCATCGGCGGCATCGCGCCTTCCGGCATCGCCGTCGCCACCGACCTGGGCCTGGCCGGAGACCTGGTGCTCTCCGGCGAGCTGCCGTACCTGACCGCGGTGGCGTTCGAGGGCCAGTTCGCGACCGGCGGCGAGGTGCCCGTGTCCTACGGCTGCGGAGACGGCTGCATCGCCATCACGGAACAGATCGGAGGCATTAATGCCGGCGCTGGGGCGTATGGCATCAATGCCGGCGCTGGCGCTCATGGCATCTCCTCTATCAACAGCTGTGGCTGCCAATATTAAAACTGATTGATAGGAATATTTAAATATGGAAAATATGTTTTTTTTTAATTCCTTATACGCTGTTTTTTGACTCATGTTTATAGCGGTAGTCGATTTCGTAAAAATAGGTTGTTCCTATACGGTTGTGCCCCAAGCACCTAATCTTGTGATTAGGTGCATGGGGTCCCGGGTTCCTTTAGAGTACGACCGGGAAAAATGCTGCTAGGATGATGATGATGATGATTTATAGTTGTAATTCTAGTAATTGTAAGTCTTCAATGTCATCATGCTCATCCTCCAACGTTTTGTTGACGAATGAGCGTAGGGTCCACTTTGGCTTTCTCGATGAGAAGTTACTATAGTCCGACCGCTTCACGTAATCCTCGCCTGAGGACTATAAACAACATATACATAATCAACAAGATTCTTGATACGCCCCAGGTGTATTTAGGATGTTTATAGGTGCCTATAGGTAGCTGTCGCAATGGGAATTGAGATCGTCGTGTCATCTATCGCGGAGTTTTTGGAATAAGTGTCCTTTTTTTCTCCATATGGCAATGAAATGTCAGATATGCTTCTACTACATTTACTAACCAAATAACAAATTTCGAAACATAAGCCTACATATGGGACTGGACCGGGCACGTCTGCCGCAAGCCAGAAGCGTTGTGGGCTACAATTACCACCAAGTGGGTCCCACAGAACCGAATACGGCGTCTCGGTAGACCACGTAGGAGATGGCGAGACGAACTTGACGTCTTTGACCAAAACTGGTGGGAGTCTGCCCAGGAAAGGGATGTGTGGAAGAAAAAGAGGGCGGCCTTTGCCCAGCAGTGGGACACTTAAGGCTCTTATATAAATAAATAAATAAGCCTACATATTGATAAAAACTGAATAAGTACATAAACAATACCAGGAACTTCCCCCAAGACCAGGGAATAAAATATGAATTGCATAAAGCAATGCACCTTCCGAAGAAGTTATGATGACGGATGCGAAACATAATGCACTTAGCTACAAAAGTCACATATTTTTTCAATGCGTTTTTAGGTCATCGACATATTCACACGTCTTTATTTACGATTTAATTACAGCGTATTAAGGCGCCGTAGGTTCAGCGAAGTTAAGCGAACAGAGTTTTTGAAACAATATAATGCGTCTGTATACTCTGTATATGGTTTCAAAAAAATACGAATAGTAATTTTTAGGCTTTTTTGCAGGGAAATCAGTGCTTCGACACATGATTAAGCAAATTTCGCTCGATAGAAAAAAATCACGAACATAGGTCTAAAACACACAAAAATACACTTAAAATATTCGTAACAAATTATGCACAAAACTATAAATATTAAAATTGCTTCTAAAAATCGGCAATATCATGTTTGAGAGAAATCAGTGTTTACAATTTTATTTATTTAAACGGCCAAACAAAAAAAATTCAAAAAACATGATATCTGCGCTTCCGAGCATGCACTTCCATCTCGCTCACGCTTATGCTCAGTGAGAGGGAGAGAAGACCATGAACCTACGGCGCCTTAAATATAGTTCAAACATAATCGGTCTTTATAAAAAAAAAATATATATAGCGCTATTTTGTCATTCGGCACAAATGGAAAATCGTCAAAACCCACGTTAACACAATATGTGTCTATTGTTACATGAAATAAAAGATTATTTTTTTTAACACGATATTTTATGAGCATTTTGAAATTTATCTTTTGTCAAAATGAACCCAGACCAAATTGAATTTTGTGCAGTTTGAAATAGGTTCATACGTGCAAAGTAAATGTTGTCTTACGAGTATTAACATCAAAAGTTAAAATGAAAATCAACTATTTTGTACAAAATTCAGATACGACGTGTTTCCGATTGGTCATCATTTTGGAGTGTACGTAACGAGTAACGAGGGAGGGAAGCGAACGAATTTCTTTGCTTCAGCTTGGGCCGAAAATGTTCCAGAGGTCAAGATGTCCGGATGACCCGCTTTCCCGCTGTTCTCCCCTACAGGTTGCATTTCTCGACCGATTCTCGTGAAATTTTGGGAGCAGGTTCCTTGATTTTTTGTCGAGTCACTTTTTCGAGATTAAAAAAATTATAAAAAGACAGGCTCGTGAGTTGAGGAGTTCTACTGCTCATTGAGCCACTTCGCTTTTCGTATTTCTTTCGACCTATATCAAGAAAACCTATGTCTTACTTAAAGGAAGTATATAAATTTTAGCATTATTCAGGCTGAACCATTTCCCACGTCAACGATTTTTAAATTGACATTATTCAGATTTGGCCAATAATTTCGAATTGTCCAATTTTCATTTTTGCTGAATGACAGTAAATCAAAATAACGATGACTGAGGTATTCAAATCAATTACTAAGACGTGAGTGTAAACTGTATATTAAAAAAAATATTATAGTAGCAACAAATAGCTGATTTAATTGCATCCGCATCCGCACTGTCCGGAGATGGAGACGGAGCCGCAGGCGGGCACGCAGCCGCCGAAGTCGACCGAGCCGAGCACCGGCACGGAGCCGACCACGCAGGTGGAGCCGCACGCGCCGATGTCGCCCGACACGCCTACCTGCCCGGTGCCAATACCGCCGTATGACCCGCAGCTGCTAATCCCGCTCGACGACCCATAGGAGTACTGGTTGCAACCGCATGTCTGGCTCAGAGCCATCTGTGGTTAAAAAAGGACATTTTAATTATATCATTTTGTTTTATTTTGTATCAGTATTATTTGTGAATTGCGTACAATAATAATACATTACTACTGAGGCCGGGAAGTAAGGGGTTGTCGGCCGAGTACATGTAGACGGCCGAGCGTAGAGAGGTCGGATAGTTATGAGGCTACCCCTTTTCACGCCGAGGTTGTATAGTGCTTTTCTCAAACATGCGATGAAATAAATAAAAAAACTTCAAGAAGTCAAACTTTAATTGTTATGGCTGAACGCCATGATCCTGTGCCACACATTGTGGAATGGAGATTAAAAAAGACCATCTTGCAGGCCTAGGCCTCCAATTATGAAATGCCATTACGGGTCTCTCGTCTCGCTGCGCCCGAAACGTGACACTTCGAAGCCCAAAGAACAGAACGTCAATAGTTCATTGCATGTTTGATAAAAGAGTATTTGTATTGTACTTTTTTTTCTTCAAAGCATGAAATCCTAATATTTTAGTTATGTTCTAACAATATTAGGAGATTAAGGTTTTTTTTTTAAATACCGTTACCAAAAATAACCGTTATTTCATTATTTTAAATTTGAAAATAACGACCGTTGCAACGGTCTTTTAACGGTTCAGCGGATAGAGGAACCAGACGGGCCTTTTCGAACCCACGAATATAAATTCTTTTGTAGCAGTTATTATCAATTTAACCGGGAGATTGTGGAAACGGAAGAATACATTTTTATAATTTCTTACCAACGCACTTGTTTAATTCCATCTCACCGGGTACCCGCTACAGTGGTAGTGGCAGCGGTACTGCCTTTGTAAGCCTTCTAACTTCAAAGAAATATATTATGAGGTTCTAATTCTAACGATGATTTTATGTGGATTTTAAAATGCCACAAGAAATGTTACACTAATGTGTTATAGGGTACGCACCAACCATTGATCTGAATGAACGATTTGTGGTGAGTAATATAGACCTGTTATATTTATACAGCGTGTCTCTGACTTAGGGGCTTTAAATGCAAATGTCCATTACGGTCCTGAAACTGAACCACTTTTGTTCCGCAACTTTGTAAAATAACTATTATTTCTATAATTTATTCGCGTTTGAACTTTAACTGTACCATCAATGTATTGCAAACACGGCCTCATTATTTGACATCCATGACACCGACAAGTATGAAAACTAACTAATGGATGATGTACATTGAACATCACATTTACTTTGTATGAAAATAATTAAATTAACAAATAGCATTTTTTTAAGAAATTGTAAAACAAAAGTTGCTTAGTTTGGTGAGTAGAATCTAGCCTTACATTTAAAGCCCCAAGATCGGCGACACACTGTATATAGTTCTGTATACTGGATGTTTTCTAGGTCATGATCAAGGAATGACCAAATGCGAATAAGATGGTGATACTTAACAACACTTTTCATGATGTAGCGTTTTCTTGGTTGGCCCGTTCGCTGGGATTAGTTGATCAGTATGATAATCTTTTTTGCATTTGGTCATTCCGGATCACAACCCCGATGTCACACTGTACCTATAGTAAGGAACTGATTTACTATAAACTTAAAATAATAGCTGATAGATTAATTTACCTGGAGCAGGCAAGCCTGGATGCACAGAAGGAGGACTGCGAAGCGAGACATGGTAATAGGAAGTCTAAAGTTCTTTGAATAAAGAAGTTAGAATGATCAGGCATGTTTATTCTATGCTTTTATATTGTAAGTATATTGTAAATGTAGAAATAGGTCAGCGATAACACTGAAATATCTCTTCTCTCTTACTAAATAGACTTAATTGATTACTTAATTAATTGCAATAAAATACAGTTTGTAACTTTTAATGATGTTTTTTCTTGTGAAGCAAGAGGTGTAGATGATTAATATAAAAGGAGGGAGCTGTCAACTTATAATTCATTGGTAGTTTGAAGAACAACAAGAAACTTAAAAATGTTTTTCAAGACTATTGTTATCTGCACTTTCGCTTTGATCCAGGTTTGTATTTAAGTAATAAAAATAATATGAATTTCCAAAATCAAAATAAAAAGGTAAGGTAAGGTAAACAGCCCAATGTTTAACAACTTGCCTAATAGTTGACACCTATTGTCAAGTATTGATTGTCTCAATGTCAAGCATTCATTTACCTTACACTTAAAGGCTTGCAAAACTCTCATGTTAGGATTTTCTTCATGTCGTAATTAATCAGAGTACCTACCCATTTAAAAAACGCGAATGTAGACATCAATTTGTAAATACCTACTTCTGGTTTCGTGGTCCGGTTACGAGTATAGCGAACTAGCGGCGTAATTGAACGGAATTATTTATTTTTATGACAGATGTAAATTCTTTCTTTTTTAAATTATTATTACTTATATATATATTCTTAAACCTAATTTCTGGTGTTCGTCTAAAGTCAACCATCATTTTACCAAAAGAAAATAGTATTCATTATTAGGTAATTAGGTATGGTTAAAAGGTAACTTTCCTAATTAATTATTTATGTTTATTTCAGTGCATCGCTGCACAGAAGAATTGCGGCCGCAATTGCCAGTCCATTACCGTGTCCGACAACGGCGGGGCGCTGAACGTGCAAGCTATCGGCCCCGTCGTGCCCTCCGGCATCGCCGTCGCCACCGAGCTGGGCCTGAGCGGAGACCTGGACGTGTCCGGCGCGGTGCCGTACCTGAGCGCGGTGGCGTTCGAGGGCCAGTTCGCCACCAGCGGCTCCACGCCCGTGTCGTACGGCTGTGGAGACTGTGTTGCAATCACGCAGGAAATCGGCAACCCCAGCGGCAACAACGCCGCTGTCGGTTCCGGGTCCTCCACTGTCAACAGCTGCGGGTGTGCCAAACGTTACTAATTAAACATTTTTTTTAAGTAATAAATAATTTTATACAACTTGCTATTCATTATTTTTCAACATGATCGCAGGCGACAAGATAGCTAAGTTGCTTTGCCATAATTTATAAATGGCGTTTTGGATACAGTTATTTAATTTTGACAATGTCGGGGTGCTGAAAATAAATGCCGTCGGCCCCATCGTTTCCTCCGGCATCGCCATCACCACCGAGCATTGTGTCCGGTGCTTATTTTAGAATAGGCATATTTTCTTTCCTATTATAGGAGTTGACCAGAAGCTTCCGTTTGTACTACAAGTTATTAGTCTTTGTGAAATGAACTTCAGACGTATCTTTGCCTTTCACAAAAAATATGTAAATGTAACACGAGAATAACAGGCATTAAACTTCTAGCTCCTAATATTTTATCTTGGCCGGATTTTGTAAATTTTAACCATCTCTGTTTCTGAAGGCTCGGGACCAGTTGACCACCAAGAGCACATTTCTTCACTTCCGCTCTCCAAACCCGTCGTTCTAAACCTTATGCATTGCTCTCTGATTAGGTGATTAGGTCAGTATGGAAACCTATGAATGTTGACCTAGAATCTTACAGAAATACTTTTGAACAAGCTATCCAGTGATATCCCACAACCACGGGTTTAACCAGAGAATAAAATTACATCCTTACTTTACAAGTAGCGGAGGTCCCTACCATAATAGGGATTATGAAATACCATAATTTCATAACCCTAAAACCATAAACGGGTTGTGCCTACATTACTTTAACTTCACAAGGTGGACTGATGATGACCAGGTAAAGGTCGCGGGAGTCCGCTGGATTCGGGTGGCGCAGGACCGGTCATTGTGGCACTCTTTGGGGGAGGCCTATGTCCAGCAGTGGACGTCTTTCGGCTGATATGATAATGATGATGATGACATAACTTCGATGGGTCCAGTGCTAAAATTAGGCACAAACACGCCTTGAAACTTTAGACGTGTCTATAGGAAAGAAAACAAACGCTTACTATCACGTCTTTGACCGTTGTTAGTAAATCTGTTGGAAAAGAGAAATTTAGTTTTATCACATGTTTATTTATAAAAGTGTAATTGTTGCCTTCAAATGAGAATTTTTTTTTACCTTTTCACCGCCAAAGACAGCCATTCACGTCATCGGAAAATCGTGCCATTCGTGCCCCTGACGCCAGAGTCATAAACATACCAAATATTATAAAAAAGAGTTCTAGAAGTCGTTTTTATTGGTTTTTGGACGGTCATCATTTGACGTCAGTGGCGTCCGCGGCACGGTGAGTCACTTCGTCAGCTGGCGGTGAAAAGTTTAAAAACAGATGACACAACGATCTCAAATCCCATTGCGACAGCTATTCCTATAAACTTCAAAATTCATCTGCGAAAAACTGCTCTGCCGTCATAACGAAAAAGGGCACAATTAACATTTGGATAAACTCGCCAAAATTTAGATTGTATGATTTTTTGTTTTTTGCTAAATATAGATAAACTTCAAATTCTAATATTTTTTTGGATAAGAAATTTTCGTAAACAATAAACCTGTGCTACTGTGCACATAATTTTGAATAAACAAATTCTAGATTAAATCAAATATATATTTTTAACTAATGACTAAATACTATTGCAGCATATAAAAGGCATAAATAACCAAATGAGCCTTTTCATTCTAACATATTCACCCTTCCCTTCATACCCTTTGGGTATCACATTAGGAAAATTAAGCATATAATCATTACTTATGCCTTTTTAACCGACTTTAAACAAAAGGAGGAGGTTCTCAATTCGGTTGTATTTTTTTTATTATTTTCTTTCAACTCTGTCATTGATAAGCTGATTCGTAATTTTTTTTTGTTTGTTTGTATATGCTTTCAGGTAAGTCCCATTTAAAAAAAAAATCAGTTGGATGATGGGATCCATGAGGAATTGAGGGAATCCCCAATTATACAGGGTGTTAACGGGGTCATGATCCGGAATGACAAAAAGCGAATAAGATGATCATACTGAACAACCTTTCCCATGGGACCAACCACGAAATCGCAAAAAAAAACCAGGTATTCCATACATAACTCTCAATTAAATCGCAGTTAACTCACAGTTAACTCTTAATTGGCTCTTTTTTTTTGCGATTTCGTGGTTGGTCCCATGGGAAAGGTTGTTCAGTATGATCATCTTATTCGCTTTTTGTCATTCCGGATCATGACCCCGAAAACACCCTGTATTAGGCACACGTGTAGTGATTTTGGTATTTTCTATTATAACTCGTGTATTTACACCCGGAAATCATAAATTTGGTGTAGTGGAATTGATGATGAAGACCACAGATGACTTATGGAATTCCTCAATCATGTAGGTACCTACTTAAAAGTACTAAAGTATATCACAGATTCCGATAAGATTCCGTTGAAATAGCAACTAATGAAGTGCCAAAGGTCATACTTGTGGAATAGACGGAAGTTCTCAAATATTATCGGCCCACATACAGCGATTCGGTTTTTTTCTCTAATAATCAACGCATCTGCTCTCGGAAATCGTTCATGTGGTAAATAAATGTGGAAATGTCCTCGTGGCTTGGCGGAGTACTAAATTGAAGTCGGTTAAAACTTTAATTTTAAAGTAAATTATTATTCTACAATTAAAGAAAATTATTTCGTTAAACTAAAAATTTGATAGGCATTTATTAAAATCTAAAATAATTTGGGCTTACGAAATGAATATTATGCCCATGCCGGGTGACTGACAGGTGATTAGTATCCTAGTTGTTTCGTTTGGTGCGAGTAGGTAGGAAGGTAGTAGGTTTTTGTTTAAGCAATCCGTTATGATATTTTACGTCACACCTAGCTATAATGCGAGTTTTATCGCACGCTGTGCGTACGGTTAAACTCGCATTGTGGCCAGGTGAAGACGTAAAATTGTGTACTCAACACGGGCAGTAAAAAAGAAAGCCCTCTATCGCATATTTACAACCCTCGCCTGCGGCTCGGGTTTCAAATACCTGCGATTTCGGGCTTTCTTTCTTTTACAGCCCTTGGTAAGTAATGTGATATTATAGACACGCAAGAACTGTTAACAATGCACCGACTGATGTAAGTAATTTAAAACAACCCTCAACCACTAAAAAAATATGAGTATTTCTTTAAAAAAAACACTGAAGTATTTTGGAAACTATCGTCAGCCAAAATATAGTTACGTTACAAAACAATTGAGTCATTTTACTCATATATGCAGCGTATAAAAACACAGCAAATAAGGTAGGGTTAGTAACAAAATTGATAATTTTATATTTCATTCTGTACTTAATTCAATTTTATTGGATTTATTGTGCGTTGTAGATTTTGTAATTTAATATGAGTTCCGACGAAAACACCGACGAGGCAATAGACAAAAGAAGAAATATATGTGTTAGTAATATTTTTTCTATAGTTAAGGTACGTCTCTTTAGAAATTAAAGTTTGATTTCTTGGAGTTTTTTTTAATTATTTCTTTGCATGTTTGAGAAAAGATCTATACAATCCTAGGCGTGAAAAGGGGTTGCCAGCCTCATAACTGTCTATATGCACTTGGCCGGCAACCCCTTACTTCCCGGCCTGTAGCAATACATACATGTTCTATTGTTGTTATTAATATTATTGCTGTAATTTCCGTTTTATATGTCTTGAATGTTTTACATTTATTTTAATTCATTTATTTGATTATGTTAGGAGACCATGTATATTTTAGATTTTTCTAGGTCTGAAATAAGAATCGTTTATTGCAAACTGTGCGTACATAGATCATAATATTTATAGTTTAGGTTTCAACAGTTACCCTGCCGGGTATGCTATTTTATTATTATGCTTATAGACTAATAATGTTACTTGCAAGGATACAAAATTAATAACAAAATGTAGTAGGTACTTAGACAGTATTTAACTGAAGTCAAAGAACTCTTTTAAGCTATAGAATGTCTTCTCTATGAGCCTGCTTTTTAATTGTGCCTTAAAAGAGTTTCCTTCCAAAGCATTGATATGAGTTGGAAGTTGATTAAATACTCGGATTGCCGTTATAAATGCACTCTTATTATAAATGGAAGTTTTAACCTTTGGCAATCTTATATCATATTTGTACTGTGCTCGAACATTGTTATTTCGAGTACAATCCTGAGCATAGCGAGGCTTTCAAGGCACGAGACGCCAAACAACTTTGCTGCCGAGCGAAACACACAACTTTTCACCTCACCACCGCGAGGAAAATTATAAATGTACCCAATGAAAGTAACCTTTTACTCATTTTCAATAAAGGTTTGTTTGTATACATCTCATCAAGATTAAAACATTTTATAATTATTAAATGTAACAAACATTTTTGCATCTTTAAATAACTAACCTACGGTGCCCAAACATGGTCACTCACTGAGGCACAAAAGACCAAATTGAAGGTTTGCCAACGGGCTATGGAGCGTAGCATACTGGGAGTGAAACGGATCGACCGTGTCCGAAACTCTACGCTGCGCTCAAAAACCCGCATTGCCGACGTTGGGGTTAAGACCGCCAAGCTGAAATGGGAATGGGCTGGCCACGCCTGCCGCATGCATCCACAGAGGTGGGCAAAAATAGCCACGGAGTGGGTGCCACACGATGGGTGGCGGCGACGTGGCAGGCCGAGACGGAGATGGCGGGACGACCTGGACGCATTTTGTAGCGATTGGCCAGAGATTGCTCAAATCCGGGAAGAGTGGAAGTCGAGAGGGGAGGCCTTTGCCCAGCAGTGGGACACTCTATAGGCTTCGAAAAAAATAAAAATAAAAAAATAACTCTACGCTTACCGACATTAAAAAGGTCAAAGTATTGTTGGGTACTCACGGGTAAACTATTAACCCGTCGTATGCTTAGACACGGATCCGTGCCAAGCATTTGAACCTACAGTTTTCAATCTTAAGGTCATATTTTGATCAGCAATTTTTGACATCCGCATACGAGGGGTTAAGGCTTTATTTTATTTTTTTCCGCTAATTTAGCAGGCATTAAAATTCATATACCTATATGTCCTACTCCTACTGTATATCTTCTGCACTAAAATCTATAAATAACTTTCATTATTTTGATTTTACTGTCAAAACAAAACAAAATAAAATGTAATTGATTTTTTAGGGTTCCGTAGTCGACTAGGAACCCTTATAGTTTCGCTTTGTCTGTCCGTCCGTTCGCGGATAATCTCAGTAACCGTTAGCACTAGAAAGCTGAAATTTGGTACTAATATGTATATCAATCACGCCGACAAAGTAGCAAAATAAAAAGTGTTTTTTTTTATTATTATTAGGGTACAGTCAGCATCACATAGTTAGTAGCAGCCAAAGTAGCCAAATATATCGTAACACTTCCTTACTCCTATAGTAATAAAGACGTGTTCCGATATATATGGCTACTTTGGCTGCTACTAACTATATGATGCTGACTGTACCTCCGCTATACGTAACGTGGGGAGTGTTTTTTTTTTTCATTTCAACTCTAACGTGTGATATATTGTTGGATAGGTATTTAAAATGCTAAAATCATTTTTGATAATGTTAATATTTTCGGAGATAATCGCTCCCCCTCTAACTTTTGAACCATACATAAGTTTTAAAAATATGAAAAGAATCTCAAAAGTAGACCTTTATAAAAACTTTGTAGGAAAATTATTTTGAACTTGATAGGCTGAATAGTTTTTGAAAAAAAATACAAAATAATTTCAGGACGAAAAACTACGGAACCCTACACTGAGCGTGGCCCGACACGTTCTTGGCCGTTTTATTCTTAAATTAACTTTTTAAATGGTGCGTTCCAAATTTGCACAAAGTGAAAAGTTTAGAATGTTTTATTATTTAAAAAAAATATTTATTTGTACTGTTTCCCGGTAGTTCCCATGGGTCCGCTTTGGCTTTTAAGCTAAGAAATAACTAAACAAAATATTCATAAACAACAATGCACTGAAAGGGGAGCTGATTACGGAAAAAACACACAACACCGGTGAGGTGAAAACAATATTGTTTTAAATTGGTAACTGTTTCGGGTACCGTAGGGTACTTACCGGAATCCGGACGAGCGTAGAAAGAGCACAACTGACGCGATTTGTGTTTTCCGTAATCAGCTCCCCTTTCAGTGCATTGTTGTTTATGAATATTTTGTTTAGTTATTTCTTAGCTTAAAAGCCAAAGCGGACCCATGGAAACTACCGTGGAACACTTGGAGGACGAGGATGATGACTTATCATCTAGAATTAAAACAGTAAATCATCATCATCGTCATCCTCCTAGTATTATTCCCGGTCGTAGCCTGAAGGAACATGGGCTCCTTAGCACCTAATCCCACAACTTGGCGCAGGCACTATTTTTACGAAAGTGACTACGAGTCAAAAAACAGCGTATAAGCAAATTAAATAACGATATTATATTTTCCATATTTAAACACTCCTATCGGTAGTCACTTTTAATATTTGCAGCCGCAGCTGTTGATAGAGGAGATGCCACGAGAAGAGCCAGCGCCCGCATTGATGCCATAAGCGCCAGCGCCGGCATTAATGCCTCCGATCTGTTCCGTGATGGCGATGCTGCCGTCTCCGCAGCCGTAGGACACGGGCACCTCGCCGCCGGTCGCGAACTGGCCCTCGAACGCCACCGCGGTCAGGTACGGCAGCTCGCCGGAGAGCACCAGGTCTCCGGCCAGGCCCAGGTCGGTGGTGACGGCGATGCCAGAGGGCGCGATGCCGCCGATGCTGGTCACGGCCAGGGCGCCGCCGTTGCTGGGCACGTCGATGGACACGCAGCGGGAATTGGCGCTGGAGTAGCCCGACTTGATAGAGACAGGGCGGTAGCTGATCTCTTCAATTTCTTCGATTTCCTTGATGAGCACTTTGCTGGAACCGCAGCCGCAGCTGGGCTTTGCTGGTCGTAAACACGACCGAGCCATACACTACAAATAAAAAATCTAAATTTTAACAGCCTATAAAATATGTTTTATTATTTTTATACATACCGTGGTAGAGTGCGTAGTTTTATGTATAAATGCGAAAGTTTGGATATTTGTTATGTAAAAATGGCTGAACACATTAAGATAAATTTTAGTATACAGATAGAGTATAGCCTGGAGTAACATAAATATTACTTTTTATTCTGGAAATCGTCGCTCAAAGGGATGAAATTAGAGGTGGAAGGACCGGAGTGTCTCAAACCCATGTAAACAAGAATGGCTTAAGTATATTAGGATTACCAACCTGCTGAACCAAACAGGCGAACGCGCATAGGATAACTGCCTTGGACATCATTTTGTGTTCGTTTAATGTACTTTGACTCATCGGGATACCGCCTTCAAGTTTTATTTAACCATGTTTATCTATTGCTCAACCTAAGACGTGTGTTCAGTCTCAATTTTTTGGTAAAAAGTGATAAAGCAATTTTGTTTTGACACGCGCTCCATATACCACTAGTAGAGAAAGACCAACGTACAGGTGTGTTATCACTGACCCAAATTGGCCATGTCCTACGAAATTATTGGTATAAAAGAGGTTGATATATTGGTGAGAGGATTACATTTCTTTTGACTAAGGAAAGTATCACAACATGTCTCGCTACGCTATCCTCGCATTGTGTATCCAGGCTTGCCTGCTCCAGGTAATTGTCTAACTGTTTGAAAACTCAAAAACCCGTATTTGTATAAATCATGTTTAAACATACAATAAAAATTCTTAGAGAAATATTATTAAAAATCTTTATTCAAGTACGGTAAGGAAGCATCGTACGCGCGCCCGACTCGCACTTAAAGTTGAAACACGTATCTTTTGCCAAGGCTATCCTGGTATCTATAATTATTTTAGTGGTATCTTACTTTTCCATCAGGGTGAATGCGTAACTTTTCATACGAGCGATACGACAAAAACAAACAAAAATAAAAATCGTTTATTTCAGACATTTGGAGTCCATAAAGTATTAGTGTCACAAATTAACTTCAATAATTTAATTATTATGTCAGTACTAAACCTAAATGTTGAGTGTGCCAGTGCCCATTATATCTCCGCCACAACGGCCAGGAGACTGTGGCGGCTGGCGCAGACAGGACAGTATCAACTGTCATTTTTACGTTAAAACATTATAGTACTTAGATACCGCTTTGCGAATTCTACTGTTATACTTTGTAATAGAATGAAAAGCCTTTCTCCGTCAAAGTGTTACGACATTGACATATTATTGAATTTCATGTGGCCCGAGAAAATGGTGCTTTCACTTTATTATTTTAAAAAGCTTGTGATCTCATGAATGTCCACTTGTTTAAGATTCTGTCTCTGTTGCTTCATTTTTTTTTTATATAATATTTTACTGATTCATGATACGTGATGATGATATTCTTTGATCTTACCTTACTTAGTATAGATTTCCTCCCTTTGTATGCTAAACCCCGACGTCCTCTTAATTATTACAAGCATTAAATTACCTTACAATGTATGTTTGTGCGGGTGGAATCTTGCAACTGAATTTTGAAAGCAGATATCTTCAACCGATTGAGCTGAAATTTTGGGTAAAGGTATAGTTTAGATGACAATTCAATATTATTGTACCATAGACCTGATCTGATGATGGAGACAGAACATGGCCATGGGAAATCAGTAATAACCCAACGTAACCCCGTTGAGTTTGGGCTCGTTAAAATCGACTCAATGAGTAGTTGATAACGGTATACAGAAAAGTACAGTCGGCAATAAAAGCTTGAATCAAAAAATTTTTTTTGCCAAAAACTTATTTTTTCTTTTGACAGACAGCATTGAGCTGTTGCAACCAGATCTCTTACGGATCGCCGGGACTCGTCGAAATTGGGAAATACAACGTGAGTCTAAAATACGTCTTTCTCGTACCAGAAAATTAATCACCAGCTACAACAATGAAGATGAAACCAGAAGCTGTGGTCGAAACCGGCCCCGGAGCGTTTTGTGATTGATATCCTAAGCTTGATTCTTGTAAAAATTACCTCAAATATACCTGCTATTTTTTACAGTCTCCTTGCTCTTATGGGTCGTCGGGAATCATCGAAATCGGCGGCATTGAAAAATACGGCGTAAGTCAAAATCAAGTCATATTATTTTTTGAACCGACTATACAGCCAACATCACCGGTTGCAAATGTTGCAATATTGCTGAAAATAATAACATTGGCAACTACGCATGAACACACACAATTGATTTCTGTAAGATATTCCTCTAACATTCATTTATTTTATTTTATGTTGCATCTGTTTTTCTTTTTTTACAGTCTTCTTGCTCCTATGGATCCCCATCAATTGTAGAGGTTAATAAATACAGCGTGGGCGTGAGTGCCCCCAGCATCAGTGTCAGCAAGCCCAGCATCAGTGTCAGCAAGCCCAGCATCGGCCTGAGCGCGCCCAGCTACGCCGCGTCGTACGGCGGCGTGGGCACCGGCCAGGTCAGCGCGTCGGGCGACATCGGCGCGAGCGGCCAGGCCCTCGTCGCCGGCTCCGTGCCGGTGCTCGGCTCGGTGGTCTTCAGCGGCAAGGTGCCGGCCGCCGGCTCCGTGTCCATCTCCGGACAGTGCGGAGGCGGCTGCGGCTGCTATTGATTTACTTTATTGTGTGAACAATCATATAGGTACATAGTCATATGTCCTCGCCGTCGTGTTCGACGACAGGGACCCTTGCTATTTACTCCGATTAGCACGGGTATTTTCGCAAAGCTGAACTAATCATTATAAATAAAGATGGCAATTTATAAGTTTGTTTCATTATTTTGCGTTGCAACACCGTTGCTTTAATTTGTGCCCTTTGTGGTCCAGTAAATACGGGTTGGTTTTATGTTACTGTAAAGTTCAAAAGTAAGAATATGTTTGTCGTAAGTCTTCGGCCGTTATCTGATACCACGGTTACTGCTATCAGTGTCGAAAAGTCAAAAACACAGGTAAATAAAGATCGACTTAGAACCAATATCAACAATCATTTATTCAGTCACAAAGTGGTTTACAATTGTTATTTGATGGTACCTCTTTTTAAGTAAAAAATACCTGTGCTAAGAGGCACCGCTCTTCCTTAGTTGGTAAGTCACATGTGAAGAATAATTATGTTATAAAACCTGTGTAAAGTAATCTTGAAACACATTACATTGGCTCGATTATACACATATTGAGTCAAACATTTCTCATCGTATGTAGTATAGGATATAGTAGGATATGATGATGATGTTGAAGATGATTAATAAATAAAATGTACAATCTTTGGTCGACAACTTCTACTCAGATGTCAATGACATAGCGTCCAAGCATCGAAGACGTCAATAAAGTGAACGATTTTTGTACTGATCAAGTTCCTAACTCCAAGTGAGGAACATCTTTCCGTGGACACCGTAGTAGATGCTGGCTGACGAAATCTTTCGTTACCCAATAGTTATTATAAATTTGTTGACGTCCTCTGGAATTTCGCCGCATAAATTAGTTTTAAAGCAAAGCGTACCTTTGTACTAATGTTTTTCCACTATTCAAATTAGACCCGAAAACGTATTAAAATGATTTAGGTATTAAATGAAAAAAACTGGCTCTGGTAAAGTTAATAATTAATACATCTTGCACCACCCGTGCGAAGCCGTGGCGGGCAGCAAGTGTCAGTATAAAAGTGAAACATTACTGACTGTCCCAGTGTCAGACAGTGCCCTGATACTTTGTGGGCACCCTCAATCTTAATTTATATTTTATATTTTCTTATTTTATATTTTCTTATTTTTTATATTTTCTTTTTTTATTTATTTTTTTGTGTGTCAATTTAGGAATTAAATTAAGGTACCAAGTTAACAAAAAAAAAACCAGTTTATTGGCACGTTACACATAATTATTATGCTAAGACCTCTGGCGCTATAACAAATGCTGTTTTATAATGGTATGCAATCGCTCTGCAGTTATGCTGAGTAAAATATTATGATGTAGTTCAAATTATGTTTGGATTATTTATTTATTCTGAATAATAATTAAAGTGGCTCAGTATCCGCCTCTGCTGGAGCCGCCGATCTGCTGTTTAATGGCAACGCAGTCCCCGCAGCCGTACGACACGGGCATCGAGGCGCTGGTGTCAAACTGGCTCTCGAATGGTCACGTCCAGGCCCCGTAGCATGGATGGCGTTATCACGCGATAAGTGACAGGATAGAGCTTCCGTCCCTGGCTGACACCGTTCGATAGAACGAGACGACGCGCCTATCCTGTCACTTATCGCGTGATAACGCTACATCCATGCTACGGGGCCTGGTCTCCGCTCAGGCCCAGCTCGGTGGCGACGCCAATTCCGGAGGGCGCGATGGGGCCGATGGCTTTCACGTTCGGCGTCCCGCCGTTGTTGGATACGACAATGGACTGGCAACCTTAGTTCCGGTGGGCAGCGAGCGAAGCACTGAAATAAGCATGGAAAGAGTAACTCAGAGTAATGTAGTCGCCATATACAGGTTGGAAAGTAGTTTCATTGCTAGACATTTAATTTAAAAAAATAGAGCGTGTAGAACGTTTTTCATCTCTCTATCACTCTTTTTTTAGGGTTCCGTAGCCAAATGGCAAAAAACGGAACCCTTATAGATTCGTCATGTCTGTCTGCGTCTGTCCGTCCGTATGTCACAGGCATTTTACTCGAAAACTATAAGGTGTATTTGAATAAAATTTTCAGGATAGGTGTATTTTGTTAACCGCTATATAGTTTTGTAACTAAATTACTAAAAAAAATAGGGGTCCACTCCATACATAAAAGTGAAAGTCAACATTTTTTTTTCATTGCAAGCCCACGTGTGGCACATCAATCGATAGGCCTTTCAAAATAAATATAAGGTTTCTCAGCAATTTTTTTGATTAAGTGAATAGAGTCGGAGATAATCTCCTCGAAAGTCACTAAAATGGTGTCCCCCCCCCTCTAATTTTTGAACCGTGTATTTTAAAAATATGAAAAGAATCATGCTCATAGGGCTTATTAAATTATCTCAGCGAAAATTGTTTTGAACAAGATCGGTTCAAAGGTTTTTGAGATATTTCTAAAAAACTGCCTTCCTTAAAGAAAAGGACGTAAGTGCCATAAGATTTCAATAACGATACGACCTTTTTAATAGACACCCTCGTTGTGCTTGGTCCGACACGCACTTGGCCGCTTTTTTTCTATTATATGTCTATCATATAATATGGCAACAGAAACTAGATTCCGAGTGTATAAAAAGCTTCATCTTATTCCAGTGTAAACGTTTGTATGAGTATAACAATACATCTTTATCTTTTTTAACAATGTTTGCTTGTTTGCTTGTATCAGATTGTCCCCTAATATTCATTTATTTATTTATTTCACCACAGACGGCTTTGAGTCAGTCATGCGGTTGCAACTCGTACGGTCGCGGGGACACCGGGCAGGTGGGCGTGTCGGGCGATGTCGGCGCGTGCGGCTCCACCTGCGTGGTCGGCTCCGTGCCGGTGCTCGGCTCGGTCGACTTCGGCGGCTGCGTGCCCGCCTGCGGCTCCGTCTCCATCTCCGGACGGTGCGGATGCGGGTGCACTTAAATTAATTAAACACTTTTTTTGTATTTCTTAATTAAACATATTATTTTAATAAATATTTTTGAAGTGAAAACTTCTTTACTGAGCACTTTTTGGGATGGGGAAAAATTGTTAAATACGCGACAGAGTTTTGTGACGTCAGATGTGAAGGAGGTCACTTTTTGCTGCTAGCCGATTCGACTTCATTCAAAACTGAACGCTATTCGTAAGAGTATAAAGCCGTTAAACACTTTTTGCAATAGCATATTCTGCAAATAATTTTGTAATAATACCAACGCGTCCTTCACAGTTTTGCTATTGAGAAAATTCGAATAGTTCGAATTTGGGCCTTTATTCCTAAAGTGATAAAGCTTAGAAAAATATTTACGAACGGCAAAAACAAATTGATTTTTTGGTCGCCACCGTGCACAGCCATCTGCTGTTCTTGCAAATTCGAATAGTTCGAATTTAGACGTTATTCCTAAAGAGATAAAGCTTTGAACAATATTTGGCAATGGCAAAAACCAATTGGTATTGTGTTTGCCGCCGCCCGTCGGCGCGCCGGACCCCAGCACCGTTGCGCCACGGTGGTGCGTTGGGCCCGTCACACCCAACGCGCCCGCGGGCCGTTCGCCTAAATAATTGATAATTAATTGTATATAAATTTGCGTCAAATTCATTTTTTTGGGTGACACCGTAAGATGTCATGTGACCTGATCGAAAAACTGTTACAATGTTATTGAGTTTTCACTTCTGCCGGCACTCCCGGAGTGCAACCCGGTCTTTTTTTTTGTTTCGTGTTCATTTTAACGAGGAAGTTACCCCGATCATATTTTAAACGATATGATACAGAGAGAAAGAATATAATGGAAAGATAATCCATCTTCGTCTGTAGCCCCCAAGAGGATTTTTTTTGTCATTATTTTTTTTACTGAATATACCCACCACGCAGATTTTTGTCAGATTCTTTCATTTCTGACGTATGTTGATCAGCAAAAAAAATTAAAAGTGCACGAATTTAATGCCAACGTTGGCTTGGGTATTTCTCATGTTTGGCAAAAACACGTTACCTACGAGTATCACGTACAATATCCAGTAGTAGTGGAACGAGATTAAGGAAAAGTGAGCAAATGTATTTTACAGTACATACGGTGCTACTTTCCCGCACTGGTGCGGAAAAGAGCACTTTTCGTGCATATGTCGAAACTTTAAAGAGCCATATGTACAGTAAAACGTTGTACGATACACGTGCGAATAGGTAATTCGCAACTCGTGTCGATTTAAAACACTCGCTACGGTCGTGTTTTAATTTATCACCACTCGTAGCGAATTTCCTATTTTCGGCACTTGTATCGTAACTTTTATGTAAGTAACAAAGTCTTTACTCGATGATATAAGTTGAGTTTAGAAATGCCAAGCTTAGGGTGGGATGTTTCCCATAAGTATACCTGTATTAGGGTACGTTTTAAACTAGCTATAAGGAACAATAATATATCCGTGTGCGAAATCGCGCACGTAAGCAAATAGTTGTATGACCTATACACAAAGTGCAGTTTTTTTGTTAAATTACTTGCTAACGTTCATAACGATGATTCATCACTTAAAATTCCAACACGTAAATACTTAAGCTGCTTCGCGGCGAGACAGACTATCCGTCTCTTTCTAATAAGCGCGCTTAGAAAGAGACGGATAGTCTATGTCGCCGCTTCACAGCTCGCTGGCTGTCCTGTGATAACCGTGCAGTAAAGAAATCTATAAATATATACTATTTGTTTGTAAAGAAGTAAAGTAATTAAATATTTTTTTTGGATGCCTACAAAGTTTTCTGCTTTGCTTTAAGATTTAAAATGCCATATGGCGTTCACCTTTTGAATGACAAGTATTTATTTTGTTAAATAATAGCAGATCAAAGCAGAGCAACGCTGTCAACAAGTTCTACCTATCAGTAAAATGAGATACCTACTTACAGCTTTAGGTAAGCGGGTTAAATAACAATGTCAAATTGTGTTTAGATGCGATTAAGATCTTTATTCAAGTAATAAGCGACGAGTTTTTTTTCAGTATTTGCATCCACAACTGTTTATTGATGAAATGCCATATGCGCCAGCGCCGGCATTGATGCCATAAGCGCCAGCGCCGGCATTAATGCCTCCGATCTGTTCCGTGATGGCAATGCAGCCGTTTCCGCAGCCGTAGGACACGGGCACCTCGCCGCCGGTCGCGAACTGGCCCTCGAACGCCACCGCGGTCAGGTACGGCAGCTCGCCGGAGAGCACCAGGTCTCCGGCCAGGCCCAGGTCGGTGGCGACGGCGATGCCAGAGGGCGCGATGCCGCCGATGCTGGTCACGGCCAGGGCGCCGCCGTTGCTGGGCACGTCGATGGATACGCAGCGGGAATTGGCGCTGGAATAGCCCGACTTGATAGAGACAGGGCGGTAGCTGATCTCTTCAATTTCTTCGATTTCCTTGATGCCCACTTTGCCGGAACCGCAGCCGCAGCTGGGCTTTGCTGGTCGTAAACACGACCGACCCATACACTACAAATAAAAAAATCTAAATTTTAACAGCCTATATTATTTGTATATACATACCGTAGTAGTGTGCGTAGAGTTTTATGTATAAATGCGAAAGTTTGGATATTTGTGACTCAATCACGCAAAAAAAGCTTTAGTAAACAAATAGAGTCTAGCCTGGAATAACATATATATAATATACCTTATTACCAATTTTACTTCATTTGACATGTGTATACATTTTTGAAATAATTTAACTCTTTGACATTAGGTATAAATAAATTAGAATTAATTTAATTTAATCTTATATTAACTTTTTGACGTTTAATGTATTTGTGCATTATGAATAAAAAAAATGAAAAAATGAGTATGAGTATGAGTATATAATACTTTATATTCCGGAAATTGTCCCTCAAAGGAATTAGGGGTGGAAGTAGGGTCCACGAGACGGAGTGTTTCAAATCCATGTAAACAAGCCGTTCAAGTCATAAACAGGGTGTTCGGGATAACGATGTAGGAACTTAAGGAGGTAATAGACTTGACTGTTAGGAAGAGTTTGAACCTTATTATATCTGATTCCAACCCGACATAAATTTGAACCAAAACTTGTCATGAAAAATTAAATGAAAAAGAAAGCATGAAATAAATCAAATTAATTAATACCTAATTAACACTGCAATTAATTGATTAACCAATAAAAGAATATCTCTCTCCCAGTATTTTTTTGGTACCAATACAAAACAAAAACTTGATTAAGAACAAAACTATCACAGATTGCTGCACTAAGACATGTAAGGTTCAAACACTTTCTTATAGTCCAGTCTACCACCTCCTTAAGTTCCTAATACATCGTTATCCCGAACACCCTGTATATATACAGGATGGGCCAAACAGCGACGTAAATGTATTTATTGGATTCCTCCCAACCCCCTGGGAGGAATCCTATGAAATCAAAAAAATACATAACTTGAAAAACTACAAAAAATCGCGGAACATCCATGGGATATTTTCGGGTACACCTGGGTGGAAGGAATCCAAAAAATATATTGTCTTCGCTGTTTGCACCATCCCGCATGTATAGGAGGACGACCTACCTGCTGAACCAAACAGGCGAACGCGCAGAGGATAACTGCCTTGGACATCATTTTGTATTCGTTTAATGTACTTTGACTCATCGGGATACCGCCTTCAGGTTTTATTTAACTTTTTTTTATCTATTGCTCAACCTAAGACGTGAGTTCAGTCTCGATTTTTTGGTAAAAAGTGATAAAGCAATTTCCTTTTGTCACGCGCTCCATATCACCTTTCACTGGTAGAGAAAAACCAACGTACAGGTGTGTTATCACTGACCTATATTATCCATGTCCTACGAAATTATTGGTATAAAAGAGGATGAAATATTGGTGAGAGGACTACATTTCTTTTGACTAAGGAAAGTATCACAACATGTCTCGCTACGCTATCCTCGCATTGTGTATCCAGGCTTGCCTGCTCCAGGTAATTGTCTTACTGTTTGAAAACTCAAAAACCCGTATTTGTATAAATCATGTTTAAACATACAATAAAAATTCTTAGAGAAATATTATTAAAAATCTTTATTCAAGTACGGTAAGGAAGCATCGTACGCGCGCCCGACTCGCACTTAAAGTTGAAACACGTATCTTTTGCCAAGGCTATCCTGGTATCTATAATTATTTTAGTGGTATCTTACTTTTCCATCAGGGTGAATGCGTAACTTTTCATACGAGCGATACGACAAAAACAAACAAAAATAAAAATCGTTTATTTCAGACATTTGGAGTCCATAAAGTATTAGTGTCACAAATTAACTTCAATAATTTAATTATTATGTCAGTACTAAACCTAAATGTTGAGTGTGCCAGTGCCCATTATATCTCCGCCACAACGGCCAGGAGACTGTGGCGGCTGGCGCAGACAGGACAGTATCAACTGTCATTTTTACGTTAAAACATTATAGTACTTAGATACCGCTTTGCGAATTCTACTGTTATACTTTGTAATAGAATGAAAAGCCTTTCTCCGTCAAAGTGTTACGACATTGACATATTATTGAATTTCATGTGGCCCGAGAAAATGGTGCTTTCACTTTATTATTTTAAAAAGCTTGTGATCTCATGAATGTCCACTTGTTTAAGATTCTGTCTCTGTTGCTTCATTTTTTTTTTATATAATATTTTACTGATTCATGATACGTGATGATGATATTCTTTGATCTTACCTTACTTAGTATAGATTTCCTCCCTTTGTATGCTAAACCCCGACGTCCTCTTAATTATTACAAGCATTAAATTACCTTACAATGTATGTTTGTGCGGGTGGAATCTTGCAACTGAATTTTGAAAGCAGATATCTTCAACCGATTGAGCTGAAATTTTGGGTAAAGGTATAGTTTAGATGACAATTCAATATTATTGTACCATAGACCTGATCTGATGATGGAGACAGAACATGGCCATGGGAAATCAGTAATAACCCAACGTAACCCCGTTGAGTTTGGGCTCGTTAAAATCGACTCAATGAGTAGTTGATAACGGTATACAGAAAAGTACAGTCGGCAATAAAAGCTTGAATCAAAAAATTTTTTTTGCCAAAAACTTATTTTTTCTTTTGACAGACAGCATTGAGCTGTTGCAACCAGATCTCTTACGGATCGCCGGGACTCGTCGAAATTGGGAAATACAACGTGAGTCTAAAATACGTCTTTCTCGTACCAGAAAATTAATCACCAGCTACAACAATGAAGATGAAACCAGAAGCTGTGGTCGAAACCGGCCCCGGAGCGTTTTGTGATTGATATCCTAAGCTTGATTCTTGTAAAAATTACCTCAAATATACCTGCTATTTTTTACAGTCTCCTTGCTCTTATGGGTCGTCGGGAATCATCGAAATCGGCGGCATTGAAAAATACGGCGTAAGTCAAAATCAAGTCATATTATTTTTTGAACCGACTATACAGCCAACATCACCGGTTGCAAATGTTGCAATATTGCTGAAAATAATAACATTGGCAACTACGCATGAACACACACAATTGATTTCTGTAAGATATTCCTCTAACATTCATTTATTTTATTTTATGTTGCATCTGTTTTTCTTTTTTTACAGTCTTCTTGCTCCTATGGATCCCCATCAATTGTAGAGGTTAATAAATACAGCGTGGGCGTGAGTGCCCCCAGCATCAGTGTCAGCAAGCCCAGCATCAGTGTCAGCAAGCCCAGCATCGGCCTGAGCGCGCCCAGCTACGCCGCGTCGTACGGCGGCGTGGGCACCGGCCAGGTCAGCGCGTCGGGCGACATCGGCGCGAGCGGCCAGGCCCTCGTCGCCGGCTCCGTGCCGGTGCTCGGCTCGGTGGTCTTCAGCGGCAAGGTGCCGGCCGCCGGCTCCGTGTCCATCTCCGGACAGTGCGGAGGCGGCTGCGGCTGCTATTGATTTACTTTATTGTGTGAACAATCATATAGGTACATAGTCATATGTCCTCGCCGTCGTGTTCGACGACAGGGACCCTTGCTATTTACTCCGATTAGCACGGGTATTTTCGCAAAGCTGAACTAATCATTATAAATAAAGATGGCAATTTATAAGTTTGTTTCATTATTTTGCGTTGCAACACCGTTGCTTTAATTTGTGCCCTTTGTGGTCCAGTAAATACGGGTTGGTTTTATGTTACTGTAAAGTTCAAAAGTAAGAATATGTTTGTCGTAAGTCTTCGGCCGTTATCTGATACCACGGTTACTGCTATCAGTGTCGAAAAGTCAAAAACACAGGTAAATAAAGATCGACTTAGAACCAATATCAACAATCATTTATTCAGTCACAAAGTGGTTTACAATTGTTATTTGATGGTACCTCTTTTTAAGTAAAAAATACCTGTGCTAAGAGGCACCGCTCTTCCTTAGTTGGTAAGTCACATGTGAAGAATAATTATGTTATAAAACCTGTGTAAAGTAATCTTGAAACACATTACATTGGCTCGATTATACACATATTGAGTCAAACATTTCTCATCGTATGTAGTATAGGATATAGTAGGATATGATGATGATGTTGAAGATGATTAATAAATAAAATGTACAATCTTTGGTCGACAACTTCTACTCAGATGTCAATGACATAGCGTCCAAGCATCGAAGACGTCAATAAAGTGAACGATTTTTGTACTGATCAAGTTCCTAACTCCAAGTGAGGAACATCTTTCCGTGGACACCGTAGTAGATGCTGGCTGACGAAATCTTTCGTTACCCAATAGTTATTATAAATTTGTTGACGTCCTCTGGAATTTCGCCGCATAAATTAGTTTTAAAGCAAAGCGTACCTTTGTACTAATGTTTTTCCACTATTCAAATTAGACCCGAAAACGTATTAAAATGATTTAGGTATTAAATGAAAAAAACTGGCTCTGGTAAAGTTAATAATTAATACATCTTGCACCACCCGTGCGAAGCCGTGGCGGGCAGCAAGTGTCAGTATAAAAGTGAAACATTACTGACTGTCCCAGTGTCAGACAGTGCCCTGATACTTTGTGGGCACCCTCAATCTTAATTTATATTTTATATTTTCTTATTTTATATTTTCTTATTTTTTATATTTTCTTTTTTTATTTATTTTTTTGTGTGTCAATTTAGGAATTAAATTAAGGTACCAAGTTAACAAAAAAAAAACCAGTTTATTGGCACGTTACACATAATTATTATGCTAAGACCTCTGGCGCTATAACAAATGCTGTTTTATAATGGTATGCAATCGCTCTGCAGTTATGCTGAGTAAAATATTATGATGTAGTTCAAATTATGTTTGGATTATTTATTTATTCTGAATAATAATTAAAGTGGCTCAGTATCCGCCTCTGCTGGAGCCGCCGATCTGCTGTTTAATGGCAACGCAGTCCCCGCAGCCGTACGACACGGGCATCGAGGCGCTGGTGTCAAACTGGCTCTCGAATGGTCACGTCCAGGCCCCGTAGCATGGATGGCGTTATCACGCGATAAGTGACAGGATAGAGCTTCCGTCCCTGGCTGACACCGTTCGATAGAACGAGACGACGCGCCTATCCTGTCACTTATCGCGTGATAACGCTACATCCATGCTACGGGGCCTGGTCTCCGCTCAGGCCCAGCTCGGTGGCGACGCCAATTCCGGAGGGCGCGATGGGGCCGATGGCTTTCACGTTCGGCGTCCCGCCGTTGTTGGATACGACAATGGACTGGCAACCTTAGTTCCGGTGGGCAGCGAGCGAAGCACTGAAATAAGCATGGAAAGAGTAACTCAGAGTAATGTAGTCGCCATATACAGGTTGGAAAGTAGTTTCATTGCTAGACATTTAATTTAAAAAAATAGAGCGTGTAGAACGTTTTTCATCTCTCTATCACTCTTTTTTTAGGGTTCCGTAGCCAAATGGCAAAAAACGGAACCCTTATAGATTCGTCATGTCTGTCTGCGTCTGTCCGTCCGTATGTCACAGGCATTTTACTCGAAAACTATAAGGTGTATTTGAATAAAATTTTCAGGATAGGTGTATTTTGTTAACCGCTATATAGTTTTGTAACTAAATTACTAAAAAAAATAGGGGTCCACTCCATACATAAAAGTGAAAGTCAACATTTTTTTTTCATTGCAAGCCCACGTGTGGCACATCAATCGATAGGCCTTTCAAAATAAATATAAGGTTTCTCAGCAATTTTTTTGATTAAGTGAATAGAGTCGGAGATAATCTCCTCGAAAGTCACTAAAATGGTGTCCCCCCCCCTCTAATTTTTGAACCGTGTATTTTAAAAATATGAAAAGAATCATGCTCATAGGGCTTATTAAATTATCTCAGCGAAAATTGTTTTGAACAAGATCGGTTCAAAGGTTTTTGAGATATTTCTAGAAAACTGCCTTCCTTAAAGAAAAGGACGTAAGTGCCATAAGATTTCAATAACGATACGACCTTTTTAATAGACACCCTCGTTGTGCTTGGTCCGACACGCACTTGGCCGCTTTTTTTCTATTATATGTCTATCATATAATATGGCAACAGAAACTAGATTCCGAGTGTATAAAAAGCTTCATCTTATTCCAGTGTAAACGTTTGTATGAGTATAACAATACATCTTTATCTTTTTTAACAATGTTTGCTTGTTTGCTTGTATCAGATTGTCCCCTAATATTCATTTATTTATTTATTTCACCACAGACGGCTTTGAGTCAGTCATGCGGTTGCAACTCGTACGGTCGCGGGGACACCGGGCAGGTGGGCGTGTCGGGCGATGTCGGCGCGTGCGGCTCCACCTGCGTGGTCGGCTCCGTGCCGGTGCTCGGCTCGGTCGACTTCGGCGGCTGCGTGCCCGCCTGCGGCTCCGTCTCCATCTCCGGACGGTGCGGATGCGGGTGCACTTAAATTAATTAAACACTTTTTTTGTATTTCTTAATTAAACATATTATTTTAATAAATATTTTTGAAGTGAAAACTTCTTTACTGAGCACTTTTTGGGATGGGGAAAAATTGTTAAATACGCGACAGAGTTTTGTGACGTCAGATGTGAAGGAGGTCACTTTTTGCTGCTAGCCGATTCGACTTCATTCAAAACTGAACGCTATTCGTAAGAGTATAAAGCCGTTAAACACTTTTTGCAATAGCATATTCTGCAAATAATTTTGTAATAATACCAACGCGTCCTTCACAGTTTTGCTATTGAGAAAATTCGAATAGTTCGAATTTGGGCCTTTATTCCTAAAGTGATAAAGCTTAGAAAAATATTTACGAACGGCAAAAACAAATTGATTTTTTGGTCGCCACCGTGCACAGCCATCTGCTGTTCTTGCAAATTCGAATAGTTCGAATTTAGACGTTATTCCTAAAGAGATAAAGCTTTGAACAATATTTGGCAATGGCAAAAACCAATTGGTATTGTGTTTGCCGCCGCCCGTCGGCGCGCCGGACCCCAGCACCGTTGCGCCACGGTGGTGCGTTGGGCCCGTCACACCCAACGCGCCCGCGGGCCGTTCGCCTAAATAATTGATAATTAATTGTATATAAATTTGCGTCAAATTCATTTTTTTTGGGTGACACCGTAAGATGTCATGTGACCTGATCGAAAAACTGTTACAATGTTATTGAGTTTTCACTTCTGCCGGCACTCCCGGAGTGCAACCCGGTCTTTTTTTTTGTTTCGTGTTCATTTTAACGAGGAAGTTACCCCGATCATATTTTAAACGATATGATACAGAGAGAAAGAATATAATGGAAAGATAATCCATCTTCGTCTGTAGCCCCCAAGAGGATTTTTTTTGTCATTATTTTTTTTACTGAATATACCCACCACGCAGATTTTTGTCAGATTCTTTCATTTCTGACGTATGTTGATCAGCAAAAAAAATTAAAAGTGCACGAATTTAATGCCAACGTTGGCTTGGGTATTTCTCATGTTTGGCAAAAACACGTTACCTACGAGTATCACGTACAATATCCAGTAGTAGTGGAACGAGATTAAGGAAAAGTGAGCAAATGTATTTTACAGTACATACGGTGCTACTTTCCCGCACTGGTGCGGAAAAGAGCACTTTTCGTGCATATGTCGAAACTTTAAAGAGCCATATGTACAGTAAAACGTTGTACGATACACGTGCGAATAGGTAATTCGCAACTCGTGTCGATTTAAAACACTCGCTACGGTCGTGTTTTAATTTATCACCACTCGTAGCGAATTTCCTATTTTCGGCACTTGTATCGTAACTTTTATGTAAGTAACAAAGTCTTTACTCGATGATATAAGTTGAGTTTAGAAATGCCAAGCTTAGGGTGGGATGTTTCCCATAAGTATACCTGTATTAGGGTACGTTTTAAACTAGCTATAAGGAACAATAATATATCCGTGTGCGAAATCGCGCACGTAAGCAAATAGTTGTATGACCTATACACAAAGTGCAGTTTTTTTGTTAAATTACTTGCTAACGTTCATAACGATGATTCATCACTTAAAATTCCAACACGTAAATACTTAAGCTGCTTCGCGGCGAGACAGACTATCCGTCTCTTTCTAATAAGCGCGCTTAGAAAGAGACGGATAGTCTATGTCGCCGCTTCACAGCTCGCTGGCTGTCCTGTGATAACCGTGCAGTAAAGAAATCTATAAATATATACTATTTGTTTGTAAAGAAGTAAAGTAATTAAATATTTTTTTTGGATGCCTACAAAGTTTTCTGCTTTGCTTTAAGATTTAAAATGCCATATGGCGTTCACCTTTTGAATGACAAGTATTTATTTTGTTAAATAATAGCAGATCAAAGCAGAGCAACGCTGTCAACAAGTTCTACCTATCAGTAAAATGAGATACCTACTTACAGCTTTAGGTAAGCGGGTTAAATAACAATGTCAAATTGTGTTTAGATGCGATTAAGATCTTTATTCAAGTAATAAGCGACGAGTTTTTTTTCAGTATTTGCATCCACAACTGTTTATTGATGAAATGCCATATGCGCCAGCGCCGGCATTGATGCCATAAGCGCCAGCGCCGGCATTAATGCCTCCGATCTGTTCCGTGATGGCAATGCAGCCGTTTCCGCAGCCGTAGGACACGGGCACCTCGCCGCCGGTCGCGAACTGGCCCTCGAACGCCACCGCGGTCAGGTACGGCAGCTCGCCGGAGAGCACCAGGTCTCCGGCCAGGCCCAGGTCGGTGGCGACGGCGATGCCAGAGGGCGCGATGCCGCCGATGCTGGTCACGGCCAGGGCGCCGCCGTTGCTGGGCACGTCGATGGATACGCAGCGGGAATTGGCGCTGGAATAGCCCGACTTGATAGAGACAGGGCGGTAGCTGATCTCTTCAATTTCTTCGATTTCCTTGATGCCCACTTTGCCGGAACCGCAGCCGCAGCTGGGCTTTGCTGGTCGTAAACACGACCGACCCATACACTACAAATAAAAAAATCTAAATTTTAACAGCCTATATTATTTGTATATACATACCGTAGTAGTGTGCGTAGAGTTTTATGTATAAATGCGAAAGTTTGGATATTTGTGACTCAATCACGCAAAAAAAGCTTTAGTAAACAAATAGAGTCTAGCCTGGAATAACATATATATAATATACCTTATTACCAATTTTACTTCATTTGACATGTGTATACATTTTTGAAATAATTTAACTCTTTGACATTAGGTATAAATAAATTAGAATTAATTTAATTTAATCTTATATTAACTTTTTGACGTTTAATGTATTTGTGCATTATGAATAAAAAAAATGAAAAAATGAGTATGAGTATGAGTATATAATACTTTATATTCCGGAAATTGTCCCTCAAAGGAATTAGGGGTGGAAGTAGGGTCCACGAGACGGAGTGTTTCAAATCCATGTAAACAAGCCGTTCAAGTCATAAACAGGGTGTTCGGGATAACGATGTAGGAACTTAAGGAGGTAATAGACTTGACTGTTAGGAAGAGTTTGAACCTTATTATATCTGATTCCAACCCGACATAAATTTGAACCAAAACTTGTCATGAAAAATTAAATGAAAAAGAAAGCATGAAATAAATCAAATTAATTAATACCTAATTAACACTGCAATTAATTGATTAACCAATAAAAGAATATCTCTCTCCCAGTATTTTTTTGGTACCAATACAAAACAAAAACTTGATTAAGAACAAAACTATCACAGATTGCTGCACTAAGACATGTAAGGTTCAAACACTTTCTTATAGTCCAGTCTACCACCTCCTTAAGTTCCTAATACATCGTTATCCCGAACACCCTGTATATATACAGGATGGGCCAAACAGCGACGTAAATGTATTTATTGGATTCCTCCCAACCCCCTGGGAGGAATCCTATGAAATCAAAAAAATACATAACTTGAAAAACTACAAAAAATCGCGGAACATCCATGGGATATTTTCGGGTACACCTGGGTGGAAGGAATCCAAAAAATATATTGTCTTCGCTGTTTGCACCATCCCGCATGTATAGGAGGACGACCTACCTGCTGAACCAAACAGGCGAACGCGCAGAGGATAACTGCCTTGGACATCATTTTGTATTCGTTTAATGTACTTTGACTCATCGGGATACCGCCTTCAGGTTTTATTTAACTTTTTTTTATCTATTGCTCAACCTAAGACGTGAGTTCAGTCTCGATTTTTTGGTAAAAAGTGATAAAGCAATTTCCTTTTGTCACGCGCTCCATATCACCTTTCACTGGTAGAGAAAAACCAACGTACAGGTGTGTTATCACTGACCTATATTATCCATGTCCTACGAAATTATTGGTATAAAAGAGGATGAAATATTGGTGAGAGGACTACATTTCTTTTGACTAAGGAAAGTATCACAACATGTCTCGCTACGCTATCCTCGCATTGTGTATCCAGGCTTGCCTGCTCCAGGTAATTGTCTTACTGTTTGAAAACTCAAAAACCCGTATTTGTATAAATCATGTTTAAACATACAATAAAAATTCTTAGAGAAATATTATTAAAAATCTTTATTCAAGTACGGTAAGGAAGCATCGTACGCGCGCCCGACTCGCACTTAAAGTTGAAACACGTATCTTTTGCCAAGGCTATCCTGGTATCTATAATTATTTTAGTGGTATCTTACTTTTCCATCAGGGTGAATGCGTAACTTTTCATACGAGCGATACGACAAAAACAAACAAAAATAAAAATCGTTTATTTCAGACATTTGGAGTCCATAAAGTATTAGTGTCACAAATTAACTTCAATAATTTAATTATTATGTCAGTACTAAACCTAAATGTTGAGTGTGCCAGTGCCCATTACTCCGCCACAACGGCCAGGAGACTGTGGCGGCTGGCGCAGACAGGACAGTATCAACTGTCATTTTTACGTTAAAACATTATAGTACTTAGATACCGCTTTGCGAATTCTACTGTTATACTTTGTAATAGAATGAAAAGCCTTTCTCCGTCAAAGTGTTACGACATTGACATATTATTGAATTTCATGTGGCCCGAGAAAATGGTGCTTTCACTTTATTATTTTAAAAAGCTTGTGATCTCATGAATGTCCACTTGTTTAAGATTCTGTCTCTGTTGCTTCATTTTTTTTTTATATAATATTTTACTGATTCATGATACGTGATGATGATATTCTTTGATCTTACCTTACTTAGTATAGATTTCCTCCCTTTGTATGCTAAACCCCGACGTCCTCTTAATTATTACAAGCATTAAATTACCTTACAATGTATGTTTGTGCGGGTGGAATCTTGCAACTGAATTTTGAAAGCAGATATCTTCAACCGATTGAGCTGAAATTTTGGGTAAAGGTATAGTTTAGATGACAATTCAATATTATTGTACCATAGACCTGATCTGATGATGGAGACAGAACATGGCCATGGGAAATCAGTAATAACCCAACGTAACCCCGTTGAGTTTGGGCTCGTTAAAATCGACTCAATGAGTAGTTGATAACGGTATACAGAAAAGTACAGTCGGCAATAAAAGCTTGAATCAAAAAATTTTTTTTGCCAAAAACTTATTTTTTCTTTTGACAGACAGCATTGAGCTGTTGCAACCAGATCTCTTACGGATCGCCGGGACTCGTCGAAATTGGGAAATACAACGTGAGTCTAAAATACGTCTTTCTCGTACCAGAAAATTAATCACCAGCTACAACAATGAAGATGAAACCAGAAGCTGTGGTCGAAACCGGCCCCGGAGCGTTTTGTGATTGATATCCTAAGCTTGATTCTTGTAAAAATTACCTCAAATATACCTGCTATTTTTTACAGTCTCCTTGCTCTTATGGGTCGTCGGGAATCATCGAAATCGGCGGCATTGAAAAATACGGCGTAAGTCAAAATCAAGTCATATTATTTTTTGAACCGACTATACAGCCAACATCACCGGTTGCAAATGTTGCAATATTGCTGAAAATAATAACATTGGCAACTACGCATGAACACACACAATTGATTTCTGTAAGATATTCCTCTAACATTCATTTATTTTATTTTATGTTGCATCTGTTTTTCTTTTTTTACAGTCTTCTTGCTCCTATGGATCCCCATCAATTGTAGAGGTTAATAAATACAGCGTGGGCGTGAGTGCCCCCAGCATCAGTGTCAGCAAGCCCAGCATCAGTGTCAGCAAGCCCAGCATCGGCCTGAGCGCGCCCAGCTACGCCGCGTCGTACGGCGGCGTGGGCACCGGCCAGGTCAGCGCGTCGGGCGACATCGGCGCGAGCGGCCAGGCCCTCGTCGCCGGCTCCGTGCCGGTGCTCGGCTCGGTGGTCTTCAGCGGCAAGGTGCCGGCCGCCGGCTCCGTGTCCATCTCCGGACAGTGCGGAGGCGGCTGCGGCTGCTATTGATTTACTTTATTGTGTGAACAATCATATAGGTACATAGTCATATGTCCTCGCCGTCGTGTTCGACGACAGGGACCCTTGCTATTTACTCCGATTAGCACGGGTATTTTCGCAAAGCTGAACTAATCATTATAAATAAAGATGGCAATTTATAAGTTTGTTTCATTATTTTGCGTTGCAACACCGTTGCTTTAATTTGTGCCCTTTGTGGTCCAGTAAATACGGGTTGGTTTTATGTTACTGTAAAGTTCAAAAGTAAGAATATGTTTGTCGTAAGTCTTCGGCCGTTATCTGATACCACGGTTACTGCTATCAGTGTCGAAAAGTCAAAAACACAGGTAAATAAAGATCGACTTAGAACCAATATCAACAATCATTTATTCAGTCACAAAGTGGTTTACAATTGTTATTTGATGGTACCTCTTTTTAAGTAAAAAATACCTGTGCTAAGAGGCACCGCTCTTCCTTAGTTGGTAAGTCACATGTGAAGAATAATTATGTTATAAAACCTGTGTAAAGTAATCTTGAAACACATTACATTGGCTCGATTATACACATATTGAGTCAAACATTTCTCATCGTATGTAGTATAGGATATAGTAGGATATGATGATGATGTTGAAGATGATTAATAAATAAAATGTACAATCTTTGGTCGACAACTTCTACTCAGATGTCAATGACATAGCGTCCAAGCATCGAAGACGTCAATAAAGTGAACGATTTTTGTACTGATCAAGTTCCTAACTCCAAGTGAGGAACATCTTTCCGTGGACACCGTAGTAGATGCTGGCTGACGAAATCTTTCGTTACCCAATAGTTATTATAAATTTGTTGACGTCCTCTGGAATTTCGCCGCATAAATTAGTTTTAAAGCAAAGCGTACCTTTGTACTAATGTTTTTCCACTATTCAAATTAGACCCGAAAACGTATTAAAATGATTTAGGTATTAAATGAAAAAAACTGGCTCTGGTAAAGTTAATAATTAATACATCTTGCACCACCCGTGCGAAGCCGTGGCGGGCAGCAAGTGTCAGTATAAAAGTGAAACATTACTGACTGTCCCAGTGTCAGACAGTGCCCTGATACTTTGTGGGCACCCTCAATCTTAATTTATATTTTATATTTTCTTATTTTATATTTTCTTATTTTTTATATTTTCTTTTTTTATTTATTTTTTTGTGTGTCAATTTAGGAATTAAATTAAGGTACCAAGTTAACAAAAAAAAAACCAGTTTATTGGCACGTTACACATAATTATTATGCTAAGACCTCTGGCGCTATAACAAATGCTGTTTTATAATGGTATGCAATCGCTCTGCAGTTATGCTGAGTAAAATATTATGATGTAGTTCAAATTATGTTTGGATTATTTATTTATTCTGAATAATAATTAAAGTGGCTCAGTATCCGCCTCTGCTGGAGCCGCCGATCTGCTGTTTAATGGCAACGCAGTCCCCGCAGCCGTACGACACGGGCATCGAGGCGCTGGTGTCAAACTGGCTCTCGAATGGTCACGTCCAGGCCCCGTAGCATGGATGGCGTTATCACGCGATAAGTGACAGGATAGAGCTTCCGTCCCTGGCTGACACCGTTCGATAGAACGAGACGACGCGCCTATCCTGTCACTTATCGCGTGATAACGCTACATCCATGCTACGGGGCCTGGTCTCCGCTCAGGCCCAGCTCGGTGGCGACGCCAATTCCGGAGGGCGCGATGGGGCCGATGGCTTTCACGTTCGGCGTCCCGCCGTTGTTGGATACGACAATGGACTGGCAACCTTAGTTCCGGTGGGCAGCGAGCGAAGCACTGAAATAAGCATGGAAAGAGTAACTCAGAGTAATGTAGTCGCCATATACAGGTTGGAAAGTAGTTTCATTGCTAGACATTTAATTTAAAAAAATAGAGCGTGTAGAACGTTTTTCATCTCTCTATCACTCTTTTTTTAGGGTTCCGTAGCCAAATGGCAAAAAACGGAACCCTTATAGATTCGTCATGTCTGTCTGCGTCTGTCCGTCCGTATGTCACAGGCATTTTACTCGAAAACTATAAGGTGTATTTGAATAAAATTTTCAGGATAGGTGTATTTTGTTAACCGCTATATAGTTTTGTAACTAAATTACTAAAAAAAATAGGGGTCCACTCCATACATAAAAGTGAAAGTCAACATTTTTTTTTCATTGCAAGCCCACGTGTGGCACATCAATCGATAGGCCTTTCAAAATAAATATAAGGTTTCTCAGCAATTTTTTTGATTAAGTGAATAGAGTCGGAGATAATCTCCTCGAAAGTCACTAAAATGGTGTCCCCCCCCCTCTAATTTTTGAACCGTGTATTTTAAAAATATGAAAAGAATCATGCTCATAGGGCTTATTAAATTATCTCAGCGAAAATTGTTTTGAACAAGATCGGTTCAAAGGTTTTTGAGATATTTCTAAAAAACTGCCTTCCTTAAAGAAAAGGACGTAAGTGCCATAAGATTTCAATAACGATACGACCTTTTTAATAGACACCCTCGTTGTGCTTGGTCCGACACGCACTTGGCCGCTTTTTTTCTATTATATGTCTATCATATAATATGGCAACAGAAACTAGATTCCGAGTGTATAAAAAGCTTCATCTTATTCCAGTGTAAACGTTTGTATGAGTATAACAATACATCTTTATCTTTTTTAACAATGTTTGCTTGTTTGCTTGTATCAGATTGTCCCCTAATATTCATTTATTTATTTATTTCACCACAGACGGCTTTGAGTCAGTCATGCGGTTGCAACTCGTACGGTCGCGGGGACACCGGGCAGGTGGGCGTGTCGGGCGATGTCGGCGCGTGCGGCTCCACCTGCGTGGTCGGCTCCGTGCCGGTGCTCGGCTCGGTCGACTTCGGCGGCTGCGTGCCCGCCTGCGGCTCCGTCTCCATCTCCGGACGGTGCGGATGCGGGTGCACTTAAATTAATTAAACACTTTTTTTGTATTTCTTAATTAAACATATTATTTTAATAAATATTTTTGAAGTGAAAACTTCTTTACTGAGCACTTTTTGGGATGGGGAAAAATTGTTAAATACGCGACAGAGTTTTGTGACGTCAGATGTGAAGGAGGTCACTTTTTGCTGCTAGCCGATTCGACTTCATTCAAAACTGAACGCTATTCGTAAGAGTATAAAGCCGTTAAACACTTTTTGCAATAGCATATTCTGCAAATAATTTTGTAATAATACCAACGCGTCCTTCACAGTTTTGCTATTGAGAAAATTCGAATAGTTCGAATTTGGGCCTTTATTCCTAAAGTGATAAAGCTTAGAAAAATATTTACGAACGGCAAAAACAAATTGATTTTTTGGTCGCCACCGTGCACAGCCATCTGCTGTTCTTGCAAATTCGAATAGTTCGAATTTAGACGTTATTCCTAAAGAGATAAAGCTTTGAACAATATTTGGCAATGGCAAAAACCAATTGGTATTGTGTTTGCCGCCGCCCGTCGGCGCGCCGGACCCCAGCACCGTTGCGCCACGGTGGTGCGTTGGGCCCGTCACACCCAACGCGCCCGCGGGCCGTTCGCCTAAATAATTGATAATTAATTGTATATAAATTTGCGTCAAATTCATTTTTTTGGGTGACACCGTAAGATGTCATGTGACCTGATCGAAAAACTGTTACAATGTTATTGAGTTTTCACTTCTGCCGGCACTCCCGGAGTGCAACCCGGTCTTTTTTTTTGTTTCGTGTTCATTTTAACGAGGAAGTTACCCCGATCATATTTTAAACGATATGATACAGAGAGAAAGAATATAATGGAAAGATAATCCATCTTCGTCTGTAGCCCCCAAGAGGATTTTTTTTGTCATTATTTTTTTTACTGAATATACCCACCACGCAGATTTTTGTCAGATTCTTTCATTTCTGACGTATGTTGATCAGCAAAAAAAATTAAAAGTGCACGAATTTAATGCCAACGTTGGCTTGGGTATTTCTCATGTTTGGCAAAAACACGTTACCTACGAGTATCACGTACAATATCCAGTAGTAGTGGAACGAGATTAAGGAAAAGTGAGCAAATGTATTTTACAGTACATACGGTGCTACTTTCCCGCACTGGTGCGGAAAAGAGCACTTTTCGTGCATATGTCGAAACTTTAAAGAGCCATATGTACAGTAAAACGTTGTACGATACACGTGCGAATAGGTAATTCGCAACTCGTGTCGATTTAAAACACTCGCTACGGTCGTGTTTTAATTTATCACCACTCGTAGCGAATTTCCTATTTTCGGCACTTGTATCGTAACTTTTATGTAAGTAACAAAGTCTTTACTCGATGATATAAGTTGAGTTTAGAAATGCCAAGCTTAGGGTGGGATGTTTCCCATAAGTATACCTGTATTAGGGTACGTTTTAAACTAGCTATAAGGAACAATAATATATCCGTGTGCGAAATCGCGCACGTAAGCAAATAGTTGTATGACCTATACACAAAGTGCAGTTTTTTTGTTAAATTACTTGCTAACGTTCATAACGATGATTCATCACTTAAAATTCCAACACGTAAATACTTAAGCTGCTTCGCGGCGAGACAGACTATCCGTCTCTTTCTAATAAGCGCGCTTAGAAAGAGACGGATAGTCTATGTCGCCGCTTCACAGCTCGCTGGCTGTCCTGTGATAACCGTGCAGTAAAGAAATCTATAAATATATACTATTTGTTTGTAAAGAAGTAAAGTAATTAAATATTTTTTTTGGATGCCTACAAAGTTTTCTGCTTTGCTTTAAGATTTAAAATGCCATATGGCGTTCACCTTTTGAATGACAAGTATTTATTTTGTTAAATAATAGCAGATCAAAGCAGAGCAACGCTGTCAACAAGTTCTACCTATCAGTAAAATGAGATACCTACTTACAGCTTTAGGTAAGCGGGTTAAATAACAATGTCAAATTGTGTTTAGATGCGATTAAGATCTTTATTCAAGTAATAAGCGACGAGTTTTTTTTCAGTATTTGCATCCACAACTGTTTATTGATGAAATGCCATATGCGCCAGCGCCGGCATTGATGCCATAAGCGCCAGCGCCGGCATTAATGCCTCCGATCTGTTCCGTGATGGCAATGCAGCCGTTTCCGCAGCCGTAGGACACGGGCACCTCGCCGCCGGTCGCGAACTGGCCCTCGAACGCCACCGCGGTCAGGTACGGCAGCTCGCCGGAGAGCACCAGGTCTCCGGCCAGGCCCAGGTCGGTGGCGACGGCGATGCCAGAGGGCGCGATGCCGCCGATGCTGGTCACGGCCAGGGCGCCGCCGTTGCTGGGCACGTCGATGGATACGCAGCGGGAATTGGCGCTGGAATAGCCCGACTTGATAGAGACAGGGCGGTAGCTGATCTCTTCAATTTCTTCGATTTCCTTGATGCCCACTTTGCCGGAACCGCAGCCGCAGCTGGGCTTTGCTGGTCGTAAACACGACCGACCCATACACTACAAATAAAAAAATCTAAATTTTAACAGCCTATATTATTTGTATATACATACCGTAGTAGTGTGCGTAGAGTTTTATGTATAAATGCGAAAGTTTGGATATTTGTGACTCAATCACGCAAAAAAAGCTTTAGTAAACAAATAGAGTCTAGCCTGGAATAACATATATATAATATACCTTATTACCAATTTTACTTCATTTGACATGTGTATACATTTTTGAAATAATTTAACTCTTTGACATTAGGTATAAATAAATTAGAATTAATTTAATTTAATCTTATATTAACTTTTTGACGTTTAATGTATTTGTGCATTATGAATAAAAAAAATTAAAAAATGAGTATGAGTATGAGTATATAATACTTTATATTCCGGAAATTGTCCCTCAAAGGAATTAGGGGTGGAAGTAGGGTCCACGAGACGGAGTGTTTCAAATCCATGTAAACAAGCCGTTCAAGTCATAAACAGGGTGTTCGGGATAACGATGTAGGAACTTAAGGAGGTAATAGACTTGACTGTTAGGAAGAGTTTGAACCTTATTATATCTGATTCCAACCCGACATAAATTTGAACCAAAACTTGTCATGAAAAATTAAATGAAAAAGAAAGCATGAAATAAATCAAATTAATTAATACCTAATTAACACTGCAATTAATTGATTAACCAATAAAAGAATATCTCTCTCCCAGTATTTTTTTGGTACCAATACAAAACAAAAACTTGATTAAGAACAAAACTATCACAGATTGCTGCACTAAGACATGTAAGGTTCAAACACTTTCTTATAGTCCAGTCTACCACCTCCTTAAGTTCCTAATACATCGTTATCCCGAACACCCTGTATATATACAGGATGGGCCAAACAGCGACGTAAATGTATTTATTGGATTCCTCCCAACCCCCTGGGAGGAATCCTATGAAATCAAAAAAATACATAACTTGAAAAACTACAAAAAATCGCGGAACATCCATGGGATATTTTCGGGTACACCTGGGTGGAAGGAATCCAAAAAATATATTGTCTTCGCTGTTTGCACCATCCCGCATGTATAGGAGGACGACCTACCTGCTGAACCAAACAGGCGAACGCGCAGAGGATAACTGCCTTGGACATCATTTTGTATTCGTTTAATGTACTTTGACTCATCGGGATACCGCCTTCAGGTTTTATTTAACTTTTTTTTATCTATTGCTCAACCTAAGACGTGAGTTCAGTCTCGATTTTTTGGTAAAAAGTGATAAAGCAATTTCCTTTTGTCACGCGCTCCATATCACCTTTCACTGGTAGAGAAAAACCAACGTACAGGTGTGTTATCACTGACCTATATTATCCATGTCCTACGAAATTATTGGTATAAAAGAGGATGAAATATTGGTGAGAGGACTACATTTCTTTTGACTAAGGAAAGTATCACAACATGTCTCGCTACGCTATCCTCGCATTGTGTATCCAGGCTTGCCTGCTCCAGGTAATTGTCTTACTGTTTGAAAACTCAAAAACCCGTATTTGTATAAAACATGTTTAAACATATAATAACCATTCCAAGCGATTTTTTTTAGAAATCTTTATACAAGTACAGAAACACGTCTCTTTTGCCAAGGCTGTCCTGTTACCTGTCAGAAAATCTGACAAGTTCATGATTCTGTATAAACTAGAAAATGAAGTTTGCATCCGGGTAAATGCGTAACTTTTCATACGGGCGTCAGGACAGTATTAACTGTTTATTTTAACGTTCTAACATTTTAATAGACACGGTTTCGCGATGTCTACTGTTTATACTATGCGATAAAGTGAGAAAACATTGCTCTGACAAAGTATAGATATATGACATTGAATTGCATGTGGCACGAGGTAAAGGATTTTTCCCTTTGTTTTTTTTTAAAAGCTGGTGATCTCATTAATACCCAATTGCTTACGATCCTGCCTCTGTTGCTTCATTCAATTTCGTAACTTTCGTGATATACTCATGTTTCATGATACATGATGATCTGATATGATACTCTTGATCTTACCTAAGTATAGATTTCCTCCTTTTATATGCTAAGTGCCTACGCAATCTGTGTAGATCTATCGATTTTCTCTTCTTAATATTTTTTTCTTTTGCCAGACTGCATTGAGCCAGTGCGGTTGCAGCCAAATCTCTTACGGATCGCCGGGACTCGTCGGAATTCAGAAATACAACGTGAGTCTGAACTTCGTCTTTCCCATCCATACTAATCCATGGATAATATTAAAAATGCGAAAGTATATCTGTCTGTCTGTTAGGGCGAGCCTTAACTATGATATCGAAAGTTCTAAGCAGGGATTCTGAATGGTTTCACTACTTCGAGAACTAGCTGATAACTGAGTTTATTTGCCATCACGTATTATGAACAGATTATTAAGTCTACAAACTGTTACCTCTTCACGCTTTAACCGCTGAGCCGATTTAGATAGAATTTGGTATAGAGATAGTCAGAATCCCGGGAAAAGACATTGGATCGTTTTTATTCCGGATATCATCCCCTAAGGGTGTGGGCTGAAAGTTTGAATAGGGCTGCGATATAAACAATTTGCAGGCGGACGGAATTGCAGGCAGAAGTTAGTACAAAATAATTACCAGTTACAACATTGAAGACGAATGCAGTAGCTGCAGTCGAAACCGGCCCAGAAGGTTTTTTATTCATTTTATAAAACAGTAGTTTCCGCCCGTCACTTAGTCTTCGTCGACCCGTGATAAAAACTATTTTTTTTTTTAATCCAGGCTATAAACTATCGTTTTAAGGATGTTTGTATAACAAACATCTAAATGACCAAACATCCAAACTTTCGCATTTATAATATTAGTAGGATACACAAAACTTATGGAGTTTACTGTGGGACGCGATCATTTTTTGTAAAATTGTACTAAAATTCTATTTTTTTTTCAGTCTCCTTGCTCTTATGGGTCCTCGGGACTCCTCGAAATCGGCGGCATTGAGCAATACGGCGTAAGTTGAAATCAAGTTGCGATAATAATCAAGTAAAAGTTTAGATATTGCTTTAGCCACAGAATAAATAATAGTACGACGTACTAGAGCATTAATTTGTAGAATCTTTCTGATTTGTATTGTTTTTTACAGTCTTCTTGCTCCTATGGATCCCCGTCTATCGTCGAGGTCGATAGATACAGCGTGGGCGTGAGTGCCCCCAGCATCAGTGTCAGCAAGCCAAGCATCGGCCTGAACGCGCCCAGCTACGCCGCGTCGTACGGCGGCGTGGGCACCGGCCTGGTCAGCGCGTCGGGCGACATCGGCGCGAGCGGCCAGACCCTCGTCGCCGGCTCCGTGCCGGTGCTCGGCTCGGTGGTCTTCAGCGGCAAGGTGCCGGCCGCCGGCTCCGTGTCCATCTCCGGACAGTGCGGATGCGGCTGCGGCTGCTAATAATTTACTTTATTGTGTGAACAATCATATACATAGTTATATGTCCTCGCCGTCGTGTCCGACGAGACCCTTGCTATTTACTCCGATTAGCACGGGTCGACGCAAAGCGGAACTTATAATCATAAATAACGATGGCAATTCACAATTTTGTTTCATTATTTTACGTTGCAACCCGTAACTTCAGTTTATGCCCTTAATGGTCCACAAAAATTTGGGTTGGTTTTATGTATAACTTTACAGTAAAAGTTCAAAAGTAAGTGTACAGTCAGCGTCATATATGTAGTTAGTAGCAGCCAAGGTAGCCAAATATTTCAGTACACGTCTTTATTACTGTAAGCATATGTAGTATTGTGTTACGAAATATTTGGCTACTCTGGCTGCTACTATGCTACTAACTATATGACGGTGACTTTATGTTTATTGTAAGTCTTCGGCCGTCATCCGAGACCACGGTCAGTGGTATCCTAATAATATTATAAATGCGAAAGTTTAGATGTTTGCATGTTTGGATGTTTAGATGTTTGGATGTTTGTTACTCAATCACGCTTAAACGGCTAAACCGATTTGGATGAAATTTTGCACGAAGATAGTTTATAGCCTGGATTCAAAATATAGGATAGTTTTTATCCCGGGTCCACGCAGACGAAGTCGCGGGCGGGAGCTAGTCAGTAAATAAATAGGTATGGTGTTAGACCCGTGTAAATTAATATTTAAAATACACATTGTTTCAGTATGTTTGTAATGTAGTTGGCTTGATCATAAACATACCGAGACAAAAATGAATCATCGTAATATGTTTAGGTAATAACAGTGAAACAATAACACCGCAGTAAATATCCCAGTGCCCAACTGTGCCATAATACTTCTTTGGCAACTTCAATCTTGATTCATAGCAATAAAGGTGACAAACAGAGTGTCAATTAAGTACCTAATGGAATTGAGGTGCCAAACATTTGCACGTTCACCGTATACATACATACTTAGAATTCTGGCGCTAACAAGTGCTGTTAGTGATGTTTAATAACGTTACCTACGCAATCAAATGCTGCACTTATGCTGAGTAAAATATACCTATGATGTTGTTCAATTTGACGATTTGTGCTACTTTTTTTTATAGGTAACTACATAGTTATCAAACAATTTACATTATAAATTTGGTTTATTCATTTAACTGAAGAATAATTAAAGGGGCTTAGCGTCCACATCCGCAACCGTAGCCTGCGCTGCTGCTGGAGCCGCCGATCTGCTGCGTGATGGCGACGCAGTCCCCGCAGCCGTACGACACGGGCGTCGAGCCGCTGGTGGCGAACTGGCCCTCGAACGCCACCGCGCTCAGGTACGGCAGCGCGCCGGACACGTCCAGGTCTCCACTCAGACCCAGCTCGGTGGCGACGGCGATGCCGGAGGGCACGACGGGGCCGATGGCTTGCACGTTCAGTGCCCCGCCGTTGTTGGACACGGCGATGGACTGGCAACCGCAGTTCCCCTGGGCAGCGATGCACTGAAAATACGCATAAGTATAAAGAGTTATCTAAAGTAATTTACGCCAAATTTAGATGTGCCACGCGTAAGCTCATAATAATCTAGTTCGTCGTTTTTAAATGTGTGTCAAGAGGGTTATAACTTTATTTTTAAAATGAGGAATAATATGTTGATAGTTAAGAATATTTCACAAAAGGTACTACCTATCTCTTAGAAATAGGTCAGTCGGACAAAACCATTAACTTTTAAATCTTATACCTGGACTAAGACGGCGAAAGCGCAGATGATAATAGCCTTAGATGCCATTTTTTGTTTCTTGTTATGTCTGCTATCAAATTAAGAATGAATAATTGGACCAAAGCCTCCGTGTTTTATATTACTCCTTTGAATCTCTTGCTTCACAGCTACAGGAAACATTTAACAAACTTTATCGCAAATAATTAAGTAACAACTTACAAACTTTACGAAAAACAATTAAGTACCTATTTAGTAAGAGAGCAAATGTGTTTCAGTGTTATCACTGACCTATTTCTACATTTTTAATACAATGCTAGTATATAAGAGTAATCAAACTAAAGCCAGTTCATTCTGAATTCTTTGTCCAAAGAACATTCGTCTTTTTAAAATGTCTCGCTTCGCAATCCTCGTTATGTGCATCCAGGCTTGCCTGCTCCAGGTAAACATATCACTATATCATATATTTTTAATTCTTTTAATGTACCAAGGTCATGCTTTGAATCCTGAAAAGTTACCTGCAGGATCCTGCGCTTATATTCGGAGTTTGAGATTCAGTTGGGCACTTAACTGTGCTTGAGTTACATGCTGGTAGGACCACCGGAGTGAAACGTAACGTATAGTGAACGGCCATCAGATATTGTGGTAAGAGTGAATATATTGAATCCGAGAAGTAGCAGGGTCACCAGGCCATAGTGGACTGAACGGTTGAACAGGCGTATTCTTAGTAAAATCTACATTAGTCTGGTGATGACTGTACTTGGCACATAAGAAAATAGAAAGGCGATGTCTTTTTGGCATCTCCATTATGGTTTCCATTACATCTCCACAAACATTGAGGTCTTACATTGGCGTATTGGGCGTGGAGCAAAAACCTAATTATAAGACATTTTATGCCATTATATTATGTCCTTTTTATCTTAACAATAAGCTGTCAATATGTATACAATATTTTCTTGTTCTAACAACAGATGGCTTTGAGCCAGACATGCGGTTGCAACCAGTACTCGTACGGGTCGTCGAGCGGGATTAGCAGCTGCGGGTCATACGGCGGCATTGGCACCGGGCAGGTGGGCGTGTCGGGCGACATCGGCGCGTGCGGCTCCACCTGCGTGGTCGGCTCCGTGCCGGTGCTCGGCTCGGTCGGCTTCGGCGGCTGCGTGCCCGCCTGCGGTTCCGTCTCTATCTCCGGACAGTGCGGATGCGGGTGCAACTGAGTCATCTAGTCGTAATGACGTTGTTAACTAATTATACAATACCCTCCATGAACTTGGTAGTGTAATTAGCGACTTTTTTTTGCAGTATTGCACCTCTTACTTTTATAACCTTTTTTTTCCGGTACTTCCATTGCTATTTAAAATGCGATCGTAAGTAGTATTATATACTTAAGTAAAACTTATGTATTTTTTGCAGTGCAAAATGAAAATGAAAATGAAAATTATTTATTCGTAACAAACTAATATAAATATCACATAGATACACACATATAATATTAATTAGGTACAATAGGTATAAACTATTTATTTGCTACGAAATGGTCCCGCCTCAGCATAATGCTGGCTCACGAGCCAGCGCTGTTCTTCCGGCGAGAGAGAAGTATAAATGGCAAACTTATAATACTAAATATTATATTGCGTTAAAAACAAAATTGCAAAACAGATATCGTAGTGGAGCGGAATGGTTTAACGTAAAGAAGCATCAGGCAATACATTACCAGACGCAGTCTTCAATCGAGGACTATTCTAGGAGTTCTTCCGTGATCGCAATCAGAAATGAGGCTATCCGCAGCAGAACCAACTAGCCGATATAGCCCTCCGAATCGCTAATTTTAAGTGGCAGTGGGCGGGGCACATGGCCGTTGGGGCCTCAACGTTCTCGAGTGGCGGCCACGTACCGGAAGGCGCAGCGTGAGTTGACCCCCACAAGGTGGACTGATGACCTGGTAAAGGTCGCGGGAGTCCGCTGGATGCGGGTGGCGCGGGACCGGTCATTATGGCACTCTTTGGGGAAGGCTTATGTCCAGCAGTGGACATCTTTCAGCTGATATGGTGATGATGACGATTATGAGTGTTTAATGACCTGATAATAAATAATTACCTACTTAGGCCCCTTCCACACGTGGTGGTGCGAAGTCGGTTCGGTATCAGTAAGCTGTCAACCTTTAGTCAAATCTGTACAGATTCAATACTGCTCGCCTACCTTTGAACGAGTGCTTCCTGATTAGGTGCCGGATGCGCGGAAGCGGGTCGGTACAAATGCTTTACTGCATGCGTATCGCTACCACCCCGTTCACACTGCGTCCGTTTCCGTTTCCGGGAGGCATCCGTCTCTTTTGCACTCGGGCGAAACATCGCAAGCGAGAAAAAGAGGGATGCCTCCCGGACACGGAAACGGACGCAGTGCGAACGGGGTGTACCTTCGGCCGCTTCCATTCCGTTATGCACATACCTAGAGGAAGAATTGAATAGAGCGATTCACACACACATAAGCAGACGCTACACGGGCCGATATCGGCAGGACGCCGCTAGATTCGGCCCGTGTGGATACGTATCGGAAGCACTGCAGTCAGCCAAATTGTGTGCCCTTGCTTGGCAGTCCTGCCGATTTCGCTCGTGTAGCGTCTCCTATACACACATGAGTGACAAGGATGTAAGCATGGACAATACCATAAATGGGAACGAGATACAATGTCAAATCGCCTGTCCCTCAGCGCGTATAAGGTTTTTTTGTTTGTTAGTCACCACCTGTCAAAATATTGTACTGGTGACTGAAACTGACGTCACCGATATAACACGACTAAATTATAATTGACGTTAGACGTGAAGAATTTATTCGTTTTCTGATACTTCTCAATTTAGTAAGGTTAATTTACCATCGTCCCTTTCGGGTATACGCTAGGACGCTAATAGCTAATTAAATCCTCTATCTACGGGTATGCAGTATTGTGTAGGTACTTTACCTAGAGATTAGGTACTGATGTCGCCCAGCACAGGGCTGTTATTCGCTACGCGCTAAAGCGGCTCACCCCGCCGGTCACCCGTCACGAAACTAGACCTCTACCTACGCTTGGTTACTACGCATCGCGGTGTCAAGATATATTTTGTGGGTGAGCGTTGAGGTGAGCTCAAACAAGTTACAGAATAGGGGGTCAGCTATCACAAGACGGCGCGTGTGCTCTCTAGATTTTTCTTGTACTATAAGTCTCTTTTTAAGTTTTCTAATAAGAGAGAGACTGCTGCATATTTGCAGTTTGCACAGTAGTATTTTATTATATACCCACTTCAATTTTTATTTTTTTGAAGCCTATAGGGTGTCCCACTGCTGGGCAAAGGCCTCCCCTCTCGACTTCCACTCTTCCCGGATTTGAGCAATCTCTGGCCAATCGCTACAAAATGCGTCCAGGTCGTCCCGCCATCTCCGTCTCGGCCTGCCACGTCGCCGCCGCCCATCGTGTGGCACCCACTCCGTGGCTATTTTCGCCCACCTCTGTGGATGCATGCGGCAGGCGTGGCCAGCCCATTCCCATTTCAGCTTGGCGGTCTTAACCCCAACGTCAGCAATGCGGGTTTTTGAGCGCAGCGTAGTTTCGGACACGGTCGATCCGTTTCACTCCCAGTATGCTACGCTCCATAGCCCGTTGGCAAACCTTCAATTTGGTCTTTTGTGCCTCAGTGAGTGACCATGTTTGGGCACCGTAGGTTAGGTTACCTACTTCAATATTCAATGTAAATGAATTCGTACTTATACCTAAAGAATTTAGAACATTTCAAGGTTTTCTGATAAACAATACCTACACAATGACGTTGATGACCCAGAAATATGTAATATGTGACTTTTCTAAGTGCACAATATTATATCGAAACCAACATGGCGCCATCATTACGTAAAATACGTGCGACGATAAAATGTACCTATACTTACTTACTTTAGCAAAATGGATTCCTATCGTTAAATTTGTGTCACAAATTTTCACGAGAATCAGTTGAGAGATGCGACCTGCAGAGAATAGACAGACAGCCGGACATCGGAACAGCGAGACATCAGAACATAAAATGGCCTAAGCTTAAGCATAGAATTTCGTTCGCTTCGATCCCTCGTTCAATAACTTTAATATAAAAAAAAAACAATTGAAGACGTCAATTAAGGCATTGGGTAGGGTTGGGTAAAAAGGTCCATTCTACGTTTATAGCGTCACGTAACATAATGATATATATCTTTCCGTTAATAATTCCGGAAAATATTCCAATGGCAATGGGTACCAGTCTTTCGTCTTTTATTGTCAATAGTTAACTGTAACCAGAAGGGTGATTAGTTGATGACGCAACTTAGTAAGTTAGTAACTTAAGTCATCGAAATTGGTATTTTGTCTTTTAATGACTAGTAGTTAACTGTACCACGAAAGTACGTTAGAACAACTCAACTGTAATTTTTCCGTACAAAAAAATCGTACCTACATATTTAACTCTGGACGGTTCAAACAAAATACTCTTATCCAAATCAACACAAGTTAAACATTGCTACATTAGTATCTAAACCAACACTTCCTACTACCTAGGTTAATTACATCCGTAAACTTTGAAGTAGAATATTTCAAAACTGGATATTCCTACACTTCTTTCTGGATATTTCTACAAAAATTCATTAAAAAATAAGTATACTCATATATAAGTAACCTAGGTGAAAAACATACGCATGAAAAGTTTTTGAAGTGAAAACTTCTTTAGCGGCGCTCAGCACTTTTTGGGATGGGGAAAAATTGTTAAATACGCGACAGAGTTTTGTGACGTCAGATGTGAAGGTCACTTTTTGCTGCTAGCCGATTCAACTTCATTCAAAACTGAACGCTATTCGTAAGAGTAAAAAGCCGTTAAACACTTTTTGCAATAGCCTATATTGCAAATAAATTTGTAATAATACCAATGCGTCCTTCACCGTTTTGCTATTGAGAAAATTCGAATAGTTCGAATTTGGGCGTTATTCCTAAAGAGATAAAGCTTAGAAAAATATCTACCAACGGCAAAAACAAATTGATATTTTGGTCGCCACCGCTGCCTGCTGTTCTTGCAAATTCGAATAGTTCGAATTTAGACGTTATTCCTAAAGAGATAAAGCTTTGAAAAATATTTGGCAATGGCAAAAACAAATTGGTATTGTGCTTGCCGCCGCCCGTCGGCGCGCCGACGGGCGAGTCAAATTCATTTTTAGGGTGCCACCGTAAGATGTCACGTGACCTGATCGAAAAACTGTTACAATGTTATTGTTTTCACTTCTGCCGGCACTACCGGAGTGCAACCCGGTCTTTTTTTTTAACTTATATGTTGTACTGCTTTGTTTGTGTGAGGTGTGCAATAAAGAGTATTTGTATTGTATTGTATTGTATTGTACTTTTATCCCTTCCCGTGGGTAGCCTCCCTAGTAGCATTTTCGTTGGCATTTCGTTTGGCCAACTCGGTGATTAATGGCCCAACGTGGGGCCAACTTAAAATGCTACTAGGGCTACGAGTATGCGTGTACAGTTAAGTAGTACCACAAATATAAATTACAACGACGTACCTGCGCAGAAAGCTTTATTGAAAACATTTTAACCAATCATAAGGCAGCAATTCAGCCAACTCAAATAATATCAAGTATTAACGGGAGTCTGAGCATGTATGGTACTTATTAGAGATATGGCGAGTGAACGAACCCCTGGCGCGGAACTTGCTCCTGGTATTCGAATGATCCAAAGTTTTCTCTATGTACAAAGAGTTATGCAATCGACCAGCAAATTTTAAGTTTACGTCCGATATCAAATTAAAGGATTTTTTTTTAATTTTTATGCTCCGAGCCAGATTCGATCCGGCGACCACAGGCATAACATGGTCTGTCGCTACTAACCAACTGAGTTTTCGGAACAATCTGTCTCGGCCACTAAATCTTTCAAGTAAGGCCAAACAGAACCAATAAAAAAATATAGTCAATCAAATCATAAATCAAAGTATTTAAACTAAATAAGTAGACGAAAATCATCATCCTCCTAGCGTTATTCCCGGTTATGGCCTAAGGAAGCCCGGGGTCCGCTTTGACACCTAATCCCAAGATTTGGCATAGTTATTACAAAAGCGACTGCCATCTGACCTTCCAACCCAGATGGAAAACTAGACCTTAATTGGGATGAGACCGGTTTCCTTACGATGTTTTCTTTCACCGAAAAGCTAACGGTAAATATTTCGTAATAAGCGTAGATAATTAAATGAAAATAAGACATGTAAAACCAACACAATTTTATTAACATCTTCAGTAAAGATAACAAATGTCTTACCCAACTAATTAGTATCTAACATTTTATTTTTATACACTGACTTTTAATAAAATGGATTTCTTACCTATAAATATCTATATAAAATAAATTCTTTAACAAAATGGAAACTAAACAAAACATTAATAACAGATACCTTCTAAAATCAAGTTATTTCTTATACCTACTATTATGAATTGTGCAAGTAATATCATTACAATAAGGGTTTAGTTTTAGACACCTTGTAGTTTGGGTACACATTAAAATTTACCTACCTATATAGGTGAAACAATCACAACACACATTATAATCACGTCTTTTTCCCATAGGCATAGCCAAGTGATTATATCATCATCATCATCATCATATCAGCCGAAAGACGTCCACTGCTGGACATAGACCTCCCCCAAAGAGGGCCAAACTGAGGTGGACTGATGACCTGGTAAAGGTTTCTGGAGTCCGCTGGATGCGGGTGGCGCAGGACCGGTCACTTTGGCACTCTTTGGGAGTGATTATATACAGCCAGTAAACTTCTTATGCATTGGTTAGTTTACATACATACTCTGCACCCTTTAGGTCGCGCCTGCCCCTCATATTCTGTAACTTGTTTTAAGCACACACAGCACCGGGATGCGTAACTAAGCGTAGGTAGAGGTCTAGTTTCGTGACGGGTGACCGGCGGGGTGAGCCGCATTAGCGCGTAGCGAATAACAGCCGCATCTAGCGGGAGTCCGCTGGACCTTCAAGAAAAGAGCGTACTCCCATCTTAAAGGCCGGCAACGCACTCACAACACCTCTGGTGTTGCAAGTGTCCATGGGCGGCGGTAATCGCTTACCATCAGGTGATCCGTCTGCTCGTTTGCCTCATATATCATTAAAAAAAAAAAAAAAAAAAAAAAAAAAAAAAAAAAAAAAAAAAAAAAATGCGGATGGTGCAGGACCGGTCATTGTGGCCCTCTTTGGGGGAGGCCTATGTCCAGCAGTGGACGTCTTTCGGCTGATATGATTATGATGAATAACAGCCGGACGACAGCGGGCAGCGCGGCGACGAGCGTGCAGTTCATACGAGCAACTTCAATGTATGGGCAGCCGGTCCAGTCCGCGGCCTCAGGAATCAGTTAAGGGGCTCCCATACGCCAATGACCTTCGATCTTAATCCCTTAGTTTTCTAATGTTTTTTGTAGCTTATTATATTAACAACAACGGCTTTAAGCAATATAGTATCCCATATTTACTTCAAAGGTCATTGTTTTCGAGATATTTGGCATCAAAGTTGAACAATTTTAGGCCAAAAAACTGGTTTTCTGGCCATAACTTTTGTGTTTTATTTATTTATTTATTATTTATTTTTGTTTTTTTTTGTTAATTAATAAGATTATAAAAACGCATATCAAAACAGGTAAGTTCAGTATGTATGAGTAGGTATGAGTTTCGGGTGTATAAAAGTTTTAATGAGGATGAAGTGTCGGGTTTTGTATTTTTACAGACCTCTCTTTAAAAATGGATAATTAATTCTGTATTAACATTTATCAAGTTATTCAATATCAAAAATGTTAAACAGGAATCAAAATTTCCCATTTCTGCACCTGGAAGGCTAGCTTCAATAAACCGAGGACGAATGTCGAAATGAAAACTACTAAATTTCGTTGATTTTTAACGGGAGCCCCTTAAGTATGCTATCTATAATAACACTGTTTTATTTATTCAGACTTAAGTTGGCACTAGTCTCTCCCGCATCCACAACCACCGAGAGACGAGATGCCGTAGCCAGGGCCGGCATTGCCGATCGTTTCTGTTATGGCGATATTGCCGTCACCACAGCCGTAGGACACCGCCGCCGCTCCGTTCGAGTCGAACTGGCCCTCGAACGCCACCGCGCTCAGGTACGGCAGCTCACCAGAGACCGCCAGCTCACCAGCCAGACCCAGATCAGTGGCCACGGCGATGCCAGCGGGCGCGATGGCGCCAATGCTGGTGACCGTAAACACCCCGCCGTTTTCAGACACGATGACAGGTGAAGAGCTGAAAGTTTTGTAACTGGGTGGGTTTTCTGACACACCGGCGCCCTTGTAGTTATATAAGGGGATGCTGTCCTCTTCGGTCACGGGGATGGAGACGCGGTTGGAGCCGCTGCCGCAGTTAGTCGCGGGAATGCTCTTTCGATAGGGTGCAGCGAAGGACTGAAACAGAATTTAGCATTTAATAACTACAACTTAGAAAACTTGAGAAACCCCCAACATTTTCATTTAAGTCCAATATCTCAAAAACGACTGAACAGATTTCCATGAAACATAGCTAAAAACACTCGGGATAAAATTATCTATGACACAAAAAAAACTAAGTAAACTAAAATCGGTTCATCCGTTTGGGAGCTACGATACGACAGACAGATACACAGACAGACACGTAACTTATAACACCCCTCTCTTTGCGTCGGGGGTTAAACTACGTTATTCACAAATCGAAGACCCGTAGATAGGTCAATAAGGCTCGTGTTCGGGTACTAGACGAGAATATGTTTTATTAGAATATTCTTAAGATTATTTGAGTTGGCCGAATTACACCAAAGTAGTTCATTCAAAAAGCAACTCTACCGTCCAGTAGAAGATTCCAATTCAAATTATATACAGTCTTATATAAAGGTCACATTAAATAATATCAACCATACGATTATCACCCTAACTGAAAACTGGAAACTGTGTCCAATTAATTAAAGATTGATGCGGAGAACATACGACATTGAATAAAATCAGCCACAAATTTTAGATTAAGTAGATATCTAACGCGCTAATAAGGAACGCGGGAAGAACCGCGCGATCTCGCCAACTATTGCCTAAACCCTACAGGTTTTAAATAGTGGCTTTATGTATTATACAAAAATTGTATTAAATAAATTAAAACAAAAAAAAACTGTATCTGACTATTATTATTATTTAGGTATTCATATTATATTAATTGCTCAAATTAATATGTGTACAAAACGAAACAAAACTGATTTCTGGCGCGTTATACACGGTTGACGATTTCTTCAAATTGTCCAGAGGCCGTAGACAAGGTTACAATCGATAAGCGCTAACGCCAATAGAAACTAATAAAATGTAGGGGAATGACATTTCGTCGGCATCTGTCATTCCCCTACATTTTATTAGCTTCTATTGGCGTTAGCGATTGTCGATTGTAACCATGGATTGAATTGAATTGAAAAAACCTTAACATTCAAAATTACTATGAATAGGACCCCTTGGTATGGCACAGGCACAATTCTCGCGCAGGATTGCGAAATTGCAATAGCCGGAATAAAAGTACAAAATATCCCAACATTTGCCATTAGATTTACCTGGCCCAAGACAGCGAATACGCAAAGCAGCACAAATTTGAACGTCATGTTATCAATTTTAGTTAGTTCAGCCGTTTTCTAAACAATGAGTACGGTAAACACAAAAATTTGGTTATAAACTTCCTTTATCTATTGCCAAACAAAGGCAAGGATAACGATACGTATCCAGTCATCATTGCGAAAAAAGATTGACTAATTAAGTATGAGCACGAGTTTATCGCTTTCACCAGTAAAGAAAATGCGAGTTATCAGTGACCAACTTCGATATTGCACGAACATTTTAGTATAAAGGTGGTAGTACTCATTGGTAAATCATTACATTTCTTTTGACGAAGAAAATCACATCATGTCTCGGTTCGTTTTCCTCGCTCTGTGTTTCCAGGCTTGTCTGATCCAGGTAAATGTTTACAAATACCTACTTCATGTTTTTTTTTTTTTAATACGACGACGGTGGCAAACAAGCATACGGCCCGCCTGATGGTAAGCGGACACCGCTGCCTATGTGTCTGCAACCCCAAGGGAGTAACATGGGCGTTGCCGACCCTTGATATGTTTGAGGATTCGCTGTGTTGAGAGCTGAAGGAACAAATTCCCTCGCTCTTAACACAACGCATCCTCGGGAGCTCTGGCGACCTTGCTCACCTCCAGGAACACAACACTACAACAGAGCAAGTAGTAGATAGTGCTATAATGGCTGTGGTCTTCTGCAAGGCGGAGGTACTTCCCCAGTTGGGCTGCTCCAAATTCGAGCGGGATGACATTTCGCTGTGCTCTGCCTCACCAAAAGTTTTTACGCTTATAATGCTTTTATACACATATGTATACGCATATAACCGGAACACTTTAAGAAATTTTGCATGTGTCCATGTGACTGTCATGTATTAAGTTACCAGTTAACGTGTCATATCAATATGACAACCACATAATGAATTAATGATGGTTATACCTAATCCCATGATACTTTTTGCGAGTTATAGGTATGTAATACAATCACAAAAGATGATTTATATAAACTTTACTGCACAAAGGAAAATAATAATGCAGAATGTTGGGCTTAATAGCAAATGGCCACCTACAGTCAACAACAAAGGCCCAACAGAGACATTTGTTGAAATAGTATTTATATATACACACACACATACATACATGCGTTTTTTCCCAAAAAGGGGTAGGCTGAGCACATGAAACTTATGTTCGAGTGCCACTTTTAGCATACATGTATAAAAGATATAAAATATGTGATATCGCAGTGATAGGTTGCTACACACTTCAAGCCTGCTCCCGTAGTCGACATTTACGACACCCACGGGAAGAAAGGGGGTGATGACATTCTAACCCGACACCACACGGCGACCCACACACACACATAGTATTTATAAAGGCACACTTTCAGAGCAAGGGCGTAAAAATAATTCTTGGATTATACCATGTTCCGCCTTTTTCTGTTTATACTTTGAATTTCGATTCCACTTTCCCAATATATTTTTGTGCAACTATACCTAATTAAACTAACTAAACTCTTTGTTTCTCGACAGACCGCTCTCAGCCAACAATGTGGCTGCAATCAAATCTCTTACGGACCCTCCGGGCTCTATGAACTCGGCGGCGTCGAGCAATACGCCGTGAGCGCGCCCAGCATCAGCGTCAGCAAGCCCAGCATCAGCGTCAGCGGGCCCAGCATCGGGCTGAGCGGCCCCAGCTACGCCGCGTCGTACGGCGGCGTGGGCACCGGGCAGGTGGGCGTCACGGGCGACATCGGCGCGAGCGGCCAGACCGTCGTCGTCGGCTCCGTGCCGGTGCTCGGCTCGGTCCAGTTCGGCGGCACCGTGCCCGCCGCCGGCTCCGTCTCCATCTCCGGACATTGCGGATGCGGATGCAACTAATTTAATTTGGGTATTGAATAATAAAATGACTTAGAAGTACATATGTACTGCTTTTTTTTATACAACGACGGTGACAGACAAGCGTACGGCCCGCCTGATGGTAAGCGGACACCGCAGCGTATAGATGCATGCAACTCCAAAGGAGTAACATGGGCTTTGCCGACCCTTGATAGAATAGATTAAGTTTATTTCTCCGAATATGGTACATTTGTTGGTATGTTTTACACATGTCAATTTCACATATCCTGCCGACATCGACGTAGAAATATTATTAAACTATAAATTACAAACATTCAAATTATCAACGATATGTTTGAAGATTCGCCGTGTTGACAGCTGAAGGCAGAAATTCCCTCGTTCTCAACACAACGCATCCTCGGGAGCTCTGGCGACCTTGCTCACCTCCAGAAACGCAACACTGCTACAGAGCAAGTAGTAGTTAGTGTTACCTATTATAGCTATGGTCTTCTGCAAGGCGGAGGTACTTCCCCAGTTGGGCTGCTCCAAATTCGAGCGGGATGACATTTCGCTGTGCCCTACCTCACCAATCTGTTTCATTTGAGTTCGACGTTTCGTACTGTTGTAGAAGTGTGTTCCATTTACCAGGTGTGTTGTTTTTTTATACTACGACAGTGGCAAACAACCACACGGACTACCTGATGCTAAGCTGGCAGCGTAGCCTAATGGACGTTTGCGATTCCAGAAGTCAAAATCGCGTTGCCGACCTTTCATTAAATATTTGGGGACAATCTTACACAAAACGACCTAGTCCCAAACTAAGCAAAGCTTGTAGTACTATGGGTACTAGACGACGATATACATACTCATATAGATAAATACATACTTAAATACATAGAAAACATCCATGACTCAGGAACAAATATGCTCATCACACAAATAAAAGCCCTTACCAGGATTCGAACCCGGGACCTCCGGCTTCGTAGGCAGGGTCTCTACCAACTAGGCTACAGAGGTCGTCATTGATTTGAGGATGCAAATGAAATAAATGAAATGAAATGAAATAATAATATTTTTATTTTATTTAATTTAATAATAATAATGTGATAGGTAATAAATAAGTAGGTAAATTATAATAAATTATAATGTTTAATAATATATTATTAATTACATAACTTACATCTAGTAATACTACTGTGGAAACATTTATAAATATATAATTATAAATAAAATAAAATTGAATTAATGTAATCAGCAGTCTTACAAGTATTAATAAAAATAATTATAACAATAATTTCAATAGCATAATAAAATGATAAATAAGCTTCTAATTTCATGCCTCGAACATAAGTGCCAGAATGCGGTTAATTAAATTTAATGCATGTGTGTGTAGTAGTAGCTTTAATTCGCCTAGTAGTAGCTTTAATTTATAAGAAATACTTGCTGTGCCCTAACAGGGTTCATGTGTGAACCTACCCTAATGTAACACCTATTTGTAGCACGTGGAAACTATGCAATAAATGAATTATGAATTAAGCATTTTATTTGTTTTAGCGTTAGTCGTTCCAAGCCATTTTGTTTGCTATAAACTGCAACATTGTAGCTAGTATGATCGCGTTTATGTCAGACATAAAGCATACAAACAAGTATGTTAGTGCGAGGGGGACGAATGCCCGAGATAAACAAGGTCACGGTGTGGACATTAATCTACAGTCCCTGGGCGACCGAGCCCTGCTCGGGTAAAATTGAGAAAATACGAGGAAAATAATTTTCCCAGACATAAAACCTAGCTAGATCGATTTTTCGCCCATATAAACGGGCGTTTTTCAAAAAAAGTGTACAAAACTTTTTTTTTTCAGTGTCTGTTTTTTTTTTGTTTATCTTACTCAGAATCGTTGACCCTATCGATCCTCATACAAGAAAAAAAGTGTCCTAAATTTCCATTCCAGATCGTCACATTTTTGTATGCAGTCTTTTTTTATTCATATTCATATTCATATTCATTTATTGCTTCATACACATCATTTTTTTTTTTTTTTTTTCATACATACTTTTATTTGTTAAGAATAATAAACAAGAAAAACATAATATACCTTAAAGTAAAAAACTAAATACTAAATTAGAAACTAGGATTAAAAAAAAATTATAAATAAAAAATTTGGCCCAAATCACCTCCTGAGGGCAGCGTGCCCAGAAGGCTGGCAGCATTGCCACGTTGTATGGCAATGCTGATCCGCTGTGCCAGATATGATGCAGCCTTCTGGTCACGCGTCACCTCTACCAGGCGTTTGGAACTCTCCTTGAAAATTTCATGGGCGCTTTCCCCCCACGGTCCCATAGTCTCAACCCCAAACGGCGCAAAAAGGTAGCCACTACTAATGGCTGTGTACTTGCGCCGCTTGAGGAGTTCCGCCGAATTTGCCGCAGAGCCAGCCTTTACGGCGGTGCCGTGGAGATGAGACAGCGCTACTGTATCGGAACATGTCGCATCCCAAACCAGCGGCTGTCCCATCTTCCATGGCACGAGGGTCATGCCGTCGGGTCTCTTTCCGTCATCGCGGGAAAGGCCGGTTGGCTCTAAAATAGCCGGTGTTCCCGCACTGGCTAGCGCCCGACGGATGACGTCGTTTAAGTTCGCATCATTTATTGTTTCTTTTGCATATTTATTTATGTCGTGACGCACTGGAAGAACAAACTTACATAGTAAAATCTGGGACACTTTTTTTTCTGTATGACGATCGATAGTGTCAACGATTCTGAGTAAGAAAAACAAAAAAAAAACGAAATCTGTAAAAAAAAAGTTTTGTACACTTTTTTTGAAAAACGCCCAAATCCTTGTATTCCAAATTTTATCAAAATCGTTAAAGCCGTTTTCGAGAACATTAATGCAAATATATACTTATACAAATATTGCTCGTTTAAGTATAGGATTTACTAGCTTCTGCCCGCGACACCGTCCGCGTGGAACTCGTTTATATTCTAGCTCCATACAAACTTTCATTCCCCATTTCACCCCCTTAGGGGTTGATCTGAGATAAAAACTGTCCTATATCCTTCCCCAGGACTCAAAGTATCTCTATACCCAATTTCTTCTAAATCTGTTCTGCAGTTTAAGCGTGAAGAGGTATACTTTCACATTTATTATATTAGTATGGATATGGATTAAGAAGCCTTTAATTCCCGAACTCAATAATGATTGTAATAGTCTGTTATCATTTATAATGTTAGTCATGTTGTATATGTCCATACAGGCAGGTATCTAATGTTGCTAACACAGCACATGACATAAGAAGTGCAACGGCAAAAAACAATAACAAAGTAATACCTACTTAATACGAAAATGTAGGTCTTCAATATTTTCGAGGTCATCTGCTAATAAACTGTGGTACAAGTATGTATTATGCATTGTTAAATGTGTCAATAAGCCACAACCGCATCTTATTTGAACACGTTGTTGGACATGGCGTGAAAATTATTCTTTAACCTTCCGTGTCAAGTATTTGGGTTCCACGTCGGGTTGATTTAGTTTTGGAAGTAACACAACTTAAGTATCGTTATTATTGACATACATCACGCATGTATTCCCAAAACGCAATGAATGGGTTGCTGAATATTTAGAGCAATGACGCGCCCCAAGTCGATGTTGGCTCGATTCGGGTTGCACAGGGCGGTTTTACAACGTTTCGGGAGCTCAAATAACGCGAGCCATTCAACTGGATGAAAAGCAACTGCTTTTTGGCACTTAATCTACGCGTCATTGCTTCACTATCACTAAATCATCATCACTATCACTACATAGTATAAAACAACATCTATAAAACTACACAACGGATTGTGATGCGGCTTTTAATAGATAGAGTGATTGAAGAGGAAGGTTTATTTGTACAATATAGTACCCGTGCGAAGCCGGGGCGGGTCGCTAGTTAACTATATAGAAGACGTGAATGCGCGTCACGAGATTTGTTAATCGTAATGCCGCGAACGCGAAATGGCGTCTTCATTGTACTTTGGCTTGTAGAGCTGGGAATCGTCATCCTCCTAACGTTATTTCCGGTTGTGCCCTAAAAGAAGCCGGGAGGCTACTTTGGGACCTAATCCCAAGATTTGGCATAGGAACTAGTTGTACGAAAGCGACTGCCATCTGACCTTCCAACCCAAAACTAAACCTTATTGGGATTAGACCGGTTTCCTCAAGATGTTTTCTTTCACCGAAAAGCCCCTGTTAAATATCAAATGATATTTTGTACATCTATTCAGCCCGTCTCCACCCACTGTCAAGTATCACGTTATCCACGTTAATCCCCTAGCCTGATCCCCCAGGGGAATTAGCGGCAATTATTTTATATTCAACTAGGAAAAAATGATAATGTTCGGTTATGGCGCTTCGCCGGACGCTACCGCGTCACGCTCGCTTCGCTCGCTCGGCTCGCGCGCTGTAGGGTCGCAGTTCAACTAACAACCTAACCGTTTTTTTCCCCTGGGGGATCAGGCTAGGGGATTAACGTGGACAACAGCGTCAAGTATAGGCCTCTTCCTTAATACGCCGCTCTCCTCGGCCCTGTGCTAATCTCATCCACTGTTTGCCTCCTGTTTAGCAGATATCATCGGTCCATCGGTCTGGTGGTATGCCCGCTGACCGTTTCGATGACCAAGTTCGGTGAATGGTGATTCACTTACCCGTTTGGTCCATCTCCCATCGTTTCTCCTCGCCAACCTGTACATTAAGTACATTTCGTGCTTACGTAAGTTTTTTGAAAAAAAAACAGTAGTACGAGATTGAAAGTTGCGTGACTTACCGCTCGGCTGCGGTGGTCAGTGGTCTTGAAGAGCTAGGAATAACAGTATAATACTTCATACTTCTTATAAACTTCTTAACTTAAGTGGCAGTGGCACACATTGCACGTACCGATGGCCATCGGGGTGGAAAAGTTCTCGAGTGGCGACCACATGCCGTAAGGCGCAGCGTCGGTCGACCCCACATGGTGGACTGATGACCTGGTAAAGGTTGCGGGGGTCCGCTGGATGGCGCAGGATCGGCCATTGTGCATGGCACTCTGGGGGAGGCCTATGTCCAGCAGTGGACGTCTCGCCTGATATGATGATGATGATTATAATCTACTACTCAAAATACACTTTACTTCCAGAGAGCAATTTACATTGCTTTAGATTTTTGACTTAAATAAAGCGAAACCCTACTTCGGTTGGTATTAAGGTTCTTTCAACAGGTTCAGAGTTCGACGAGGACATTTTCAACACCGCGTAATCTAACAATGTATCATGTCATGTCAAGTTCATGTAAAGTTGAGATTGTTGTGACCGAGTTTTATGAGTGTCATTGTAATTAGAATATTCTACGTTTGACGGCAGAGTTGCTTTTTGAATGAACTACTTAGGCCAACTCAAAATATCTCAAGATAGCTAGTTACTCAATAAAAAGTGCTGCGCTTTGCGTTCAATTTCAGTGCGTCCTGGATTATTACGGTTTACTGTGAGTTTCAGCGTGCTTTGACACGTTAATTGTGACATAGGAACAAAATAGTCTGATCAATATATGGTCAACTGTGTGTTATTAAATATATGTATCTTTGTTTCTTTCAACTGCAGTTAAAAAAATCCGCTTTGAAGGTAAATACACAATCTCAATTAATTCTGGTTTCGTTACAGTATTTTCTTCAAACTTCTATTTTCAACTAGTTTTTTTTTGATATGTACTAAAATTTTAACAAAGCTGTGAGAATATGTACTGGTACTTTCTTCCGAGACTCGCGAACCACGTGACTGACACAGTAAGCCTACGTCATCAAACGGCATTTAACAGCATGATGACGTAGGCTTGTGTCAATCACGTGGTTCGCGAATCTCGGAAGAGAGTACCAGTGTTGTTATACCATGCTAACTCGACTAATATATTAAATATATCATCCTCCTAGCGTTATTCCCGGTAATGCCCCTAAAGGAGCCCGGGGTCCGCTTTGACACCTAATCCCAAGATTTGGCATAGGCACTAGTTTTACGAAAGCGACTGCCATCTGACCTTCCAACCCAGAGGGAAAACTAGACCTTATTAGGATTAGACCGGTTTCCTCACAATGTTTTCCTTCACCGAAAAGCTAACGGTAAATATTCCGTACATAAGTTCCGAAAAACTCATTGGTACGAGCCGGGATTCGAACTAATATATTCAATATATATACATAATTAAAGCTCACCTGTATTTTCCCAAAGGGTTTGGCAGAGCATATCAAATTTTATTGTCAGTGCCACACATTAAATAATAGACAAAATATGATAAAGCAGTGATATAAATATGTATTATATGGATTACAAATTATGTGAAAAAAGAACATTTGCTACAATCTGGATGGAAAATTCGTTCGTGAACCGAGCAATAGTTCCGATAGCTCAGTTGGTTGAGAGCGTCTGACTGCGTATGCCAAAAGGCATTCAAAACTAGCTCGAACCGTTGATTTTTTTAAATCCCTTCTATTTGACATTTATAATTTTCATTACCAGCTGCTAATCATAACCCAAATGCGCCAGAATGCTACGGATGGTTTTCGCTACAGATGGAAATTAAGTTGCTACAGACTACGGCGTAGCACTGAATGAAATACAAAATTTATATCTTTATCGAATTATTTATTTCAGGTACAAGAATGCCTCCAAACGCAAACGACAAAATCCTCTTAGACGAGAAAGAGGTTATACTGCCGAAGCTGATAGCTCCTCAGGCCGATGACTGGAAGTTCAAGGTTTCGTACGTGACCGCCGCTGCTTTCAGCTACCTACATTTGTCAGCATTATACGGATTCTACTTATGCTTCACTTCAACACACTGGGCCACGATAATTCTGGGTAAGTCTAAACGGAGACCATTCAGTATAGTTTCCAAAGACTGACACGTTAATAGCGCCTTAAAAATACAGTTGACATAATTATGCTAACGCTCGTTTAAAATATTACACAATTACTCTGAAGGTCTCCCCCTTGGCACCCCAAGGTGGTTTCTCTAGGGAACAAGCACTCTATAGAAATTAGTTTAATATCAGACTTCCTTCTGCTCTCGACTTCAGACGCGTATAATTATATACAATAGGTACTAATTAATACCGTATAATGGGGTGAGTAGGGATCGCGAGGAGGGTTGGGTTATGAATGGGGAGAGAAGGGATGAAAGGGGGGTGAGATGGGATTTTAAGGCTACTGCTATACCTAAATAATGTATTCCAATTTAAAATGGAGCTATAGTAATATTCATAATGAAAAAAAATCGATCCAACAATCTTCCAAAATTGCCTTTGTATGAAAGCCCATCTCACCCCAACTACGAGGGACTACGGGGTGAGGTGGGATTTCGTGTTTATCGTTAAAGTTATTAAATGGAACTACCCAAAATCATAAAAAAACTAAAATACAAACGTCCGGAACACTTATTATATACAACATTCAGTTTGCATATGTAAAAATAAAATGTTATCGAGGTTTAAATGTCAGTTTTGTCCCTACTCACCCCGTTTTACGGTACAAATATATATATATTTTTAAATGTTCGTTCTCTGGAAACCTTTCCCGATCTCAAAGTGTTTCACCTCTGACTTTCTGGGTGGACATTATGCTATAATTTTATACCACTGGGTTGCCCACGTTGTTTGCAATACGTGGACGGAGCTGCTAATTATTATTATTATTATTCTTTATTTAGAATTATTCTGATGAGTCTGAAAAATCTCTATTCCGTCTTGCAGTACCTATAGTAGTCCACATCCAACAACCAAATCCACATTTTGATATGTATGTTGTTAACCAAGTTACTAGACCCCGATACTTTATTTTTTCTGGCTTCATTTATTTAATAACAAGAACCGCAGGCAATAATAATAGTACATTACTACAGAGGCCGGGAAGTAAGCGAGGTCGGATAGTTATGAGCCTGGCAACCTCTTTTCACGCCGAGGTATTGTATATACAGGATGTTAACGGGGTCATGATCCGGAATGACAAAAAGCGAATAAGATGATCATACTGAACAACCTTTCCCATGGGACCAACCACGAAATCGCAAAAAAAAACCAGGTATTCCATACATTAACTCTCAATTAAATCGCAGTTAACTCACAGTTAACTCTTAATTGGCTCTTTTTTTTTGCGATTTCGTGGTTGGTCCCATGGGAAAGGTTGTTCAGTATGATCATCTTATTCGCTTTTTGTCATTCCGGATCATGACCCCGTTAACATCCTGTATAGTGCTTTTCTCAAACATGCAATGAAATAAATTAAAACAATTCCAAGAAATGAAACTTTTATTTTCATGGCTGAACGCCGTGATCCTGTGCCACAAATTGTGCAATAGAAATACAAAAAAATATGAAATGCCATTACGGGTCTCTCGTCTCGCTGCGGCCGAAACGTGACTCTTCGAAGCCTATTATGAAGAACACAACGTCAGAAAAGTACAATATTTAAGCTAGCTCCCTAACTCTTTCAAAAATAGAACAATGTTCACAGTCCTCATCCTGCTGGAAGCCGGCATGCTGGGGCTGATGGCCGGCGCCCACAGACTCTGGGCCCACAGGAGCTACAAAGCCAAGCTCCCTCTTCAGATCATCCTAATGGTCTTCCAGTCCATTACCAACCAGTACAGGGCGATGAACTGGGCTAGAGACCATCGACTGCACCATAGACATAGCACACACACACACACATACACATGACATACTGATGCTGATCCCCATAATGTGACCAGGGGAATCTTCTTCTCTCACGTTGGCTGGCTGCTGGTTCAGAAACATCCAGAGGTTCATAGACGAGGAGCTAGTACAGAAATGTCTGATCTGCTGAACAATCCTGTGCTGATGTTCCAGAAAAAGTGAGTACCGTTCTTTGTAATGTTTAACAAACGCCTTGCAAGTTTCTTATGACGTTGTGTCTGCGTACGATTTTGCTATTCGGAATTGATTTACATTTGCATTTATAATATTAGAATGGTGTTTTTCTTTAGAAAGAAATAAAGAAAATAATTTATGCCACAAAAAAACACAATACATTAATTACAATTAAAAAATATACCTATAATCAAAGAAGAAGAAAACAGATAAATAATATAGAGCTCCCATCCTGCATCGCACCCGGTCCAAAAAGGTCAACGGTCCCCAAAATGCCCACAGCATTACCCCGCTATACTTCGATGGAGACATGTTGAACCAAGGACGACCCGAAGTGGGTTTCACAGCCCCTCTCGTGAAAGAAACGGCCTAACTATTTAAAAAGTCGGCGGGTCTCTGTCGTCTCTGAGCACCTTTCTATGGCTAACGGTACCAAGTTATACCCGGCTTCAAGGCGGAGTATTTAGTGTGCTTCAGCTTGGCAGAGACTTTACTGCCGAGCCTGACTAACAATCTAAAAATTTCATGGATTTCATGTGACTGTGCGCTGTCGAGATTGTTAATAAGAGCATTCTTAATGTTTAAGTCCATAAATCTACAAAAAATGGAAATGGAATGGCTAGCGAACTTTACGAATGGCATATTTATTCTGCATATTATTTTATATACTTAGTCCTAATAATTTCCTAATAGTGGATTCGTTTATGATTGATAGTGAACTAACTATTTACTTACAGTAGGTAGGTACTTACTAAATGGACCTTAGATAATAAAATTATAAAGCTACGAAAGTTGAATACAAATAAAATTAGATCTTTATGGATTACTATGTCTACCTATACCTACATCCTAATATTATTAATAATGTCCATGATTTGATCAATTATGACATGTGACGGTTCATTACTAAATATTGAATTGTTTTTGGCTTTGAATTGTGTATATTTACATTCTTTCCATTTATTCAGTATATTGATGCCATTCGGAATAAGGTCAATAGGTATTCAGTTGCATAACATCATTTTTATGGCGGATATTGATTCTTGAGATATTTCGATATTGTGTCCTAACAAAATAATACTTGTATTTCAATGGGTTATGAATATATCTTGATTGGTATATTCTGAGAAAATGTTGGCATTCAATATTCTGTGGTCGAACAATGGCATTGCGATGGATGTAGTCATCCTTATTGGCCAATATTAGATCTTTCATTACCAACTGCTTATCCTTTTCCTGAATAACTTGATCACATCTAGAAATAATTTGATGCTCCTTGGCAATCTCTGTATTATGTGAATGTTTCAATTTCTCAATTTTCTCATCATGTATTTGTTTTATTTTTGACTTTTCATCATCAGTCAATGTATATTTGCTAGTTTCACGAATCGAAGGGAGCAAAATGCTGCAGACCCATCGTTGGAAGCCTGCAGCCGTGGGTAATTTGGATTGAAATATTAATTGGTACAGTCCAGACTCTTTGAGATATACTTTTTTGCCAGTGTCGTAATCATATACTATATTATTGGAGTGCTTGATTTCAGAAAGAACGATGCGATCTTGGTTTAAAACCTGTTCATGAATTGATGTACTTGCATTTTCATAGCCTAAAACAGTAGCAATTTCAATAGCAGGGAATAATACTGCATTATCTATGTCACAGATTAAAGAATACAAGTACAGATACCCAATCTCATAGAGCAAAAGCGTACCGTCCTAATGTAGGCAATTCAGTATACAATTTTAGTCCCGTAGCTACACCAGTAGATGCAGTATCCGAGCTACCACGGCTATGACGCTGTCAGCCTTTAGTAATACATTGAGATATCACCAGATGGCGTTGACTTCCCGGGCAACAAATAGAGTATTTTTGATTTTTTCGATATAAAAGTAGTATTTTAGAGACAATATTACACATCACACAAAAATATACATAACCAAATGCTTAGAGCCTGTGGTTCCATAGAACTTTCGCGTCCCGTGATGGCGCCATCTAGTGACAGTACCCAATAATACGTAGCAAGCTTGAAAGTTCACTCGTATAGTACGAGTTACATGGATTTAGTATCAATTTTATTGCATTTACTAAACGTATAAAATATACCTTTATTGTTTGTGCGGAAGTATGTTTGTGATATAATTAAGGTACGTTGAATTTATTAAGGTGTAAAAATCATTCTATCTTCACGATTACTGGTTCAAATGTTTCGCTCGGTACCTGTGTCGCCATCTATGAGTTCTTTTTAGTATCAATTATACGTTGTTCTAGTTGGGAGGCCATGTCTATGTCAACTAAATAGTGGATATTTGTATGTAAAAAAATAAAATAAAAAAAATACACAAGATAAGACACACAAAGATTAGAGCAACGATAAAAACGATAGATGCTCTTAGTCAAACTCAAAAGTTGAAGTGGCGATGGGCCGGACATGTGGCGCGCCTCAAAGACCGCAGATGGACGAAAATCGTCACTCTGTGGAAAGGCCCTCTGGGCAAACGCCTAAAAGGAAGACCATATTCTCGTTGGGATGATAACATCATTAAAATCGCAGGACCAAATTGGCAAGTCGCTGCTCTAGATAGAGAGAAATGGCAAGCTTTGGAAGAGGCCTTCACCTGAGAGGGGTTCCTGTTACGCATTTTTATAATATATTTCTTTAATAAAACATTAATTTTAAAACTAACATAGTTATATAAGTAAGTAAGATAACTAGAAATACCTTATTAACAAAATCTATTTAATTTTGTAAAACATAACAGGAAATAAAAGGCTTTTTATTTTTTATTTTATTTATTTATTTATTTGTATCATTAATTGATACAGTTCTATTTTGTGTATCAATTGACCCAAACACGTTCATGACTACTAAAAAGACATGGGCATAGTAACAGTACAATAAAGGAGTTATGAAATATGGAATTATAAATATGAATAAACTTGCACTTTAGTCATTCCGTGTTAGGCGTGCACTGCATTTGGAGTGGTATGTTGCGAACCGCACCAAATTCCTGACTAAAAATCGACTACATAAGGGAAACATGAACAATAACAATACAATAAGTTAAACTGAACCAAGCGAATAACACTGTGTCATTATGCTGAGGCTGGCTTTGAATGGTGTATTGGTTAGATAGGTTAAATGTGGTAAAGAAAAATAAACAAGGTAATTTTATTAGTTGATCAGGGCGGGTGTATGGAATTATATTATTTATATTATACTTAATAGTTATAGCCAAAGCATAAAACCATCCATACAGAATGATTCGAACGGTCTGCTTAAATCTTGGAGCATTTTTAGAGGGTCGATTTTCGTAATAATAAAACATATTTATTTCGAAGAACATAGTTGTTAGTAACAAAAACTAAACAAATAAATTAAACTTAAAGCTAAAGGTTAGTGATTATAGATATATTTGACAAAACTCTGAAGACACCCTGACGGCGGAGACTCTCTGATTTTAACATTAGGTACTTAGCTAGCCTATTTGATTTTCAATACGGGTATGTATGTATACTTTTACATTTTAACCATTCTATTTTTCATTCTAAAGAAATTACGTATATACTTTCGGCAAAACAAATATGTTAATATAATGCACTGTGGTCATACTACATGAACAGAGATCGGATATTCGGATCGATATTTACCTAAACTTGGCAAAATTCCGGAAATTGTTGGGAAAATATGGAGTACGCTTCTATTTTATTATAAATTTAATAAATATGCTCCGGGACTCCGGGATCGCACGAAATGACATAAGATGGTACAAATTTACCTACATGTTTAGATTATGGCTATTGTTGACTATTTTTGTAAGGAAATATGTTGTTATATAGATCTAACAAGAACAGTGTATGTAGTGTAGCCGCAGCGTGAATTGGCAAAGTAATGTAAGCATTACTCTATACATATCTTAAATAACTGGTAAGTTATATATTATAGTAGATTCCAGGGTTCTTTAATATAGGAGAATAATAAAACTTTTTTTTGTATAACATATGTGACGTTTTCAAGCAAAAGGTACAATTTTGTCGATTGTAAATAAGGTTCACGTCTAGTTAAATCTTGATGGTATTCGCGACTCAATGATTTGCGATAAAGTAGTACCTTTTGCTGGAATTTGAGACCACGGGGATAATGTCGTCCTTGAAATGTCGAAGGAAAACAATTTTTAAAAGTACTAGTCACGTCAAGTTCAGTTAAGCTAAGTAATGATAATGATACTTCGGTAGTTGAATAAATCTCAGGTAAATTAAATTTAATATTTCCCCATAATAAATTACATTAAATACATAATAGATAAGCGTATTAAAATGTTCAAATATGAGTTTAGATTGCCTTGTTACATAGTTAAGAAATCCCGGGAAGTTTATTACGAAAATAAAGTCGAGTCCGTCTCCATACCGTTCACGCAGCCAAAGTTTAGGTAAATATCGATCCGAATATCCGATCCCTGTACATGAATCATGAACCAAACTGTTGGTATATAATAAACATATAAATATAAGCCAAGCAAAGATAACAAACGACATGGCTCTTGGCTAAAGTCTGGCCAATACCCATACACTATCAACTGTACAAAATAAACCTACAATAGGTTTGTTTCTTACAAAATTTAATATACCATATACATCTACCGAATACACGTCTTTTGTTGATTTTTGAATCTTTCATTGAGTGCGAACTGCATATATTCGTACCTATCACTATAAATCGAACATGCAATAGTCATAACACGATTACATTCCGACATCAATGTATTCAAATCTTTAGTAGTATTAATGCTCCCAATCTTCAAATAGCCCTTATAGCCCATTGATCGTAACATGGGGCACGAGCAGGCATAAAAATACCCTTTTCATCACACTTGCTCGAAAAGGGCTTCATAATGCGCAGACATATAGAGCTGTAATAGCCTGTGTTACGCCCACGGGCGTAATGGTTTTTTTCTTAAATTGTATCTGTCACTCATGCGGCAGTTACAAAGCAAAGAGGTTTTATATCAAATACGATGTCTGAAAACGTATTTATAAATAAATTTAAAGTTAAAAAACTACTTAAACATGTTTAACTGAATTACTTACAGATTTAATATGTAGTTATTTAGTGTCTATGTAAAATGTTTTTAAGTGTTTTCAAATCGTGGCTGTATACCGAAGGGTCTTTGCCATACGCGCCTCACGTCAAATTCAACAAAATGGACGACTGACGTGTTGCAGTTTTTATTACGATTTGTATTAATTTCATCTAAAATGTATTTGTTTCCTCGCAAATGTGATGAAAAACATTGTGTATAACACGGGCGTAAGAACATTGCAAACTCGAGTCATCAAAAGCCCTCCGCCTTCGGCGTCGGGCTTCTGATAGACTCTTGTTCGCAATATTCCACTTACGCCCCTCGTTAAACAATGTACTATTAGGTTCTTGAATTGTATTACTCTTTCAAGACTAGTAATAATTGCTTACACTTAATAACAATATGATATACAAACCAACGTCATGGCATGGCTCATGGTTTAGTTAATTTTATGTTATCTCAGTTTATACATATAACACAATGCATTTGCTTATACTACTCGTCGTTAAGTGATCAACCAATACCCATACTCTATACAAACCAACACCATCCTTTTAAAATCCTTTTTCCTCAAAGGCCAAAGTACTTTTTACGAGTATGATAATGGGGCACACTGTCATGTGACCCTATGATGGTGCATTTTGAAGGGTCTGGGTGCTGTCTGTCTATTCGCTCAGAAAGCATTCTCGGATCGTCATTTTGTATTTGTCTCTTCGTATCCGTCACTATAAATTAAACATTAAATAGTCATACCAAAATAACCTTCCGACATCAAAGTATTAAAATCTTTAGCAGAATGAATGCTCCCACATTTCAAATAGCCCTTATAGCCCATTGATCGTAACATGGGGCACGAGCAGGCATAAAAATACCCTTTAGCTTCTTGCATTGTATTACTCTTTCAAGACTAGTAATAATTGCTTACACTTAATCATAATATGATATACAAACCAACGGCATGGCTCTTGGTTTAGTTTAGTTTATGTTATATGATGGTGCATTTTGAAGGGTCTGGGTTCTGTCTATTCGTTCAGAAAGCATTCTCGGATCGTCATTTTGTATTTGTCTCTTCGTATACTTCACTATAAATTAAAAATTAAATAGTCATACCAAAATAACCTTCCGACATCAAAGTATTCAAATTTGTAGTAGAATTAATGCTCCCAATCTTCAAATAGACCTTATAGCCCGTTGATCGTAACATTGGGCAGAAGCAGGCACAAAAATACCCTTCAGTTTCTTGCATTGTATTACTCTTTCAAGACTAGTAATAATTGCTTACACTTAATCACAATATGATATACAAAACCAACGTCTTGGCTCTTGGTTTAGTTTCTGTTATATTAGTATATACTTTTACATAACACATTTGCTTATACTACTCATCGTAAAGTGATCAACCAATACCCATACTCTATACAAACCAACACCATCCTTTTATGTTAGAATCCGCAATTACACTCCAAGGCCAAAGTACCCTTTAAGATAGTGAGCCTATGATGATGGATTTTGAAGGGTCTGGGTTCTGACTATTCGCTCAGAAAGACTTCTCGGATCTCCTCTACGATTCTAGTGATGAATGTACCTGACCGGGACGCTACAAGGGGTTGTATGATGCGATGGAGGCGCATGAGAATGGTGAGATGATTGGATCAATAGTGGTTACCATTTGTTCTTTAATGGACGGTTATCAATGCGAGGTAATCTACAAACTCGTCTTTTTTGTGTCGTGATCGTAACTAATTTGTCGCAGTGACTCCATATGGCTGATTCCCTGACCATTGATATGGAATTGTGCCGGATTGCGTGATTATTTAGTTATCCCATTGTTGTATTGTATACATTTGGCAAGATGCAAGTTGCTTGGTCATGCCTCGTACCCAAGTTGTACGGGGCTGGCCAAGGCTACGGATCGAAAGTCTGTAATGCTTACAGATCATGTTCATACCTCATGTCGGCGATGGTTCATGTGAGTAGTGATTTGTTCGGAGTTGTATAGTTTATTGCTTGTCGGGTGATGACTATACAAGGCCAAAGTACGGATCATTAGGCAGATGGGTACTCCAGTGAGGCCAGGAGTAGTCCTAGTGAATGGTTTGTTATGGCAATCGAAACAACAATGTAAATGTTTGATAAGTTATTTTGAGATGGGGTTTGACTTCGATCGAGTCAATTATAAATGATAACATCTCAAGAATATTACATTGAATGGGTTACTAATGTGTTGCAAAAAAATGATTGTCATAATTTTATTTTGCATAACAGCCCTTGGCAGGATCATCATTTCGCAGAATAACTTTTTGCATAAATTTCATTGCATACAGTCATTTCGCATAACTTCCTTTGGAAGAATAGTACATTGGCATAATGACGATTGTAATAATAGTCCTATGCGCACTGCATGTGTGATGACTCCTGAAGACATTCTCGATTCATCATATACGAGGGGCGGCTGAAAAGTAATCTCCTTGGTTAAAAAAATATGCGAAAATGATACTGGCTGAAATGCATTCTTGTTCTTTGGTTATTCTTTTTTTGAATTATTTGACGTTCATTTGTTTTTTCCGTTCCATTTTTCTACAATTCTCGAATGTTTGCGACATATCGGTTGAAAAAATGAATATCGCTAAAATTGAACATCGTGCAGTGATTAAATTTCTAACAAAAGAAGGAAATACTCCCTCACAGATCCGAGAACGTATGATGTGTGTGTTCGGTAGTTCGTGCCCTTCCGAATTTACTATAAAGTTTTGGTCTAAACAATTTAAACTCGGTCGTGAGAGCTTGGAAGATGACGCTCGTAGTGGAAGGCCGGTTTCTGCCGTTACAAACGAAAATGTAGCCAAAGTTAAAAAAATAATTTTAGAAGACCGACGAGTGAAGCAGTGGGAGATTGCTAGAGATGTGGGCATCAGTAAAGAAAGAGTCAATGAGATAATTCATGTGCATCTGAATATGTCCAAGGTGAGTGCACGTTGGGTCCCCAGAATGTTAACGGCGTTTGACAAGGACCGACGTGTCAAATGTTGTGAGGAGTTTTTGGAAATGAGTCGAGGTAATGAGGAAGAAATTGTTTCTAAAATGGTGACGTGTGATGAGACCTGGATTCGACAGTGGGACCCCGAAAGCAAACAAGAGTCTTTGCAGTGGAAATTCAAGGATGAGAAGCCTCCACGGAAGTTTAAGGTCAGGCCGTCGGCAGGCAAACTTATGGCTACCGTATTTTGGGATACAGAAGGAATTTTACTAATAGATTATTTACCAAAAAAAAGGACAATGAATGCTGAATATTATTCCAGCTTACTGCATCAGTTACGAGACGCGATAAAAGAAAAGAGGAGGGGTAAACTTAGCAAAGGGATCCTGATTTTACACGATAATGCACCTGTGCATACCGCCCGCACAACAATGCTTACCATGAAGGAATTAGGGTTCGATGCCGTTAACCATCCACCTTACAGTCCAGACCTAGCCCCATGCGACTATTTTTTATTTAGACACCTCAAAAAAGATCTCCGAGGAAGACGATTTCTGACCGATGACGAAATGAAGGCTGCAGTTAGTGACTTTTTTGACGAGAAACCGAAAGATTTTTTTTTTCATGGGTTAATGTCAATATTTGACAAATGTAATAAGTGTATTTCACTAGCAGGGGACTATATTGAAAAATAAAAAAAATACATACATGACAGTCTTTTGTTTCATACTTAGGTAGATTTCTTTTCAGCCGTCCCTCGTATGTATGTGTGTATATGTATGCATATATATATATATATATATATATATATAATTTCTTTGGTATGGGGCCCACGAAATTGTTACCTAATTTATCTTATAAGATGAGTTTAATAGGCTAAGTTGTATTAAAATGTAGCGCGTCTCGCCATCAAACGTAACAGTTTGGCGAGAATATAAATGTATAGTATGTAAGTTTTCATTTAAATAAATAAATAAAAAAAATAAAAAAAATATCGAATAATTGTGTCATCGAAATTTGTATCGCATAAAATTAAGCTGGCATACTGTCATTTGGCACAACGTTCTTTGGCAAAATCGTTTTTTTGTAATCTTATTTAATCTATTCCTATTATTGATATTAAAACAAATTTTCTGCTCTTTTATATTAGCAAAGCTCCCGCTTTCGTCTTCTAACCTATCCGCGATCCGAGTCGGTTTTGCCACTAAGTCCCTGTTCCTTACTGCCTACGTGATTCGTGAAATTCCGTAGTAATAGGTGTTGTACAATTTCTCGCTTAGCTCGCGCGTTTTAGGGTCGTCGCTTCGCTCGTCGTACCTACACCGACCTGCCTTAGAACGCTTTCCGCGCTAGTTGTCACCTAGAGCAGCACGGTTCAATATTTGTACGGCTTCGGCGAAACGTATATTCTGGCACATAACAATATGCAAAAATAAAGTCGGTGATATTAGTTGTATGTTTCAAGAAAGTCGGCGGAATATACGTTCTGCTACGTAAAATTCTACGAAAATAAATTCGGGTATATTACTATTCTGTAATTCAAAATTCTGCCAAATGAGTGTTATGCGACATGATAGTTATGCAAAGTATATGATTATGCTAAAGTATCATTCGGCTAAAAATATTTCTGCGATAACTGTTATGCGGAGTGTATTTCGGACAATCGATATTATGCCAGATAAAGGGAACCCACATTGAAGGACAGCTATTACGAATGGAAATACTTTGGATTAGTTGAGCACTTTATAACAACTGATAAAGAATGGTTCCAACATAATATATAAAACGGAAAATTGAGAAATGTGCGCGTATATAATAAATATGTGTAATATTTGGGCACGTTTCGATCTTTTACGAAATTCTAATATATAATTCATGCTGTTGCTATTTTTACTTCTCTGTGTACATGTGCCTTATTATGCATTTAATTATTTGCCTTGACTTTGACTCTGTCTGTAGGTATTATATTTGCGTAATGGCATCGCAGAAGTAGCGCAGTATGCATATAGTACTTATCGCATTCGCACTGGACAAGGACGTTGCCGAATAGCCTAGTCGTCAAAATAGATAATTTATTAATTCCATAGACCTTGCATTCACTACGGGGCGAATGTCTTATTCCATATGCTTGAACTACGGCAATACTACTTATTGGGCAAAATAATAAGAGTATTACTTACATTTCCATAGGCTTACAGATAACTTGCACCACATTCACATTTAATTACAGTTAAGAGCCGGCCGTTTGTTCAGTCAAATTTACTTATTCGTATGGCATTACTTAATTACAGAGTCGCTTTACTTAATTATTATAAGATGATATCTAAATGCTTCACCCATAAGGCTAGCGTTTGCATCAGGAGCGTACAGAGGGATCATCACGTAACGGTTTGAAAGTGCGTTAGGTAAAAATTAACATTGAGATCTATACCTGACGCGCGTACAATCGCACCTGCAGGTCAACGGTATTCCCAGAGAATTTAATAAGTGTTCAGTCGAATGCCGAAGATAATGGCCGCTCGCAGGTGACAGTGAACATTTGTTCATGAAGTTCGGTCACGAATGAGTTTGTCGGTGTTGTCTATGATGCGCGCCAATTTAGAACGCACATTTTTAAGAGAGATTCGTTCTCATACACTATTGTACTTCATATTTGCTCCATATATATCCGACAATACGTGTGTATGTATGTATTTACGTATGTATATCTGACAATGAGTTCAGACGGAAGAATTTGCGTGCTTTGCTCGCCACGTGAGACGTCTCGTGAAACTATGACTGTCCCATTACGTCTTGCCAGATATGAGAAGTAAATTAGCACGATTTCGTCTGATGTCATGACACTATTCGCGAAACAGGAACTTCATCCTTTTTAGGGTTCCGTACCCAAAGGGTAAAACGGGACCCTATTACTAAGACTCTGCTGTCCGTGCGTCTGCCTGTCCGTCTGTCACCAGGCTGTATCTCATGAACCGTGATAGTTAAACAGTTGAAATTTTCACAGATTATTTGCCGCAATAACAACAAATACTAAAAAACAGAATAAAATAAATATTTAAGATGGCTCCTATACAACAAACGTGGTTTCTTTTGCCGTTTTTATAGATAACTAGCTAATGCCCGCGGCTTCGCCCGCGTGGTTATAGGAAAATGTAACCTATTGAATTTTCCCGTGGGAATTAGATGTTTTCCCGCTGGAAAAAGTAGCCTATGTCACTCTCCAGCCTCTAAACTATCTCCATACAAAAAATCACATCAATACGACGCTCTGTTGCGACGTGAAAGAAGGACAAACATACACACTTTCGCATTTATAATATTAGTAGGGATGGTAACCGTACCATCCTTTCCAAGTGCGAGTCGGAGTCGCGCACGATGGTTACCGAACCATCGTGCGCGACTCCGACTCGCACTTGGCCATTTTTTTATACTACGACGGTGGCAATCAAACTAACAGCCTGTCTGATGGTAAGCAGACGCCATGGCCTATGAAGCTTGGGACTCCAGAGAAGTTACAAGCGTGTTGCCGACCCTTATTGATTTGAGGATAATCGTGTTGACAGCTAAAGACAAATTCAGGTCTCTCACTCTCAACACAGAACATCATCGGGAGCTCTCATAGCATCGAAGCGCTCATAGCCTAGCGGCGCCTGCGAGTCGGAAACGATAACGCAGGTTAAGCAAAGATGGCAGCGGTCAGTCTTTGGATGGGTGACCGCCTGATGTTTGAGTGGTTAATATAAATAAGCGCTTCCGTGCTTTGGAAGGCACGCTAAGCAGTTGATCTCGGCTGCTGTCTATGACAGTAGTCGTTAAGCCGAGTTAGAGGCCTTCGGACGGCTTAAGAACTTCTAACAGTCGAGTTGCTCACTCACTTGACAAAGGGGGGACAGCTGTCACTCGCGTCCGCAGGAGCTACCTACCACAGCCCTGCACGTGTCCCCTAGTAACAAACTTTAAAGGCCAAAATAATGTAGTATGCCATACGATTAAATAAATCGGGAGCTCTAGCAGCCTTACTCACTATCAAGAACATAACAACACATACCTACTGAATAATCTAGTGAATTATATTGAGGGTTTCTTCTGTAGACACTGTTGACAGAAGCACAACAGCGCAAAGCGTACATTCACCTCAAAAATCTTGGTAAAAAAAATGGCTTTTAGTTTTTACATTGTCCTTACTTCAACTTCAATAACCCCTGTATTTTTTTCAACAGATACAAATTCTCCATCATAATCCTGGCTAGCATCATACTTCCAACCGTCTGCCCGATGTACTTCTGGGGAGAAACGTTCAACAACGCCTGGCACGTCAACATCCTCCGCTTCATACTCTGCCTCAACTTCGCCTCTCTCATCAACAGCGCATCCCACGCCTTCGGAAAGAGACCTTACGACAAAGAAATCAGAGCTACAGAGAACATGACTGTGAACCTGGCAACGCTTGGAGAAGGCTTCCATATCTACCATCATGCTTTCCCCTGGGACTATCGCGCGGCGGAGTCAGCAGTCAGCAGGTTCAACATGACTGCGGCTTTTATAGATTTCTTTGCGTGGGTTGGTTGGGCTTATGATCTTAAGACGGTTGAGCACGGGATGGTTGTTAAAAGGGCTAAGAGGAGTGGTGATGGAACGTTTTTGGGTGAAGCTCTGGACGATAATGGAACAAAGAACGATTGAAGGGGAGCAAGCGACCCTCGCGCGGGCAGCATGGATGGCGAAAATGGATGTTGTGTGACTGCTAAGTTTTATATTTATTTGTTTGTGTTAAATAAAAGACTAGGTGTGGTTTCATAGATGACAGTTTTATTAACTACCCGACATAATCGTTTTCATGTCTACCCTGCAATACATACATACATAACACCTCCACGGTTATTCCAAAGAAAATATAGAAAATATACATGTATGGCTATACGTATATGTAGCTACTACAGTTACCTACACTGCTGCCGTATTTTTAGATTCGGTATGCCACAAAGAACATCAGAAAAAAAGACTTAAAACTACTTATGTGCTTACATTATATCTTAGTCGGCACAAGTTTATGAATAAAACAATCGAGTAAGAAAGTACAAGGTACAGTCGCGTCTACAAACATGTATACGTTTACGAACGTGTGTCGGTGGTGGAATACCGTTGGAAATCGGATACATATTTCTAGAGCTCACCGTACGAACCGCGGCAAACTAATTAGATGTCTTGACAACATTTAGGTACCTACTTACATGCGTGTAGAAATGAATCACTAACTACTTCACCTCCCACACGATTTGTTTACCTCGCTAAGCAGGTATCTAAAGAATAATTACCCTTCGCATGTAAGTACCCATAATTTGATTGGATGAAATATTATAATAAAGGAAAACCATAATAATAAGTATTAGTATATACCTTAGCCATTACACAAAACAACAACAAAAAAAAAAAACAGGTTCAAACAGTCCTCGTATTGGTAGGTATTAACAATTTTCCCTTTGATAAATCTAATAAAAGGAAAGTTATATAAGAATAAAGTTGCAGACCTTAAATATAATTGTCAATATAACATAATGAGAAGAGGACAATAAAATAAACGGTTTTATATTTCCAAAAATAACTATACCTACGGCCAGAAAATGAAATTGCTTCTACTTAAAAAAGAACACTTCCTCGAACCCATATCGAATTGGAGGATTTCGAGTTCTAGAAGGTTGATATCTCGGGGGCTGGTTGGACGGTGGCGCCTGAGCCCCGTCTACGCCACCGCGCCCGCCCGGGCTGCTCGGACCCGAGGTTCCCGACTGTGCCACGTCACTCGGGAAAAGTAACAAATTATTTCGTGTACGCCGTTTTATTTGGTCAACATGACGATGATTAATTTCCCCCGTGACCGCTTCTACCGCGTAATCTGTGCTACCTAAGCTCTCTTTGATAGTACCTTCAAGCCACTTGTCCGAAAGCCTAGAACTATAATTTCTATACCAAACCGTGTCGCCCGCTTGGAAACCGCGGTGCGCGCCGCCGGCTGCACGTTGTTGTCGCGCCTGCGCCTCCCGCGCGCGCGCCCCTCTCTCTGGCTTTAAACAATCGAGCCGTGTGCGCAAACTTCTACCTTGTAAAATGTTGGCTGGACTGTCCCCCGTCGTACTGTGTGCCGTATTTCTATAAATTAGTAGAAATCTACTCAGAGCTATTTCCGAATCGAGGTGCTGTTTTTGCGCTTTAAGTAAAACATGTTTACATATTTTTACAGCGCTCTCCGCAGCCCCGTTAGACGAGGGGTGGTAAGGAGCTGCAAATATATGTTCCACGCCGTTATTCTTAACAAACAATTTAAATTCTTGACTAGAGAACGGTGGTCCATTATCTGAAACCACCTGTTTAGGTATTCCGAACCTTGCCCAAATTTCTCTCAACTTGGCGACGACAGCGGACGCTGTAGTACTCGCCATTTTTATAGCCTCAATCCACTTGGAGCACGAATCTACAATGACCAAGTACATAGTTCCTGCAATCGGTCCCAAGAAATCTAAGTGTAACCTGGTCCACGGGCGCTCCGGCCACGGCCAGGCGCGCGGCGCGTGCGCGGGCGGCGCGCTGGCCGTCGCCGCGCAAACGGCGCACGCGCCGCACATCCGCTCGATCGCTTCATCGATGCCCGGGAACCAGGCGTAACTCCTTGCTAATGATTTCGTTTTTCCTACTCCCATATGAGCTTCATGAAGCTCCTTTATAACCTTGTCTTGGCAACCCGCCGGAATCACAACGCGGTGCCCCCACATGATGCACCCGAGTTCCAAATAAAGTTCCCGCCTACGATTGAAAAACGGTCTCAATTGTTCTATTTCAACGGTATCTGGCCACCCATCTAAAATGAAACTTGTTACGCGAGACAGTAACGGATCCTTACTAGTTTCTTTTTTCAGCACCTTGTAATCTAACAGCAGAGCATCGGAGGCAAAGTGGAGATAAGTTTGCTCTGGCTCCCTTTTCTCATTCTCAACTTCACTTAATTTATGTGCTTTAATAAGTCGTGATAATACGTCCGCCACGTTTTGTTCCGATTTTACATATTCTATGTCAAATTCGTACGCCGACAAATATAAAGCCCATCGCTGTAACCTACTAGCGGTCATACTAGGTACTCCTACATTGGGTCCAAAGATGCTAACTAAGGGCTTATGATCCGTCCTCAATGAAAAACGCCTACCATACAAGTATTGGTGAAAACGTTTTATTGCAAAATATATTGATAACGCCTCTTTGTGAATCTGGCTATAATTTCGCTCGGCCGCGGTAAGCGCGCGCGATGCGTATGCCAGGGGGCGCTCGGAACCGTCCGGATAGCGCTGCGCCAGCACGGCGCCCAGTGCGAAGGAGCTGGCGTCACTCGTGACGACCACGGGCAGCGCGGGATCGTAGTGCGCGAGCACCTCGGCACTCGACAACATGCTCCTCACTTTTTCAAATGCTTTAATCTGTTGTTCTCCCCAATGCCATCGGGTGTGTTTTTTTAACAACGCATGAAGTGGCGCCAAATGACTACTGAGATGCTCGACAAACTTTGCATAAAAGTTGACCATGCCTAAAAAGGACCGGAGCTCACTGACATTACTAGGGTAAGGCATCTCCACTATCGGTTTTATTTTGGCTTTGTCTACACTTACACCATTCCGGTCAATAATGTACCCTAAATACGAAACCCTTTCCTGAAGAAATACACACTTTTCCCTTTTAAGTTTTAACCCGTGCTCCTGCAATCTAGCTAAAACCTTATTTACCGTTGATATATGCTGCTCTAAACTCCTGCCCGTAATTAATATATCATCGTAGAACACTACAACGTTTTCAATCCCTTGTATTAGGTTACTCATTAACCTTTGAAAAATACCCGGACTAGAAGCCACACCAAATGCTAATCTATTATAAGTAAATAGACCCCGGTGTGTGTTAATGACCGTATAACGTTTCGATTCCTCATCTAGTAACACCTGAGAATACGCTTGTGAAAGATCTAGTTTTGTAAAATAAGCGCTACCACTGAGATCACTAAATACATCTTCTATTTTCGGAACGGGGTATTTGTCGACCATCAAAACTTTGTTCAAAGTTACCTTGAAATCGGCACAAATACGTAAACTTCCGTCGGGCTTACGTATGGGTACGAGTGGCGTGGCCCAGTCGGAGGCATCAACAGGTTCAATGACACCCGCGCTCAACATGGAGTCAAGCTCAGCGTCGACGCGCTCGCGCAACGCATAGGGTAGCGGGCGCGCGCGGTGGAACACGGCGGCGGCGCCCGGGCGCACGCGCAGCGTCGCCGTCCCGCCCGTGAACCGCCCCAGCCCGCCATCAAACAATTCTTTATGCCTGCGAAAAATATCGTTCACAATTTCATTCTCCGTCTTCGGCTCAACAAAATTTAATGCAGAAGGCACACTAACGCTCAATTCTAACTCTGCCATCCACTGCCGGCCCAACAAATTTGTGGTCCGATTCCCGTTCTCGATAACATACAAATCAAGATACTTCTTAACATTATTACACTCAACGGGTACGTTAATGTATCCCAGTGGTCGAATCCTACTGTAATCATAAAACTTTAAAACTAGATCACAGCTACGTAACGGTATGGACTGGAACAACCCCTCATATACCTTGTCACTAATACACGATAAAGCGCACCCGGTGTCGATCTCCATTTTAATACTAACATTGTTTACATTGACTGATATGCTCACCGGCTTATAATTTGCTAAGGACATCAGATTAATGCACTCGTCGTCGGAGCACTCCTCCGCCTCCTCCTTAGATTGATATTCATCTTGTAGCCAGTGTGCATTAGGGCTCCGGCGAGGGGGCCCGCTGCGCCCCCGCGGCCGCCTCGACCGCGCGCCCCGAAAAGTGGTAGCATCTCGCCCCCTGCCCGCCAATCCGCCGATTGGTTCCATCGGATTTGGACAAACGCGTCTTAAATGCCCCATCTTCCCACACCTACTGCAAACGAAATTCTGGAATCTGCATTCCATAAGGTTATGATAACGATCCCCGCACGCCGTGCAACCGTTTTTACAATGCACTGCCCCGATGTTCGATTGTCGCGGGGTGCCTCCAAATGACGATGCGCCCGGCGCGGGTGCGCCTGCGCGCGCATGATGCATCCCCTCCGCCAACGCGCCCGCCGCCCCGCTATGATCCACCGCTAATGCATCTCTTTCCGCCGCCTCCAGGTTCGATGCGATAGCAACAGCTTTTTCGAAGTCCAATTTCAATTCGGTAAATAATCTTTGTCTAAATAAATCGTTATTAATTCCGCATGCAAATTGATCCCGCAAATTCTCATTAAGTGTTGTTGTGAATTCACAATAACGGGATAATTTCTTCAACTCTGCGACATAATCTTTTACCGACTGACCTTTGCCCTGACGACATTGTCGGAAGCGGAACCGTTCTGCCAGAACTGACGGCCGTGGTTGGAGATGATTTTCCATTATTTTCACCACCACTGCGTATGCTAAATCTGCTGGTTTTTGTGGGCTACATAGGGTTACCATTAGCTCGTATGCTGCGTCACCGATGGCTGAGATTAATACCGGTAGCTTCATGTCGTCCTCGACCTTGTTGACCTTGTAATACATTTCCACTCTGTCCACATAAACTCGCCAGTTGCCATTAGTCACATCAAAAGCACTTAATTTGCCAATATTCGCCATGTTTCACTCCCGAATTACTTCGAAAAAAACTGTATTTACCAGCCCGTCGCCACTGTTAAATAAAAGACTAGGTGTGGTTTCATAGATGACAGTTTTATTAACTACCCGACATAATCGTTTTCATGTCTACCCTGCAATACATACATACATAACAGTTTGTAATGTAAATTGTTACTTAGTTTAAGATAAATTATGTAAATAAATGACTTTAAAATTGAAGTACAATCAAATCATCATCATCATCATAATCGAATATATATATTTTTATACCACATCGGTGGCAAAGAAGCACCTGATGGTAAGTGGTTACCGTAGCCTATTTACGTTTGCAACTCCAGGGGTGTTACATGCGCGTTGCCGGCCCTTTTAGAATTTATGCACTCCTTTTTTGTAGAACCCCGTACTGTTGTCCCTCGGGAAAACCTCGGCAGGGAGCTCATTCCACAAACGGAGCGTCCGAGGGAGGAAATGTCTCTGAAACCGTACGGTACGCGACCATTTAGGTTCCAGGTTGTAAGGATGAATGCCCTGCCGACGGCGAGCGGTGCGGTGGTAAAAAGCAGTGGTAGGCATTATTAGGGTCGGGTCGCGTAGTCAAACTACGCACCTTTGTAGTTTCATCTTGTCTGTCTGTATGTCATAATATTATCCATTGAATCTGTAAGATACGGTTTGTGCCGAAATTGGTGTAAATACCAGTGGTCTCGACTCGATACTCTCAATCTTGAGAATTTCTTCCCAGGTTGTACTGTCCTTAACCATTAACTTGGCAAAAATAAAATAAAATCGTGCGTTCAAGCCTCAGTTTTGCTGTATAGAGCGCGAAAAATCGTTTCAATAAAAATGATAAAACGTAACTAAAAACTGTGTGCATTTAAAGATACACTGTCAAGTTTAGGGTGAAAATGAAACAGACCACAAGACCGGGCGTTTACTGTGTTTTCCGTGGTAAACGAGAAGGCCCTTTGCACGTGCTGTACAAAATAATGTTTTTTCCGACTCCAAATCAGTACCCAAATCGATACAAGTGTGCCTATATAAATTGTAAGCGTGAAAAAAAAACAAACAAAAAAAGAGTTTTCTAAATCAGTCGACGCGTCTTCGATTACCTACATAAAAAATAAAAGGTTCCGACGTATTGAAAAACTCCTTAATTTTTCAAGTCGGTTAACATAAAGAAAAGAAAGTGATTATGGACCAACTTTGATATTTTGACTAACCATGTAGATAAATAGGTATCCATTGACAATGGATAGGTACTGCACGATGACGCCTGGTTTGACCTCTTGTCTCACAAACGAAAATGGAGTCTTTGATCTTTACATGTCATATTGAGAAGGTCATGGTAAGATGGTTTGGGCATGTAGAGAGGATGAAAGAAGATTAACAAAGAGAGTGTATTCGGGAAAAGTGGATGGTCCAGTTGGAAGGGGACGACCTCGTCGAACTTTTTCCGACCAAATCGGAGAAATCCTTAAGAAAGTTCCGGTGAAGAGTGCCCTAAACTGACGAGCATGTACCTATATGAAGAATGTCATAAAAGTGAATGAAGCAAGAAAGGTTTGTCCGTAGCAAGTGGAAATCCGTGATCTCTGCCTACCTCTCCGGGAAATAGGCGTGATTATAGGTATGTATGTATGTGTATATACATATATATGCGGACGTCACTGTTGCACTCGTATTGGCCTTACAAGCCACATACGCAAGTGCCGCATTTTTATGGATCCATATCATCATCCATGGCTTTAATCATCTTTTATAGATGTTAAAGGCCAATGATTAAAAATGCAACCTCTAGATGTATCCGGTCCGATTTTTTTATTTTTTTTATTATGTTTTAGATAAAATATTAGTAAAATTTTATTGTACCTACTTTATAAACACATTCCTTAACGATTGATCAACCTTAAAATGAGGGGGGCTAGGTACTGAGGAATATGTCTACGGTTGATCCCGCCTGTCGTAAAACGCGACTAAAAGGGGTGAAGTCGCGGGTCGCGAGTGTTTCATGTAGCATGGGCATCGGTACTCGCTTGAAAACCCAATGGAAAACAAAGAAATGAAAAAATTGTGGATAAAAACACCATGGAAGTCAATCATTTCCATTTGGGAAGTCATCGGACTGCATGGGTACCTGATAAGCAGTTTGTTTCCACGCAAAAATGGGTAGTGAGGTCCAAGGCACTTTCTAATCAAAGCAATTTTTATGACTCCGCGGTGTGACGCGCGTCAGCTGTACCACGAAAACAGTCAACCTACTAAATAAATGCATTGCCGCTATGAATCTGTCTGGCTAGTTGTTATTATTATTAGCAGCGAGCGAGGGAAGAATAAAATTACATACTTGTTAAATATAGGACTATATTCAAAGGTATATCTACGTATAAAGTTAACCTCGTCGGCAGCCGCAACCACTAAACGATGAAGGGCTAAGCCCAGAGCTGGAGGCAACGTTGCCGCTGGGGTTCCCGATCTCCTGGGTAATGGCCACGCTATCCCCACAGCCGTATGACACAGCAGCGGAACCGCTGGTGGGGTACTCGCCTTCGAAGGCAACAGCGCTGAGGAAGGGCAGGGCTCCGGAGACGTCCAGGGTTCCGCCCAGGCTGAGGTCGGTGGCGATGGCGATGCCGGAGGGCGCGATGGGGCCGACGCTGCTCACGCTTAATGGACCACCGTTGTTAGAGGCGGCGATGGACTGGCAGTCACAGTTCTGTGCAGTGATACACTGAAAAAAAAAACAACAATTATAGCAACGATCACAGTAGCAGCTTACCCTTACCAAGTAAATTGTAAATAGTCCTAATGCCTATACATTATCGCATTCCTTTAAAGAATTTATTTAGCAAGTTTTTTTTTCGTATGGTATTTAGATCTCCGATCGGAATACGTGTTCGAAGAGTAGCCTGGGGAAACCTCCGGCACGTCCACCCTGGCGGTTTAGCACTAGAATAGGTACTCCAATTTTGCGCTCCAGTAAAATGTGAAGCGTTTTCAACTGAATCTGGAGTGGTAGACTGATGACCTGGTAAAGTTTGCGGGAGTCCGTTGGATGCGGGTGGCGCAGGACCGATCACTTTGGCATTCTTTGGCGGAGGTGGAGTGGACGTCTTCCGGCTGATGTGATGATGATGTTAGATATATACCTGAACCAGGAACGCGGCAACATAGAAGACGGCGACCTTGGAACTCATTTTGTGGTTAATAGTTGTTTTTAGACTAACACTGAATGGTCCACTTTATCAGTAGTTCAGCTTATAAAGCTACTGTTTAAACTGTAATTGCTTACTTGCGTAACATTCTGAGAATTTGTGATAGTAAAGGATTATATAATGTTGCGAATTCTGCTCGAGATACCGTTAAAAAATGTGTTTTTTCCCGTTGAAATTAAGTCTGAAATGGCCTGCAACTGGCATTAAATTAGTTGATGCGTTCGCAAGAGACACCTTTAATTTTGCTTCGTAATAGTGATAAGGAAAATTACGTATAAACGGTGTAAACCAATTAACTGATTAATCAAAATTAAACTTTGTCAATCATTTTATATCATTTTCGTAATATTGACCTGCTTGTAGTTGTGGTGTCAATATAAAATCAATGTCATAGTTTTGTCGAATCATTCTAATTCTTTCGTAGAAAACGGATTATTATACATAATGTCTCCCCTCTTTGTTTTCGCTTTGTGCGTACAGGCTTGTTTTATCCAGGTAAATATATTTTTGAAAATTATCCTATTTAGAAAAATTCATACTTCCAATGAACCAGCAGTCCTGTCTAGGCGGAATATTACATCTTTGTACTCAAAATTAATGATATAAATACACTAACATTGAATAAATAAACATACTTTCAACGTTAACATTTTCTACGTGCATTTGACGGCCATGTTCTTGCTGACCGCATTTGTCACTATATTATGGCACGTATTTCTTCTATTTATAAAAAAAAACAACGTGTTTTAATCGACTTCATAAAAGATTCTCAATTCATCGGAATCTTTGAAGTTATATGTATGTTACCTGATTACTCGAAGACAGCTGGACCGGTTCGGAACATTCTTTTTTTGTTTGGGTATCGAGGTCATCAGGTGATGAGACCCTGGAGAAATAGCGGGAACTCTTAGGCAAATGTTAGGCACACTTGAAGCTATTTGGGTACTGATTTAAAGTCGGTTAAAACCAGAGCTAATGCTCTGTTCTTAGAATAGAATGTAAATTCTAAACTAGTAAGCATGTGTACCACGATTCTACATAATATATCCATGGTAAAAACCTAGTTTTTATCGAACCTATTAAGAAAGATATGCTGCCGTGGCATACATTTTCTAACCATTCATTTGTTTTCTCTGCAGTCCGTGTTCAGCCAGTCGTGTGGTTACCCTCAACTCCCATACGGCTCCGGCCTAGGCGGGCTCGGCGGCATCAACAACCAGCCGCAGCCTGCACCCGTGAGCGCGCCCAGCTGCGCGTCGTACGGCGGCGTGGGCACCGGGCAGGTGGGCGTGTCCGGCGGCATCAACGCGAGCGGCCAGACCGTCGTCGTCGGCTCCGTGCCGGTGCTCGGCTCGGTCGACTTCAACGGCACCGTAACGGCCGCCGGCTCCGTCTCCATCTCCGGACAGTGCGGATGCGGATGCAGCTAGTCAAATAACCCAGTAGTAGAATTTATGTACGAGTATAGTAGGTATAAAGGTATAAAATGATATTAGAAATATATTACACTTCATATATATATTTTTTTTTTGGTATTTTTTGAAATCTTGTTGCAGCGTACAACGTATTGCCTTGTTGATATGTTTTATATTTTCTAACCAAATCAATACTGGTTGCGTATTGTCATACTTCAACAGTTCCAGCAGCACATGTATGCAGTGTGCGTTCTCAGATTAACCTAGGATATAACATACATCATACAGAAACTTGTTTCAAAGTCAAGTTCGGTTACTAGCCGTATACGAGATTTTTGTTCATTCCGACCTGGGGCCCGTTTCATTTATTTATTTGACACACCAACAATATACAAAGCTCAACATTTACAAAGACAGCTGCTGTGCTGGCAGCTTTTTATTCTGACACTAGCTTCTGCCCGCGACGCGTAAGTGATTCCGTGGCCATAAATACCTCCACTGCGAAATAAGTTATTCCTTTGATTTTAAAGTATTAATTACCTACTGTTATAGGAATATTAAATTTACAATAAATTATATTTTTACAAATGTTTAACACAATATTATAAATAATTTTGGAAATAAAAATGTCTCGCGTTAATCTTGTTTTAGACACATAGTCAAAACATTTTATACTGCAATTTTAACGGAGAAAATAAGTAAATAAAGGAAAATGCCATCCTATCCTCAATGGATGGTATTTCATAAATAGTTTTGTAACACAATAAAAAAATTCATGTAATCTAAGTTCATTTCATTAGCAATTTACATTCAAGCGTAGCTATTAATCACTATTTTTACAACTAATATTATTTAACACATATCAAATCAAGCACAGACTTAGATAATGCAGTTTTCGTTTTAACAGGTAATTTTCTCAAACCTGATATTAGGGGATCTGAGTGAATAAGAAGCCGGTTGATTAAATCTGTATTGGTCAAAACGCGGTTCATTTTTCGTGTATTATTTTGTCTAAATGATTTGATAAATTTGTTGGTGTCTTCAGCCGCTTCTTCAGACTCCCCTGTTGACAAGAAACCATGATCTATTACATCAGCACCATGAATTAAAATTTTGTGGACAGAAGCGGGCGTATTATACCGGAAGCGGGCATATTATACCGGAAGCGGGCATATTATACCGGAAGCGGGCATATTATACCGGAAGTAGGCATATTATACCGGAAGCGGGCATATTATACTGGAAGCGGGCATATTATACCGGAAGCGGGCATATTATACCGGAAGCGGGCATATTATAACACGGATACTCTGCAACTATTGCCGAGCCGTTTCTATAGCGAAATCTTGAAATATGGTCTTGTCGATATTATATCCCGAATTTGGGCACTGAAGTATAGGCCAACAACGACCTAGGAGATCTTTCTTGTAGAAGGAGAGGGATCGACCACTTCTTTAATCTGCTGTTGATAAATACACAGCTCGATACTTCGCTTTACGTTAATATGTTCTATTAGTTTTCCTTAGGTATACCTACACTTAGCCAATCTGAATATTTTTCTAATAATTTAGACTTTGTACGATGTACCTTTACCCAGTAAGATGAACTTCGTTTATATAAATTGTCTCTAATTCAATATTTTTGATGTCATAAGAAAGTAGTTGTGCAGTTTCAATCAAAGTATCAAGAACTTGATGAAATTTTTCAGTTTCATTTCCCTCTTTAGAAAAATATCGAAAATAATACGCCTCGAAAAGGAAAACTTGAAAAAATCATCTAAAACAAAGAAAAAAAATGTTGCAAAAAATCCTATTTTTTCGGTTATATGGACATGTATTAATTACATTGGCACCTCATTCACTTACAGAGATGCAGCAAGAGGCAGATGAGTCACAGAAATAATTTCACATATCCCCATCTTTATAATAATACTAGCTTCTGCCCGCGACTCCGTCCGCGTGGAAATCGTTTATATCGTAGCTCCATACAAACTTTAACCCCCCATTTCATCCCCTTAGAGAGTGATTTCCGGGATGAAAACTATCCTATGTCCTTCCCCGGGATTCAAACTATCGCCATACCAAATTTCATCGCAATCGGTTCAGTGGTTTAAGCGTGAAGAGGTAACAGACAGACAGACAGACAGACACACTTTCACATAAATTTATAATATTATTATGGATATGGATAGTATGGATATGTCTTAGGCCTGTTGTACACTTGTAAGTTCTTACGTAAGTTCAGTACAAATACTGCTCACCTAAGCCGTCTGTAAGCAATATTTGTACTGAACTTACGTAAGTAACTTACAGGTGTAAGGGCCGCCTTCGGGTCAGCATAGGTAGGCGAAAACTTATAGCTCTATGTGAAGCCATACTTCAGGAAAAATCAAGCCCGCCAATAGACCTCTAGTAAAAAAAACATATAAAATACTAATAAAAATATTGTTACGTAAAACTCATTAATAACTTAAGTACATAAGTACCTTGAACTTGAACTTCCATATTATTACCACGTGGAAAGACGCGATGAATAATAATAACACACAATAACAAAGTGATAAACTGCTAATGAGGGTAGAGATGCGTTGACTTTCATTGCACAAAAGTGAATGATAATTTAATTTAATGACTTTCCTACTTAAGGTGAGTTGGGGCAAGAGTGTCATACTTTTTTTAAAGTTAGATTCAAATAGTGTTTGTGATCTTATTATTACATTAATTCGTATAATAAAGCGATAACATATAAGTAAATTTTATATAATTTAAATTGAAACCACTTATCAAGCAAAGAACCTTGTAAAACATGCACTTTTTTGTAAAAAAATAAAAATCGACATGACTGTTCCTCTTGCCCCATGACTGGGGTAAGAGTATCGTACGTACCTAACTTGAAATAGGTTAGCTCCAGTGGATTTACGTATTTAGTAACACAGTTGGTAGATGCTGTCAAGATAATGAATACCTTAATAAGTTGGAAAACTCTTCAAAGTTCTAAGAAACTGCGTTTATACATATTCTGGGGCAACAGTGTCATAGTAAGTGTTATCAAGGGTGACAAACCACCTAACACTTGAATAAAAAAAAAATCCTTTGAATTTTTTAATTCACTTTGAAAACTATACTATTTACGAGTACCTATAGGTATTACAGTAGTATTTAGTATGAATGCCACTCGTGATTACTTTCGTCTTTAACCAATAAAAATCTTTATTTTGTTTTTGTTATACATATACCGATTTACCGCATTTTATCAGGTGACAAGAACTGAGGCGATTTATTTGTTTTGTACGTAATTGTAATTGTGTCACGATATGGTTGATTATTTATGTTTTTGAGTGCTTGAACCCAACATCCGCATCCTCAAATGTCGAAAAACCACATACGCAGTACGCACATGCCTGAATTAAACAGTGCTAATTTGTAATAAAAATGACAATTTATAAAAGGTTTGACCGCCCTGACATGGGGTAAGAGTAGCTTATGACTCTCTTCACCCGGAATGAACTGGCACTCTTGCCCCACTTAAATAATTTGAGGTTAAAATTTTATTGGCTTGATAAAAACTTATAATCGATAGGAATTACAGAAAATAACGATGTAACATAAGAAATAAACGACAACAATAGCAATAGTCGACAAAATATATAATGAATTAAAAGGAAAACTATCACGGAAAGTACACATAACTAGTTACCGACTAATAGTCGGCCAACTTAAAATGTGCTTAGAACGGCCAACTTTCGTACAAATTCGGCCGACGCAACCATTTAGTTGGCGCGCGCGTGTCGATGTATTTAAGAAAGACAGGCAACTACGGAACCGCACTTGGCTATTTTTTAAAAATTTACAACAGACATTACTGTGCCGTTTGAAGGCCATATAAAAACTGGTCAATTTGAACGTGGCTTTCTTATTTAGAGTGACCTAACTGGTCGGCAATGGGGAGACGAACTATACTCCTTTTTATTAGGCCAAATGGCAAAAACGGAACACTTATAGATTCGTCATGTCTGTCTGTCTGTCTGTCCGTCCGTATGTCACAGGCATTTTACTCGAAAACTATAAGGTGTGCTTGAATAAAATTTTGAGGATAAGTGTATTTTGTTAACCGCTAAACCGCTTTTGTAATTAAATTACTAAAAAAAATTTTTTTAGGGGTGCACATAAAACTAAAAGTAAAAAAGAAAAATTTCATTCCAAGCCCACGTGTGGCACAGCAATCGATAGGGCTATCAAAATAAATATAAGGTTTCGTAGCAATTTTTTCGATTAAGTGAAAAGAGTCGGAGATAATCGCCCCGGAAGTAACTAAATTGTGTCCCCCCCTCTAATTTTTGAACCGTGTATTTTAAAAATATGAAAAAAATCATGGACATAGGGCTTATTAAATACTTTCAGCGAAAATTGTTTTGAACAAGATCGGTTTAAAGGTTTTCGAGATATTTCTAAAAAACTGCCTTTCTTAAAGAAAAGGATGTAAGTGCCATAAGATTTTAGTAACGATACGACCTTTTTAATAGGCACGTAACCCTTCGTTAGGCGTGGTCCGACACGCACTTGGCCGCTTTTTATTTAAAAAAATGCCCAGGGACTACTCAGAATCGGGAGCATTGAAATAGGTAGGGGAGGCCTTTGCCTTTGCCCAGCAGTGGGACCCTACAGGTCAGGCTGTTTTTCCATACAAACATAGTCCCCTGTTTTCTCCCTGGATAATGGCAGTAGAGCAATTTTTTTTTTCTATAAATCTATTGCTACTATTGACATGTTCCTATGTTTTCTTTTTTTTTCATAAATTACCTTCAAAAACTTTCCGCTGTGTTAAAACATCCAGAGAACAATTTTGACTAGATTATTAAAAAAAAGGAAAACAGGAACACGGCCAAAGCCTTTTGTTAAATTATTAATAAAAAAAATATCTACCTACATATAATAAATGTAAAAGTTCGTTGAGGTTGTCAGTGAGACATAATAAGTAGAGCTTGAAGAAAATTGTATGTAAATACAACATACATTAAAAACTTCAATAGCGCGATGCAGAACTTCACCAATTTCCACGCATTTAGAAGGTCATTCTCCAGATTTTTGTCGGCGTCTGAACTCCAACAAACCATATTAAACGTATAAAAAAGTTTGACGGAGTTTTACGGTGACCCACAGGCCAAATTTGAGAATATTTGGATAAAATCGTCTTTACTTTACGCAACAGCGCCATCTTACGACAGCCCAACGAAAAGGAGTGTTATGTTTTCTGTTTGTCTGGTTTTGTCCGGGTATCATGGGAAAACTATCGAATGGATTAATATGCAACTTTCACTAAAACGTTCAATGGATCTTCGGCCACTCAATAGGCTATAAAAATTATAAAGATAAGGATGATTAAGGTTTAAAAAATGGGCTTGAAGTTTGTATGGGAACCCCTTGAATCTATGAGCTAAAGACTTGAACATTGGCACTTGATTAGAAATTAAAAAGAACCCTATTCAAACTTTCAGCAAAATATAGATAAAACGTGAAAAAACACGGGATGTAAATTTGTTTATATATATTTGTAAAATGTGCAGTACTCGTATAGTTTACGGGGCCGAGAGACCGATCTAGCTTCTTCTTATTTTCGAGAAAATTAGTTTTTTCCGTATTCTCTCGCAAAAGGCAGGCTAGGCTTACTCTTCGATGACGACCAATGGTTACCCAATGGTTGGTTTGTTGATGGCTGCGAGTTGGATCCCCAGCGATGAGGCTTTTTTGTTTTCTTTCTATCAGTTATTGCTTTTTTGTTAAGTTTTGAATAGAAATCAATTTTTCGTAGTATTACAGCCGAGAAAAACTCGGTCCCCGGAAAAAACAAAGCTTAAGCATTAATAACAATATCGACGGTTGTCGATTTGAATGCATTTATGCAGTCTTAGCGTTTTTAATTTATGCCGAGTTTCTCCAACATGACCCCAGTCTGGGCCAAACTTAATTAAAATATGAACTGATAAAATGTTCTGTTTGCGAATCAGAAAAATCGGTTGAGCCGTTTAAGCGTCATTGAGTAACAAACATCCAAATATCTAAACATCTAAACATCCAAACATCCAGCATCCAATCTTTCGCATTTATAATATTAGTAGGATTATCCTTGACTTTATACTTATTTTATCAATTAATTTTTCCCTTTGTTGGTAAATTTCAGCACAATTCTATCACCGTAGCGAAAATCGTGAATAAACCTAATTCATAAACTGTTTAATCGTATGGCATACATTATTTTTGGCCTTTAAAGTTTATCACTCTTTAGTACCACCCAGGGGACACGTGCAGGGTTGTGGTAGGTAGCTCCTCCGGACGCGAGTAACCGTTGTCTCCCCTTTATCAAGTGAGTGGGAAACTCAACTGTTAGGAGTTCTTAAGCCGCCCGAAGGCCTCTAACTCGGCTTAACGACTACTGTCATAGACAGCAGCCGGGATCAACTGCTTAGCGTGCCTTCCAAAGCACGGAAGCGCTCATTTATATCAAATATTAACCACCCACTCAAACATCAGGCGGTCACCCATCTAAAGACTGACCGCTGCCATCTTTGCTTAACCTGCGTTATCGTTTCCGACTCGCAGCCACCGCTAGGCTATGATGCTAAAGTTTGGACCTCAATCACGCAAAAACGGATTAAAATGAATTTTGGTATACATATAGTGTTTATTCCGGGAATCATCGTCTAATGGGGCGAAATAGGGGGTGCAAGTTTGTATTTAAGTAGCTACGGTATAAAAGAGTTCCACGCGGACGAAGTCGCGGGCAGAAGCTAGTAGTTAAATAGGTCAAGTTATGCAGAAGAAGTCAGGGGACTACGAAACGTTGATTTCATTTACTTTTAATAGGTGTTGGACCCGATTCTACAGTGGCCTCTAAACTTCCTTATTTTAATTAGGTGTCGCTAAAACACTTTGCTATTCTATGAGCAGCTGTCATAGTCAAATGACAGCGCTAATTTGAATCTGACTATTCTTATTTTAGGCGTTCTATACAACTTACTTAGCTGCCTAAACGCTATTGTAAATATGTCGTTTTTAATCTGCCGCCTAAATGATGTCTAAAAATTAGACAATTTAGTTTTAGGCTAGTTAAGCCATGTGCACGTAGAATCGGGTCCATGTTCGGTCCAAGCTGCAACTAGTTGTCTTTATCGCGCTCGCGCTCGCTTGATCAGGCACTGAGCGACAGCATTCATCGTGTTTCCTCTTGAGACTCACTATTTTCTCAACCCGAACGGATTATACCGCGATTGAGCTTATCAATACGATTCATATCTGATATTAATGAGTCATAGCGCGTTCTAGAATGGAGCTCTAGGATAAAACTCCGTATTGTGTTCATGTCACGTTGAGCTTGTACTAATTAACCTTTTGCAACAGCCCAGGTATGACCTGAGTCATTTCCTACTTTATATATACTGGGTAGAAGATAGCCTGCGGTTAGTCAGGTAGTACTGCGATCTGTTAGACCGGTGCACGGTGGTCTGAAAATTGAACGTCTAGATTATTCTGGTTCACGTTTTTAAGGATTACTTCACACGAAAGAAACGTGAGTAATTAAATTTTTAAAGGAGGATAATTGTATTCTTGTTGATTTTGCTCCACACAATGGGCCATCATGGCCCATCATACAGGACGCGAATATAATATGCGTTAGAACTTGACGTAAATATTCTTTTAACTAAACGGGACTTGATCGCGTATAATTAACTTGTAATGTAAGTAGGTACTGAGGATACTATTAATAGGCAACGATAAACATACTAAAACAAATAAATAAATACTTAAATACATAGAAAACATACGTGACTCAGGAACAAAATAATCGTTCTCATCACACAAATAAATGCCCTTAATTGGATTCGAACCCAGGACCTCTAGCTTCGTAGGCATGGTCATCACTTACCACGGTTTAAAATAATGTCGTTTACGTACATAAATACTACTCCTGTAAAATAATTGTCCACATTGTAGCAACATAATGGATTAATTGCTTTATATACCTCAATAAATGACAATTATACGATAGCACGCAAACAGTTTACAAGTTTTTAGGGTACCGTACCTAAAAGGAAAAAAAGGAACCTTTATAGGATCACTTTGTTGTCCGTATGTCTGTCTGTCAATACTCTTTATCTCGGGAGGTAGAGAGAGGAGGAACGTATCGAGTTGAAATTAAAACCATTATACTTACTCAGTCCCTCAGTCTGCAGTCCCTTGAAACTTATTTTAATTGTTTTAATTATTTTGATAGTAAGTACGTAAAATTGTTTATTACACACTATGCTTTAATCTTGTATATTTATGTTAACATAAATTGATAATGTTTAGAATAAGTTTAGATTAATACTATGTTTATGCTATGCCCTACCAGGGTCCATGATTGTGCCTATTTTTGTGCTATGTAAGACCTTATAATACCATGGTTGCAATAAATAAACTATAAACTAAACTATAAACTGTGAGTTCCGTGAAAAAAAGATACGGCCGTTCATGCCACAACGTATATTTCGTCACTCTCAAGCTAATCAAAATGTATAGGGTACTTTCCGTTGACCTAGAACTATGAAATTTGGCAAGTAATATCGTCTTATACTACAAGTACCTACAGGACTAAATCTGAAAACATACATTTGTGATTAAATCATAAAAAAATAGTATTTGTTTAAAGTACGTTATCAATCGTCGAGGCAGGAGCCAATTTGTACGGAACCCTCGGTGGGCGAGTCCGACTCGCACTTATCCGGTTTTTTTACAGCATCTTTTAAACCAGTGAATCGCTTGATGTAATTTCCTGTAATTTCCCGAAGACTCACATTGTTTGTTGATGTTAATCATAGCTCGCCCGGCGCTTCTGCTACCGGACTTGACGTATGTACCATTTACGGAAAGATAGAACATTTATTTCACACTTGCTATTCAGAAAATACCTTATTATTACCCTCAAGTGAGGGACTTCAATATTTCTCACAGAAGTTTTTTGTATGTGTCAATCGGTAGCACAATTTCCGTCTCAGGCGTAAACACTTGACTCGCTCGTTTCCCCTCAAGATTTTTCTTTAGAATCCCTCGCTACGCTCAGGATTCAATATACCACTCTCGCCAAAATATGTAATTTTTGATTCATTGTATCCTGAACGAAACAAAAGATTCTACAATAGAATGCTAAGTGTAGCGAGAGATTCTAAAGTAGAATCTTGAGCGTAACGAGATTTTCGAGTGTTTACGCCCAAGAGAGAAATAAGTTCTGAAATATTCATTTGAGGGCATCAATCTCTTCCGAATATCAGAATCAGGGTAGAAAAGCACAAATCTGATCCCTCGTTAGAGCGCAAAAATGTATCTTTTCTGAAAAGCCGGTGTGAAAAAATATTGCTGCACTAAAAGCGGCAATATCTGACAGTCACTTGTTTATTCCAGAATCACGATGCCTCCAAATGGACGCAACGAGGTCGTGGACAACGAGGTCTGCGAGAGACTGGTGGCCCCACAGGCCTCTCCTATCAAACACGAGGCCTCCTACGTAAACATAGCCATGTTTAGCTATTTCCACTTGGCTGGCGCTTACGGGGTATACCTTGCTTTTACTGAAGCAAAATGGGCGACTATATTATTGGGTAAGACTTTGGGATTTGATTGAGGACTGCAATGTCATGATCATTCGCTTTTCCTTGTCCCATTTACTTGGGGTCGGCGCAGCATGTTTTTTTCTTCCATACATCTCGCTCTTCAACTCATCGCACACTTCTTTCCTAGTCATATCGTCTCTCACGCAGTCCATCCACCTTTTTCTTGGTCTACCTCCACATTTATTTATACCTACTTAATGCCCTTCTAGTAACATGACTATCATCCCTCCGCATAACATGTCCATACCACCCGTAGGCGATTGCAGAGACTGTTGAGGACTGAATGTATTGAGCACAATGAAAAAAAAGTCCACAATTAAAAAAAAAGTCATATAAAAAACCGGGGACATTAAAAAAAAGTAAAAGTCGTACATTTTAAGTGAAAACGTTCAGATACAAATTTTCAGTTTTGGAATGACTCTTTTACTTGTGATGATTTTTCTTCTTACCTAATTTTATGATACTCTTTATAGTTTTTCCTGGTTTGAACAGAAAAACGTTGATTCGTCTATTCTTGATGAAAATAAGCGTCTTATTTTCACAGCATCAAGAAACTGCAGACCTAAGTATTTGACATTAATTTCAACTTGCCCCACGAGCACCAGAGAAAGATATTGAAACGATCCTTTAGGGGTAGCTATGGAACCCTAAAGAGTACCTACATGATTTAGATCAAAGTGGAAAATTGAATAATTATTTGCCACGAGCGGGATTTGAACCCGCGACCTCTGGAATCCGTCCGTCGCTCTTGCCAACTGATAGCTCAGTTGTTGCTTAGGTCCTAGTGGCGACGAATCTTTCAATCCCTTTCACTCTTCTAATTACACCTTAGGGAGGCTCGTAGCGACATCTACCGCATAGTTATTACAACTACTGAAACGGCACCACCGTCTCTTTGTAATTTCGTTAGTGGATGTTTCTGCTAAATAAACATTTACCTATATGATATTCGTACAAACAAAATAAAGTCAATTCAATTTTGTACGTGTAACAAAAAACGCTGATTTGGCGGCACCATTGTTTATGCATACCTACTTAATAACAATCTGCGCTCTTAAAATCAAATAATCGTTGTGATACGTTGTACTAACAGGGGCGTATAGACACTAAATAAAATAATCAATAATGTCATATTTTCTCAAAAAAGGATAAAAAATGTAGACAAATAGAGAAAAAATCAACGCAAATGGTTAAATATTCACGAAATTACAAGTGTCCAAAGTTTTAAGAAGGGGTATGTTCTGTCCCTTTTTCGCAAAACGAAACTTCATATGAAACGATGACGCTGGAAGAATCTGACGTCACAGAAGACGGCAACGTGCCGCGCCGCATCGTGGTCCGCACCGCCGTCGACCTGCCCTCCGGCAGCATCCTGTAATGTGACGTCACACACCGTTTGCGTTTTCTCTCTCTAACAAGCAATATTAAAACGGTTGTAGCTTCGTAACTTTTTGAGATATCTGAATGGGATTTTCGTCTCTAGGCATATTTTTTTGCCTTCTTTCTTTTGGAGTAACAATAATTTTCGAGTCTACACCCGTATTGTATACAAGAGTAATTAATAGGTTCGGGCCTGTTTTCGTATTAGTGATGACTACGTAACGTGGGTAGGCCCCTTACAAGGTGGACTGATGACCTGGTAAAGGTCGCGGGAGTCCGCTGGATGCGCGTGGCGCAGGAACGGTCATTGTGGCACTCTTTGGGGGAGGCCTATGTCCAGCAGTGGACATCTTTCGGCTGATATGATGATGATGAATGATGACGTTACATTTTCTGCCTTATCATGCGACTAGCTGCCCGCGCGGCGTTGGCCGCGTATTGCAAAGTGCGCAGGCAAACCCTAAGGATAAAATATAACTTATAACCAGAAAGTCAATTCTACACGCAGGTGAAAGAGTATTGGAAATCGGATTAGTAGTTCCAGAGATTACCAATTACATACAAAGTTATAAACGTACAAAGCTAGATTTTCACAGACTTTTCCTCTTTATAATATTACTAGCGACCCGCCCCGGCTTCGCACGGGTACTACATTATACATATAAACCTTCCTAACCACTCTATCTATTAAATAAAACCGCATCAAAATCCGTTGCGTAGTTTTAAAGATCTAAGCACACATAGGGACAGCGGGAAGCGACTTTGTTTTATACGATGTAGTGATTTTTTGTCTAAAGGATAACAAGATGATAACTTACATAAACAAAATTAAATTTAAACTAAGTTAAATCGAAAAAAGGCCCTCGAGGCATTGTACCGAGGATGCTGGCGGCATTTACTCGCTGAATAGCAATGCTGATGCGTTGCGCGAGAAAACCGCCAGCTCTTGGGTGGACGAAACGCTTTTCGTTAACATCTGTCATTCCCATACATTTTATTATTTTCTATTGGCGTAAGCGCTTGTCGATTGTAACCTTGTCTACGGCCCCAGTTACGACAGCCAGATGTTTCGTGATTTCCGCAAATAACTTTTGCGCACTGGGACTTTATATTATTAGTATAGAAGTATAGGTAAAATCACTAACTAAGAATCAAGCCCTTATTTCATGAATTTGACAATATTCTTTAGCCAAAGACTTACAATACCTACTCTTAATAGGCAACCTTCAACACGAAAATCAAAAATCTAGTCTTGCAAGATTAGATTTATAAAATTGTACCATGGAGCTCTATAAAAAACACCATTATTAAGAAGCGCCAAAAAAGAAAGAATCTTATTATCTTTGATCAAGCCATGAATAAAGTTAACTTAATAAACATATACGTTTCTTATCGAAAGAACTTAGTTTTTTAAATATTTTTGTTTCGTGTCAATTTAACGTGAATTCATAACTCATTTCATGTCATGTATTATTAAAAAGGTATTTTACAGAAGGATGTCTTAATACTAAAATATTATATTAAGGGATACATTTTACGAGGACCTGAACTAGGATACCCTGTGTTTTAGGCAGTAGGAAAGATCAGTATAACTATTTTAAACACACTTGAAACAAAACATAAAAAAATCTACGTTTAAATACAGTACAAAACTTAACAACTACATATATAAAGTATTTAATTTAGTGACAATTCGTGTGCCAGCACATGAATCATGTGATTTTCGAAACAAGGTCAGTAGGGCAGCACTGTGGTCAGTCACTGCTGAGTTAGTAACTAATGCTAGTGCTGGGAAATTCGATTTAAGCATGATGTGGTCTAAACAGGAGCCGCTCTGGTGCGTGGGAAGCGTGTGTGCGGGGAGTAATCTATGGAAGGATAAGATAGCTCAGGGGCCGTAGACAAGGTTACAATCGACAAGCGCTAACGCTAACGATGACGAATAAAATGTATGGGAATGACAGATGCCGACGAATCACTTTTCGTTAACATCTGTCATTCCCATACATTTTATTAGTTAGCGTTAGCGTTAGCGCTTGTCGATTGTAACCTTGTTTAGGCCCCCTGGGCTGACGAGTCGATGCTCCCAGAAAGAATATTGATGTTTATGTCTCCTATAAGTACTATATTTTAAAAGGATGACAGTTTTCTAATATTTTCATCTAGAGACTCGGTAAAATAGAAGACAGAAGAATTCAGAATGGCACTTTCAAGCGCATAGCTTACCCATTAGAGTGGCCTAAAGGCTATGAGCCTTTTAAGAAAATACAGAGAGGTCGCTACTAGTAGCGGCGGCGAATGTGATGAAAAAATACGCTACATCAGTCAATGTCTGGGTAGCTCAGAGGTGAGAGCACTGTACCGGCAATACAGAAGTCGCAAGTTCTATTCTTGACCTGGGTTTCAAAAGATAATGGTTTCTTTTTCCATTATACATATTTGTTCTCTGTATCATATCGCTTAATAAACTTCTTTACAGCTTTCATCCTCCATGAGGCAGCTATAGTAGGCACCACCGCCGGTGCCCACCGTCTCTGGGCTCATCGGACTTACAAGGCTAAACTACCCCTCCAGATACTACTAATGCTCCTCCAATCCTTCGCATGCCAGTACTCCGCGTTCCACTGGGCCAGAGACCACAGACTGCACCACAAGTACTCTGATACTGATGGTGACCCCCACAATGCGACTCGAGGGTTCTTCTTCTCGCATATCGGTTGGCTTTTGGTTAAAAAGCATCCTGAAGCCAAGAGGAGAATGCGGAAGCTCGATTTGACGGATCTTAAGGAGAATCCGGTGTTGCAGTTCCAAAAGAAGTACGTATTGCTGTTGTACCTCTAAAATAACTAAAAGTATCATACAGTGTATGCTTGATAACCTTTGTATTACGTGATACAGAAAAAGAAGCATCAGTTTCTTTCTATTGGTGTCAGAATTTAGTCACGACTAACGAGTAATAAACATGAGAAAATAAAATTTAAAAGAACTATGAAGTTTATCTATACAGGGTGAATTCTAAATCGTGAATCGTAACCACGTTTACCGGTAAAGCTACTTAAGACTATTACAGAGCACTAGTGTTAATTACAATTAAGGACCCGCTTAATTAATTATGAACAAAACCAGAAAGTGCGTCCCCACTTGTCATCCGCCTTGGTCACCCTACACGAGTCACGTGACTTGCAACGCAATGTTTACCTAAGTGCAAAGGTTATCTTATCAATATCATGCATTAAATGCATTGTGCAGTTTGTTATTTAAACACTCATTAAATTTTCCTTTAGTTTACTCACATAAAAAAGAAACAATTTTGCACCATCCTCATAATTAAATTTTGTCTCGGTACCGGCGACTCAGGATACCTTCTTCCGAATAGTTCTTGCGTTTGACCAATTCTGCCAGTCTGAGCGTACCAAGATACCATATCAAACCTTTGTATGTTCGTGTACGGATACGGTGGAGGCATTTTTATACCATTAATCGTAATAAAACTGAATTAATTTATGAGTAAATACGATTTAAATACTAATGTTGACAATGTCGACGATGTTGACACTATTGACAATACATGCCAAAATTCTATCCAGCCAACTTCAATATTAGGAGGTTGGATATCTAATGTTGAAATTTTCATGACAAGTGCGAAACATAAATGTAGGGTGACCACGAGATTTTAAAAATTAGGATAAATCAAATTAAAAGTGGACAAAAAAAAAACGTACTTAATTTAGGTTTAAAAGCATTGTAAGTTATTGTTAACTATGTATAGACTTCAAAAAAAATATTACGATTCACGATTTAGAATTCACCCTGTATATCGATTTTAGTCGGTCATTCAGCGTGATGGTAAAGTACGAGTAAGTCATAAGACATGTCACCCATTTTATCTCATTTACCCATACTCTCCTTTTACAGACATACAATCCCGTTCTGCGGCACCATCTGTTTCGTCCTACCTACCTTATTCCCCATGTACTTCTGGGGTGAAACGTTCAACTCCGCCTGGCACCTCACCATTCTCCGAGTGATCATCTGTCTCCACGTCACCTTCCTCGTCAACAGCGCTGCACATGCCTTCGGTAACAAACCGTATGACCATACCATCACGCCGTCGCAGAGCGTATCAATATCGCTAGCAACTCTAGGCGAGGGATACCATAACTTCCACCACGTATTCCCCTGGGACTATAGGGCGGCAGAGTTGGGTAACAACGTTCTGAATTTTACAACTCTCTTCATTAATTTCTTCGCTTGGATTGGGTGGGCGTATGATTTGAAGACTGTGACAGATGACGTGGTAGCCAGCAGAGCAGCGAGGACTGGGGACGGGACCAATCTCTGGGGTTGGGGCGATAAAGAAATGCGTAAGGAACATGAAGACTTAGTGAAAGTTTCACGTAAGAAGGGAGAATGAAGTCTGAATACAGAATTGGTAGCAATCTATTGGGTTTATATGTCGCTTACAGTTTTGAAGATTACAGATATTTTATCTCGTGGGAGCTGTTTAATTATGCTGATGTGAGATGCTATCAATAAAAGGTTATTGTAATGCAATTCCAAACTCTTGACTGCGAAAAACACTCGCTTGGGTCGTGTTATGGAACTTGTATCATATAATAATTAAACAAAAGTTGTCCCAAAGGATGTCTGGAAGAGAACGCTTTTTAGTGATAAGGCCGCCTGTTGTTGCCTAGTATTAATGTTTTATGTTGTTTTTCTTTTCTATGTAGTGCACAATAAATTACAGTATGACCTCGGGGCTATAAATTGAAGATTAGATTCTGCACGTCAAACTGAACCACCTTTGTTCTGCAACTATTATTTCTATCATTTATTAGTGTTTGAACTTTAACTGTACTATCAATGTATTGAAAACAAGGCCTCATTATTTGACATCCATGACTGTTACAAGTATGATAGTAAAACTAACGGATGATGTGATGTACATTGAAAATGTAATTTAATTTGTATGAAATAATGAAAATGTAAACATATTTTAACTGAATATATTTTTGAAAAGTTGTATACCTAACAAAAGTATTTACGTTTAAGCATAATCGATATTTGGATTTAAAGCCCCAAGCTCAGAGGTACCCAGTATATTATTATTATTGTGTGCAGACCCCGCATCATGGTCGGCCTTATCACGCGATAAATGACAAGATAGAGCGTCCGTCACTGGCTGACACCGTTCGATGGAACGAGACGGACGCTCTATCTTGTCACTTATTGCGTGATAAGGCTGACCACGATACGGGGCCAGAAAGTGATATCATAGGGACGTCCCGTTCTAAATTCTGACAGATGGAATCAAGGCCCATTAAGAAGCTTGCTTCGTAAATGGCTCGTTTTTCTTTGGGTCTATAGTAGTCAATAAAACAAGTGGTTTTATAAATTGTGTATTATTATAAAGTTTGTACAGTACCTTAAATTAATTCTAAGATCTATGAATAAATAAAAGTACTTAATGCTAGTGGTATTTCATTGTTTTACCAGAAGGTTGTCAGTTTTAAAAATACAAGTCAACAGTTTAACTAGATGACGATACATAACCGCTCACATGGTTTCGTAAAAAATGTAACCTAAATTCCTTTCTTTATCAAAGCAGCCCATACTTTGCTTGGCAATCACTGTTGCCACAATCAGTTTAAGGGTGTGCCAAGTTGGCAACTGTGGTTGCTTTAAGCAAGTGACTAGATATGGCTCAAAGTTCGCGGTCGCGAAGGTCCCGGGAGTCCGCTGGATGCGGGTGGCGCAGGACCGGTCATTGTGGCACTTTGGGGGAGGATGTCTTATCCACAACGATAAATGATAAACTGTGGCGACTATCCGTAGCCTGCAGGGCGCTTATAGCGCATATTGACATGTTCGGATTGTCAAACCCGTTGTCAGCGTTCGAATATAACAATATTCGCTACAATATTCTGAAACCGATCCGAGAACCGGAATGTGCGGTTGAGAATATTGAATGTAGCAGTCTTTTTATTTACCTGTCATTGGAATTGGAATCTTCTACCTTAGGCGTTAGAGCTGCTTTGTGAACGGACTAGTTAGACGCAATTCGGCGAACTCAAATAATCTAAAGTATACAGTGGGGTCTTTCACCATACATAATACTGTATAAGAAACTGTGTTCTCGTTTAAGTATACTACTACGCCCTCTACAAACTGTTGGCATGTAGTTTTTTTATATAGTCTCTACTGTTTCCTAACTCTCCCCCAGAGATAATCAGAGGCATTGCTGGTTTATCGGTAAGCGTGTCCAAACTTAGAGTTTATCGATAAAGAGTTAGCAATTGTAAAGTAGAGCAATAGTTACGTAAATAATGTATACTGAATGCAGTCAACTAACTTTCATTCACGAAATACTGGAAGTGAAATAATCTAGTAGGCAATATCTTCGTCGTCTCCGAAATGCAAAAATAAATATGTTTTGCCTCTAGACTCTAGAGTAAAGAAATAATTTTATAAAAATGTTTGGTTGATTAATAGCCTCTATAATAGTGTTTGTGGTTACAACACAAACAATTCAGTTCATTGCGCAATGTTTAAAGTGTTAAAAATAACAGCCATAAAGTGCATGTTGATTATCGCGCAATCTTTTGAGTACTAGGAGAAAGTTGAACTACTAAGGTCAGTTCAGGTAAGTGCGCCACCGGGTAAAGTGCGCCCCGGGATAAGTGCTGATATTGATTTAAATGACTGAATGATGAATGAGGCGCACTTTAACCAGTGGCGCACTTACCTGAACTGACCCTACATCTTACAATAGATGTCGCTAATATCCAGTTAGCGTACATTGACAAGATCGGCTAGCGTCAAGCCACTGGTGATCTTCGCGTTAGGACCGCACGGGTTCCCCTGCTCCTGGGTTATAAGAACCGTGTCTCCACACCCGTAGTTGACGGTGGCTTGGCCTGACGAAGGCAGGGTGCCATCCATCTGCACAGCACTTATGAAGGGCATGGAACCTGAAGCAGCTAGCTGTCCTTCCATACCCAGCTCGGATAGCAGGCTGACTCCTGAGGGAGCGATGGGGCAGGTGTAGGTGATGGTTATTGGAGCGCCGCCGGTTGTGAAACTTTTGGTGTAGGATGCGATTTGTGGTTCGGGCACTGATGGTTGGTTGGATTTGCTGTAGGCACATGGTGCGAGGTTATTGTAGTTCTGTGCGGTGATCGACTGCAATTATATACATGTTCAATAGGAGCTAAATAAATAAAACATCATATTAGATTATATTCCGTGATAGACTTTAACTGATTTAAACATGCAATGTACGTTGCCTTGGATTCCACCACCTACACAAATTTAGCGTAAGCAGAACTTTGATATTGTATAGACGTATTCAATTACAAGTAGGTATATTAAAAATACCGACAGGCCAGGTGAAAATAAAACTTGTGTCGAAGTTATAGAGACTTGGACAGGGAAAAATATTTTTCACTGTATATGTATAAATATATCATCATCATAATTAAGAGCTTTGCGTTTGTAAGTGGACAAGACGCCAGTTAATAAGCCGAAATCATCCTTTATTTGGAGATATTAGGTCAGATGGCCGTCGCTTTCGTTAAACTAGTGCTAATGCCAAATCTTGGGATTAGGTGTCAAAGTGGACCCCGGACTTCTTTAGGGGCACAACCGGGAATAACGCTAGGAAGATAGTAAGTTGGTTTCCCCATTTGCCTGCCGTATCACAGTGGAGTGGCTTGCTACCCCAGAAGCACCTTCAGATTTTGCATCTTCGGACCTCTTCGGCCATTACCGATCTAGTAGCTGGGTGTTATCCAACGCTAGCTAGAGGACTACCTATTTAATAGCGGTATTATCTCCTATATATTACATTTCTCTGTATACAAGGCTAAATAATATCGTAGTGTGTCATTGTGTCTGGATTGAAGGCCTGGGCGTCCATGGCATCGCTGATAAGATTCAAGAAAGCCGGCCGCGATGGTACGGCTAACTGAAGCCCTAGCCCAGTCTTAACTTCTTTATAAAACGAGCTTTAATAGTTAGTGAAACTTACTTGAATGAAAAGCGCAGATACACAGATAACAGTCCTTATGTCCATTATAATTAATAATTTATATAAAAATGTCTACGTTTCAACTCCAACTGGTAACATATACATCAGTGGCTGATTTATAACGCGTTTGTTCTTGCCAAATCGAAAACGTTTAACGGAATCATATGCAATCAAGTTTTGACATAGATATTTATCAATATCTATGCATTTTCACTAACACACATTATCAAATGGAGAGATAAATGGCATGTAACAGCGTAGATATTGTATATTTGTTGGATAACGTAATGATCGTCCTAGTGTCAAGTTCATGAAATAATTACGTTTTTAGCACCTCACAGCCAGTGATTAAATTTAATTTGATGCAGTTATACGCTGCCCCCACACGGTAGACTGACCTGGTGAAGGTCACGGGAGTCCGCTGGATGCGGGTGGCACAGGATCGATCACTTTGGCACTTTTTGGGGGAAGTCTATGTCCAGCAGTGGACGTCTTATGGCTGATATGATGACGATGATGCGCTGAAGAGGAGTGGCTACGCCAGATGTTTATTTTTGAAACAAGGCTCTAAAATGAGCTGGTGACTAAATCTGAAACAAAAAATACATATAATATATATATTTAACTGATAGTCTGAATGTTTGGATTTCATGTAGAACATTAGATACTGACTGTGAGCTGTAGAACAAGCAAGCATGGTACTTGAAAAACTGTATCGACAAAAAAAAGGGAAATGTTTTTACTTACTCACAAATTGTTACGAGAATGGGTTGAAAAATAAGACCAGTAGAGGAAAACACCTGGAATAGCCGGATAGACCCAGCAATGTACAGAAAAAAATTGCAGAACATTCCCAAAAAGCGGAAACGTTCTCGAGAATGTTCTCAGAACATTCCTGCAACATGGAAATTATTGTTTAAACAAGAGAATCTACTTGAAATAAAGTTTAAATAGGCATAACTTAAAACTAAATGTTATTATGCATGTGTTATTGTCTATTCTCCTCTCCTATTTGGAAGGAGAAGCTGCTTGCGTTCTTTGCAATTTAGAAGTGACTGGCACGAACTACACAGAGGCTTGGCAACTCCTTTGTAAGCGTTACGATAGTAAAAGGCAACTAATAAACAATCATTTAAAGGCGTTGTTTAGCATCAAAACTGTGCGGGAGACCGAGAAATCACTTCGGTTTATTGTCGATCATGTAAATAAAAACTTGCGAGCTCTTCGCACCTTGGGATTGCCTGTCGAGCAATGGGACATCCTTGTTATTTATATGGTAACAGCTAAATTGGATAGTAGTACGTGTTATAAATGGGAGGAGACAAGGACCACGCTGCCGGAAATTCCCACTTTAGAACAATTTTTCGATTTTTTAAAGAATCGTGCCAATGTATTAGAGACTGTCAACAGACAAAAATACGACAAACCCAAAATGCTGCAACCTTCAACTCAACCTAAAATTCAGACCAAATCGTTCGCGCTGACCGCTAAACACGCTGCGCCGTCCTCGTCTCATCCTCATATCGAATGTTCATTGTGCAAAGATGGGCATCGTTTATATGAATGCGCTTCATTCAAGTCGAAAACGCCAGAGGAGAGGACAGCGTTAGTGTCTAAATTAAAATGCGAAAATTGCTTAAGGTATGGTCATAAGGTTCAAAGTTGTAGGCTACCAGGCTCTTGTCGCTCCTGCAAACAAAAGCACAATACTTTATTGCACGTAGCCCAGCCTAACGAGTTTCCTAGTGCTAGCACGAGTCAGTCCCAAAACTTAGCTGCTATCACTACTAATGTTAACTCCGAGGTTCTCTTATGCACCGCTCAGGTTCAACTAAAGAACCCAGACACAAATCAAGTTCTGACGGCGCGAGCTCTTCTCGACAGCGGGAGTCAATCTACGTTTATAACCGAACGGATACAAAATGAGTTGAACTTGGCTCCTCAGCCCACTAACGTCAATGTAGTCGGCTTGTCGGATACTCCATTGTCAATTAAGACAAAGCGGTGTGCACTTCACTTTCAATCGCTTACCGATCCTTTCAATGTCAGTATGACATGCCTAGTTATTCCGAAAATAGCAGACAAACTGCCCAAGGTCACACTCAATGTAAGTCAGTTTGATCATTCTAACTTTCAACTAGCGGACCCTAGATTTTTTGAGGCATCCTCTATCGATATGCTTATTGGTGCTGATCTATTTTGGGACCTAATAGGCTCCTCTCAGCATTCTTTAGGCACTAATAACCCTATTCTACGAAGTTCTAAATTAGGGTGGCTCATTGCTGGTCCTCTGCCTATCTTACCAAAAAATAAACCCAAACAACCAAATAATGTGCCAAATAAGCTGACTCATTGAACATCAACGATGCCCTCCAAATGTTTTGGGAACTAGAAAATGTCCCCCAGTCTCATCCCTTCACTAAAGAAGAAAAGCTTTGCGAACAGCACTATCTCTCAAACACCTATAGGCTGGATAATGGCCGTTTTTGTGTCAGCCTCCCTCTTCGTGATGAGAAGGACTGCTTAGGCGATTCTTACTCATTAGCTAAAAAAAGGTTCGCGAGCTTAGAAGCTCGTTTTCGCAAACAGCCCGATCTCAAAAAATCCTATGCAGATTTTATTCGCGAGTATGGTGAATTAGGTCATTTGTCGGAAGCACCACTACAGAGGCCGCCAGATGCCTTATTCCTGCCTCATCATCCGGTTATAAGGACCAAAAGTGAGTCTACACGGCTTCGTGTGGTCTTCGACGCTTCTGCGACCACGACCTCGGGATTTTCAGTAAATGACCTTCAAATGATAGGACCTGTCATACAAGATTCTTTGTTCGACATTCTTGTTCGTTTCCGCCAATACAAATATATACTTTCTGGAGACATAGAAAAAATGTACCGCCAGGTTTGGGTTAGGGAATGCGATAGGGACCTACAGCTTATTCTCTGGCGTGATAACGAAAACGAACGATTGCGTACTTTAAGGTTAAACACCGTAACCTACGTATTTTCAAGTGCTAGTTTTCTCGCTACCAGGTGCATCTGGCAACTTGGCGATGAATCTACAGATCCTAATATAAAACAAGTCATTCAACATGATTTCTATTGCGATGATTTATTGACCGGGGCTGACGATGAGGAAACCTTAAAGTACATTCAGCGCCAAGTGTCAGGCGAACTCGCCAAAGGTTGTTTTCACCTACGAAAATATAGGTCAAACTTGCCTTCTCTACTTGAGAACTGTTCTTTGCCCGCAGATGGCGATCTAATCATCAGTAGTCCTACTAGCACTCTGGGTATAGGCTGGCGTCCTGAGTCAGATTTGTTGCAATTTCAAATTGAGTACTCGCCTACAGATGTTTTAACCAAACGGTCTATATTGTCATCCACCTTCAAAATATTTGACCCTCTTGGCCTACTAGCCTTATGCACAATCAAGCCCAAAATACTCCTACAAAACTTGTGGTCACTAAAATTAGATTGGGACGAGGAAGTTCCGTCTAGCATCAAAAAGTCTTGGTTGAAATTTACAGAAAATTTAAATTTACTCTCCACTCTTCAAGTACCAAGACTTACCAATGACCCCAAGTATATCGAAATGCATACCTTCTCTGATGCCTCTGAGCGTGCATTTTATGGTTAACAAGTGAGTTTGTTGTGCGCCAAAGCCCGTGTCGCGCCCCTAAAACCAACAACAATCCTTCGACTCGAACTTTGCAGTTCTTTGTTAGGAGCTCAACTAAGCTCAGCTGTCACTCAAGCTCTGCGTTGTAAAATAGATAGTCATGTCTACTGGTCAGATTCGAAGGTGGCATTAGGTTGGATCCAAACGGCTAGCAAGACCAAGACTTTCGTCGCTAACAGAGTAGCCGCTATCACCGAGATATCTGACCCCAAATGCTGGCGGTATGTGCCAACAGCGGAGAACCCAGCTGATTGTGCTCTCGTGGAGTGGACCCTAAGAATGTCAGTGAGTCCAGCATCTGGTAGCACGGCCCAGCCTTTCTGAAGCAGGATGAAGCTTCATGGCCGAGTACAACGATTCAAGCTCTTAACCTTCCCGAGTTGAAAGCATTGCCTGCTTTGGTGGCGGAGCCCACACCTTCGGTGTCGTTCATAGACGTCACCAGATTTTCAAAGCTTGTCAGAGCCCAGAGGGTAGCAGCTTGGGTACTCAGGTTTAAACATAACTCTAAAGATCCGCAAAATAAACTTTTAGGCATATTGTCAGTAGACGAGCTTAATAGCTCTCTATGCAATCTTATTAAAGTAGCTCAGTTCGAATCATTTCCAATTGAAGTTCAATGTTTAAAAAATAAAAAACCATTGCCTCATAAGTCTAACTTGAAACAATTAAATGTATTTCTCGATGAAGAAAACTTGATTCGTGTCGGGGGCAGAATAAATAGTTCAAATTATACGTATGATAAGCGTCACCCTATCCTATTGAAAGGAAATCATATTCTAACAAAATTGTTATTTAAATATGAACACGTACGTTTGCTACACGCCCCACCCCAGTTATTGCTTACCAGCATTCGTGACCAGTACTGGCCTATAGGTGGTCGCAGACTTGCGCAGGACGTTTATAAACATTGCTTCAAATGCCGTCGATTTGAAGGTAGCGGCATGGTCAATATTATGGGTGGGTTGCCTTCTGACCGCGTGGAACCGAATTATCCCTTTATTACTGCTTGCACCGATTTTGCTGGCCCCTTTTTAATCACGGACCGAAAGGGCCGTGGGTGTAAAATAAGTAAATGTTAGGTACCTATGCATTTTCATATGTTTTCGCTATAAATGTATGCACTTGGAAGCCGTGAGCGAGTTGAGCAAGGATGCCTTCATTTTAACTCTTACTAGATTCATTGGTCGTAGAGGCAAGCCCAATGTCATATACTGCGATAATGGCAGAAACTATGTGGCAGCTGCTAGGGAGATAAAAGATTTCATAAAAAACCAAAAAGACTCCATTTGTGACTTTGCAGCTCAGCGAGGCATTCAATTTAAATTTTCTCCCGCGTACGCTCCTCACTTCAATGGTCTGGCTGAGGCCGGTGTAAAGTCGGCCAAATTCCATATCAAACGCATGTTAGGACAGACTCACCTGACTTTCGAGGAACTGTCTTCCCTCTTTACACAGGTCGAAGCCATCCTAAATAGCCGACCCCTATGTCCCCTCAGCCCATCACCCAACGATCTCCAACCGCTCACACCGGCTCACTTTTTGATCTTCAGGCCGCTTACATCACTGCCAACAGCGCCAACGCCAAGCTACAACGACGGCAGCACCCCGCTTCGCAACAGGTTCCAGCGCGTCGAGCAAATGCGCCAACATTTTTGGAACCGCTGGTCGCGCGAATATGTATCAGAGTTGCAGCAGCGCGCAAAATGGCGCGTCCAAGGACGAAATTTGCGACTGGATGATCTGGTCCTAATAAAAGATGAGTCTCCACCGCTGTACTGGCGCCTAGGACGAGTCAGCAAACTGTTCCCCGGGCCGGATGGAGTGCCACGCGTCGCAGACGTCAAAACCGCAAACGGAACCATACGCCGAGCTCTCAACCGCCTATGCTTGCTGCCCGCCGATAGTTGAGCTTGAAAGCTTGCAGGAGCTTTCAAGGGGCGGGAAGATGTTCGCGCCGCTTCGTAACTAGTTTTAATATTTAGTCTTAAGTGCACAAAAATGACACTTACACCCTTGTATTAACGTTCACTTTGGCTTGTATTCCTTTCACCTATCAAGACACTCAGATATCACGACATATTTGTAGCTAACCAATCACAGACACTCTCACACACACGTCACATACATACGTCACAGCCACCGCGCTGGACACTTGCATTCCGAATCCTAGACGAACGACATACAACCTCTGTAATTTAAAGGAAATTATAAGCATTTTCGAAGATCCAGAGTTTTAATCATCTTCTTGCTCCTATACGGAACAGACTAATTGCGTGATGCCAATTAAGTACTTAAAATCATAGAACAATTAGTATTGTCTCAATAGCCTTTGTCAATACCTGAGATTATTTGCGTTGGCCGAATAGCATATCAAAGTAGTCCATTTAAAAAACGACTTTACTGTCCAAGGCAGAAGATTCCAATTCAAATGACAGCTTTATAAAAAATCGGTCACATTGAAAAATCGCAACCATTACAGATTATGCAGTTTTATAAAAACGAATTCATCAGAAATACACTTGTGTAATAATCATATATTATGTGATATTGTATTTGTTTATTTTATACTGCTAACTGCTACTAATTTTACATGATTTTATTATTTGTGTTAATTAATAATAATAATTAAAAATAAATATTAGGGGAGAATTTTACACAAATCGACCTAGTCCCATAGTAAGCTCAATAAGGCTTGTGTCATGGGTACTAGACGACGATATATTTAATAGATAGAAATACTTAAATACATAGAAAACATCCAAGACTCAGAAACAAACACTCATGCTCATCACACAAATATTTGTCCTTACCGGGATTCGAACCCAGGACCTTCAGCTTCGTAGGCAGCGTCACTAGATACCCACTAGGCTAACTGGTCGTCAAAATAATTATTGATACTTTTTATTTTAAGGCAATACTTAAATATATATTTCTATGTCTTTCTTTTTCTTTCAGTGTCAGGCAAGAAGTCAGTCATAAGTCAGTCGGCCATAAGGGTAAGTCTCCACCAGAAGGTAAATTTCCAAAAACTCAATTGACAAAAAAAAATCGAGCTCACAAAATTTCACCAGAATCAGTCGAGAAATGTGACCTATAGCTGTAGAGTTGGGCAGATGCCGAATACACGTTTTTTTTCCTATGCAGGATCTGAGAATTACGTTCACTTCGCTAACTCGTTCAAAAAACCACGTCCACCATTTTAGAACAGGTGTCATAACAGTTTGAAGTAATTACCCCTTTGACGGAATAGCCCCGCTTGACCTCCCTGCGTTTAATCGTCTAAATTGTGTACCAACATAGAAATATACTAGGTATATTCTTGAACTTTGACCAACAAATCGTAGGTAGGTCCTACGTATAGATATATATCTTTGTATAACAGCTTTTATACCCAATCAGCAGTCATCATCATCACAATATCAGCCGAAAGACGTCCACTACTGGACATGGGCCTCTCCCAAAGCCACAACGACAGGTCATATCGTGATCACGTCAGGTCCAACTGTCTACCCACGCTGCGCCTGCCGGTACGTGGTCGCCACTCGAGTACCTTTCCGGCCCAACGGCCATCAGTTCTACGTGCAATGTGCGGTTACGACTGCCGTCCTTTTAATGTCTTTACAGATTATATAGAGCTAGCTGATCACAGGGCTTCGCTTCAAAAGAAGATAATAAAAAATAATATTATTGAAATTGGTTGTTTTCCGGAAATTACACCTACATACAAACTTACAACTGCACTTTTCCTCTTTATATCATAGAAAAGTGATTCTGTGAGCTGTAGAACGCGAGAATGTTTTTTTTTATTTTATTTTATTTCAGAAAGTTGAATCCACAAAAAGAATTTGCATAATCATTAAACCTGCTAACAAAACTCGAGAATCGGTTGATATTGTTGATAATTGCGAACTGTTGAGGAGGCAGCCGGACATCCAGACATACGAAAGAAAAAGGCCCAAGCTGAAACAGAACGACATCGTTCGAATCAGTTCAGAAAATGTATGAATGCCAGTTCATCATCATAACACCTATATATAACACTGTTTAATATGACAAAGCGTTTCAAACTCACGTTCCATCCTAAACTAGTTATTGAATTGGTTAGGCGATATGAATACATTTATAATATTACTAGCTTTTGCCCGCGGCTTCGCCCGCGTAGTAACTGTAATTTTGCAATAACTGTTGAATTGTTACGCCGGCAACGGCCTACTTACTGACTGATTTCCCTTATGAATAACCATTCGTCAAAACCCGTTATGGTAAATTATATTTTATTGCCTATTATTTTTATTCCCGTGTGGTGTCGGGTTAGAATTTCACCACCCCCTTTCTTCCCGTGGGTGTCGTAAAAGTCGACTAAGGGAGCAGGGTTGAAGTGTGTTGTGGGCGATGGGCTAACCTATCACTGCAATATACCCACATTTATGCTAAAAGTGGCGCTGGAACGTAAGTTTCATGTGCTCTGCCTACCCCTTTTGGGAATAAACGCATGAATTGTACTAACTAAAGTACTTTTTTGGTATCTTAATAAGTAATCTTCCTACAAAGTTTCAAGTCTCTAGTTCAAAAAATAATGTTTCTCTCATACAAACTTTGCACCCCTATTTAACCCCCTTAGGGATGGAATTTCTAAAAATCCCGTCTAATCCCGTGCCTACGTCATGAAAGGAAGTTCTGGTGTAAATTTCAAGTTTCTAGTCCCAGTAGTTTCGGATACAAACTTTGCACCCCTATTTAACCACCTTAGGGGTTGAATTTTCTAAAACGCTGACAGTTCTTTTTTGTATTCTAATAAGAATTTTTTTTACAGTTTCAAGTTTCTAGCTCAAAAAATAAAGTTGTCGTGAATAGTCATGATTCACGATATTACATAATAAATGATAAAGTTCCCTCATACAAACTTTGCACTTTATTGTATTAAGCACTTTGTATTTTATTAAGTAATCTTTCTACAAAGTTTCAAGTTTCTAGCTCAAAAAATAATATTTCCCCCATACAAACTTTGCACCCCTATTTAACCCCCTTAGGGGTAGAATTTTCTAAAACTGTTAAAGTACTTTTTTGTATCTTAATAAGTAATCTCCTACAAAGTTTGAAGTCTGTAGTTCAAAAAAGAATGTTTCTCTCATACAAACTTTGGACCCCTATTTAACCCCCTTAGGGATGGAATTTCCAAAAATCCCGTCTTGTCTCTTGCCTACGTCATAAAAGGAAGTTCTAGTGTAAATTTCAAGTTTCTAGTCCCAGTAGTTTCGTATACAAACTTTGCACCCCTATTTAACCCCGTGAGGGGTGGAATTTTCTAAAACGCTGACAGTTCTTTTTTGTATTCTAATAAATAATTTTTCTACAGTTTCAAGTATCAGCTCAAAAAATAATGTTTCTCTCATACAAACTTTGGACCCCTATTTAACCCCCTTAGGGATGGAATTTCCAAAAATCCCGTCTTATCTCTTGCCTACGTCATAAAAGGAAGTTCTGGTGTAAATTTCAAGTTTCTAGTCCCAGTAGTTTCGGATACAAACTTTGCACCCATATTTAACCCCCTTAAGGGTGGATCTTTCTAATACGCTGACAGTTATTTTTTGTATTCTAATAAGTAATTTTTCTACAGTTTCAAGTTTCTAGCTCAAAAAATAAAGTTCACTCATACATACTTTGCACCCCTATTTAACCCCCTTAGGGGTAGAATTTTCAAAACGCAGAAAGTACTTTTTTGTATTTTATTAAATCCTCTTCTTACAAAGTTTCAAGTCTAGTTAAAAAAATAATGTTTCTCTTATACAAACTTTGCACCCCTATTTAACCCCCTTAGGCATGGAATTTCCAAAAATCCCGTCTTATCCCTTGCCTGCGTCATAAAAGGAAGTTCTGGTGTAAAATTCAAGTTTCTAGTCCCAGTAGTTTCGGATACAAACTTTGCACCCCTATTTAACCCCCTTAAGGGTGGAATTTTCTAAAACCCTGAAAGTATTTTTTTATATCCTAATAAGTAATCTTCCTACAAAGTTTCAAGTCTCTGGTTCAAAATATAATGTTTTCCCCATACACTAGACTCCCATTTCACCCCCTTAGGGGATGAATTTTGAAAAACCCTTTCTTAGTGCTCCCCTAGACCTTATAAAGAACCTACGTGCCAAATTTAGAATCTCTAGAACCAGCGGTTTGGGCTGTGCGTTGATATTTCAACTTTGCACCCCTATTTAACCCACTTAGGGGTAGAATTTTCTAAAACGCTGAAAGTACTTTTTTTGTATCTGAATAAGTAATCTTCCTACAAAGTTTAAAGTCTCTAGTTCAACAAATAACGTTTCCCCCATACAAACTTTGGACCCCATTTCACCCCCTTAAAGGATGAATTTTGAAAAATCCTTTCTTAGTGCACCCCTAGACCTTATAAGGAACCTACGTGCCAAATTTGGTATCTTTAGAACCAGCGGTTTGAGCTGTGCGTTGTTAATCAGTCAGTCAGTTTCTTCTTTTATATATTTAGAAATGCAAGGAATACCGTGATGCTACATTACGCAATGCGGCATTGTTAACGTTGCCTTGCCTGTTTATACTTGAAGTGGCCATTTTTGTAAAAACAAGCCCAACATTATTTAAAAAAGTGTCTGAAGTGTTTAATAAAGATACCTACCTGGCTTATATATATAATCTTTGCTCAGTATTTTCTCGCACTGCCCGCCCTTATGCGAAAAAGCATGTTTTGTTCTGCCAGCAAATTTTACAATTAAATTACCACTTGCTTTATGAAGGAAGGGAGGTTGCTTTTTTTTTTAGAAGGACGCCAGTACATTTTCTTAAAATGAACCTCACTAAATTATTGATTTGTAAATGTTATTATTCTTTAGCTGATTATTACTCTGACAATTTTAATAATTTTTTTGTAACGTTGACTATTTATATTTTATTGATTTTAAGCAATTTGAATTTGAATTTTATTTTATTTATGTAAATCTAATTTTATAATTGACATCCTTATATTTAATACTATTACATTTATAGATTATGTAACTTCAACAACGAATTTGTATGCCTAAGAAACACAGCAGCGCTCCCACATTGTTAGAACCATCCTACACTGTCACCTATATATATGTTTACAAATAAATCACTTTGACTTTGAAGAGATAGCAAAATTGCATGGCAAGACTGGCAAGCACCTACTACATTTTTTTTCTTAAGCGGGCGACAGACAACAGCTTCACATGTTTGAACACTTGTCGCTGGCAAGAGACTTTGATATCAAAGTCCCTTGTCACACATGGTGTGTTCAAACATTTGAAGCTATGTCTGGCGCCGGGGTTATAACATGAATAAAAATAACCAAACTAAATCGTCTCCAACTTCACTCTCAGAATCGGAAAACATTGTACATTTGTGCAGCACGTCTATCATGAGATACTCTCGATTTTTCTCGCACTATACCTCTTGTTCTACGTGTTCTAATGAGTGAGAGACGGATAGTGCGAGAAAAATCGAGATAGCTCGCGCGCCGTCTTGTGATGTGCTGGAGAACTCAACAGCGTCTGATGAATATACGGCGTGTTCACGGGACAAGTGTGCACAACATCTCTCCCACGTTGCATTGCATGCGTTGCGCGTACGTGGGGCTAGTGTGTTCTTAGCATACATAGGGGTTTTCGGAGCGGGAATGATTTGAGAAAGAGTAGAGATAAACAGATATGTTAGTCTAAGAAAATATCTTATTATGCCTAATGAATAACTACCTCTCTGTGAGTTGTATACAATCTGTGACAAAGTTTTATTTTAATTTCCGTAAAAGTCTTATAACTTATAAGGTAACAATTAAAATAACTTTAATTAATTACCTGCTGTAAATTGAATAGTTGACACGATTTTCAGAATAAACTATTAATATTTTTTCTATATTTGGGACAGTTAATCTACGGCGTCTTGCTGTAAATATCCATTTCAAGGAGCTAAATGATCTTTCCACGTCGACAGTTGTAATAGGTGCATATTTAAATTTTTTGTAGGAATCAATTGATGCACGAGAAGTTTGAGATTGAAGTTCTATTTCTTTGCCTTGTACCAACTCATTTATAATTTTTAGTGTGCTATAGCCAGAATTCTTCTTTAACACCAACTTCAGTTTATCATAAATCTGTTTTCCTTTTACGCTCATGTTTAATTTGGAAACATCTCTATAGGTTTCATGAACTATTTTTAAACTATCGCTGATGGACAGCTTCGCATCCTGTAGTTTTTTAATAGCATTTGGGATAGTCATCAAATTGATAAATAAAAGACAGCGTGTGATGTGTAGTACATATAATCGCAGACTGAACGGCCTAGCTAAAACCCACCCTCATATACAAAAGTATGTTAGTATAAACTACCCCCTATCTAATACATAACATCTCCACCCTTATTTCCTAACTTACAACTACTAGATACTTACAAGGTACCTACTAGACAAATACAGAAAAACACTAGATTAAAAGTAATCCTCAAAACCGTAGCGTCTAGGTGGTTCAATAACGGGTCTTAGTCGATCGGGCCGTGTGCGCTCAGCGGCGGCCGGGTCGGGCGGCGCGAGTCCCGTCAGCGGGTTCGACTCTGGCTCTGCGCGCGACTCCCCGCGCGTATTGCCAACCTCGCGTAGTACATTACTCTCCGCCGACCCTGAACTTGAAACCCCTGCAATCGGATCGACTACGGGCACCTGAGCCGGTGGATACCCCAATGCCATGCCCCGCTGCGTATTTTCCTTGACCGCACCAATTGAATCGCGTTTTTTTAGTTGGTCTATATGCCTATGATTAATTCCCAATGTGCTCTCTATTTTATAGTCAGTTTCCCCTATCCGTTCTAATACCTTACCAGCACCCCACTTGGGCTGCGCGTGACCTACATTATACAATCTGTACCAGACTAAATCTCCTATACCGAACTCACGCCGCGTCCCCCCCGCTGCCTCTTTCTGCCGGCGTTGGAGACTACTCACTCTCCGTTCTCGATCGGGTTTAAGGCAATCTAGGCGGGTACGCGCGGCTCGACCTAAGAGAATCTTAGCTGGGCTTTCGCCTGTGGTACTGTGTGGTGTATTACGATACATTAATAGAAATGTACTTAAGGCAGTGTCTATATCGGTATTTTGAATTATGGCTTTTTTAATTACACGTTTGCACAGTTTGACTGCATTTTCAGCGGCTCCATTGGATGCCGGGTGGTAGGGTGCTGAAAATAATTGGTCTATTCCGTTATTCGCACAAAAAAACTTAAAATCTTCACTCGCATACGGAGGGCCATTATCACTAACAATCTGTTTAGGTAAGCCGAACCTAGCGAAATATTCGCTCAGTTTTTTAATTAACATTTTGGAGGTAGTACTGGTCATTTCCGTTACTTCTATCCACTTAGAATAAGCATCCACGAGTACTAAATACTTAACTCCTGCTATTGGACCTAGAAAATCTAAATGAATCCTAGACCACGAGCGACTAGGGTAGGGCCACGGGCAGGGTGTGTGGCGCGGCGGCGCCGCAGCTATCGCGGCGCACACGGGACACGCGCGGCACAAAGCCTCCACCGCCTCGTCCAGGCCGGGCCACCACACGTAGCTACGCGCCAGCGCTTTAGTTTTTACGATCCCCATATGTGGCTCGTGCAGCTCTTGAAGGACTCGCTCCCGACATGCCGTCGGCACCACAACTCTGTGACCCCACATTACACAGTCCAGCTCTGTATACAGTTCCGATTTACGATTGAAGTAAGGCTTCAATTCTCTAATCTCAGTTTCTTGAGGCCATCCATCCCTAATATAACTCACTATTCTACCTAATAATACATCATCACGTGTTTCCTTGCTTATCGTATTATAATCTAAAAGCATAGCGTCAGTCGCAAAATGTAAATAAGTTTGTTCCGGACAGTCCTCATACATGGGTCCCGTCGACTTATGTGCCGCTATAAGTCGAGAAAGTGCATCCGCCATATTATTTTCCGACATGACGTATTCTATATTGAAGTCGTACGCGGATAATATTAACGCCCAGCGTTGCAACCTACTCGCCGTCATGCTGGGAATACCATGGCCCGGTCCAAATATGCTTACGAGCGGTTTGTGGTCGGTTTTCAAGGTAAACTGTCTACCGTATAAAAATTGATGAAATTTTTTTACAGAAAAAATAATCGCCAGGGCCTCTTTGTGAATCTGACTATAGTTGCGTTCGGGAGGCGTGAGCGCTCGCGAAGCGTAGGCGATGACTGTGTCGGGCGCGCCGCGCGAGGGAGCGCGCATTGCCAGCACGGCGCCTACGCCGCGAGGCCCCGCATCACAAGTCAGGACCAGTTCACGTGCAGCATCGTAGTGACCTAGTACTGGCGCCTCACTCAATAATCGTTTTACCTGTACAAAAGCCCTATTTTGTTCCACCGACCACGACCACTTCCTATGTTTCCGCAATAACTCGTACAATGGCGCTAAATACTCACTAAGGTTTTGAACGAACTTGCCGTAAAAATTAATCATGCCAATAAACGATTTGAGCTCGGAGACGTTATTAGGCGGTGTCATTGTTAAGATTGGCTTAACTTTGTCTTCGTCTACCCTCACTCCGTTTTTATCAATCACAAACCCTAAATATTTAACCTCTTGCACTAAAAAGGAACACTTTTGTTTCTTTATCCTTAACCCGTTGTTGCTCAATGTCTGTAATACCTGTTGTAGACTACCTAAATGTGCGTCTAACGTGTTTCCAGTTATTAAGATATCATCCAAAAAAAATGTCACATTAGGAATATGTTTAAAAAGGTTACTCATTATTCTCTGGAATATACCTGGAGAAGAAGAAAGCCCGTAGACTAAGCGCTTATACCTAAACAAACCCCGGTGTGTATTTACTACAGTTAAATCCCTAGAGCCGTCATCTTCTAAAATAATCTGGTTGTAAGCTTGCGATAAGTCTAACTTGGTAAAATACCTACTGCCGTTCAATTGTGCAAACAAGTCTTCAATTTTTGGAATAGGGAACTTATCCACCAACAAAACGCGATTCAATGTGGTCTTGTAATCCGCACACAATCGTAAAGATCCGTCTGGCTTATTTACAATTACCAATGGCGTGGCCCAGTCGGAGTGCTCCACCGGCTCAATGACGTCGGCGCGCAGCATGGCGTCGAGTTCAGCGTCGACCCGGTCTTTCAACGCGTAGGGTAGCGGCCGCGCACGGCAGAACACGGGCACCGCGTCCGGGCGCAGGCGCAGCCGAGCCCGCCCGCCGGTGAACGCACCCAGGGCCCCATCGAATATCTCCTTATGCCTGGAAATTACATCTAAAATTTTATGTTCGCACACCACCTCGCTTGAGAGAATACTTTCACATGAAGTTAGCTTTGGTATCGTTATACCCAATTCCGACAACCACTGACGACCTAATAAACTAGTAGTACCCCTATGGATAACATACAAATCTAATTTCTTATTTACATTTTCGTATTGAACATCTACAACAATTAATCCCAACGGTCTCGTCATACTACCATCATAAAACTTCAAGGTCAGATTGCACTGTTCTAACGGTATATCTTTAAACAACGTATTATAAGTCTGTTCGTTAATACACGCAAAAGCCGACCCTGTGTGAACCTCAAAAGTTATAATCTTGTTATTCACACATATTGGCATGCTTACCGGTTTGTACTGGTGGAGGCTCATTTGGTAAATAGGTTCCTCGCTTCCTTCGTCTACTTCCTCCTGGCCTAGTTGGCCATCGTCATCCACCCAATGCATGCGCGAATTTCCAAAACGGCCCGTGCCGCGACCGCCTGCGCGCGCGCCCCGCGCTCCGCCACGTGCTGGCGTGGCCGCCGCGGTCCCCGGCCCGTACCGGCCTCGGCCCGCTGCGCCTGCTCCGCGTCGGCCATAGTAGGCCGGATTCCCGGTGCTGCCCCTTGACGAGTGCGTCCCGCCGTCCATCTCGCCATTTAAAGCTGGGCACACGCGGCGTAAATGTCCTTTAACATTACACCGACTACAGACGTAACTGTTAAATTTGCACTGCGCCTGCATATGACGAAAATCACCGCACGCCATGCACCCTGCCGAACGAACGCTGTGCACTGTTGTACTGAGTAGCTCTGTTCCCGAGCCACTGCGGGCGGCTGCCCCGCAGCCCCCCTCGACCACCGTTGAGTCTCGTTCGGCCGCTTCTAGCGATAACGCTAATGACACTGCCCTTTTAAAATTAATGTTACCTTCTGCAAATAGCCGCTGCCTTAACGCATCACTTAATAAACCGCACACAAATTGATCGCGCATATTCTCGTCTAATGTCGCCTCAAACTCACAAAATCTCGCCATCTTTTTAAGTTCCGCCACGTACTGCGCCGCTGTCTGACCTTTGACCTGTCGGTACTGGCGAAATTTAAACCGCTCCGCCAACACAGAAGGAGTTGGCTGCAGATGTTTCTCCATCACCTCCACTATTTCGTTGTAGGCCATCGTGGCCGGCTTCTTCGGGCTACACAAATTAACCATTAATTCGTAAGCCGCGTCACCAACTACCGATATTAACGTCGGCAATTTCAGCTCCCCTTTCACGGCATTGACGACAAAGTAGCTCTCCAGCCTGTCACAATATGACCTCCAGCTACCACTTTGGACGTCGAACTCGCCAATTCTTCCTACAGACATGGCCTTTACACTTTATCCTCGTCAGCCACTGATAAATAAAAGACAGCGTGTGATGTGTAGTACATATAATCACAGACTGAACGGCCTAGCTAAAACCCACCCTCATATACAAAAGTATGTTAGTATAAACTACCCCCTATCTAATACATAACACAAATGATTTGCTATGAAATTTAAGTCGCTTTTTATATTTGCATTTCCAAACGCTCTTTTTGCCTTTCTAATACTCTGGGCTTCGGTGGGACTGAATGTATTTAGAACACGTTTCACTTCATCGTAATGTTTGCTGTAATACGTTGCAGCTTCTATCCAGGTTCCCCACCGAATAATTGTTGGTCGAGGTGGTAAAGGCACTCCGGGGAGCATTTCTTTAAACTTTTGTATTCTTTTAGGAGATTTCAAAAATGTCTTCTTAACATTTGCGATTAAATCATTCACATCTGGATAAAGTTTTCTTACTAGTTCAGCCACTCTATTTAAACCATGAGCCAAACATGTGACGTGCAAAAGATTGGGAAAAATACATTTTAAATTTCTTCCAGCCTTTAGCATGTAGCCCACACAGTCAGTTAAAAGTAAAAGTACTTTATTGTGATTATTATGGTTAGCACCCCATAATTCATCAAGAGCACTTGTGACCGTATTGGATATTGATACATTGTTCGTGCTGTCTAACCGTTTACTGGATATCAAGTGTTGAGTGCCAATGTGATCATCACGTAATGCTCCCACTATTACGTTAGCTATTTGACGACCATAATCATCCGTGGTTTCGTCAACACTCACATATATATATTCACTTTTTAGCTCGCTCCGTATTTTATTCATTTTTTCATCGTAAGCTTTATTTAAATATTCCCGTCGCAGTTGACATTCCGAAGGAACTTTTGCAGTTTTTCCAAATTTACCGGTAACACAATTTTCGATAAAATCTTTAAATATCGGATTGTTTACCTGCGTCCATGGTATATTACAGCCCACAACAAATTTCAAGAGCTCACTATTGAAATCATATTTCATACCTGTATGTTTATTAGATGCGACATGTCGCGTTACACTAGATTTCGTTTGAGCGAAGCTCACATTGCACTTGGTGCAAAATAATAAAGAATCTCGAACCTCTATCTCTGGATTATTTTCTATCCACGAACGCATAAACTTGTAACGAGTTTTTTTTCTCGGAGGCATATTTGTGTTGACTGATTATTTACAGTTTTTTAAAATACAATTGCATATAAGTTTATCTACTAGACAAGCAAGGGTAACGGTTGACAATAGGTGTCTAATACAATGTCAATCTTGACGCTCGATATCTATGAAGCATTTTCTTATAAATGAATAGACTTAACTGAAGAGGTTGATAATGAATGACCAATATAAAATATGTACCTATATGTATGATTAATCTTTATTTATTTTTCAATCAATTATTCATTCGGTAGAAACCTACTAGGGTACGATCTGTTTTTAAGTAAATACCTACTCTTTGGCTAATGTCAAACGTTCCCGCTCCGAAAACCCCGATGTATGGTTCTTAGATTTAGATTTAGATTTTAGATTTATTTATTTCGAGATAAAAATTACAATATAGAGTCGCATACAATGTCAATATTATAAGAATCCTTATCACGATCGTCAATAATCAGAAATAAAAAACCGGCCTAGTGCGTGTCGGGCCACGCGCAGTGTAGGGTTCCGTAGTTGCCTGATGTCTGTCTTAGTTACATCGACGTGCGGTGCGGTTGCGTCGGCCGCATTTGTACGAAAATTGGTCTTTCCAAGTACACATTAAGTTGGTCGACTATTACTCGGTAACTACTTATGCCTACTTGTCCGTGATACTTTTACTTTTAAATTCATTATATGTACTACTACCACGATTTTTTTCATATCCCCAGTAGTAGCCATTTAGCCGGCAGGGGGGGGGGGGACTCGAACAAAAATTAGGGCTTTGAATCTCAGATATTGAGAAAACGAATCACTGATTTGAAAAATGGATTTAGGAAACCCATAATAGTTTTTATCTACGCACATATCATACAACTATGCATAACAACAACAACTATACATAATTTAGCCTTAAAACACTCGTGTGATCCTATTATGAAACTCGCTAACGCTCGTTTCATAAAACCACACTCGTATTTTAAGGCCTCTGATTATGTATCAGTTGCATAAACTACTATTAACAAGCTATCTGACGATACCCCACACTATGGGTTTTACGACAAAAAAAATTGCATCCCCGCCTTAGGTGTAGGGGAGGTACCCTAAAACAACTTTCAAGATTTTATTGTACTGTTCTGTCGGCGTGATTGATTTATATACCCATGCTGAATTACAGTTTTCTAGTAGTAATGGTTACTGAGCTAAGCCGAAGACGGACAGACAGACAGACAGACGGACAGACAGACGGACGGACATGGCGAAACTATAAGGGTTCCTTGTTGACTACGGAACCCTAAAAATTTAATAATATTCAAAATGTCAATACAGAAAGTGGAAATAGTATCTCCGATTACGGATCTTAGCTTTATAGTTTCGGCAAAGTTAACACTTTTACTGCCAGGAACCCGCGTAGCGGGCGTCCACGCCGTAGCCGCTTTCCGCTACTTTAGGGCGGGTTGCGCCAACTTACGGTAACAGACCGATCAACGTTAAATATGGTGCCGGCAGCTGTAATTCCATAGAAACTTGAACAACTATTCATACATGCAGATTTTAAGGGGATGTCTTGATTCGAGTCAACCACGCCCCCTTGACGCTTATGCTTCCGCGCACGAGAAAAGAGATGCAACAGTCTTCGGGAATGGGTTTATTGGACAAGTTACTGAAGTTTTATTCATGTTTCATTAAGTGAGATTTTAGATTCGATAAAATACCATCATCTTGGTTGTGTCGTAAAATAATGTACTGTTTGAGTAGGCTGAGTAAAAAAAGGAAAATAGAGACCCAACTTTGGATTTTTTTTCTATAGAGGAAATTTTAGGCAATCATGTATCGATTAAATCAGATAAATATTCGAAAATCAGACCTTATTGTTTCTTAATCTAGTCAGAACGGCGTTTCAAAGCACGTGATAATTTCCAATTCACCCCCTGAACGAGCACCGCTTATATTCCAGGCTTTATATCCAAAAAACCGACCCTACCCGTGAATAATCAGTTCTTGGATTTTTTTTTCGTAGGTCGCTCGGGGGGGTCACTGGGAGTGTAAATTTGAAAAACGGTTTTTCTTGAATAACTCCGCCATTTTTGATTTTACAGTAAAACCGCCGTAAAGTTGAAAATAAACGAGATGATGATAATATTTTGAATTTGTCGCTTTTTTTTCAAATTTAATTTCCAAAATATCGATCCTTGAAGAAAAATTGTGAAGACCGAACTTGTAGAGAATCAAATTTCCTACAATTTTTGTCCTCACGGTTTTACTGTAAAATCAAAAATGGCCGAGTTATTCAAGAAAAACCATTTTTCGAATATACACAGGAGCCTGATTCAGTCTACTTTTTAACAGACTTCAAAAAAAAAAGGTGCTCAATTCGGTTGTATTTTTTTTTTTTTAAATGTTTGTTACCTCAGAACTCCGTCATTGATGAGCCGATTCGAATTTTTTTTTTTTTGTTTGTAAGTATATGCATCCAGGTGGGTTCGATTTTTTTTTTAATTTAGTTGGATTATGGGATCCATGAGGAATTGAGAGAACTCCTCAATTATATTAGACACGCGTGTAGTGATTTTGGTATTTTCTATTATATCTCGTGTAGTTACATCCGGAAATCATAAATTTGGTGGAGTGGAACTGATGATGAAGACCACAGATGACGTATGGAATTCCTCAATTATGTACTTAAAGTACAAAAGCACGTCACAGATTCTGAGAAGATTCCGTTGAAATAGCAGCTAATGAAGTACCAAAGGTGATCCTTGTGGAATCGACGGAAGTCCTCAAATATTATCGGGCCCCATACAGCGATCGGGTTTTTTTCTTTTTCTTTTTGTGGTAAATTGGAAAATACATGTGGAAATGTTCTCGTGGCTTGGCGGAGTACTAAATTGAAGTCGGTTAAAACTTTGTTTTTAAAGTAAATTATTGAATTTACACTCCCAGTGACCCCCCGCCCGAGGGACCTACGAAAAAAAAATCCAAGAACTGATTATTCACGGGACAAAATCTATAATGGCTGAAATGTTACGGTTACAGACAGTTTGGTGCAACCCACCTGAAGCCGTAGGCACCCTAGGTCGGTTCCTGGCAGTGAAAGTGTTACCGTCAAACCTGGCAACTTTGCCCATTGCACATAGCTTTGCGCACGACGTCACATTTTAATAAAATTGGCCTATTACAAAAATGGTTGCAGATGCATTATTATTTTATACTGTGGGGGAAAGTTAAACTTATTGCAGACAACACTAACCTATAAAATTACCCGTAGCTGACTTAAGTCACGATTAAGACAGCGTTGTATATGTTTATCAATTTGGCACTAATATTTACGTAAAGAAAAATGGATACATCACAAATCCAGAGCAACTACATTTGAAATTAATAAGTTTACTTCGTTTATTATTAACTGACAAACATATTTCTATAAAACACATTACCCTGCCTTCAAGTTCGTCGTAGTCGGGTAAAAAAATATTATGTACAATCCTAGCACAGTCTGGTTTTTGTAGGGAGAAGCTCATATTATTTTTCCCACTCAAAATTAATGGTAGAAGTACTATGTAAACCACTGAAATAAAATTATGCTATATTCATCGTAGATTATAGTCTTTAAGAGACGTTTCAATAGGGTTGACAATGCGGAAGTTATAAAAAATTATACAAAAATATATATATATTTTTTTTTCATTTTATGGCCCGGTCGGTTTGGTAACAAATTTCTAAGATTGAAATACGTTTCAAAGCTGCGCACTAGTAACACACAAAATGAAAGATAAGTGTATATATGTACTTACATGCGTTATGAATAAGTAATCCAAAACGATTCATATACACATGAAATACCTAAATAAATAAGTTTGCAAAATGCGGGCAAACTTGCCAGGTCTCACGGTAAGACTCTTTAATTTGCTCCAAGCAAGCATGCTTGCAGGAAAAGAACCATGGATAAACGACAATGCTCCTGCCATGTTAATTATAGTACAAAGTTATTATTAAATCTTGTTCCCTCACGGCTCGTTGGATGCCCTGCGTGTGCCCTCTAGAATCGTCCAGAGTTAGAGGGCAGACGGGTCGCAGGGCCCAATCAGATTAATAACATTTACTTTCGACTAAACCTGAGGGAGCAATAATGTATTTTCAATTTTATACTGCCTGTGTTAGCTGTAGTATACTATACTACATACTAATTCACATAAAGTTAAGTAATTAATGAAAAAAGCAAAGCGAAACAATTATATTTTTTCTATAAAAAGACATCCAAAGTTGAATACTTTTTGTTTTTTTTTTTATTATCGTTTCGTATGAAAACTTACTAAGGGGTCCCTGGTTGTCGGTTTCCGTACCTCGAACAAAAGTGTTGGCTTCAAAGCCCAATATCTCGGAAACGAAACACTAATTTGAAAAATCGTTTGAAGAACGCTCGCTCGCTCGCCACCTCCCCCCACTCGCTTCGCTTCGGCCTCGTGCACCCGTTCAACTCAGGACCTCCTTCGCGAGCTTCTGTCTCCGCGGGCTTTTATATACTCTCTAGGGGTAGGACAGACGAGACCACGTGGAAGTGGGGTGCGCTGATTTGGGTTTTGGTAGCTATTTTTACCTTTCGATCGGTATAAAGAAGGAGTCATTTAAGTTACTAGAAAATGTTTACTAACCTGAAATTCAATTTCCCTAAATTAATTAACCACTACCAAAAAAACAGAATCGTTTATTCAATCAAATGCCCATCAGGTTAAAAAACAACTTGTAAATTTGGCATCATTATACTGTATTTGGTAACATGCATACACTTTATGGCAATCATCGGGTTATTTAGGTAGAAATATTGTATTAATTTGCTCGCTAAGATTGGGTGATCATTTACTTTTGGTCTTCGAATACAATTTAAGGTGCAGTCGTTACTATTACAGCTAGTACTATTTGTAATGGTAGAATTATTATTTTTGGTGTTCAGTATATTTTTTTGGTAAAAGAGCTTAGGGTAACAAAGCATTTTTTGGTGGTCATTATATTTGATGCCCTATGTTTATACAAGCTATCCAACGACACCCCACACTGGGTTTAACGAGAATGAAAATTAACTTACCCACTTTAGGTGCAGGGGAGTAATCACAAAAAAAAACTAGATTTTATTCTTCTGTTTTATCGGAGTGATCGATTTAAATACAAATGCTGAATAGGGAATATTCATGTCATTTTTTTATTTTTTTTATCTATTCTATAAGTAATTATATAACCGGAAAAAAATATAACACTTTCACAATATTATTAAATAAGCTAAAAAAAAATATTTAAAATTACTATCATTTTCGGACGATCAAAACGCCACCATTTTGGCGCGCTCATTTGTGACGTCACCGTGCAGCTTAGTGCACGGCGGTTCTTAAACAAATTAACAACAAAGTGTTTGATTCACACTTTTAATAAATGTGAGTGATTAAAGCTTATAAGATCAACTTATTGTAATGGAAGAGCACACAAAAGCTTATTATAAATATTGTATTGTCCCTATGTGTGAAAATCACATTAAAACTGCAAATATTTTCATATGCCCAAAGGTGCAAATATAAGGATAAAGTGGTGTAAGGCGATGAGGAGAGATAATGTATCGTGCTTGAGTAGTTTATATTGTTGTGAAGATCATTTCGACGTGAGTATTAAATATGTATGTACCTAAAATCTTTTTTATTACGACTCGCGAACAATATAGGTAAACAATAACCTAACCTCAAAATTGTATTATATACTTATTCATAAAACTATTCTGATTCCCAATTTTTTTAGTTATTAATGTTACAAATATTATGATTTTTGTAGATCAACAGCTGACTACGAGTGTTGATTTTGATCAAGAAACGTTTTAGCTAAGTTTCTTTGTGTGCACTGTTGATCGAAGAAAGTTAAAAGAATTTAATCCTTTTTACTGAGTGACCTACACAAATTTGTTTTATTTATAAGCCTTGACGAAAACAATCTAGTTTGTTAAAGTTCATAAAGATGTTCTCAACATTTAACATTCCTAATAGGTACCTACATATCTTTGATTATATAATACTAGCTTCTGCCCGCGACTCCGTCCGCGTGGAACTCGTTTATACTATCTCTATACCAAATTTCATCCAAATCGGTTCAGCAGTTTAAGCGTGAAGAGGTAACAAACATACAGACAGACACACTTTCGCATTTATAATTTATTATTAAGTAAGTATATATAAAATATATAATATAACTAGCTTCTGCCCGCGACTCCGTCCGCGTGGAACTCGTTTATATCGTAGCTCCCCCCATATCCCCCAAAGGGATGAAGTGGGGGTGAAAGTTTGTATGGAGCTACGATATAAATGAGTTCCACGCGGACGGAGTCGCGGGCAGAAGTTAGTATATATAATATATAAAGTTATAGTATAGTAAAATAGTATATAGTATGGATAAATATCTACTAGTTTTTTATTCCACTTATTTAACAAAGACACCTATTTGAAGTAGTTTAAAAGTCTAGCTATTTGAATCGCCAAAATAGGTTATAATTATTTAATTGACCAATCTCACGAGTATAAAAACAAGGAATATGAAAATTTATTGAATATCTGTAACTTATTTACCTTGCAGCTTTTACTCCTCTTAGTTCAGCGGACGTAAAGTCACAAATATTTGCGAAGTATGTATTAAATTTAGTCATCATGAACACATCAATTTTAGGCAGATTATCCGACTGTGCCTTGACAAAACCGCCTTCAGTCATTGTGGCGAGTCTTTTTTCACTTAATAATTACCAAAAAACACTGATTATTTATCATAAACAGCGGCCAAACAATGCGAATAACTTTCAATAATCATACTAACGACCTGCACGGTGACGTCACGTTTCGCTCCGCCAATAGCGTTGCGTTTTGGAAATTTGCGAGGGAATTTGAAAAATAGTACTTTTAAACAATTTATTTTATCAATAGAAACATGATAATTTGAAAAAATAATCATGTGTGTATATTTATTAAGCAATATAGATTACACGTGATTTTTTTTGTCCATTTCTAAATCACATGCATATTCCCTATTACAGTTTTCTAGTAGTAATGGCACAGAACTATATCAAGATAGAAGGAAAGTGCGCGCCGATTAGTATGGGAACCGAGCGTGTAACATTTTGCGTAGGTAATTTGACGTCACAAGCGTAATTTAGTGACGAGAAACATAATCCGCGCGAAATCGATTCGTCAACATCGACTAGCACGCGGCAGTTGTAATAATTTTGTATCGATTCAAAATATCGATAAGAACCGACAGAGAAATGAAAAATAGTCTTAAAAAAGTCTTATTTTTTTCACATCTTCTTTACCCCCGTGGGGGTGGATTTTTCCAAAACGCTTTAAGGGTTTTTATTTTGTATTTAAATAAGTAATCTTTCTACAAAGTTTCAAGCTTCTAGCTCAAAAAATGAAATTTCTCCCATAATAACTTTGCACCCCTGTTTAACCCCCTTAGGGGTGGTATTTCCTAAAACACTGAAAATTCTTATTTTTGTATTTTAATATGTAATATTTCTGCAAAGTTTCAAGTCTCTAGCTCAAAAAATAAAGTTTCCCCCATACAAACTTTGCACACTTATTTGACCCCCTCAGTGGATGAGTTTTTATAACAACGCTAAATCATTTGTTTTGTTGTTTAGTAAGAAACCTCCATACAAAGATTCGAGTCTTTAACTTTCCAAATGAATGATTTCCATACAACGGTTCGACCCCTATTTCACCCCCTTAAGGGTTGAATTTCGAAAAATCCGTTCTTAGTACACGTCCACGTACTGTAAAGAATATATGTTCCAAATTTCATGCTTATATCTTTAGCGGTTTAGGCCGTGCGCTGTCTGTCAATCGGTCAGGAACGAAAGAGTAGATAATAATATAAAAACGTAATTTTCATTTCTCTGCTTTTATAATCGATTTAACCGAGTAAGAAAACCACAGTGTACAGCACATTGGTACAGCACTAGTGACAGAAAAATGAATAAATCGACCATGAAGCGACTCGACAATTTGAATAGCCTATTTATACATCGCTGGTTTTGAACACACGTCAAGTGTGTCTCGTCAAACTAAAGCCGCAATGGAAAACTAGAGTTGGACATAATCTATTTTGATGAAAATAATACAGAGCAATAAATAAATTGTTTTTTTAATTAATAACAAGTATTTTAGGACAAATAGTACTTACCTATGATAGGAAATACCACGATTAACAGCTTCACCTTTTTTGGTGGTGTTTGAACAGCTCAGTTTCGAACAACGAGTCATTTTGTGATTATAACCTGACGTCGCACGCGTTCCGAGGTCGGGAGCGGACTGAAGTTCGCGGCGAGCAAAGAAGTCCATCGGACTTACTTTTGCCACGCGAAGTACATACACTCTTTCCTTCTATCTTGATATAGTTCTGTGAGTAATGGTTACTGAGCTAAGCCGAAGACGGACGGACAGACGGACGGACGGCCAGACGGAAATGGCGAAACTATAAGGGTTCCTTGTTGACTAGAGAACCCTAAAAAACAAGAGTCATTTGCAATATATAACGCGGCAATTACTAGGCTCATTTAGTTATACGCCCCGTTAGGGCACAACCGGGATTAACCGTCACCCTGCCCTCACAGTACATATATGAAGTTGCTAAATTCGTCGTAGAGAACATCGACACTTTTCCCCATAAAAAGATAACTCGCACAAGGCAGGGGTCCATGAACCAACTCCTCACACAAAACCACTCGACTGACCAAGTCAACTAAAATCATCTCTCATGTGGGGCGAAAAGTGTTCAACATACTACCCGCGAACATAAAATGCGCGGATAGTAGGTATCTCATCTTTCTTAAGAAAATTCAAATCGTAGCTTCTCACCCACTCTTTTTATGACATCAAAGAATTTTACAAGGTACCACAATAATAATGAATATCCATAAACGTGTACAATTAAATTTAAGCATGATGACATGTAATATTTTGAATATCACACTGATATTATAAACAGCCGGGATCAACTGCTGCGGAAGCGCTCATTTTATATTAACCGCTCAAACATCAGGCGGTCACCCATCCAAAGACTGACCGCTGCCATCTTTGCTTAACCTGCGTTATCGTTTCCGATTCGCAGCCACCGCTAGGCTATGAGCGCTTCGAAATTATATAAATTCATTAAACTTAAAATGCCCGTTAGAGTCTGTCAAGCGAGTCCTACTAATATTATGTACTCGTATGCTAAAGTTTGGATCTCAATCACGCAGAAACGGCTTAACGGATTAAAATTAATTTTGGTATACACTAATGGCCGTATTCATAAACGTCCCCCAAGCCTGTTCTAACTAAAATGGCGTTAAAATTCGTTTGTCCTTATCTGTCACTTTGACATTTGTGTTCGTAAGAAAGGGACAAAGAGCATTTTATTTAGCAGAGGCATTTTAAGTTTTATGAATAAAGGGGATAGTGTATAACCTGGATTAACATACGAGTATACAGGGTGTTTTTCTGAATTTCCTTGAACTTCGGCATATTGCAGAGTCCATTCACCAAAACAAAGTAGCATAATTGGTTTTTCAAAAAAAAAAGTTTTTTTTTTGATTTTCATACAAAATAATTAAATTTAGTATTAACGGTTATTGTACAAGGGTCTTAAGAGTTAATGAAAAGTTAGTGTCAAATGTGATAATGTTCAAATGACATCACATGACATGCACGTCAAAAAACCGTTTACACTGGTTAAAGTTGCATAACTGATGAAATTAAAATGTTGAATATCTTGCTAACAGTAAGAGTTAAGATACTGGTGTCTTGGAGAAATTACCTTTATTTGACCTAAGCTATACCCCCTTTCAATTAACGGAAATTGGCGAGAACACGTTGTATAATACTTTTTATTCCGGGAATCATCGTCTAAGGGGGCGAAATAGGGGGCGAAAGTTTGTAAGGAGCTACGATTTAAAAGAGTTCCACGCGGACGAAGTCGCGGGCAGAGGCTAGTTATTAATAAATGCAGACTTATAGGAGGATAATGATGACTCTAAATAGGAATATGAAAATACCCAAGACGCGTCGTCATTTGTTACGTATTACCTACGTGATCTACTAATGCTATTGCCATTTTCTTTATCGATATGCATTCCGAAAAGATAACCCAATATCGATGCAACACAAACCTATCGATATTATGACATAATATGATATGAATGACAAGTGCAATAAGATATTTGATAATCGTAAATGGTCACTTATCGGAGTAAATGTGAGTCAGTGGTGAAATAAGACAAATAATAAATTTACCGTCATCATTATTTATTTAAGAGCTTGGCTCTTGTCGGTGGAGTAATTTCCATTCTGTTCTATTATCTGCCTTTTCCTTCAACCCTCTATAAGATTCAACTTCATTTTTTTTCCTTTAGCTGCTCCTTGTAAGCTCTTCGCGGGTTCGCGTCCACGAAAATTTACCGAATGAACATAAATCCAGAATCTATCTATTTTATCTGTGAGGGTATGAAAATACAGCGAAATGCTTCGAGAAGAGGGAGAGCCTCTTGGCGGGGGCAATATCGTGCCCTAAGATTACTCCTTCAAGGCCTATGACCCACATGTGAGTTAAGCCTCTACAAGGTATTTTCGCTACAAGGGTTGCCCACGATCCCACGTAATGATACGTGTGCTACGCCGTAGCCGCTACGGCGTAGCGCATAGCAGCATTTTTCCGCGTTGTAGCTGGAATCGCTCGTGGAATCGTGACTCATATGTGTCATTGGCTTCGAAATCGGTTGAAACATCGTAATAAAGTTCCTATTATCTCTGCTGCGCAAACCAAAGTGTATATTCTAAGATTAGTCCATACAAATTTAAATCCTTTGATTAAGTATCTAATACCTACTTTTGTATGGTTGACTGAATACGGCTCAACTAGCCTAATAACCGGTGACAAGACCCTTCTCTCTCTAGATTAGGTACGTTTTAAGAATTAATATCTATTATCTATTTACCTATTTGCTATTACCTATAATTATAGAGTAGGTAGTTTTATTTCAGGTTATAGACCCATATGTTGTGTTTTTATACTCGTCGAGTATAATCTTTAAATTAGAACCTCGCAAACCATAACGCAATTGAATACTTTTATTCTGATGCAAAAGTTTAAATGCTCTATGGACAATCGAAATAATTATTATTCAATTGTACGTAGAACTCAAATGAATTTTGACCAAGCACGAGGCTCGATTTACAGAAAGACATCAACGCGTTTTAAAAAAAAGCGGTTGGCTGCTGCACTTCGTTTCAACAGGGCGATTTTCAATAGATACCAAGTTTGTTTCATAAATTATTATTTCCGTTGACTCGTAGAAAAAGTATTGTACACAATAGTTATATAACTAGCGTTTTAAATCTCGTACCTTAATTAGGCTACTCATCAAGCTTCGAAGCCTAAACGTGGTACTCGACTGAAAAAGCATACATTATATGACGATTGCATAAATAGTAGGTACTTACTACAGAGGCCGGGAAGTAAGGAGTTGCGAGGTCGGATAGTTATGAGGCTGGCAACCCGTTTTCACGCCGAGTTATGTATAGTGCTTTTCTCAAACATGCAATTAAGAGGCTCCCATACGCCAATGACCTTCGATCTGAATCCCTTAGTTTTCTAATGTTTTTTGTAGCTTATTATATTAACAACAACGGCTTTAAGCAATATAGTATCCCATATTTACTTCAAACTTCATTGTTTTCGAGATATTTGGCATCAAAGTTGAACAATTTTAGGCCAAAAAACTGGTTTTCTGGCCATAACTTTTGTGTTAATTGGTTTAAAATTAAAACCCTCTACCAATTTTTAGAGACGTCATAGACGAACCCAAATTTGTAGATTTCGTATATGTTAGATCTTTCGCGTCAATAGAGATGCAAAATAAGTGTTTTTTTAGACAATGTTTAAAAAAATCATACAAAATTAAGTATTAATTTGTTTCAAAATCCGGTCAGTCAAAATGGAGATAAAAGATTGAAGAACCGATAGCCGTTTGATTTAAGATTCTATCTGTAGTGCAAAAGTAGTAGATACGATTCAAAACTTGTCAAAAATCGATGAAAACCTCGGGTAGCCCCTTAAATAAATTAAAAAACTCCAAGAAATCAAACTTTAACTTTCATGGCTGAACGCCGTGATCCTTAGCCACACATTGTGGAATGGAAATTAAAAAAGACCATCTTGCAGGCCTAGGCCTCCAAGTTAATAAATTTTGTATGAAATGCCATTAAGGATGTCTCGTCTCGCTCCGCCCGAAACGTGACACTTCGAAGCCCATTATGAAGAACACAGCGTCAATATGTCATTGCATGTTTGAGAAAAATACTATTGTGTTATTTAAGATGACGAAATTGCATCAAAGTAGTCCATTCAATAAACCACTCTACCGCCTTAAGTAAAAGATTCAAATTCTACTGACAGTTTTATAAAAAAGTCGGTCAGCGGGCGTAGCGTGGTGGTCATTTTATCACTTATCGCCGTGGATAAGACATCTATCACGTTCCGATGAGTCGCGAGTGCGAGAAGGACAGATGTCTTATCCACAACGATATATAAAATTATATAGCTTTTTGTCAATATTATAAGAATCATCATCCTCCTAGCATTAGTCCCGGTTGTTTCCTAAACGAACCGAGGTCGGCAATTCAAGAATAAAATACTTGCGAGTTTTTGAAGTGAAAACTTCTTTAGCAGCGCTGTGCACTTTTTGTGATGGGGAAAAAATGTTAAACTCGCAATAGGTCACGTGACCGTAAGATGTCACGTGACCGTACGATTCGACAGATTGAAAATTCGTAAGACGGACACGTGGCCTGATCGAAAAACTGTTACAATGTCATTGAGTTTTCACTTCTGCCGGCACTCCCGGAGTGCAACCTGGTCGTTTTTATATTTCAGGTCCTAGATCCATATGATGTGTTTAAATTGACCTAATAAGAATAGCAATTTTACTGTTCTTGTTTTTGTGTTTACTAATGACGTAAATCTGCATATGTGGGAATTAAAACGAAGAATGTGTTCAAGTAAAACATTGACCTAGATTCGAAAGACGGTGTCAGCATAAAATGTGTTTGAGTTGTAGCTTGCTTGTTTCTATATCAGCATTCCATTTAACATACACTCAAGAGCAGGGGTCGGCAACCTTTTAGTACCTAACCAAGGGCAATATAGTCACTAACGAAATTGACGCGGGCCGCACTTCTTCATATTTTGTGACTTTAACAGGCAATTTCAAAATTATGAATGTAACGACCATTACATACAAAACAGCTAGGGCGGGCCGCAAGGGGCTGGCGGGCCACGACTTGCCGACCCCTGCTGAAGAGCAACGTCCTAAAAGTCACGCAGGATTTGGAGCAGCCCAACGTGCGAAGTACTTCCGCTTTCTAGAAGACTGAAGCCACAATAATACTACTACTTGCTTTGTGGGCATGAACCTATTAGTCGGTAACCCCACTCACAATGCACCTATGACTTATGACAACAAGATAAAATGCGTGGCAGCAGGGCGAGAAAGTTGTGGTGAGCAGCAAAGTCGGCCATCTTTGGCAGCGTGTGCCAAGTACTTCCAGCCATTTTAGGACTGACAAACTATCTCTATGATTAAAGGGCTAAATGATTCAAGATTCATGATTCAAGATTTTCATCTGCAAGAACACAAGTGATACATTGACCTTAATATTTAAATTACATTTAAAGTGCTTAAATGTTCTGTCATGTAAGCATGCAAAAATTTATATAAATATTAATAGGAATATTTACAAGTTAAAATATTAATATGTTTCATTACATTACAATACATACACAATTAATGATGGCATATGCTTAAAATAAATGTAGTCTAGTTAGTTATCTAATTATTCATTGATGGAGTAAAAGCACATGGAGAGAAGCCATTTATTGTTCTTGTAGACACTCAGTTTAGCCAGTTTAGGTAGATGCAACTTATCCGCATGTCGGGTTGATTTAGGAAAGTATTATGTGCCTCTAAATATTCGGGATGCTCCTTTACAAACAAAACTATATCTGACCCCGTATCATGGTTGGCCTTATCACGCGATAAGTGACAAGATAGGAGCGTCGTCTCGTTCTATCGAACGGTGTCAGCCAGTGACGGACGCTCTATCTTATCACTTATCGTGTGATAAGGCCAACCATGATACGGGGTCTGCTTTATGTTCATGCAAGGTAGAGGAAGCACCTTCGTTTCTTTAAATAAGGGCGTACATTGCTCTTGGAAGTGCGTGTTACACAAAACACATATACACCTTTTTTGCGCTTGAAAGGCCCTCTGAGTGTCGACAGAGTTGCCCCAAATCAATGAACCATAACTGAGTAGAGATGATACGTAGCCATGGTAAGCTGTAAGTGCCACATCTGGAGAAGAACGATGCCACATGTCTTTTACTGTTGTCACATGACGTAAATATACCTTCTGGTGAGGTAGAGCACAGCGAAATGTCATCCCGCTCGAATGTGGAGCAGCCCAACTGGGCAAGTACCTCCGCCTTGCAGAAGACCACAGCCATGATAACACTACTACTTGCTCTGTAGTAGTGTCGTGTTCCTGGAGGTGAGCAAGGGCGTTGTGTTGAGAGCGAGGGAATTTGTTCCTTCAGCTGTCAACTCGGCGAATCCTCAAACATATCTAGGGTCGGAGACGCCCATGTTACTCCTTTGGAGTTGCATGCGTCTATAGGCTGCGGTGTCCGCTTACCATCAGGCGGGCTGTACGCTTGTTTGCCACCGTCGTTGTATTTAAAAAAAAAACCTACCCTTGCAAATTTTGACCTGTGGTGTGAAGTGTGAAGTGACTCGGAACTTTCGGCCAATTTTTGATGCGATGCGAACCTTCTTATTCTTGCTCAGCACTTTCTCGACCTGCTGCCATGCATATTATCGTGTTGTCATGAGACGTAGCGTAGGTGTATTGGGAGTGGGCTTACGGACCAGGTATATGATTACTCAGGACAAGCTATGATAATAATAATACCTCGAGCGAGCGAGATGGTAGTGTACAAATCTCAATAAGTGTGATAGAAAGGGATGTCTCATTGTCCTTGTCATAGATCCACCTTTGTTTATTTGCCACAACTGAGTTATCGTGAAGTTACCCGCCCAAATTAAGCAGCTGGTTTATGGTAAATCGTCAGCCATTTTGAACGCGCTTAAGGACAATCAAACTGTCATTTTTTTACTTATATAGACTTTTAGAATTAGGTACCTAACGTACGTACAATGCGTTACGTGATTGACCTGCTGTTCTTAATTTAGCTGTATAGGAGCCTTTCCGTCCCTTATGGTGGTAGAAATCAGGAAACCGTAGAAATATATAGATACTCAAATTTTGTGGGTATTTGGATATGTTCTTGTTGATATGTAAGGTCGCTAGAGCTCACATGGATGCACCGTGTGAAGTTGACAGTGAGGGACCTGTATATTTGTCAGTAACTGTCAACAACTGGCATATTTACAAATTTCTGAATTTTGACAATCGAGGTCTGGTGAAGCGCCAAATTCGGTGATATTTTTTTTATAATGTGAAATGGTCCTAATGAGGCTAATAACGGGAGACCACCGAAGGTGGTATTCCTAACTCCTAAGCTACATACTTAGATAAACCCGCTGTGGAGAACCATCCCCTCAAAAGGAGTACGTAATTTACCCAGTTGACGACTATGCAGAAAAAGTTGAGTCAGAGAAAAGCTGGTGAAATTGTTTTTTGACAGTAACATATTTATGTGTTACTGCTTAGTAAAGTTGCAATGCTTTACTGTGTCAGACGAGCCATAATATGCAGATCTACCTCATGTCCCTACCTAGTTTTTATTGTTTGAGATTTTTGTATTGTGATTGTTTCGCCACTGGACGTTATCAAGCGTATGCCCTTGATTACTACAATTTTAAACAATCAACTGAGTAAAATTTATAATTTTATTTAACTAGCTTTTTTAAATAGGTTTCTTATCGGCAATATTGGCAAATAACTACCTCTAGTAGTTCCTGATTTGTCTCTATCGAACGCAATTATCGGAACAAAGACTCAGTTATTTCAGGGTAGATTTGTATCGTAATATTATATTGTTTGTTTTATAGAATGCTTTTTCTTATTAGACTTTTACTTCATGACGGGGGAGCGTATAATAATCGCCATTTAGGTACTTGTATATGATATAAATGTACTCATACTGACATACGTGTTTGCCAGTGTTTGCCTATGTCCAGCAGTTGATGTCTTTCAGCTGTATAATACTTTGAAAGACAGAACCCTGATATGATGTGACGGATATGATGGTTGCCCGTACCTATAATATCAGTGCTTATCGCTTAAGACATAAACGTAGTTCGGTTCTCACTTTAAATCGGCGTACTGGAATAGCATGTAACTTTTTATACACAATGGATTCCGTCATATCGAGCTCGGAAACTGGTTTTCATTTCTATGAAATATAAAAGAAATAACTACAACTTAGAAAAGTTGAAAAACCCCCGACATTTTCATTTCAAAGTCAAAAACGACTGAACAGATTTTCATAAAACATGGCTAAGAACACTCGGGATAAAATTATCTATGACAACAAAAAAACCGCATTCAAATCGGACTATCCGTTTGGGAGCTACGATAGCACAGACAGATACACAGATACACAGACACTTTGAACTTATATCACCCCTCTCTTTGCGTCGGGGGTTAATAAAACAGAAAAATGTAGCGATTAGAGACTTTATTTTATATGCAGGCGTTCTAATCGCTCCAACTTTTTTAAGGGTTTTTTTTTTAATTTCAATTTCCAGCAAGAGAAACTAAGTAGATTCATATCTATTTGGATACGGCGGATCCCGTGTAAGTCGATGAAGTTTCATGGACTCTAGCTTCATGTCGTTTTAAAACGAGCACCATACTGTTTGTATGGAGAGTCAAGCGTCCTGGCGACGTGACGGATTACGAGGGCTGCCTTTTAAGTTCTGTCGTTTGCAAACCTCCCGTGATTGCATAAAAAAGAACTAGTGTCACGTTAAAATATTTGAATTTAGAATTCGAAAACAAAAGAATGACTCGAAATCGGCCCTACCGTTTTAGTACAGCGTTCGTTCAAAGTTGACAAATCAGTTGTGAAAATGGAAATTTCGAAGGAAAATTTCCGTGCGATAATTTTTTACAACTTCAAAAGGGGCTTAACGCGACTTCAGTGCTTCGAAGAGTTGACTACGGTTTTCAATGATAAAGCACCATGCCTTCGGACTGTGGAACGCTGGTATTTAGAATTTCAACGTGGTTGCTCTAGTCTTGGTGATAGACATCGTGAAGGTCGACCAAAAACAGCCGTAACCCAGGAGAACATTGATGCTGTACGGCAACTGATCATCGAAGATCGCCATGCGACATACCGTGAGATAAAAGCTTCCTTAAGTATTTCAGGGACCAGTGTTCACAGTATTTTGCATGATCACTTAGGCGTAAAAAAGTTGATCTCACGCTGGATACCACATTTACTCAGTGAAGACCAAAAAACGGCTCGCGTTCGATGGTGTCGCAAAACTCTGCGGCAATTCAACCGAGGAAACTCGAAACATGTTTACGACATTATCAGTGGTGACGAATCTTGGATATATGCCTACGATCCCGATTCTAAACAGCAGTCGACTGTTTGGGTGTTCCAAGATGAGCCAAAACCGACCAAAGTAATACGCTCACGGAGCACTTCGAAAAAAATGGTCGCCACGTTTGTGGCGAAAAGTGGCCACATTGCCACCATCGTGCTCGAGGATCGTAAAACGGTTAATGCTGACTGGTATACCACTGTCTGTTTACCAGAAGTCATCGGCGAGTTTCGAAAAAATAACCCAAGACGTCGTATAAGACTGCACCACGATAATGCGAGCTCGCACACCGCCCGGCAAACTATTGCGTTTTTAAAAGAGCAAAACGTCGAAATTCTGGAACACCCGCCGTACAGTCCAGACTTAAGCCCTAACGATTTTTTTACTTTTCCAAAAATCAAGCAACGACTTCGTGGTCAACGGTACCAGACGCCTGAAGAAGCGGTTGAGGCATACAAAACGGCCATGTTGGAGACCCCGACTTCGGACTGGAATAAGTGTTTCGAAAACTGGTTCGATCGAATGAAAAAGTGTATTACATATCACGGTGATTACTTTGAAAAACAATAAATACCATTTAACACTTAAATTGTCTTTAGTTTTTCCAAACGACACAACTTAAAAGGCAGCCCTCGTATCCACAGCGACAAGTGGTTAAATGGCAACCACCCATAGCCCAGCTGGTTCACTATTTACTCATGTGCCTGTGGCAACGACAGTTGCCAATTCTGCGCACCCCTAAACTGACTGTGGCAACTGTACTTACCAAGCTAAGAATAGACTGCTTTGATAAAAAGGTGGTCGATGTTATTAGCCACATGATAAATATCTCAGTTTTCCAAACCCATCAAAAATTATGCAAGTTATAGTGAGCAAAATCTTTTTACTTTTTATTTTTAAACTACCTACTTAATACCTTTTCAGAGAATAATATAAGAAATATATAAATTACAATGCTTTATTGACTAAATAAGTTATGACACATCGAGAACAACGAAAAATAAATTACCAGTACAAAAATCAACATTTATTCAACTTATGAGCAACCGCACGAGTGGTTAACATAACCAGTGCCGGCCGAGGGCACCGCGCCGTCAACCGCGACCACACCGTATACTGGGAAGCAACCCGTTACTCTGATGGTTCCCCCGATAGGCAGGTCGCCGGTGACCGACACGTCACCGCACTGCAGGGACGGGACGACCTCGGTGACGACTTGGTTGCATGGCTCGATGACTATGTTGTTGGACAGGCAGGGCTGGTTGCCGACTTGTATGTTGTTCGGTAGGATCCGGTTCTTGCCTAGCTGCAGCACGGGGCCGGCAAGGGCTTGCTGGAAAATAGAAATTAATGTAAGACGGCAACCCAATTTATTTTTGCAACCAGTGCTTTTTGGAAATGTATGCTCCACATAATGAATATAGGGAATAAATAGGTAAATTCTGACATAAGAACAGTGACAGAAAATGTGGTAAATAGGCAGGTAGGTACGTTTTTAACGAGGAGTTTTGGTGTGGATCAGTTAATATTTCCCTGGTATTTAATGGTATTTAAGTCACAAAAATGTACTGTTTAAACGGTTTTTAGATAAACTAATAGCCTAAAGCAATTAATGTTGCTTTGAATTCAAAAACTGCCCACTTACATGCAACAAAATAGCTTGGAAACACAAAACGGCTGCTACCCGATACATTTTTTGGAAAGGATTGACATAAAATAATGAAATACTAACCTTTATATGGATCATGTGTTATCACTGTTTAGTTCTCTGTGAAATGACTGACGTAATTTTGAGCAAACGCTTCGAAATCATTATCAATTGTAAGTTTTGCAATTAAGAATACACCTACCAATTAAAGTATAGTGTTTTAAAGCGAGGCATTCGATTTGCGATTCGATGAATCGAGCTAGCTTGATGAAATCGTGTATCTAATCATTTAATAGTTTTGCTAGGTAGACAATAGGGATGATGACTAAGATTTTTTTATGATGTCATTCGAACCAATTTTTGGAGAGGAACAAATGTTTGTATGGGAGCAACTTGTCAATTAAAGAACATAATAACCCAAAAATTTGAGACTAATACGAGGGCTGCCTTTTAAGTTCTGTCGTTTGCAACCCTCCCGTGATTGCATAAAAAAGAACTAGTGTCACGTTAAAATATTTGAATTTAGAATTCGAAAACAAAAGAATGACTCGAAATCGGCCCAACCGTTTTAGTACAGCGTTCGTTCAAAGTTGACAAGTCAGTTGTGAAAATGGAAATTACGAAGGAAAATTTACGTGCGATAATTTTTTACAACTTCAAAAGGGGCTTAACGCGACTTCAGTGCTTCGATGAGTTGACTACGGTTTTCAATGATAAAGCACCATGCCTTCGGACTGTGGAACGCTGGTATTTAGAATTTCAACGTGGTTGCTCTAGTCTTGGTGATAGACATCGTGAAGATCGACCAAAAACAGCCGTAACCCAGGAGAACATTGATGCTGTACGGCAACTGATCATCGAAGATCGCCATGCGACATACCGTGAGATAGAAGCTTCCTTAAGTATTTCAGGGACCAGTGTTCACAGTATTTTGCATGATCACTTAGGCGTAAAAAAGTTGATCTCACGCTGGATACCACATTTACTCAGTGAAGACCAAAAAACGGCTCGCGTTCGATGGTGTCGCAAAACTCTGCGGCAATTCAACCGAGGAAACTCGAAACATGTTTACGACATTATCAGTGGTGACGAATCTTGGATATATGCCTACGATTCCGATTCTAAACAGCAGTCGACTGTTTGGGTGTTCCAAGATGAGCCAAAACCGACCAAAGTAATACGCTCACGGAGCACTTCGAAAAAAATGGTCGCCACGTTTGTGGCGAAAAGTGGCCACGTTGCCACCATCGTGCTCGAGGATCGTAAAACGGTTAATGCTGACTGGTATACCACTGTCTGTTTACCAGAAGTCATCGGCGAGTTTCGAAAAAATAACCCAAGACGTCGTATAAGACTGTACCACGATAATGCGAGCTCGCACACCGCCCGGCAAACTATTGCGTTTTTAAAAGAGCAAAACGTCGAAATTCTGGAACACCCGCCGTACAGTCCAGACTTAAGCCCTAACGATTTTTTTACTTTTCCAAAAATCAAGCAACGACTTCGTGGTCAACGGTACCAGACGCCTGAAGAAGCGGTTGAGTCATACAAAACGGCCATTTTGGAGACCCCGACTTCGGACTGGAATAAGTGTTTCGAAAACTGGTTCGATCGAATGAAAAAGTGTATTACATATCACGGTGATTACTTTGAAAAACAATAAATACCATTTAACACTTAAATTGTCTTTAGATTTGCCAAACGACACAACTTAAAAGGCAGCCCTCGTATTGACGTCGCTGGCGGCAGCGCAAAACGCTTGATACTGATAGACACACAAGTATGACGTCACAATTGTACAAAGTAGTTGTATGATTGTATGGAAAATCCGGTAAATTGTTGTTTCGGTCGCGAAATACTGCTTTTAAGTACATAGTTGTCGTACAATTTGGTTTCTATAAAAGCGTAAAGATTCTATTGGCAGCTTTAAATTTACTCTTGGACAGTAAAAAAAATGCATAATTTTTCTAAACTTTCAAGGTTCATATCTTTTTATGATTTTAATTATATTTTATACTTTATTACGATAATTTGATGGTTTAGTATCCATTAAGCATCACTACGTTATCAATTTGAACATGAGGCATCATGCCTATTAAGGGGCTCCCATACGCCAATGACCTTCGATCTGAATCCCTTAGTTTTCTAAGATTTCTGTAGTACAACAACGGCTTTAAGCAATATAGTATCCCATATTTACTTAAAGTTCATTGGTTTCGAGATATTTGGCATCAAAGTTGAACAATTTTGGGCCAAAAAACTGGTTTTATGGCCATAACTTAAAATGAAAACCCTGGACCAGTTTTTAGAGACGTCACAGGCGAACCTAAATATGTAGATTTCGTATATCTTTCACGTCAATAGAGATACGAAATAAGTGTTTTTTAACCGACTTCAAAAAAAGGAGGAGGTTCGCAATTCGGTTGTATTTCTTTTTTTTTTTTTCAATGTTTGTTACCTCAGGTCACCGTCATTGATGAGCCGATTCGTAAATTTTTTTTTTGTTTGTAAGTATATGCTCCCAGGTGGGTCCCATTTTTTTTTAATTCAGTTAGATGATGGGATCCATGAGGAATTGAGGGAACTCCTCAATTATATTACGACCGGTTAGTCTAGTGGGTAGTGAATCTGCCTACGAAGCTGAAGGTCCTGGGTTCGAATCCCGGTAAGGGCAAATATTTGTGTGATGAGCATGAATATTTGTTTCTGAGTCATGGATGTTTTCTATGTATTTAAGTATTTCTGTCTATTAAATATATCGTCGTCTAGTACCCATAACACAAGCCTTATTGAGCTTACTATGGGACTAGATCGATTTGTGTAAGATTGTCCCCTAATATTTATTTTATTTATTTATTTATTTATATTCGGCACGCATGTAGTGATTTTGGTAATTTCTATTATATCTCGTGTATTTACACCCAAAATCATAAATTTGGTGGAGTGGAATTGATGATGAAGATTGAAGACCACAGATGACTTATGGAATTCCTCAATTATGTACTTAAAAGTAAAAAAGTACGTCACAGATTCTGATAAGATTCCGTTAAAATAGCAGCTAATGAAGTGCCAAAGGTGATCCTTGTCAATCCAGGTGTCCTGGTGTCCTTGGAATCGACGGAAGTCCTCAAATATTATCGGCCCACATAGCAATTGGGTTTTTTTCTCTAATAGTCAACGCATTTGCGCTCGGAAATCAGTTCATGTGGTAAATTCGAAAATAAATGTGGAAATGTTCTCGTAGCTTAGCGGAGTACTAAATTGAAGTCGGTTAAAACTTTGTTTTGAAAGTAAATTATTATTATTTAGACAATGTTTAAAAAAAAACATACTAAATTAAGTTTTCATTTGTTTCAAAATCCGGTAAACCAAAATGGAGATAAAAGATTGAAGAACCGATAGCCGTTTGATTTATAATTCAATCTGTAGTGCAAAAGTAGGCGATACGATTCAAAACTTGTCAAAAATCGATGAAAACCTCGGGTAGCCCCTTAAGGCGACAGTACTATTACATAACGGCCCGTGAGCTGTGTCGCGGCGAGATATCCGTCTCTTTCTTATTAGAAAGCTTAGAAACAGACGGATAGTAAAAAGCCACTTTTACCGAGTGGAGGTCGCGAGATCGATCCCGCCTCGGCCACAGGGTTTAAAAACAACCTTAACTATAAAATATCATTTGATATTTTTTAACGGTGACCCCGCTCGTTTGAGCACTACCGGGAAAAACGCTAGGAGTATGATGAGAAAGAGACAGATAGACTATGTCGCCGAGACACAGATCGCGGGCCGTCCTTTGGCGGTGCTGAATGCTGCTGCGGTTTGAATTGCTGCCCACTTCCACAATGAACTTATTCGTGGCAAACATGTATAAAAATTTAATTATACACAGGAGATAAAGTAGTCAAAAATAAAAAAAACCCTATTGCGTTGCATTTTTTCCATCGCGGATGAAATTGAGTCGTGTGTAGCCGACTTAACCATTACAAATGGCCGACGCAACCATTTACTTGGCGCGCGCGTGTCGATATTTAGTTGGCGCGCGCGTGTCGATGTAACTAAGATAGACAGTCAACTACGGAACCCTACACTGCACCGACACGCACTTGGCCGTTTTTTTTTTTTTCAATTAATTAATTACCGATTCATATAGCACCGCACTGTTTGTAAATAAGCTGGTATCATTATTTGTTGTGTTTGACATTTCTGCCTATCATTTTACTCCGTTCAATGAATGAAAAGACTTTAGGAGTAAACGTAAAAAAAATATTCAGGTTAATAAATTAGTTACAACATTAAAAATCTAATCAATCATGGCAACACTATGAACTTAGTCTATTTATAGATATATTTTACATTTAGGTAATATGAGTTTTTTTGTGTTTTTCTTTTAATTATTTCTCATTGTAAAATATGGTACCTACATTTAAGAAGTTTTTTACATTTAAGATTTGAGAAGGAAAGTTAACTTTAAGGAACAATAGGTGGCCGCGGTATGACTTGTGTTTAAACATTCTATAATGAAATGCCAATAAAGATAATATACTCATCATCATTATTGACCACAGCATCTATGGCAGATGATTGTTGCAGCGCTTAGTAGCCTATGGTATGGATTGCCGCATCTACGTTGGTGGCTGTATATTCCTATAGCAGCGCGGCATTTCTTGCCACACCTTGCAGACTAATGTGAATATGTAGGAGGTCATAAAGCACGGCGAAGTCTTTCCTGCTTGAGGTCTATACTCACCTACAAAAAAAAAAAAAAAAAAAAAAAAAAAAAAAAAAAAAAAAAAAAAAAAAAAAAAAAAAAAAAAAAAAAAAAAAAAAAATTAATGCCATTATTTCAGACCAATGTTGTAAATATGCTAAGCTCGAAATCCTAAAGAAAGGTCAGTACCTACCCATATCATTGTCGGCCTTATCAAGCGATAAGTGACAAGATAGGAGCGTCGTCTCGTTCCATCGAACGGTGTCAGTCAGCCAGTGACGGACGCTCTATCTTGTCACTTATCGTGTTATAAGGCCGACCATGATACGGGGTCAGGTTAAGAGTACCCTAATGAGGTAAATGCCATGAAAAAAAAAAATGAAGCAAGAAAGGTTTGTCAAGATAGTGGCAAGTGGAAATCCTCGCTATCTGCCTACCCTTGCGGGAAATAGGCGTGCTTATATGTATGTACGTATGTGTAGTGGCAGTGGCTGGGGCTCATTGTACGTAGAACCGATGGCCGTTGGGGCGGAAAGGTTCTTGAGTGGTGACCAGACCACGTAGCGGAAGACGAAGAGTGGGTATACCCCTCACAAGGTGGACTGATGACCTGGGGGTGACAAGGTTACAATCGACAAGCGCTAACGCCAATAGAAACTAATAAAACGTATGGGAATGACAGATGTTAAAGAAAAGTGTTTCGTCGGCATCTGTCATTCCTTGTAACCGCTTGTCGATTGTAACCTTGTCTACGGCCTCAGCAGTTCGATCACGTAACGCATTGTACTCGTAGGTACCTACAATGCGTTAGGTAGATCTAAAGGTCACTTTTTATATGGAAAAATTACCGTTGAGTTGACCTAACGCGCGTTCGTAACGTTAGGAGAGGTCGCGGGAGTCCGCTGGATGCGGGTGGCATAGGACCGATCACTTTGGCACTCTTTGGGAGAGGCCTATGTCAAGCAGTGGATGTCTTTCGGCTGATATGATGATGATGTCTTACTTGACTTAAGTTCCTAAGTCCCCTGGATGGGGCAGAGGGTGTCCATAATGCGTCGCCAACCCGATCGGTCTTGAGCTTCACGCTTCATTTCACTCCAGGTCTTCTTTATGACTTTCGCTTCTTCAATGATCGTCCGCCGCCCGATCTGCTTAGGACGGCCACGTTTACGCTTGCCTTGGGGATTCCAGGCCAAAGCTTGCTTCGATATATGGTCAAGGTCCCTTCGGAGTGTGTGGCCAATCCAGTTCCATTTGCGGCGTTTAATCTGCTTGTCGATCGGACTCTCATTGCAGGGTTCCCAGAGATTGGCGTGGGATATCTTCTCTGGTCAGTAAATACCGAGAATCCGACGGAGGCACCGGTTGATGTGCAGTTGGCGTGAGATGTCTTTTGTGACCTTCCACGTCTCGCATCCGTATAGCAACACGGTTGGACCCGAATATTGAGCTTAACTCTCCATCATATGATGCTGATGAAGATGACTTATTTTATTATGTTCTCTACCGTACAGCAGAAGGTCACCTCGCTTACAGAAGACCGCAGCCATAATTACACCACTAGAGACAGCCACAAAAAAACCATAGAAGTCTAAGTAGCGCCGAAAAATGGCCCCACAGAATTGGTGCCATTGCCATTGGATGGAGGATGGAGGCGGAGTGTCAAAACGATCCCAGGCAGCCGTTAAGTTCGAACACGGGTTAACTGTCACGGGTTACGGGTTATTGTGAACGCGGGTTTTAGGCACGTGTTTACTGTTTGGGTAGTTGTAAGGAGCACGCATTCTATGGATTTTTCGTTCGCTCTCTTAAGTATGTGGTGTTGCGTTCCTGGTGCCGAGTGAGTTCACCAAATATCCCGAAGGTGCGCTGTGTCAGAGAAGGCTCATTCCGTGATTTGGTCGCACCGCTTCAAGTACAAACGGCAACACAGTTAGCTGACCATCCTGTATTTATATAGAACCTTATTACAATGCACATAAAGTGCACGGATGGTCATTTAGCTGTGTTGTCGATAGTACATGCCTACCGGCCCGGCCCCAGGATGTTAGGTAGGGCTACTACGGCACGCGTTCTATCGCAGCATGTTGCATGCGATAGACGGACCGTATGTTTGTTTGCCACCGTTGGTATAAAATAGGTTAAACGGTATTTCTCAACAAGTCTAAATGAGGAAACTACGGATTTTTTCCGTAATAATTAGGTTAATAGGACGCACGTGACCATTTAAGTGGCTAGTGCAGATAGGGAAATCATGTTGTTTTCTGACGCGGTTGCATTACTTAAGTGCATCATTCAAAGGACATATATAATACTAGCTCCTACCCGCGACTCCGTCCGCGTGGAACTCGTTTATATCGTAGCTGCATACAAACTTTCACCCTCAATTTCACTCCCTTAGGTTTTCGGGATAAAAACTATCCTATGTCCTTCCCCCCTTCCCCGGGACTTAAACTATCTCTGTACCAAATTCAATATAAATTGGTTCAGCTGTTTAAGCGTGAAGAGGTAAAAGACCGACTGACATACAGACAGACAGAAAGACAGACAGGCAGAGAGACAGACAGGCACACTTTCGCATTTATAATATTAATATGGAGTATGGGATATGTATGGATGAAGCCAGGGGTCAGGTTTTTATGAAAAGACTAGCTACCCGCACGGCTTCACCCGCATATAGCAAAGAACGCAAGCAAACTATTTAATTCACCAAATATCCTTAAATAGTTATCAGCCAGCCCGGAGCAATACTTGCGATTGTCAATCTGTTCTGCCTCAAATAACCCCAGCTGTTGCTCCAGGTCCCAGGATATGTTGCAATGCCTGTTCGTGTATCTACTGGCACTGCTGGAACTGGTCTACGGAGACTGTACTCCAAACTATCGGGGAAGTCTCTACTCCAAGTGGTCTGGGTCACAAACTAGTGACGTGATTGGAATGAATGTCATCAGTCCACCTTGTGGGGGGGCCTACCCACGCCGCGCCTTCCGGTACGTGGTTGCCACTCGAGAACCTTTCCGCCCCAACGGCCATTGGTTCTACGTGCTATGTGCCCCGCCCACGGTGTAGGTATGTGTAGGTATATTACTTGAGATTAAGGGCATTTTCAATAAAACGTGTAAGTACCGTGTACCGTGTGAGTTGTTAAATAAAAATTAACTCAGTGTCAGTTTTGTGACGAAAATTATTGTTACTCCAAAAGAAAGCGAATTGCTATGTACAAAAATATGCCTAGTGACGAAAATCCCATTCAGATATCTCAAAGAATTACGAAGCTACAACCGTTTTAATATTGCTTGTTAGAGAGAGAAAATGCAAACGGTGTGTGACGTCACATTACAGGATGCTGCCGGGCGTCATCGTTTCAATGAAGTTGCGTTTTGCGAAAAAGGGACCGAACATACCCCTTCTTAAGACGCTGTCAACACCAAAATGCCCTTGAGGATTTTGGATAGCGCGCACACTGTCTATTTGTATCGGAGTAAACGAGAGCGAGTGTTACTGGTCGGCCCGGTTTTTGAAGATAAATAAATAGTACATAAATATTGAAATAAAAAAAAAGGGTGAATTATTTGTGAAATATGACTCGCTAGCAGTTTAGGTATGAATATGTTGACTACATGTTTTTAATTGCAGACCCATAGGTCAACAAAATAAAGTCATAGGACCGTTTGATGTGATTGCTGTATTGAAAATTATCGAGTTGTTTGAAACGCCATTCTGACCATACTACTCGTAGCAGACAATGAGGCCTGATTTTCAGATATATGATTCTTGATTATATGTTTGTTGATTCAACCAGATCGATACACGATTGCTTAAAATTTCCTCTATAGAAAAAAAATCCAAAGTTGCGTCCTAATCTCTAGATTTTTAACCAGTTTACGTAAGCAACATGATATCAAGCGGCGAAACTTCGTTGAAATGATGATCAATTACTCGTCTTGAATCTGATTTTATAAAATATAGTCTCTTCATAATAATATTTATAATAATCCCATCATTACCGATTTCACGTTTTTGAAAGCAAACGCCCCTTTCTGACGATGTTGTTTCCTTGTCTGTCAAACATTATTGGCGTAAGTTTGTCTCTTACGCGCGGACCGCCCATTGAGCCCATTCAGCGACTGGCCGTCTTCGAGGCAGGACCTATGTTATTCAGCGCCGCAAAATTACTTACGAATTATAATTATACACCAGTATGTAGGCCTACGGGGCCATTCAACCCGAAGCGTGGCGTTATTATTTAGTATTAGTTAGTTAGTTATATGACACCGGTTAGCCTAGTGGGTAGTGACGCTGACTACGAAGCTGAAGGTCCTGGGTTCGAATCCCAGTAAGGGCAAATATTTGTGTGATCAGCATGAACATTTGTTTCTGAGTCATGGAAGTGTTCTATGTATTTAAGTATTTATATCTATTATATATATCGTCGTCTAGTACCCATAACACAAACCTTACTGAACTTACTATGGGACAAGGTCGATTTGTGTAAGATTGTCCCCTAATATTTATAAAAAAAAGACCGGGTTGCACTCCGGGAGTGCTGGCAGAAGTGAAAACTCAATAACATTGTAACAGTTTTTCGATCAGGTCACGTGACATCTTGCGGTGTCACCCTAAAAATGAATTTGACGCAAATTTATAAACAATTATCAATTACTTAGGTGGACGGGCCCGTCGGTGCGCTGACGGGCGGCGGCAAACACAATACCTATATGTTTTTGCCATTGCCAAATATTTTTCAAAGCTTTATCTCTTTAGGAATAACGTCTACATTCGAACTATTCGAATTTGCAAGAACAGCACATCAGCAGACGGCGGAGGCGGCCAAAATATCAATTTGTTTTTGCCGTTGGTAAATATTTTTCTAAGCTTTATCTCTTTAGGAATAACGCCCAAATTCGAACTATTCGAATTTTCTCAATAGCAAAACGGTGAAGGATGCGTTGGTATTATTACAAATTTATTTGCAGAATATGCTATTGCAAAGTGTTTAACGGCTTTATACTCTTACGAATAGCGTTCAGTTTTGAATGAAGTCGAATCGGCTAGCAGCAAAAAGTGACCTCCTTCACATCTGACGTCACAAAACTCTGTCGCGTATTTAACTATTTTTCCCCATCCCAAAAAGTGCTCAGCGCCGCTATAAGAAGTTTTCACTTCAAAAATAAAAAATAAATCGATCACAAATATGTGCACACTTATCGAGTCATAAAAATGTGTACTAATACGTTCATTTATATCAGTAGGGTAGACCGGGGTCAATAGTACCACGGGTCAAAAGTACCATCGCCTATAACTCTGCAACCACATCGAAATATGCATGTGTAAATACACTAGTGTGCCTTGAGCGTGTCTCGACCTGCTCACTAGTCGGCCACTCGCTGCCGTGTGAAAAGCATGTGCTATACGACTATTTGCATTTTTGACTGACCAAAGTGAGTCATCCTCCTAGCGTTGTTCCCGGTTATGCCCCTAAAGGAGCTCGGGGTCCGCTTTGACACCTAATCCCAAGATTTGGCATAGGCACTAGTTTCACGAAAGCGACTGCCATCTGACCTTCCAACCCAGAGGGAAAACTAGACCTTGTTGGGATTAGACCGGTTTCCTCACGATGTTTTCCTTCACCGAAAAGCTAACGGTAAATATTCCGTACATAAGTTCCGAAAAACTCATTGGTACGAGCCGGGATTCGAACCCACGACCGCCGCTTGACAGCCGCATGCCTGAACCACTGGGCGTATCGTAGCTTTTGTTGTCTTTTAACATACAGACTAAGACTGACATTAGAAATATCTTACTATATTTTCTTGCTCTCCATATAAACCTTGAATACCGTTTTAACACTTTTAACCCCCTTAGGGGTAGTATTTTTCCAAGACGATGAAAGGATTTTTTTTTTCTAATAAGTAATCGTACCACAAAGTTGCCCATCTCTAGCTCAAAACAAATGTTTCTCATCCTAATCTTGCATAAGTACCTTTTTAACCTTCTTAGGGATGGAATCTTCTAACACGTTAAAAGTACTAACTGTTTTTCTATTCTAATAAGTATTCTTTCTACAATGTTTCAAATCTCAAGCTCAAAAAAAGTGTTTCTCATACAAACCTTTCACCCCTATTTAACCCCCTTAGGAGTGGAATTTTATAAAACGCTGCAAGAACTTTTTATGCATCTTAATAAGTAATCTTCCTACAAAGTTTCAAGTCTCTAGTTAAAAAAAAAGTTTCCCTCATACAAACTTTGCACCCCTATTTAACCCCCTTAGGGATGGGATTTCCAAAAATTCCATCTTGTCCCTTCTTTTTAGTCCCAGTAGTTTCGGCTGTGCGATGATGAATTAGTCAGGAAGTCTTCTTTTACATTATATAGATAAATCAAATTTGTCATTCTCTCCACCTCATTTTAAGCATCTTAGCTGACCATCCATCCGTAATGTGCGTGCTGGTGCCATGAGACCGGTTTAATTTATTTAAACTTTGTGACACAATACAAAAAAAAGTATATATGGTGGACTTAATGCCATAAGGCATTCTCTACCAGTCAACCAACGGGCTAAGCAGAAACATTTGATGCAGGCATTTAAATTATTAATATTTGACCATGTTATAACAATGCCATTAATGCCAATGCCAAACACTGCCGTACCATCCTTTACTGGAACCATTTCGCCACATTTTCAGGCCCCTATTTGAGAACCTCTGGATAAGACCAGAATGCAGAAATTTTCGTCATCCAGTAAGCTATAATCACATACTTAAAATCCAAAATTTCAAGTCTGTAGGTCATTTAGTTCCGAAGTTAAGCGAAAGCAAAGTTTCGCATTTATGACACTCACTCATGATCATCAAAATAGAACTAGTACTTCCCATAAACTCAGAGAGCTGACATTTGGTACAGAGTTAGGGTTTATTGGCCACATAAAGGGAAAACTATAAAAAATTGCTATTTCAACCCAGTTTTCTAGATACACCAACTGTATACATTACTTTGTAATCCTATACAAATATATAGGATTACAAAGTTACATTTGCAGTGAATGGGAAAATTCAAAAGCAAGAATGGGCCTGCATTCATGGTTTTTATGTATGGATAACACATTAACCTACAAAAAGAAGTGAGATTCCATAAAAAACACTCCATGTAAAAAAGAGGCCAAGTCTCGAAACTCTTCCACCGTAAAAAGTTGTGAGATATTTTGTAGAGCCAAGTTTCAGGCATTCTTATTAATCTTTATTTGCTTGCTAAATAAAATTTTGTGACTTGGCAATCACACAATATTACATAATTTTAGGTAAGTATGCAAAAATCTATAAATACAGTTAAGTTGTGTGATTGCCACGTTGCAGAATTTTATTTAGCAAGCAAAAACATTCCATGTAAAAAAGAGGCCAAGTCTCGAAACTCTTCCACCGTAAAAAGTTGTGAGATATTTCGTAGAGCCAAGTCTTAGGCATTCTTTAATCTTTATTTGCTTGCTAAATAAAATTCTGTAACTTGGCAATCACACAACTTTCCTGCATTAATGGATTTCTGCATACCTAAAGCTATGTAGTATTGTGTGATTGTCAAGTCACAAAATTTTATTTAGCAAGCAAATAAAGATTAAAGAATGCCTGAGACTTGGACTACTCTACGAAATATCTCACATTTTTTTACGGTGGAAGAGTTTCGAGACTTGACCTCTTTTTTACATGGCATGTTTTTTATGGGATGATGCATTTCCGATTAATGAGGCACAGAGTAGCTAAAGACAATCTGATTTGAAAATTATTAGTCAGGATATTCGTATCAGGCTACAACCTGCGCCGACAAGCCGAGCAAATCGAAAAATTCTCTATTTTACTATGACGTCGTGCACTCTAACAAACAACCTACGTTACGTAATCACATCGCTTACATTGCACGAGTAGGCTATACTGAATGCGAGAAAGGGGTAGCCTATAACGTTATAACATTATTATATCGGTTAAAAAAGTATCGGTTTTATATTAATGGTTTAGATTTATAACGTTATAATGGATATCGATATACAGCGCGTCAAATATCGTTTTTGAGTATAGCGGTCTTAGGAATAATAACGTTATAAATGATAGCGCTATACGAAAATAGCGCTATTTAAAGGCCTGTTCAGTGGTATTATTTAAAATTTATTTGTGGTGAAGGATGGGGTTGATTGTACCAGGGGTTAATTGTAACTGTATGGGATTAGTAATTGTTAAATAATTCGTTATTTTGTTGTATTGAGATGTTGTTATTGCTTGAAAGATGTGTGCTATGACTGCTATGAGCACCTAAGTATTTAATTTATAAGAAGTCGACATAATATGTTTCAAAAACTTGGAAAATATTATGTTACGTTTAGTTCAAGTGAAATGCTACCTTTGTCTAGTGTAAATACAAGTCTCTATAATTAAGACTGATGTAACGTAACAGACTGAGTCGTCTTAAGAAATTAACAATAATTACTGATTGATTATAACATTATTTTAGGTTTTATTTACCTCTGATTATCTGGTACAATTGACCCGTACCAGGGGTCAATTGTAACACAACGACTTCATGAACAAAAACTCACTTTGCATCATTCTGATGCGATTAAATGAAAATATTTTTCTAGATTCTGACAGCTAATGAGACTAGAATGTTATATCCTAAGCGATTTTTACGTGGTAGCTTTAGATTCTGAGTTATAGGTCATTATTTCTAAAGTGGTACCATTGCCCCCGGTCTACCCTACAATGACAGAAAAATATACAAACAAGTTGCCACAAATATGTTTCACATGTTTCTCATAAACATGCGAACAAAAGGGGTCGAAAATATGTAAACAGGTCATAAATATCTATACGTTTTCAGATCAGCAAATATGTATATCTATACAATTTATTTGCCAAAAATATCCATGTGACATTGATCAGATATGTATGAGCATTTTACCGAGACAATAAAATGTGTTCGCTAATAAATTCATAGATATCTGTACAAAAGATACAAATGAATCTAGACGAATATGTTGCTCTGTAATGTAACACATAATTAAAAATACTTTGTCACGTTTTACGTGGTTCTATGGCAACTTTTGGGCTACCGCTTTTTACTCCCATCTCCATACTACCCTCTAGTTTTTTTTTCTTCATATCAGCAAAGGAACTGAACTACGGCGTCGCTACGACGCTCATTTCATGCTCATAATGTCACATCACATTGAACGAATATTTCATTATTTTGGTACATACATTGAATTATCGGTCACAACTTACTCTACACATGGTCTAGTAAAGTCTAAATATATAGAAATGTGTAATAAGCGATTTTCAAAGGAACAGATGAAGACTCCATGACGTCGGGCGGGACCGATATGAAAGTGACGAATGTATCGCATGACATAACTGATCTCTTCTCGATGAGCGTCAAATTTCAAAAGACAAATTTGAATATTGTTTTCTGTGTGGATATTTATGACATTTGTATGTTTACATATATATGGCAAATGTGTGCATAGATATTCTTGACCTTGACTGTTTACATATTTTTGACCCCTGTTTTATACAAATGTTTGTGACATACGTGAGTAGATATTTTCGACCCCTACTTTGTTCGCATGTAAATGATAAACATGTGTATATATATTTGTGGCAGCTTGTTTGCCTACGTATATTTGTCTGTCATTGTACTTATATTAATGAACGTATTAGTACACATTTTTATGACTCGTGTTGATGAATGCACGCCATCTATCTTATTTTTGTGTAAATTTCCTGTGCATCGTGCATGCGTAGCAAGTCATAGTACCTCGTTCTCTACTGTCACGCTAGGTGACGTGACGTGAGCGGAACGCGTGTGTTTGTGTGTGTAACATGTATAAAAACGAGACTTTTATTGCGGGGTGCAGGCCGCGGGCGGGTGTTAGGGCGTGGCTTAAAATACCTAATTTTGACGCTTGGCAGGGTCTTAAGACCAATCTTTGCAATTATTTTCTATCGAGCCGATTTCGTCAAATTATGTATCGAGCCTATCTACGGTCTTTTAAATATGGTGAATATTAACATATATTTTATTTGATGTGCTAGAAAAAACAGTTTTTCTTAAAAAACTGCTTAAATAACATCAATTTCACCAAATTAGGTCTTAAAACTTTGGACACTTATAACTTCGTGATTATTTAACATTTTGCATTGATTTTTTCTCCATGTGACTACATTTTTTATCCTATTTCGAGAAAATATGACATTATTCATTATTTTATTTAGTGTCTACGCCCCTATTGTAGTATTTCATAAAATAATGAAAATCTCACTAAGTCCCATACGCCATGACCTTCCATCTGAATCCCGTAGTTTTCTAATGTTTTTTACAGTACACATGGTGCTACTTTCCCGCACTAGTGCGGAAAAGAGCACTTTTCGTGCATATGTCGAAACTTTAAAGAGCCATATGTATAGTAAAACGTTGTACGAGACACGTGCGAATAGGTAATTCGCAACTCGTGTCGATTTAAAACACTCCCTACGGTCGTGTTTTAATTTATCGCCACTCGTTGCGAATTTCCTATTTTCGGCACTTGTATCGTAAATAACTATTGTAGCTTATTATATAACAACAATGGCATTAAGCAATATAGTATCCCATATTTACTTCAAAGTTCATTGTTTTCGAGATATTTGGCATCAAAGTTGAACAATTTCAATTTTAGCCCAAAAAACTGGTTTTCCGGCCATAACTTTTGTGTTAATTAGTTTAAAATGAAAACCCTAGACACGTTGTTAGAGATGCCATAGACGAACCCAAATATGTAGATTTCGTATAGGTTAGAACTTTCACGTCAATAGAGATACGAAAGAAGTGTTTATTACACAATGTTTAAAAAAATCATACAAAATGAAGTATTCATTTCTTTCAAAATCCGGTAAATAAAAATGGAGATAAAAGATTGAAGAACCGATAGCCGTTTGACTTATAATTTTATTCTATCTCTAGTGCAAAAGGCTGTTGTCCACGTTAATCCCCTAGCCTGATCCCCCAGGGGAAAAAAACGGTTAGGTTGTTAGTTGAACTGCGACCCTACAGCGCGCGAGCCGAGCGAGCGAAGCGAGCGTGACGCGGTAGCGTCCGGCGAAGCGCCATAACCGAACATTATCATTTTTTTCTAGTTGAATATAAAATAATTGCCGCTAATTCCCCTGGGGGATCAGGCTAGGGGATTAACGTGGATAACGTGTGCAAAAGTAGGAGATACGATTCAAAACTTGTCAAAAATCGATGAAAACCTTGTAAAGTATTTAGTGAAATTGAGAATTAATTTAAGAATTTCGATTTCTAGATCTCCACTGAATTGTGGAGGAAAAATAATAGAATGATTTAGGTGTACATTTATATTATATTTAAGATAACATATTGACAGTATACAATACCGAAAAAAAACACAACAATACTTATACATATACAAACATACATATTTCGAAACATTGTCTTATAATATTATCAGTACATTGGTATATATTTTTATCCCTTCGTGTCATTCATCAACGTCGTGCGCATCTTTGGCGTTCCTTTCTGACATACAGCATACCAGAGTGTGTAAAAGGGATGGAGATAATGCTTGACGTTGCGCGTACATTTTTATCACACAATCATACAACATATAATTTAATACATCCGATATCGACTCCCTATCAGCGGCGTTACCACGAAGTGATGACGGATTTATCCGAACTTCGTGATTAGATTTTCGTGGTAGCGCCGCAGCAATCATACCGCGACCTCCCCGGCACCAAAGTATAACCAATATGGCGCAGGTTCTCTGGCACGCGTGCGCATCATACTTTGGTGTCGAATTGACCGTAGGTCGTAATTGAAAGAGGTGGAAATTAGGGCTACTAAATATGTCGTGAAGTTTCGGAGCAGTTGCTATAGTACCTATTGTAGGAAGTAATAGATAAATAGGGTATTTTATTTAAATACATTATAATACATACAATATTATAATTTACACTGGTAGCATGATCGCGTTGACGTCCGATATATATAGCATTTTTGTCCCTCTCAGACCTATATACTTGCCAGAAAGGGATGAACACTTTATGCCCGTCATTGATGCGATGTGACCATACTATGCTCCCAGCGAACGAACATTTTTTTCGTTCGCTGTTTGCTCTATACGAGTAATCCTCTGATATTTAAGCGTCTCCTGGACTCTCCATACAAACATAAATAAAATAAATATTTGCGGACAATCTTACACAAATCGACCTAGTCCCAAACTAAGCAAAGCTTGTACTATGGGTACAAGACGACGATAAACACACTTATATAGATAAATACATAGAAAACATCCATGACTCAGGAACAATAATTCGTGCTCATCGCACAAATAAATGCCCTTACCGGGATTCGAACCCAGGACCTCTTGCTTCGTAGGCAGGGTCACTACCAACTAGGCTAAAGCGGTCGTCAACGTAGAAGGTACTCATTTTAAAACGACATGCTGGAGTAAGCCCCCGTTCCCACTATGTCGTCTCTCGGGACGATTTTTTATCGTGTGTCGTCGCCTCAATACAAATTGGTGTCCGACAAATGTGAACAGCTTCATATAAAATGTTCTGCCACGACACACGATAAAAAATCGTCCCGACAGACGACATAGTGGGAACCAGGGCTTACATGTTACTTTGTAGAAGAGACTTCAGAAGGTTTTTATTTAAAATACAAATTACAAATTATTAAACTATACAAAATATTACACATATGCCTATAAGCAATGAGATTCGCCATATGTAGGAAGGAAACTTGTTTCTGTTGCTAGAAATTAAAATTGAGCGAGTACTTAGAACGTTTTTTATAGAAAGTCTCTAATCGCTTAATTATTTTATTATGATTTATAGTTTATAGCAACAGAAAATAGTTTCCGACCTAGAATGGCGGATACCATTATGTAAAAAAATATTAAGCACGCTGTTTTAAAATGAGAACTAAAGCACGTTTGTATAGGTAGCTGACTTGTGTTGTCCTTCCTGGGGGCGCTTTGCGACCATGCTATGTTCTATAGTCCTCTCAAATTTAAAACAGAATGGTATTGTAACCACATCCGCAGTTGCAGGGGGAAAGAACGGGGGGATAAAGGAGGGGCGAAGCGACCGGCAACCCGACCAGGTTGGGGCACAACTGCTGGTTCAACAGGTTGCACACTGGGAGCATCTGGAGCACGTCAACTAGCGAATCGGTGACGGTGTTGGTCTGGACGATGGTGGTTGTCGGCAGGAGCGGGGCGGACAAGTAGGGGGCGATGGGGGTGAGAACGGGGCCGCCGAGGCAGATGTTGGGGATGCAGTTTGCTGATGCGCTCTGGAAATAAGGGGTGAGATTAGACTGGTGTTTGGCGAGAAACATAAGGCCAGCACGGATATCACAGGACGGCCCGCGAGCTGCGTTGCGGCGAGATAGACTATGACGTTTCTAATTAGAACGCTTAGAAAGAGCCGGATAGTCTATGACGCCGCGACACAGCCCGCTGATAGCCGCAGCCGCACAGCGCGCCGAAGGGTAATCACATATAATTTCGACCGGGCGTTAGGTAGACCACCGTAATTTTTCCATATCATATCTAATCTAATTTAATAGGAAACAACATGTAAACACATTACAGCGAATATTAACAAATTTATTTACGCTCTCAAAAAACTAAGGTCCCATTACTTGTGAAAAAACTGCGCTTCTTGTTTACCATAGCTACGTTTGTTCTAAACTAAACTACGCTATGGATTGGTATGTTTTGTTTCACTTTTCGTTCAGACTTTGAGTCAAAGATGCAAGATGAAAAAGGAAAATGTAAGAAAAGTGAACCGACTGATTCTACCTTTACTGACACTGCAACGACTCCACACTGCAAAGCAGTAGCAACCTTAGATATAAAAATCGAATTACCTTGCTCAGCACAGCCACCGCAGCCACGAAGACAAACACGAAGGTATTCATTGTTAAAGTTCCGAAGGATTTTTGAACGCATCTGTTCTCCGAAACCCCTACTATTTATACTAAATGTGTCACAACATAGGCATATGTTACTATCAGTGTACTCCGTGGTTATCCGCCTAAAGTGCACGTGTTCTATTGAGACATTTCTGGCTAGTTTAGTAGGCCTAAGATAATTGGAAACGAGGTCAAACTGAGGGTATATATTGTGAGTACGAAAGAAAATTTGCCTTGCTGTTCAGGCGGATCTGTTTCATCTTCAAGCTGAAAGCTGACAGGAAGTGGATCAGGATTAAGTAGCATGCCTTTGTTTCGAATACCAAGTCCTTTTTTGGATCACTGAGCCAAAATAGTTAGGTTTGCTGTTTTGGCAAGAACATATTTTACTGAACACATTTATAATGCACCTACTTATGCGCACATTCTATTTTATGCAGCAATTACGAAATCCAACGACTTACGATATCTTTAACAAGTAGAGTAGGCTTCGTTTAGGGGGCGGGGGGCAGGCTGAGGCTCGGTTTTAGTAACGAAGCTGTGTGTTGGGGGCTCGAGCTCTAAAAGAAAAATGCAACGACATTGTAGCACTCTTTGGGGGAGGACTATGTCCAGCAGTGGACGTATTTTGTCTGATGATGATGATAATTGTAAGAAGCTTGCAATTGATCCTTTATCTTGCCTTAGAGTTTTTTTCGGGGAAAATATTGTGATGACTTTCTTTACGTCGTTGTTGTGGAAAGCATCAAACATTGATAAACCATCCTTATTATATAACCGCAGCAATTTTCTCATAACACGGTCGTATTATCGACAACTTTATCGACGTTACATAATATCGTTATATCGTAATCGCTCACTATTCGATATATGTAGCTTTGTCAAGCGCGTATCTCACTGATTATAATGACAACCTTAACTTTAGCCCCTTAAAGTTGAATTCAGAACAGCGCAAACCGCAGTCGGCGACCTTAATAAAACACTGTCATATTATTTTTATGAAGTTTACCATCAATCGATAGTGACGTTCCGATTCGCAATCGATTATTGTAACTAGTAACTATTATTTTACGCAATGTAGAAAAATTGCATATAACCTTGTCGTTGGTATCCATACTTTCATTTCTTTAACTGATGTTGATAAAAAGGGCGTTAAATTATTCAAATAATGTTAATACAATTTTCTGTGCTCCTGTTTGTTGCGATTTTCAAAGTAAGTTCGCATCTGTTTTGTGAATTTGTATTTTTAACCGACTTCAAAAAAAGACGAGGTTCTCAATTTGGTTGTATTTTTTTTTTCAATGTTTGTTACCTCAGAACTCCGTCATTGATAAGCCGATTCGAAACATTTTTTTTTGTTTGTAAGTAGATATGCTTCCAGGTGGGTCCCATTTTTTTCAAAAGTTCAGTTGGATGATGGGATCTATGAGGAATTGAGGGGACTCCTCAATTATATTAGGCACGCGTGCGTGCGTTTCTATTATAACTCGTGAATTTACATTTTAATTTGGTGGAGTGGAATTGATGATGAAGACCACAGATGACTTATGGAATTCCTCAATTATGTACTTAAAAGTACAAAACTATATCACAGATTCTGATAAGATTCCGTTGAAACAGGAACTAATAAAGTGCCAAAGGTGATGATGATCTTGGGGAATCGACGGAATTCCTCAAATATTATCGGCCCACATACAGCGATTCGCTTTTTTTTTCTAATAATCAACGCATTTGCTCTCGGAAATCAGTTCATGTGGTAAATTGGAAAATAAATGTGGAAATGTTCTCGTGGCTTGGCGGAGTACTAAATTGAAGTCGGTTAAAACTTTGTTTTTAAAGTAAATTAAATATGAAACTATTAATATTATGACATTTAATTATCACTAACACATCAAATTCGTATGTAGGTAAATAGGATATCAGTATTGTGACTTGACCCATTGTGTTTAAATTCCATTTTTAGGGTTCTGTAGTCAACATTATAGTTTCGCCATGTCCTTGTCCGTCCGTCTTCGGCTTAGCTCAGTAGGTAACCCTTAATACTAAAAAACTGAAATTCAGCATGAGTACATAAATCAATCACGCCGACAAAACAGTAGAATGAAATCTAGAAAATCATTTGTTTAGGGTACCTACCTCCCCTACGAATGTATTTTTTTTTCTCGTTAAACTCATAGTGTGGGGTATCGTTAGATAGTTGTTAAAAATATTATGGGTTTATTAAAACCATTTTTCAACTCACTGATTCGTTTGCGAGATATTGGGCTTTAAAGCCCTAAATTTTGCTCGAGTCATGTGTCTCCTCCCCCGGCTAAATGGCTACTACTGGAGATGTGAAAATTTACTTGGCGCGTGTCGGTGTAACAAATACAGACAGGCAACTACGGAACCCCTCACTGCACGTGGCGCGACACGCACTTGTTTTCAATTCCAGCTCTTACTTAACTTGCACTTTTCGTATGTAAATAAGTAGGTAGGTAGGTAACTGAGTTAGTAATTAAGTAAATCCTTTAGGTATTATACTCACGATAATGTTAAAAATACAGACGGTGATGTACGATTAATTTATTTTTACTGCTGTCGTATACCGTATTCTGTTATTCCAGATAGTCGGCTGCGAAGATCTCAACCTACCCCAAGTGTACATCCCAGATCGAAGAGTGAAGCTGCTGCTCCCTCAAAACCCACCAAAACTTCCCCTACTGCACCTCTCCGGGAAAAAGTTTTCCTTGCCCCAGTGTTGCCAAAACGCCTCAGAATGGGAAGACGTAGATCTCTCCCTCCAAATCCTTACGGACTACACTGAACCAGTTCCAGAAAGATCCAGTTTTGCATCATTAATCAATCTTATAAAGTTTATTTTGATTAAAGAAGAGTTGTCCTGCATTGGCGCTATGAAAGGTCCTATAATACAAGTAAAACGACCAGAAGGACAGATTTTCAAAGCCAACCTGGATAATAACCAGATTTTGAATAAAATAGAAGTAGCTCTGGCCAATAAGCCTAAGCATAGAGCGCAACCTATCGAGTTTTACGACAACATCGATATTTCCAACATGATTCCTATTTGGAGACCTAGAGGGAACAACAGACGGATTCAAGCGAAGACACCTGCTATAAAGGAAATAAAGGTTAACTGTAATTGTACAGCAAAGCCGAAAATCACGAAGAATTTGGCCCCAGATCTGTCTGTTTTCAGTGGCAATTTGGATCCTGTATCAAAAGAGGTAGCTTCGAAATCAGCTTGCCAGTCCAAAGCGCCGACGCTAACTCTTTTCAAGTCTGCAGCATCGAACTCCAAATTGCAGAGTCTGCCTTCAACCAACATTAACCCAGTGGTGGTGGGGTGTGGAGGGAAATGCAATTTATGCCAAAAACTGGCCAGCCCAGTGTTAGCTGGCTGTCCAATGCTAGCCAGTACTGCTATTCTATCTGGTTGCCCGGAGACTAACATGGTGTTAGGTTGCCCAAATTCAAACATAATGGGTTGCCCATCTTCAAACATGATGGTTTGCCCATTTTCAAACATGATTGGTTGCCCAAAGTGTGCGAACATTTTGCCTGGCTGTCAGGCTAATCAACAGGCCTTGAGGGTTTTGCAGCCGGGAACTGTACCTGTGAGGAATTGTTTCGGCAATTTAATGAAGAAGGTGACAACTACTGTTTTGGTCCCTGTGACTGTATCACAATTAGTTGCTTGATGAAAAGAGAAAGTAGAATCTTATGTAAAAGCGCCCGCGCTGTTGCTTTAGATTTAGCAGAAAATTACTTTTGTAAGTACCTAAAGAATAAAACAAACTCATAGGTAATAGTTATTCCAGCTACGGTAGCCTAGTAGTTCAGGCATGCGGCTGTCAAGCGGCGGTCGTGGTTTGGAATCCCGGCTCGTACCAATGAGTTTTTCGGAACTAATATGTACTGAATATTTACAGTCAGCTTTTCGGTGAAGGAAAACATCGTGAGGAAACCGGCCTAATCTCAACAACATCTAGTTTTCCCTCTGGGTTGGAAGGACAGACGGCAGTCGCTTTCGTAAAACTAGAAACTAGAGCCTATGCCGAATCTTGGGATTACCTACGTGAGAAAGCGGACCCCGGGCATTTAGGGCACAACCGGGAATAACGCTAGGATGATAATGATAGGTAGGTATATATACCGGATGCTGTTGGTTGGAAAAGTGACTTCAAATTCAGCAGTTAATTCAATAATCGGGTGGTAAGTATTTATAGATTAAAATATTAAATTAATAATTTATTGTTACACAAAATCGAGTTTTATTTCATTTTAGACGTTTAAAAAAAAGGGTTTTTCACTACTAATGGGGGGTAGAAAGTATTCTACCAGGACATTTCGCTGTGCCCTACTAGGGCGTTTTTCAAAACGAGTGTACAAAACTTTTTTTTTTCAGAATTCGTTTTTTTTGGTTTTTCTTACTCAGAATCGTTGAAAACGGCAAAAATAATCACGTTTGTTGTATGGGAGCCCCCCTTAAATATCTATTTTATTTTGTTGTTAGTATTTGTTGTTATAGCGGCAACAGAAATACCTACATCATCTGTGAGAATTTCAACTGTTTAGCTATCGCGGTTCTTGAGGTATAGCCTGGTGACAGACAGACGGACAGCGAAGTCTTAGTAATAGGGTCCCGTTTTTACCCTTTGGGTGCGGAACCCTAAAAAGATAACTTTTCTTTTGTTGATCGGAATGAAATCTACTACAGTCTCGCCAGCACTGGACTGTCTATAATCTTCACCCATCCCTTCCTCAAGGGAAATTGTTTTACAGGGGGAAAAAATATAGGATTGTGTCTCTCAGCTACTCTCCAGGCTACACGGGTGGATGCCAGACTGTATTTGTAATCTGGCTAAAGCTATTTTTAACCGACTCCAAAAAAAAAGCGGAGGTTCTCAATTCGGTTGTAATTTTTTTTTGTTTTTTTTTTTTTTAAGTTTTGTTACCTCAGAACTCTGTCATTGATGAACCGATTCGTATTTTTTTTTTGTTTGTAAGTACATACTTCCAGGTGGGTCCCATTATTTTCAAAAATTCAGTTGGATGATGGGATCCATGAGGAATTGAGGGAACTCCTCAATTGAGGACCAAAATCACTACACGCGTGCCTAATATTTCACTTCAAATAAAAGGAGGCGGTTCTCAATTCGGTTGTATTTTTTTTTATTTTTTTTTTTATTTTTTTTCTATTTTTGTTACCTCAAAACTCCGTCATTGATGAGCCGATTAGAATTTTTTTTTTTGTTTGTAAGTATATGCATCCAGGTGGGTCCCATTTTTTTTTAAATTTAGTTGGATGATGGGATCCATGAGGAATTGAGAGAACTCCTCAATTATATTAGGCACGCGTGTAGTGATTTTGGTATTGTCTATTATAAAGAGATCGGAAATTCGGGAGCTTTTATACCTAAACTTCGGCCCCTGTACCTGCACCGCGTTGTTGTTGAGTAGCATGGAGGCGGACTCAATTTAATTTTACTAATAAATTGCCCGGAATACCGAAAATTAGGATAACATGAACACATACGTATTAAAGTATTTAAATAAACTATTTTAGTTGTTCCTATTTACAAAATATTATTTAATTCACATATTCAGTTAGATAACATCAAACCAAAATTGTTTTGTAACTTTTATTAAAAATAATGTACAAACGTAAGTATCTCTGTTAAATCAATAAATTAAAACAAATGTACATAGCCACACAAAAGTGAATAGGTAATCAACCTACAGCGACACACGTGGTATTTTTGCATTTCCGTCCTTGTCTAATGTATGTCGTTAAAACTGTTTACCAACGTGTATGTTGACAAAAATCGCTGAAAATAGTCATAACCTAAAAAAAAAGGGTAGGCTTTTCATGATGCTTTAAACAATCCCGGAACTTAAATAATTAAAATATTCTTTTTAAGAAGCCGACTCCATACTTGCTTCGCTTTTTCCGGCATTTTGCTAGGTTTAGGTATAAAAGCTCTCGAATTTCCGATCTCTGATTATTTATAACTCGTGTATTTACACCCGGAAATCATAAATTTGGTGGAGTGGAATTGATGATGAAAACCACAGATGACTTATGGAATTCCTCAATTATGTACTTAAAAGTACAAAAGTACGTCACAGATTTTGATAAGATTCCGTTGAAATAGCAACTAATGAAGTGCCAAAGGTGATCCTTGTGGAATCGACGGAAGTCCTCAAACATTATCGGATCACATACAGCGATAGGGTTTTTTTCTATAATAATCAACGCATTTGCTCTCGGTAATCAGTTCATGTAGTAAATTGGAAAAGAAATGTGGAAATATTCTCGTGGCTTGACGGAGTACTAAATTAAAGTCGGTTAAAACTTTGTTTTTAAAGTAAATTATTATTTAATTACACAAGAAAACCTAAATATTCACGTGCCCAACGTGACTAGACGTAATTTTTTAAATCGGCAATGTCGCAAGGCAGACAGGGCAGTCAGTAAGCAGCCATCGAAATGGAATCGACACAACCTTTTGTGTTAGGTGACCTGGCAACTATTGTAGTTATTGGGCCAGTTTGCGCTATTTCGAACAATGAATGTTTTCGTGTTCTGCTTTGGGGTAAACAGGTGACGTCACGGGCGTAGGGCGCATGCGTCCTGAGGCACGAATGGCTCAATACACACGGGGTGAAATAAAAATGATTCCAAAAATAAGTATAAGTATCTAAAAATATTATCCGATAGCTTTTCCCGCGTCTTCGTCCGCGCAGCACTAGTTACTCGCATTGCTAAATAGATTTCCACATGCGTATAAAAAAAAAATATATAGTAGGTATTCACTATACTAGCAATGCCATGCCATCCACTAAATGCGAAAGTGTGTCTGTCTGTTATCTCATCACCAGAGGTCGGAAATTTCGTGGCACTTTTGAGCTGTCATAGGGACTTCTCGTTTATCGACTACCGATATTCATAATTATATCGATAAATTATAGAACACAACATATGAAACAAGATTAAAAGTAGAGGTAAACAACAGGCAGTCTTACCGCTAAAGAGCGATCTCTTTTAGATAACTTTTGAGTGGCTGAAATTGTTAAATAAAGATTTGCAATGAAAACAATGAAAAGTTAATAGTTAACAATTTTATTTTATTTTTCGCGATAAGACTGCATGTTGTTTACCCATCACTCGTAATCAACTAATCATATTTTACATATATTGTATTCTGTATTTATCGATATACATATGTATAATCGGAAGTCGATAAACGAGAAGTCCCTATGACAGCTCAAAAGTGCCACGAAAATTCCGACCTCTGTTCATCACGCTTCGGAACGGAATCGCGGGTAGAAGCTAGTACTTATTTCATGAAAAGTAGGTAGGTACCCATCTCGTTTCCCGGGATTACAAGTGTACCAAAATTAATTCCAATCGGTTCTGTGGTTTTAGCGTGATAATAAAACAGACAGACGAACGCTCTTTATGGGTGGCGATTATCTAGGAAAAGTTCACGGGTTATTTAATTATGTCGGTTGTATAAGTGAGCCACACAATATTCAGTTTCCTTTTACTTACGCGTCACCTCTCAATTTATTGTGAAGAACGGAAATAGACCGAGGTCTTCAAATAGGTTGCAGGACTTTCTGTAGTAGGTACGTACCTACCTATTAATCCATGCATGTGCTATCGGAAAGCATTTTATGAAGTGGAAATGAAATGTGCATGTGGATAAGTATGTGCCCTTACGCGTTTCATTTTAGTAAGTGCTTGTAATATTACGTGTGCAATAAATAGTTTGATTAGATACACGTATTGGTGCACTTTTTGCAGTTTTTTTTTGTATTACGACAAGTGGCAAACAAGCGTACGGCCCGCCTGATGGTAAGCAGATACCGCAGCCTATAGACGCATGCAACTCTAAAGGAGTAACATGGGCGTTGCCGACCCTTGATTGTTTGAGGATTCGCCGTGTTAACAGCTGAAGGCACAAATGCCCTCGCTCTCAACACAACGCATCCTCGGGAGCTCTGGCGACCTTGCTCACCTCCAGGAACACAACACTACTACAGAGCAACTGCACCTTTTTATTCTCTACGTGACCAACGAGACTGGATTTTTTTATTTTATTTGTTCGTAGTAAAATATGACATAGTCTGCATCACATTTGGCCATAACGTGCCGTGCGCTACGCGTGCTAAAAATTGCACTTCCGGATCCGAAGGAGACGTAAAAATGTTGTTATTGGTATGATCATGAGCGGTAGTAAAAAGGCCTCTGATCCGATATGACACATATTTGTATTGAACCCGATTCTACGTGCACATGGCTTAACTAGCCTAAAACTAAATTGTCTAATTTTTAGACATAATTTAGGCGACAGATTAAAAACGACATATTTAGAATAGCATTTAGGCAGCTAAGTAAGTTGTATAGATCGCCTAAAATAAGAAACATCCCAGGTAGCAAGCTGACGTCAGCGACGCATAGGCGACGTCGTTCATAGGTGATTATTAGGTCAGTAATTTAAACGTCTACAGCGGACGTTACAAGGACGTCAATTTTAGGTTCGATCCTACTAAGGTCATAAAAAGCCCTAAACTTTACGTCACTTTAAGGACATAATTTGACGTCAGTGACAGGTTCTAATGTTGACATTGAAACGACGTCAATCTTAAGTCATTTTAAAGTCAGTCCTGAATTGGTATTTAGAGGACTTAAAGCTTACGTCACTTTAAAGACATATTTGGACGTCATTGATAAGTTCTAATGTTGACCTTGAAAGGACGTCAATCTCAAGTCATTTTAAAGTCAGTCCTTAATTGGTATTTAGAGGACTTACGGCTTACGTCACTTTAAAGACATATTTGGACGTCAATGGTAAGATCTATTGTTGACCTTGAAAGGACGTCAATCTCAAGTCATTTTAAAGTTAGTCCTTAATTGGTCTTTAGAGGACTTACGGCATACGTCACTTTAAAGACATATTTGGACGTCAATGGTAAGTTCTATTGTTGACCTTGAAAGGCCGTCAATCTCAAGTCATTTTAAAGACAGTCCTTAATTGGTCTTTAGAGGACTTACAGCTTACGTCACTTTAAGGACATAATTTGACGTTAGTGAGAGGGTTTAATGTTGACCTTGAAAGGACGTCAATCTCAAGTCATTTTAAAGACAGTCCTTAATTGGTATTTAGAGGACTTACAGCTTACGTCACTTTAAGGACATAATTTGACGTTAGTGACAGGGTCTATTGTTGACCTTGAAAGGACGTCAATCTCAAGTCATTTTAAAGTCAGTCCTTAATTGGTTTTTAGAGGACTTACGGCATACGTCACTTTAAAGACATATTTGGACGTCAATGGTAAGTTCTATTGTTGACCTTGAAAGGCCGTCAATCTCAAGTCATTTTAAAGACAGTCCTTAATTGGTCTTTAGAGGACTTACAGCTTCCGTCACTTTAAGGACATAATTTGACGTTAGTGACAGGGTTTAATGTTGACCTTTAAAGGACGTCAATCTCAAGTCATTTTAAAGACAGTCCTTAATTGGTATTTAGAGGACTTACAGCTTACGTCACTTTAAGGACATAATTTGACGTTAGTGACAGGGTCTATTGTTGACCTTGAAAGGACGTCAATCTCAAGTCATTTTAAAGTCAGTCCTTAATTGGTCTTTACAGGACTTACAGCTTACATCACTTTAAGGACATAATTTGACGTCAGTGACAGGTTCTAATGTTGACCTTGAAACGACGTCAATCTTAAGTCATTTTAAAGTCAGTCCTGAATTGGTATTTAAAGGACTTAAAGCTTACGTCACTTTAAAGACATTTTTGAACGTCATTGATAAGTTCTAATCTTGACCTTGAAAGGACGTCAATCTCAAGTCATTTTAAAGTCAGTCCTGAATTGGTATTTAGAGGACTTACGGCTTACGTCACTTTAAAGACATATTTGGACGTCAGTGGTAAGATCTATTGTTGACCTTGAAAGGACGTCAATCTCAAGTCATTTTAAAGTCAGTCCTTAATTGGTCTTTAGAGGACTTACGGCATACGTCACTTTAAAGACATATTTGGACGTCAATGGTAAGTTCTATTGTTGACCTTGAAAGGACGTCAATCTCAAGTCATTTTAAAGACAGTCCTTAATTGGTCTTTAGAGGACTTACAGCTTACATCACTTTAAGGACATAATTTGACGTCAGTGACAGGTTCTAATGTTGACCTTGAAAGGACGTCAATCTCAAGTCATTTTAAAGTCAGTCCTGAATTGGTATTTAGAGTACTTAAAGCTTACGTCACTTTAAATACATATTTGGACGTCAATGGTAAGTTCTATTGTTGACCTTGAAAGGACGTCAATCTCAAGTCATTTTAAAATCAGTACTTAATTGGTATTTACAGGACTTACGGCTTACGTCACTTTAAAGACATATTTGGACGTCAATGGTAAGATCTATTGTAAACCTTGAAAGGACGTCAATCTCAAGTCATTTTAAAGTCAGTCCTTAATTGGTCTTTAGAGGACTTACGGCATACGTCACTTTAAGGACATATTTGGACGTCAATGATAAGTTCTAATGTTGACTTTGAAAGGACGTCAATCTCAAGTCATTTTAAAGACAGTCCTTAATTGGTCTTTAGAGGACTTACAGCTTACGTCACTTTAAGGACATGTTTTGACGTTAGTGACAGGGTCTAATGATGACCTTGAAAGGACGTCAATCTCAAGTCATTTTAAAGTCAGTCCTGAATTGGTATTTAGAGTACTTAAAGCTTACGTCACTTTAAAGACATATTTGGACGTCAATGGTAAGTTCTATTGTTGGCCTTGAAAGGACGTCAATCTCAAGTCATTTTAAAGTCAGTACTTAATTGGTATTTACAGGACTTACGGCGTACGTCACTTTAAAGACATATTTGGACGTCAATGGTAAGATCTATTGTTCACCTTGAAAGGACGTCAATCTCAAGTCATTTTAAAGTCAGTCCTTAATTGGTCTTTAGAGGACTTACGGCATACGTCACTTTAAAGACGTATTTGGACGTCAATGATAAGTTCTAATGTTGACTTTGAAAGGACGTCAATGTCAAGTCATTTTAAAGACAGTCCTTAATTGGTCTTTAGAGGACTTACAGCTTACGTCACTTTAAGGACATGTTTTGACGTTAGTGACAGGGTCTAATGTTGACCTTGAAAGGACGTCAATCTCAAGTCATTTTATAGTCAGTCCTGAATTGGTATTTAGAGTACTTAAAGCTTACGTCACTTTAAAGACGTCACTTTGCATTTGGACGTCAATGATAAGTTCTAATGTTGACTTTGAAACGACGTCAATCTCAAGTCATTTTAAAGTCAGTCCTTAATTGGTCTTTACAGGACTTACGGCGTACGTCACTTTAAAGACATATTTGGACGTCAATGATAAGTTCTAATGATGACCTTGAAACGACGTCGATCATAAGTCATTTTAAAGTCAGTCCTGAATTGGTCTTTGGAGGACTTAAAGCTTACGTCACTTTGAAGACACATTTGGACGTCAATGATAAGTTCTAATGTTGACCTTCAAACAACGTCGCTCTGTAGTCATTTCAAAGTTAGTACTTAATTGCCCTTTAAAGGACTTACAGGTTACGTCACTTTAAAGAATAATTTGGACGGCAATGATAAGTTATGATAAGCCAACGGCTTTTAATTTTTTGTGCGTTCATGTCTTTTAATTTTGACTTTCTCATGACGGCGTCCTAATTGGTCAAATGCATCCCATAAAAAAAAATCCATGTAAAAAAGAGGCCAAGCCTCGAAACTCTTACACCGTAAAAAGTTGTGAGATATTTCGTAGAGCCAAGTCTCAGGCATTCTTATTAATCTTTATTTGCTTGCTAAATAAATTTCTGCAACGTGGCAATCACACAACTTAACTGTATTTATAGATTTTTGCATACTTACCTAAAATTATGTAGTATTGTGTGATTGCCAAGTCACAAGAAATTCACTCCTAATTTAACGTAAACAAAAGATGCGGCCGTTTTATGCCGCAAAAACATATTTTGACACTGTCAAGGGAATACTTTTCGTTGACCTAGCCTAACTATGAAAGTAATTCAGTAAGTGTCATGTTACTTCAGTAAGCCTTTTTAAAATGAGAACCAAACTAAGTTTGTATGAAGAACTGAGCGTTCAGACCACTCTTAAATTGAGACGTATGTTTGCACTATAAATCTACAATAGTACATAATACATTACGAAATACATTAACAGAAGGCAAGGTGTATAGTCTGATTTATTATTAAGTCAAGTGACAGCAAGACGGTATGATAATTTCTGGGAGCGAAACAGAGTCAAGTATATGTTTCTCTGTGTTGGTTTCTGTAGCGGATTGTATTTCTATTAAATAATAATGCTGGTCTTCGTAGATACACTGAATTTATTATTGTCTTATAATGAATACCCAATACATACAATTGGAGATCACATTTATTAAAGTAGTACGTCCGTCTCGTAGGGCGGATATTAGCGGAGGCCACAGACTATATTATACCAAACAGTATGAGTTTCTAGATTACAACACTAGTTGTGTGAACGGCATGGGTGCCAACATAACTACAATTTAATATTTTAATGCTGGCAGTGGTGCCAACATGTTGGGGGCGGCAGGAATGATATAACATAACTGTCATTTAAGAATATAAAACTTATACTTGCATTAGTTAAAATTAGTAATTACAGTTACATTAATATAAACCTTAAGCTAAGGAAATAAAATTACAATTAGCATACAGCTAATGTTACAGCATAAAGAACATAAGCGATATACTTAGTCACATTTAAACGTCTTACATATTATTTATCACATTGTTTTCTTACATATTATTTAATCATCATCTAAGGGGAGCAAGCTTACTTTAGTGATGGAGCGTGTGTGACTATTACCATTAGATGACTTGACTTCAACCGCCTTCACTAAACCATCATGCCCCGGGTAGGTTTTTTCTGTTCTATATCTACATAATTAATGAGATTAATGAGTCACCTAATGTATCCTTAACTTTATCAAGAGGCAACTTAACTTGCAGTCCAACTACAAGCAGCAGTGCAACTTGAAACTGATTGTTCTCCAACTGAACAGTCCTTTTAAATATATCCTCGCAGAGATCTTGCTCTGAAGACCTTTCATTAAAAGTTTGAGGGACACTCAGTCTGCCAGAACTGTGCCAGGGATTCGGAGAGCACAGAATCACAAGAAGTAGTACATTTTAAAGATACCTTGTTGCACACTTTGGAGAGTTTGTGTGTAGGGATGCTACCCCCGATGACCAAATTGTGTATTCACTATGCTTGGCTGTAGTGACGGCTCAGGCTGTTGCTGCGCTGCATCCCGCTGTAGTACCGTTGCATCCTGGCGCTGCAGACTGCCAGGCTGGATCGTCGGCTGCGGCCGCTCGGTGCTCGAAGGCTGCACAGTCGGCTCCATCGGCAGGAATGACTGAAAAAATACATCAGCACCCATTAACAATTGAATTTTACTTGGTATGTTAAGCCAGTTTGATGCCAGGTGGAATTTTTAAATTGGTCAAGTCAAGCTTGTTTTGGGGTAGTCTGCAGGTTATATCTTCAACCATATAGTAGGAAATCTTAGGGCCCGTTTTCTAAGGGGACCTTGCATTTTTGAGACAAAGGAAACCGCTTGGAACAGGTGTTGCGCGCCTCACTCTAAGCTTTATATCTGCATACATCTAGCAACTATATCAAGTTTGGTGTCTTTTTCGTATAATTCGAGGATGAAGAATTCATTTTTGTGACTACATTTTCACTCACCCATACAAAAAATATAAAAAATTAAAAAAAAAACTTTATTGTTTATTTTTCGAAAATCTTCTACAGAATTAAATGTATGTATGTATGTAAGCACTTTATTGTACACAATAACAGGTTAAAGAATATACATGTCACACAATAGATCAAAGTACAAAGGCGAACTTATCCCTATAAGGGATCTCTTCCAGCTAACCTTTGAGCAATTGAGACTAACTATTAAAACTATTAGGATTATCTCTAGAAAAAAAAATACCTGTGAATAGCCCAGTTATCCTAGTATATAAAATAATAAACTTGTTAACCGTTTATGCCTTATAATTGTATTATAAAAAAAAGTTTTGTGTCGCACCGTGGGCCGTGCTGAAGTCTGTATTTAGTTGAATGCGTAGGCATTTAGTTTAAGCACGCATTCACTTTAAAACTTTATTCTATGCGAGTGTTGGCATCTTTTTTACATGTAATGTTTTTTTATGGGATCTCACTTCTTCTTGTAGGTTAATGTGTTATTAATACATACAAATTATGAATGCAGGACAGTCCCGTTCTTTCTTTTTCGTCCCATTCACTGCAAATGTAACTTGGTAATCCTATATATTTTTATGGGATAACAAAGTTATTTATGCAGTTGGTGTATCTAGAAAACTGGACCGAAATTGCAAAATATTTTAGTATTTCCTTGATTTATACACTAAATACTAGTGTAGAATAATGTTTTAAAGTGAATGCGTGCTTAAACTAATTGCCTACGCATTAAACTAAATACCGACTTCAGCAAGGCCCACGGTGCGACACAAAACATTTTTTTTTATTACAATTATAAGGCATAAATGGTTGACAAGTTTATTATTTTATATAGTAAGATAACTGGGCTATTCACAGTTATTTTTTTTTCTAGAGCTAATCTTAATAGTTTTAATTCTGTAGAGGATTTTCGAAAAAAAAAGGTAAAGATTTTTTTGAATTTAGAATTTTACGTATTTTTTGTATGGGTGAGTGAAAATTTAGTCACAAAAATGAATTCTTCATTCTCGAATTATACGAAAAAGACACCAAACTTGATATAGTTGCTAGATGTATGCAGATGTAAAGCTTAGAGTGAAGCTTGCCGGAGGCACTTCCCCCCCAGCCCCCCCGCCCCTGCCCACCTGCTGGGGGGAACCTCGTGGCAACCGGGCTAAATCAGCTCAGTTCACCCCCAGAAACACCTGTTCCAAACGGTTTGCTCTCAAAAATGCAAGGTGATGACCCTAAGATCTCCTACTAATATGGCAGTTAGTTTTTACTTTATATTGTGTTACTAATGATTGTATTTCTATAGGCACACAATATTTAACATAACTTTTAGCATTGGTTAGGCCTATTATATTTGCGTTTGCAGTGGCAGGTGTCAGGTTAAGTAGCTGCACCGCTCTCTGAGATATAAAGCTCAGCTGAGACCTGCTGTCAAGGAGCGCCTAGAGATGCACTTCTCTGCCATCCCTAGCTAGCACTCTCACCTTTGCTGTTGGAAGAAGCACATCATTATTATTATTGCCTGCTGCTCACGCAGCAGGTGATGCAGCAACCTATTCTGTGTCAGCAATATGTGCCGTAGTCAGAGCTGGTGCAGTTGGAAGCACAGTTGCTGGTGTCACATTTGCACTTTCCCTTGTGTGTACCCAAGCATGTTGTACACAAGCTCTTCACATTAACAAACTTTAATCACTCATGGGTTGGTATTAACTTAAATTTAATACAAGCAAATAATTTATGGTCATTCAACTTACAGTATAAATTCACATTGTTGTGGCTGGCTGGTTACATACGCCGCCAACTTGTTGTAGGCTGCTGGCTGGCGATGCTGGCCCGATGCTGTTGGAGGCTGCAGCCTCTCAGGCTCAGCACTTTCCATAGCTAGCGCCCTCTTCTCCAGGTAGCCGAGTAGTTCATCCACCGAAGCCTCCTCGCTGGCGTCTCGCTCAAGGTGATAGTGATACGGCCCGAGCAGTGTACGCATCTAATTTTCGAGAGAGCACACACTATAATATAGCATCCCATGCTCATTTACTGTTCTGAACTTATTACTGTACCTATCATAGAATTGATTCATCAATTTAATTGCCTGTTTGTAACTATCGCCTGTGAGTGGCAGGTTTTTGATGAGATCCAGTGGGAGAACCACTTCAGGTAAGACCTCAAATAGCTTTGAAGGTCGTCAAGTGAATTATTATCATTGATCATGGACCTAAACAAGTTTATGAACGGAACATAATCACTTATATAACGTACCATTACTGATATCTCAATGTTGGATTGAAAGAGTTATGTTCATCTTGTCACCATCTCTCATAATATTACAAGATTGCACTTATTATCTTATTTATTTACACAATGACTTAAACTACAAGACACACAAGACACTAGCAAAGAGAATATAACCACTAGTTTACTTCCGTGTCAGTGTTGCCAGCAGTGGAATTTGATTCGATGCGATTTGAGCCTTGAGAAGATCCGAAAATAGTCGCGAGGGGATCCTTTGCGGATGCAAAGTACATTTTCATAATTTCTCGATATATTAGTGTTTAAAAGATATTAAGTAAGTATGCCCTTACTAGCTGAAATCTGCCATGAAAAGACGTTTTAGAAGATAAACAATTTAGCTCTATTCACTCACCCACCACGTCTATCATGACATGAGACGGCTGCGACATTCTCTCAATGTTTCTCGCACTATACTTACCTCTCTTTCTAAGTGTTCCAGTAAGAGTGAGATGGATAGTGCGAGAAAAATCGAGAGAGATCGCGCGCCGCGCCGTCTCGTGATAATCGTGCTGGTTGCATGAACATTACGAGTATATTACAAAACATATTGCAGATTACAATAAATAACATTTCACAAGGCGTATTTTTGATCATAACTCTATATAGTCTTAGCATTCCTATTTGCGTCATTTGACAGCTGTCATCCTAGTACAAATTATACCAAATTTGACGTTTATTGTACTGGGATGACAGCTCTGTCATAATGCACATAGGAATGCTAATACTATAGCATCTTCAGCCAGAGTATAGCAAAGGAGGGGCGATTTAAGGACTCAATATTTCTGAGCTTTTTTTTTTGGGTTTTTACTAGTTTTTTGATAAAAACTTTGAAGAATACATAAGCATGTTTTATTGATATATTTTTGTAATTAACTTGACCGTTGGCCAACTAGAGCGGTTCAAAGTTCATTATTGGGTGGAGCAATCAGGGACATTTCAGCACTTTTAATTTTTTGCCAAAGTGGTGTCATACTAACACCTATTTTAAATGATTAAATGTTATGTGATGTTAAATGATCTAGCTTGCTAACTTTTCTCGAAAGATTTTTTTCCGCTCTTATTAAAAAAAAAATAACCACGAAGAAGCCATCTGCATCTTCTAACCCATCCGCCATCCGAGTCGGTTCACGAACCCAAATTTTTTAAGCCCCAGAACCGTTTAAATGACTGACATTTGAACCCAAATATCTCGGTAAATATCGAACTGAGAGAAAAAGTTGAATGAATAAAACATGCTTATTTTCATGCATTTTTTTCGATAAGAAAAGAAAGTTTAAAAAAAAAAATTTTTTTCTAAGTTTAAGAACCCCCCTCCCCCCCCCGTCAGGATCCGTACAAAATCCGCCAGAGGTCTGAATTATCCGAAATCGGACCAAAAGATCCGCACCGGCAACACTGTTCCGTGTAGACGCCAAACTCGCAAAACACGCTTCAGTAAAATGCCGGTTCAGTGTTGCCAGCACTGGAATTCGATTCGATTTCGATGTGATCTGAGCCTTGAAAAGATCCGAAAAAAGTCACGAGGTTCCGCAAAGTACATTTTATTCTTTATTCTTTATTATATTGTAGTCATGTTCATAGTACATTGAGGTGTTACAAGCATAATAGATGGTAGGTACATGACACCCTGTAAAGGGCACTCAATATTTGTTGATCTTAAATCTAGATTCATATAATTAACTTTAAAATTAATTAATATATATTATTTTCATAATTTCTCGATATATTACATTAGTGTTTCAAAGATATTAAGTAGGTATGTCCTCCTTACTACCTTAAATCAACAACCAACAATCAATCAACCATGAAAAGACGTTTTAAAAGATAAACAATTTAGCTCTTTATTCACTCACCCAGCACGTCTATCATGAGACGGCCGCGACATACTTTCGATTTTTCTCGCACCTCTTTTTTTAAGTGTTCTAATAAGAGAGATATGGATAGTGCGATAAAAATCGAGAGAGCTGGCGCGCCGCGCCGTTTCGTGATATGAGTGCTGGCTGCATGAAGATTATTGTAGATTACAATAAATAACATTTCACCAGGCGTATTTTTGATCATGACTCTATAGTATCTTCGGTCAGAGTATAGCAAAGGGGGGGCAATTTTAGGACTAACAAAATTTACGAGTTTTTTTTTCCGTTTTTACCAGTTTTTTATAAGAACTTGAAAGAATGCATACATTTTTTTTTTATTAACTTGACCGTTTACGAACTAGAGCGGTTCAAAGTTCATTATTGGGTGGAGCAATCAGGGACATTTCAGAACTTAGTATTTTTTTTTGCTAAAATGGTGTCATAACACCTATGATTGAAATAACTAATGATTGTTACGTATAGAATACGTCAAAATAAACATCTTTTACTTGAAAAACTTTTCTCTAAAGAAGTTTTTCCGCTGTTTTATTAAAAGAAAATAACCACGAACGCTCCCGCCGCCATCTTCTAACCTATCCGCCATCCGAGTCGGTTTTTTTTTTATGATATAGGAGGCAAACGAGCAGACAGATCACCTGATGGTAAGCGATTACCGCCGCCCATGGACACTTGAAGCACCAGGGGTGTTGTGAGTGCGTTGCCGGCCTTTAAGATGGGAGTACGCTCACGATACCGATTTTTTTTCAGTCCTAGAACTGTTTAAAATATCTCGGTAAATATATATCTGAAAAAAAAAGTTTTACTAATGAAACATGCTTATTTTTACGCATTTTTACGATAAGAAAAGAAAATAAAAAAATATATATCAAAAATTTTCTAAGTCTCAAAAACCGGCCCGGCCCCGTTTCCTGCCTAAATCTTTAAAAAATATATTTATCACTATAAAGAATAACGTTATCACTATAATAACACTTAGCATCATTTCATAACACATAATGCACTGTCATAAACAAGTATTCAGATGAATAAAAATAAATATAACCATTTTTATGTTAAAAATAAAATATGCTGTATAAACGTGATGGCAAAAGTTGTTATGATATACTCGTATATGACTTTTTTATTATTCGAGCAATATGCTTAATACAATTTTGATAATAGTTTTTTTTCTAATTCGAATTAAACTTCTGTTTCGAAAGTAAAATACATGAACTTATACAAAGTGTTTAATGATGATTGACCCACCCTTAAAATTATTGAAACAGTTGAAATGTATTGTTGTAAGAAAAAAGAACAAAAAAGAATAATGGGGTATACAGATTATGTGATTTTACCCCAATCTGTCAGTACAACATGACGAAGTCATAATTGGGTGTAGCGTACAGAAGTAACAATCCGACCACATGTGCACACAATTAGTCAGGACAACTCGTTTGACAGTTGGATCAGCAGTGCAACATGCCTCCACACGATACCAATTAGTCAGCTTCTGATGAATTGGGGCTGACAAATCATGCCATGTATACACCCCATAAAACTGAACCACTACATAGGTACCATCAAGATCCACAGCGCAGGTTTCGTCATTCCACAGATAATGCATCCACCACAGGTTTCGTCAGTAAAATATAAATACAACACACGATCCGCCTACATAATTATGTTAATTAAATAGAAATGGATGGAGGAGGCACCAACTTGGTGAACTTGGTGTCATGCAGAAATACGTTCATGAGCTTTCGCGCAGCCGAAGAGATTAACGTGTATGCATGATGAACCGAGTTTTGAGCTCTCGAATAAATAATAATTTAGTGAAATTTGAAACCATGAAACCAATTTCTAAATAAAATCGATTATTGCTCCGGACTAATCGATTTCTATTCTCTTAATAGAAAATATTCTGTTTTTTTTTGTACACGTATACAATGAAACAGCCTAACGTTCTTAATTAATTTATTCTATCACGGTATTTCTAGAATCCATACTAATATTATAAATGCGAAAGTGTGTCTGTCTGTCTGTCTGTCTGTCTGTTACCTCTTCACGCTTAAACCGCTGAACCGATTGCGATAAAATTTGGTATGGAGATAGTTTGAATCCCGGGGAAGGACATAGGATAGTTTTCATCCTGGAAATCACCCCCTAAAGGGATGAAATGGGGGTTGAACTTTGTATGGAGCTGCGATATAAACGATTTCCACGCGGACGGAGTCGCGGGCAGAAGCTAGTGAGTTTATAAAGTAAGGAAATATATGTGACCAATGTGTCCGTTCGATTATTTTCATCAGAAATCGACCGCTCCAAACTTCAAAATCGGTTATGTAATGTTACTTAACGATGGACTGACGGTGGCAACACTGCCTTCTTTCCTTTCTTTTGTCTTTTCGTTCGCGCTGCTAACGGAGTTAAGTTTCAAGCTGTAAAAAGATACAATTAATGTATCAAATCGTGCAGTTTTCCCCTGAAGACGGGGGCACAATATCCATCGTGCATGAAAAATGGATAACACCAAGAAAAACTGAGGTATTATTCTTTTATTATACTTATATCGGTGGCGTCATCAATGACCGTTATGAGTCTGCTGGCGCCATGACATGGCATGTTTTCGTTTCTGGGTTGCAAAGAGAATATAACCACTACGGGGTTGTTTGGTTTGTTATGGCGTGTGCGTGTGCCGCTAAATGCAATAATGCCATGCTTACCTACCTTTATTTAATTCACGCAGTCCTTTATAATGCTTAACCATTGGTTTAACCTGACTTGTTGATCACGTTTTTTTACAAGCTTTTATTTAACTTTCAATGTTTGTTTCGTTTGTTCGGGTCAAATCTTGCAAGCTAGACTTGAACCACTTCCCGGTGTCTGATTTAGCTGAAATTTGGTACACCTACGCGTAACTTCGGTGACAATCAGCATAAAACCATTCAAAATATTTTTTAATAGAAACATGTGTATTATGTAGGTGTACTGGCCGCCTGTAAGGGACACACGAGCATTTGATAAATTGCTTTGTAAAAATCGCCCGCCGGATCCGACATGGCAAACGTATCATATACAGAGAACTTTCTACGAAACTGGTAAGTTTTATGTTGTAGCATAGCTACAAATACAACTCAAGTATCCGAATCCACATGAGGGTTAGCGTGAGGCAAAGGCGATGTTGTTTTAGCCTTGCATTTGGTATCCATATTTGAGATATTGCATATCATGCGCACGGACCTACACTTAGGCAAATGGCAGGCTTAAACGATGTACTTACATACATGTAAAAGGCTAAATAATGATTGTTCCTAAATTCACTTTCACACCTATGCTGCATTAATATCATCCGATGACGATGACCATGATGAAAGTGGCTTAAATCATCCTCCGCCGCTTAAAAAACAGTTCTCTGAATGTAGGTAATTTTGATTTATTGTTTTTATTTAAACTAAACAACTTCACACAACTACCAAGAGTCGTATAATATTATGATTTTATCTTTTACCTTCTTCGACAGGTTTGATTTGCTTTACCTGTCTAAAAACTTTACCTGTGGGTTCTTTTGTTTGCAGATATTAACTTGTCTTTTGATGACCAACCCGGCTCAAGCGTTTCTCAACAGGTTGTCCATACCACACCAACAAAACAGGCTGCTGGTAACTTAAATAAGTTATTTCTATACATTACACAATTTCCTAAGTAGGACTAGAGATTAATACTACCATATCTATCCATCTGGGGCCCGTTTCATGAAACAACAAGTTACAAATTACAAGCGGAAGTCTCTTTCTATCAAAAGGTATTGAAAAGAGACTTCCGCTTGTAATCTGTAACTTGTAGCTTCATGAAACGGGCCCCTGCACTTGTAAGATGACATACCATTTTATCACTTGCAGCTCAGTGTGTCCATCTTACTAATGAATGTGACACACAGCGACAAAGTAGAAAAAGCCACACCTGCTACACTAGCTTGTTAACTGTACTTTATTTTTTGTCGGGGGGTTTTTTAAATTTTAAATTTTACTTTTTTATTAAATTATTTTTCTCCTAAACAGCTAACTTTTCGTTTCTATAGTGGTTTGATTTCTTGCAGGTGCAGACGAGGAGCTTACCCAGAATCCTGGTAAAAACAAAGTATTTTTTTTTTTCAACATTGATTGCCTATGAGTTAACAGCATTCACAATAACATTTTTTTACAGGGTTTGAAGACAAAATTGTATCTCTCCTCTGCCAGATTAAGAAACAGAATCACGAAATATTGGCAATATTGAAGGAAAAAGAGTGTGAAGGAAATCTAAATAATGATTTTAAATTTCCTTTAAAGTCCTCGACAGACTTAATCGCGTTGGAATTGTTGTTAAAAGACCAAGATAAGAAAAACAATTTGGTAAGTTGTATGTCATTTTAAATTTTACAATAAGTATATTTATACATTAAGTTTAAATATTACATTGATTTAAACTTAATGTATTTTACGTCACACTTGGCCAAATTTCGAGTTTTACTGCACGCTGCGCGTACGGTAAAACTCGCATTGTGGCCAGATGAAGACGTAAAATTGTGTACTCACCACGGGCGGTGAATTCGTGAATGGCCCAGATCGCAGGTGTTTGTGGCCCAAACCGAAGGTGGGGCTAGGTACGTAATGTACTATTAAAGTACTATTTCATTATACTTTATATCAAATAGCTTTAGATTAAGAAAACAGATAATTTAAATTTTTAAGCTTTCAATTGGGATTCCCATAAAAAAAAAGTAGGTACATCATTCATAGGATTTTATGTTTACAGGTTGAATACTTGAGAAGAATTGGAGGGCGGGACTTGTCATTTAAAGTCTCAAGAGTTCTGAAATTCCTTGTAACTGATGGTTTTGCTACGGAATTCAACTTTTATGGAAAACGCACAAATAAAAAACCTTTTTCGCAACTTCTGCTTTGTGCTGTTGTCATTGGTATGTACAATTTCTCATTTATATATTAAAAACTATGCACTAGATCTTTAGCCTATATCTTTAGCTAGGCTTTGCCACACCAAAAGCAGGCGCGGTTGGGCTCACGAGAACCTCTCTGTGTTTTTCTTGTCATTCGATTATGTAGACGTTTTGCAACCGAGATTTTATAAATATCAGGCTACATGCATATTGTCATTTTATTTTATATCGCATCTTTCTGCAAGAAATAACTTTACATGCTTTGACATACAGTCGTAATTTGAACAAAGATGTTTGCCGCTTCTTGAAAAGAGTATTACTCGTAACTTGTCATTGGATATCGCGCTCTCACGTTTTATATAACGTGCGTTTGACAGGTAATAAATAAGTCAAAATTGCCAGCTGGACCTAACGTTGCGTTTCTAAGGCCTAATATTCATAAGACGCCGTTGAATTATTTGACAGCTAGTCCCTAATGTAATTCATATGTGTGACCTGATGCAAATTAGACCTTTTTAACCCCCGACACATAGAGAGGGGTGTTATAAGTTAAACGTGTCTGTGTATCTGTCTGTGGTATCATAGCTCCCAAACGGATGGATCGATTTGAATGCGGTTTTTTTGTATCCTAGATAATTTGAACCCGAGTGTTCTTAGCCATGTTTCATGAAAATCTGTTCAGCCGTTTGAAGATCATCAGCTCTTTAATAGTTGATGAGGGGATCTGACTACCTTCCGTATGTCCGATCGATTCGAAATTTGGTACCCTGTTACTTCAATGATATGGAAAGTATATGGTAAGGTGACCATGGACTGATCATCCGTTTGAAAAATGATTTTCTGAAAAAAGTGCGAATGTCCTCTTTTCGAGCCATCCAGCCCACCGTGTGCCGGCAGCATCTTGTAATGTGACGTCACACACCGTTTGCGTTTTCTATCTCTAACAAGCAATATTAAAACGGTTGTAGCTTCGTAATTCTTTGAGATATCTGAATGGGATTTTCGTCACTAGGCATATTATTTTGGAGTTATAATAATTTTCGAGTCTACACACGAATTTTTGCCTGCGAAGTTGGACATTTTTATATTCAAAAACGTGAACACAATTTTTTATTTATTTACAGAAGCTATTAAGGTCTCAACTCCAACAACCACGGAGAAGAACGTCGAAGACTGCATAAAAGTTTGGTTAAAGCACGCCCCCGAAAGGGAAAAGAAGCGATTAATTCGCACTAAAGATGTCTGAAAGGAAACGGAACACACGACTTGAGGTTGGTCGGCGTCAAATGCTGCGAAGGCTTAAAGAGGACAACAGACACCGGGAAGTGGTTCAAGTCAAGAAGTAAGTTGTATTCATTGATGACGCCACCGATATAAGTATAATAAAAGAATAATACCTCAGTTTTTCTTGGTGTTATCCATTTTTCATGCACGATGGATATTGTGCCCCCGTCTTCAGGGGAAAACTGCACGATTTGATACATTAATTGTATCGTTTTATAGCTTGAAACTTAACTCCGTTAGCAGCGCGAACGAAAAGACAAAAGAAAAGAAAGAAGGCACGAGGCAGTGTTGAGAGTATTTCAAAGAACTATGTAATTATACTTTATATCTGATGGCTTTAGATTAAGAAATCATATAATTTAAATTTTTAAGCTTTAAATTGGGATTCCCATAAAAAAAGTAGGTACATCATTCATAGGATTTTATGTTTACAGGTTGAATACTTGAGAAAAATTGGAGGGCGGGACTTGTCATTTAAGTCTCAAGAATTCTGAAAGGCTATAGCCGTGTAAGGGAACAAAATATGCCCCTGACGGTATCAGCCAATTAGTATATCGTATCCATTGGTCATATTGCTAGTTATTATTCGGCCAAGTATTATGTCATAATTATTGACAGTTTCCTAGAAATGTCACTTAAAAGTTTTTTTTACTTTCCTAAATATCTTCAAAACTACTGGTCCGATTCTTTTGTGATTAAAATATGTTGTTAATGGCTTGAAGAGGTATATATTTGCAGAAAACTAGACATCTCCATGTCAACATTAACTTGGTTATTTTTGATGTGAAACATTTCAAACTTCTTTTTTTGACACTTCGGTGTCTGCGACACCCGCCATTTTTTCAAGACTGATGTGACATCTCTTTTCGTATTAAAATATAATTATTTCAAATCAATCGGCTTGGAGCAACATGGTGATTTTTTTCAATAAACTGTAGGTGTTTAATCATATGAGCATAATTGAAAGAGGTTCGAATAAAAATATGATTGGTAGACTATTAAAAAAGGTTTGTTGCCTGTACGCGTGACGAATTAATGCTGGCTGGTTATGACATTACGCTGAAAGCTCTTTTTTTTTACAAAGTCATCAGCATCGTTTGTCTTTTTTTATTTGTAATTAGATATGCAAATGCTACGTAAAGATTCGTAGTTTACGTTTAGAAGTAATTAAGGTGTGTTAGTTGTATATATGTTTTATGCCTAAGAAAGAAAATAAATAAACTATTGTTTTTGTCAATCCGCATGCTGTTTTATTTATTCCATAAATGACTATAGAGATGCTTAAAATTATCCGTAGAATAATAAAGATTTACAAAAAAGATCTATAGAATCATAGTACATTTGTATGGTTGGGTAGTGTCCAAGGCCGGTATACTTATAATTTAAAAAATCACCATGTTGCTCCAAGCCGATTGATTTGAAATAATTATATTTTAATACGAAAAGAGATGTCACATTAGTCTTGAAAAAATGGCGGGTGTCGCTGACACCGAAGTGTCAAAAAAAAAAGTTTGAAATGTTTCACATCAAACATAACCAAGTTAATGTTGACATAGAGATGTCTAGTTTTCTGCAAATATATACCTCTTCAAGCCATTAACAACATATTTTAATCACAAAAGAATCGGATTAGTAGTTTTGAAGATATTTAGGAAAGTAAAAAAAACTTTTAAGTGACATTTCTAGGAAACTGTCAATAATTATGACATAATACTTGGCCGAATAATAACTAGCAATATGACCAATGGATACGATATACTAATTGGCTGATACCGTCAGGGGCATATTTTGTTCCCTTACACGGCTATAGCCTTTCTTTTAACTGATTGTTTTGCTACGGAATTCAACTTTTATGGAAAACGCACAAACATAAAACCTGTTTCGTAACTGCTGCGAAAAGAGGAAGATATGACATGAGCCTTCTTCTATACATGGTCTACTATAGAGGGCAGCGAACCGGTACCTCGATTATGTTTCCCTAAAACACAGCGTGTTATGCCGCTAAAGCACAGTACAGTTTAAAGAATCTCTCAGAAGACAAAAAAAAAATTGAAGCTTGTCGAAGTAACGTCGGACATTCAAACTGATGATGATGAAATTAAATCGGATTCGAGACCGATGCGCCAGAGTACTAAATCGACGAATTCCCTTAGTCGCCTCTTACGACATCCACGAGAAGAGATGGAGTGGCACTATTCTAACCCGGTGACCACACAGGGTGGGAATAACCCTTAAAAATACTAAATGCGAGCGGCCACTCAACATACACACTAAGGTAAACGGGTTTTGAGTTTTGGACCCAATTAACACCCACCCGTATTATGATAAAATTGTAGCGTTATAGTTTCTTATCAACTAAAGGCATTAATCATCTACATATGCGCGTAGCATTGGAAAACAAATAAATGAATTATTCCTTTCGTGAGGAGTTACTATACACTTAGTGATAAAATGCTCTATTGGAATTATATTTAAGTCAGAGAGATTTGAAACAAGATAGACGCTATTAACTCCCGAATCGTATGGGTAAGTATAAAAGGATTCATATGTAATAAATTCTTTACCGTAAATGAAAAAAGACTCTACGTCATTAGATGCGCATTTTAAAATATTGTGTATTTCAACAACTTTGTTTTTATCATAACAATAACAATCTTTTCTGCGATGTTCATACACATACATCGAAAAACCTTTGTAAATCAGCTTTTTGAAGTATTCATAGTTATTGTTACTGGTAGGAACTGGTCCAGAACCGTTATAGTAAAAGACCGAGGCTGTAACATCTACAGAATGTTTTTTTGACATGAAATCATATTCTTCAAGTCGTTTTGCAATTTGTTGCAAAGGCTTATTAGGCGACCTAACCAGACGTTTCAATACATTTAGATAATTTTCAAACGGGAATGCCGAATAATTATCTAAAGCACCATATAAATCAACATCATCACTAATGTGGCATAACATATGCACATTATATATCAAGAATTGTATGCCATAGACAGTTTTGGAATGATTTATAAACATTTTTAACAATTCGTTCGCGAAATTTGTTCCAATTTTTTCAATGTGTTTGGTTGAACAAAGAATGGTTATAGCACAGTGAAATAACATGAAGTTTTTATAAAGAGCACTTGGAAGCACATCTTTCAATACAATTGGTCCAGTATATAAAACAAACGTTCGAAATTCTGTAGCCTTCCAGCGAGCAAGTTCACTTAGTGCTCGTGGGCGTCTATTAAAATCAATTGGTATAAATTTTGCACAGTAAAGTAATTTTTCAGTTATAACATTCACTGAACGACTTGGAAGTCGAACTGATAAGTTACCACCCACCCATATGTTCAACAATTTTCTCATGACTCCCAGACATACAGCATGCATGTAATCAACTGGAAATATTTTTACTAAATCTACTGAAAGATTCAAAAGTGGCGTAACGCCTACGTGATGATCCTCATCAGATTGAGTGCGAAACTGTGCATCTGTTCTTTTATTTGCAGTGATGCTTTTGTAAATGATTCGACCTTGGACATACTCTCCTGGTTCAACACATTTATCACAAGACGAATAGCCACCGTGTGATTTTGTACATTTAATAAAAGCTTTTGCTGGTGCATCACAAACAAAACTGTGCACCTTTACGATATAATGAATTCCTTCAAAATCAAACCCATCCTTAAGAACAGTATCCAGTTCTGTAATAAATGGGTCCAAAAAACTAAATAAAGGTGAAGGCTTTGTGTGTCCACAGAACAAAGTTACTGCAAACGGCTTTGCACCAGTACAATTTTTTATGAATGCTAATATAGGCCATAGCTGTGTGTTGGAACTTTTGAAGAGGGGCAAGCCATCCACATTGAAAGATAAGGTTATTTCTTTTAAATTATTTTTACTCAATAATTTAACTTGTTTTTTTAATTGATTTAGAAGACCTAAATGTAGTATCTCACCAGAGACTAACACAGTAGTATTTAAATGGATTGGGGTTTTCAATAAAGTTCTACTGTCCTTCGGTAAACTAGGACAAAGTGGAGAAATTATTTTTAAAAGGCTGTCAATGGCATTATGTGGGATACTATGTTGCACGGTGGCCCAATACCTTAATTTAGAAGGCAAATCATGGATATTTTCAGATGAAGAATAGTCTACTTCAGGTGGTGGTACTTGATCACAGGAAAACTCTGATTCAACCGCTGGGGTAACGAGGACTTCACTTTCACTAATGCTGTGACTGCTATTTCCATTAGTAGTAACCGATATAGCTGTCAAATCTGATGAAGTTGTTGATATAGATGTCTCAAAACGGTGACTTGATGTAGATGCTATATTATGAAAAGATTTTAATGGGATACATGGATTACAGGTGCTTTTAAGAATTTCATTCAAAATGCTGAAATTTGGTACACCTACGCGTAACTTCGGTGACAATCAGCATAAAACCTTTTAAAATATTTTTTAATAGAAACATGTGTATTATGTAGGTGTACTGGCCGCCTGTAAAGGACGCACGAGCATTTGATAAATTGCTTTGTAAAAATCTCCCGCCGGATCCGAAATGGCAAACGTATCATATACAGAAGAAGGCTCATGTCATATCTTCCTCATTTTGTTGGTTATTTTTAGTAATTCTGATAGTCTTCTGAGAGATTCTTTAAACTGTACTGCGCTTTAGCGCCATTAAACGCTGTTTTATAGGGAAACATAATCGAGGTACCGGTTCGCTGCCCTCTATAGTAGACCATGTATAGAAGAAGGTTCAGGTCATATCTTCCTCATTTTGCAGTTATTTTTAGTAGTTCTGATAGTCTTCTGAGAGATTCTTTAAATTGTACTGTGCTTTAGGCGCCATAAAACGCTTTGTGTTAGGGAAACATAATCGAGGTACCGGTTCGCTGCCCTCTGTAGTAGACAATGTATAGAAGAAGGCTCATGTCATATCTTCCTCATTTTGTTGGTTATTTTTAGTAATTCTGATAGTCTTCTGAGAGATTCTTTAAACTGTACTGCGCTTTAGCGCCATTAAACGCTGTTTTATAAGGAAACATAATCGAGGTACCGGTTCGCTGCCCTCTGTAGTAGACAATGTATAGCAGAAGGCTCATGTCATATCTATATTTAGATTTCCTTCACACTCTTTTTCCTTCAATATTGCCAATATTTCGTGATTCTGTTTCTTAATCTGGCAGAGAAGAGATACAATTTTGTCTTCAAACCCTATAAAATAAAATAAAAAATTGTTGGTTATTTTTAGTAGTTCTGATAGTCTTCTGAGAGATTCTTTAAATTGTACTGTGCTTTAGGCGCCATAAAACGCTTTGTGTTAGGGAAACATAATCGAGGTACCGGTTCGCTGCCCTCTGTAGTAGACAATGTATAGAAGAAGGCTCATGTCATATCTTCCTCATTTTGTTGGTTATTTTTAGTAATTCTGATAGTCTTCTGAGAGATTCTTTAAATTGTACTGTGCTTTAGGCGCCATAAAACGCTTTGTGTTAGGGAAACATAATCGAGGTACCGGGTCGCTGCCCTCTGTAGTAGACCATGTATAGAAGAAGGCTCATGTCATATCTTCCTCATTTTGTTGGTTATTTTTAGTAATTCTGATAGTCTTCTGAGATATTCTTTAAACTGTACTGCGCTTTAGCGCCATTAAACGCTGTTTTATAGGGAAACATAATCGAGGTACCGGTTCGCTGCCCTCTGTAGTAGACAATGTATAGCAGAAGGCTCATGTCATATCTATATTTAGATTTCCTTCACACTCTTTTTCCTTCAATATTGCCAATATTTCGTGATTCTGTTTCTTAATCTGGCAGAGAAGAGATACAATTTTGTCTTCAAACCCTATAAAATAAAATAAAAAATTGTTGGTTATTTTTAGTAATTCTGATAGTCTTCTGAGAGATCCTTTAAACTGTACTGTGCTTTAGCGCCATAAAATGCTGTTTTTTAGAGAAACATAATCGAGGTACCGGTTCGCTGCCCTCTATAGTAGACCATGTATAGAAGAAGGTTCAGGTCATATCTTCCTCATTTTGCAGTTATTTTTAGTAGTTCTGATAGTCTTCTGAGAGATTCTTTAAATTGTACTGTGCTTTAGGCGCCATAAAACGCTTTGTGTTAGGGAAACATAATCGAGGTACCGGTTCGCTGCCCTCTGTAGTAGACAATGTATAGAAGAAGGCTCATGTCATATCTTCCTCATTTTGTTGGTTATTTTTAGTAATTCTGATAGTCTTCTGAGAGATTCTTTAAACTGTACTGCGCTTTAGCGCCATTAAACGCTGTTTTATAGGGAAACATAATCGAGGTACCGGTTCGCTGCCCTCTGTAGTAGACAATGTATAGCAGAAGGCTCATGTCATATCTATATTTAGATTTCCTTCACACTCCTTTTCCTTCAATATTGCCAATATTTCGTGATTCTGTTTCATAATCTGGCAGAGAAGAGATACAATTTTGTCTTCAAACCCTATAAAATAAAATAAAAAAATGTTGGTTATTTTTAGTAGTTCTGATAGTCTTCTGAGAGATTCTTTAAATTGTACTGTGCTTTAGAGCCATAAAACGCTGTTTTTTAGGGAAACATAATCGAGGTCCCGGATCGCTGCCCTCTGTAGTAGACCATGTATAGAAGAAGGCTCATGTCATATCTTCCTCATTTTGCTGGTTATTTTTAGTAATTCTGATAGTCTTCTGAGTAATTCTTTTAACTGTACTGTGCTTTAGGACCATAAAACGCTGTGTTTTAGGGAAACATCATCGAGGTACCGGTTCGCTGCCCTCTATAGTAGACCATGTATAGAAGAAGGCTCATGTCATATCTATATTTAGATTTCCTTCAATATTGCCAATATTTCGTGATTCTGTTTCTTAATCTTGCAGAGAAGAGATACAATTTTGTTTTCAAACCCTATAAAATAAAATGTTAGTGTTATTCCCACCCTGTGTGGTCACCGGGTTAGAATAGTGCCACTCCATCTCTTCTCGCGGATGTCGTAAGAGGCGACTAAGGGAATAATAAAGGCTTCTAGTACTAACAATTTTGTGACGGAAATATGTGTGTATCTCTAGGGGCAAGTCATGTACCTGAGGACATTTCCCCGATTTTGAACTAATTTTGGTGATAAATGAAAAACTGTCGAGATTGTTAAGAATGTTTTTATTTTTTTCATACAACAATTAACCAATCTTTAATCATCACCTACTTCTATCACATCAGCTTCCTAGAAACAAAAGATATAACATATTTTTTAAAAACATCGATTTTGTCCATAGGTACAACTACTGTATTGTACCTATGGACTTTAAGGACGTACCTATGGACGGCACTGTACCTATAGACAGCAATCAACAACAACATTTTAACACAACATATCTTCTAGATTTAATTAATTAACCAGATATATATAATCAATAAATATCCAACAAAGCGTTCGGCATCGCTTAATAGACTTTTTGCTTCTTTGCATTACAGTATTCTTTGTACAACTCTTCAGCAGACTGATCGGAGTCAGACGAGGTTTCAGGTTTAGCCATGTCATCGGAATCATCATTTAACACGTAACACTTTTGACAAATAAAACTGGATTCATCATCAGAATCAATATTGTCTTTGTGTGCCTTTGCAACACACGTTTTATGATATCTTGCCTTACAAATGCTGCATGTAAGTAAAGTCTTTTTGCCATATTTTTTACATATAACACACATTACGTACGATAATTTTTTGTCCTCTAAGATAGAAATTTTTCGGGTATTACTTGTCAGTTTAGGTGTGCTTGAACTAGGTTTTTGTATATCTACTTTCTCTGGTAACTTATTAGGATTTTCGGATTTAACTTTGGTAACTTTGGATTTCTTTTTTGTATTAGCTTTGCTAGTACTCGGTTGTTCCGTTTCTTTATCATTCTGTATTTTCTTACTATTTTTCTTACAGGTATTGTTCTTCTTACTATTTGCTCGGTTCAATTCTTCCATCTGAATTGAGTTCTTTACTGGTGTATCAGTTAATATCCTAGTTTTTCCCGTTTTTCTTCCACGCTGAACTGTTTTTCTCGGCCCTGCTTTTGGAAAAGGTTTTATAAATTCTGGTGTTATCAAATCTGATTCGGATTTTTGTTTTGGATTTTTCTTTGGCGTAACATTAGAATTAGGCGAAACGATCGAAGAGAGTAACGTTTCGTCCATTTTTAAATCCGTGTTATTGTGGTCTGTACTGCTTCTATGATTCGCCTCGACCTTAGATTGATCCGCTGGTCCTTTCTTTGTTACAGTCGTCAGACGTTCTTCTGGATGATCTTCTACAGAATTATGACGTTGCTCCTTGTTCTGCAGTGCACGAAGAAATTGTTCTGCCTTTGAATAGTTGTGTTCGCTTATTATATCCATACTAGTTGCAGCCATTTGCACATCTGAATGTTCATTTCCTTCCTGCAAAGGAGTCGTTTTTTCAGCTGTTAATGTCTCTACTCGTGTTGGGTCCGGGCGGTCAGTAACATATGAACACAAATAATCTTCATCGCTAAATATATCTCTGTTGTATGGATATATTCCTGAAACTTCAAAGCTCTTTATGATATTTTTTGGCGAAAAAGAAATCGGATAAGCTTGGCCTATTAATTCTGCTACCTCATAAATTGTAATGGGCTTTCCAGGATTGTTTAACATCCATCTTTCTGCAGCCTTGTTATACTGACTTTTGAAAGGCCCAAACACGCATCTATCAAGTGGTTGTAAGCGATGTGAGGTATGTGGTGGCAAAGTCAAGAGCACAACACCATTATCTTTCGCTTTGTCAATAATTGCAATCGATATATGTGATTCATGATTGTCCAGTATTAACAAAACTGGGCGTTCCTTGGTTGGTCTTGTAAATTGTATAAAGTGGTCTAACCACATTCGGAAAATTTCTTCAGTAGACCACCCTGATTGATTTGCTGATCCAACTGAACCAGGCGGAGCACCTTTTAACATGTTGTTTTTGAAATGGACTCGCGGAAATATTATCATAGGAGGTACTGCATTTCCAACAGCATTAACACATGCTATCATTGTGTTATTTACACCTCTTTCACCCGAGGTCAATTTGCCCAACTGTCTAATATTTTTTGGGGCTAATACTTTTCCCGGCTTGTGCACAGTAGTGACTCCAGTTTCATCCATATTATAAATTGACTCTGGAGGGAAATTCCACTTTTTTAAACATCGTTCGAGATTGTCAAAAAAGCTGTCAATATTAGTTTTGTTAAAGCTGGTCGCTCTGGCCAAGCTAGTTGCCTCTGGTTTTCGAAGAGATAATTCTGGATGACGCCCCCGAAAATATTTCCACCAACCAAGTCCAGCCATTTTATATTTATGCCAGCTCTCAGGAATGTTTCTTTTTTCTTTTGCTATGGCAAACTCGTAGGCAAGTTTCCGTACTTGTTTTTTATTTAAGCCCATGTGCAAATATGCCGCTTTTCTCAAATAATCGTTGAGTTGTTGCTCCTCGTTATCGTCAAATACCCTCTTTACGTCATTTTTTAAGAGTTCTAAGCGGCACTGGTTGAGATTTACATCCTTATTTAATTTGTGGTACTTGAAAATCGTTGACTTTGAGATTTTGTATTTTTCTGCGGCTTTTCGCATTGAACATCCATTATTTACCTCCCGAACTGCATCAGCTAAAGTTTCGGGGCATATCTTGCCTCTTGTTTGCCCAGTCTTACTACGAGGCACTGAAATAAAACAAAAATATTAAAAATATTTAACCGTCCACAGGTACAGTTGGTAATGTTGTACCTAAGGACAGTCCACAGGTACAGCCATGAAGTTGTCTATAGGTACAAATTCGACACTTTAAAGTTTAAAACGATACTGGTCACATATAAAACTACCGGCGATAAGCAAAAACTTAAGAAAACAATGATCAAACCCTGAAATCTAATATGTGATTACATACGCACTAGTATCTTTCATGGAATTTACAAACAACAAGTTTGAAATATGGGTAAAAACTTACTTTTTGGCATAAAAATCTTTCACAGCCGCAAGAGACACAATTCCGTCCATTTATAAAAATGGCAACTAGTTAATGTTACCATGTGAGAAAAACGCTACTCGGCTGCGTTCACGATATGTGTCTATGGTTTGTCATTTGTTCTAGACCAGCAGTGTCCACAGGTACACTCGTCCACAGGTACATGACTTGCCCCTATATACACAGATGAATTGGAAAAAGCAAAAAAAAAAATTGAAGCTTGTCGAAGTAACGTCGGACATTCAAACTGATGATGATGAAATTAAATCGGATTCGAGACCGATGCGCCAGAGTACTAAATCGAAGAGAAATATCATCAGACGGTGATCATGATGAAAGTGGCTTAAATTATCTTCCGCCGCTAAATCGCCGAGTCGCTTTTTGCTGGTTATTTTTAGTTGTTCTGATAGTTTTCTGAGATTTTTTAATTTGTACTGTGCTTTAACGCCATAAAACGCTTTGTGTTAGGGAAACATAATCGAGGTACCGGTTCGCTGCCCTCTGTAGTAGACCATGTATAGAAGAAGGCTCATGTCATATCTTCCTCATTTTGCTGGTTATTTTTAGTAGTTCTGATAGTCTTCTGAGAGATTCTTTAAACTGTACTGTGCTTTAGCGCCATAAAACGCTGTGTTTTGGGGAAACATAATCGAGGTACCGGTTCGCTGCCCTCTATAGTAGACCATGTATAGAAGAAGGCTCATGTCATATCTTCCTCTTTTTGCAGCAGTTTCGAAATAGGTTTTTTGTTTGTGCGTTTTCCATAAAAGTTGAATTCCGAAGCAAAACAATCAGTTAAAAGAAATTTTAGAATTCTTGAGACTTTAAATGACAAGTCCCGCCATCAAATTTTTCTCAAGTATTCAACCTGTAAACATAAAATCCTATGAATGATGTACCTACTTTTTTTATGGGAATCCCAATTTAAAGCTTAAAAATTTAAATTATGTTTTCTTAATCTAAAGCTATCAGATATAAAGTATAATTACATAAGCCTTTGAAATACTAAGTTTTTATTAATTTAATATTAAAACGTAAAGTATAAATATACTTATTGTAAAATTTTAAATTACATACAACTTACCAAATTGTTTTTCTTTTCTTGGTCTCAACAACATTTCCAACCGGATTAAGTCAGTCGATGACTTTAAAGGAAATTTAAAATCATTATTTAGATTTCCTTCATTCTTTTTCTTTTGTGCTTTAGAACCATAAAACGCTGTGTGTTAGGGAACGAGCGACGTACGTTGTAACCATATTGGTAACAACTTTGTGGTAACAGGGGGGAATAACCCTTTTTTAATATTGTAAAAATTGTTGTGCAGTCCATCCATGTAAACATAAATGATAGTAATAATTTTAGTAGATTTATAATTTAAAATTATGCTCTTGTTTTATTTGTAAAATAAAATAGCACCCTAAACCACTCCTGGTTATTTTTAGTAGTTCTGATAGTCTTCTGAGAGATTGTTTAAACTGTACTGTGCTTTAGCGCCATAAAACGCTGTTTTTTAGGGAAACATAATCGAGGTACCGGTTCGCCGCCCTCTGTAGTAGACCATGTATAGAAGAAGGCTTATGTCATATCTTCCTCATTTTGCTGGTTATTTTTAGTAGTTCTGATAGTCTTCTGAGAGATTGTATTAACCGTTCTGTGCTTTAGACCCATAAAACGCTGTGTGTTAGGACACGAGCGACGTACGTTGTAACCATATTGGTAACAACTTTGTGGTAACAGGGGGGAATAACCCTTTTTTAATATTGTAAAAAATGTTGTGCAGTCCATCCATGTAAATGTCGGCGGCCGATCGTATACTCCGCCAGATCACGAAATTCCTAGGCATATCGTGAAACGCCGCCATTTCATGATTTGGCTAAAGGACATCCGCCATATCGTTCAAAACTTAACGTTTAACGATTTGTCTAATGACGTTTAGGCAGATCATGAAATTCCTAGGCATATCATGAAACGCCGGCATTTCATGATTTGGCCAAGCCAGTGACGTTTAGGCTGATCATGAAATTCCTAGGCATATCATGAAACGCCGGCATATCGTTCAATACTCACCGTTATACGTAAGTAGGGTGTCCAAAATTGAATTAGGTAAATTAAAAAAAATAAGAAGTGCGGACTGATAATCTCCAGCGAGTCGACGCCACCCCGCTGCGCGGGGTGTCTATTTCTGGTCTGAGGGACACAAGTGAACCCTAACCTAACCGACCTAAGACAGAGTTCGCTTATGACAAACCATTTTTGTCCGCCCTGATTATTAGCCCCCAACAAAAACGGCCGCCATCGCATGTGCAGCGCCACCAGTGGCCAAGAAAGAAACTATTTTACGATGTGCCCGGTATAGAGCTAGGAATATCGACGAATGCGTTGCTCTAATCGATCTGCCGTATTGTTTATCAGGCACATCGTGATAAGCCTAGCCGACTTTTAGGCATATCATGAAATGGCGCCGTTTCACGATATGCCTAGGAATTTCGTGATCTGGCGTATTTAACGATCTGCCGCCGACATAAACATAAATGATAGTAATAATTTTAGTAGATTTATAATTTAAAATTATGCTCTTGTTTTATTTGTAAAATAAAATAGCACCCTAAACCACTCCTGGTTATTTTTAGTAGTTCTGATAGTCTTCTGAGAGATTGTTTAAACTGTACTGTGCTTTAGCGCCATAAAACGCTGTTTTTTAGGGAAACATAATCGAGGTACCGGTTCGCCGCCCTCTGTAGTAGACCATGTATAGAAGAAGGCTTATGTCATATCTTCCTCATTTTGCTGGTTATTTTTAGTAGTTCTGATAGTCTTCTGAGAGATTAATTAAACTGTACTGTGCTTTAGCGCCATAAATCGCTGTGTTTTAGGAAAACATAATCGAGGTACCGGTTCGCCGCCCCGCCCTCTGTAGTAGACCATGTATAGAAGAAGGCTTATGATATCTTCCTCATTTTGCTGGTTATTTTTAGTAGTTCTGATAGTCTTCTGAGAGATTGTTTAAACCGTACTGTGCTTTAGAACCATAAATTTATTATTTAAAATTATGCTCTTGTTTTATTTGTAAAATAAAATAGCACCCTAAACCACTCCTTCAGCCGCCACCTGAAGACGTCTCCAGGCCATAACTTCAGACGTCATTGGTGGGTACTAGATACGTCCACGTAAAATGACGTCAATATTACCTTAAAACAACACTACCTGAAGACGTCTTGAGGCTGTTACTTGAGACGTCATTGGTGGGTACTAGATACGTCCACGTAAAATGACGTCAATATTACGTTAAAACAACACTACCTGAAGACGTCTTGAGGCCGTAATTTCAGACGTCATTGGTGGGTACTAGATACGTCCACGTAAAATGACGTCAATATTACGTTAAAACAACACTACCTGAAGACGTCTTGAGGCCGTTATTTGAGACGTCATTGGTGGGTACTAGATACGTCCACGTAAAATGACGTCAATATTACGTTAAAACAACACTACCTGAAGACGTCTTGAGGCCGTTATTTGAGACGTCATTGGTGGGTACTAGATACGTCCACGTAAAATGACGTCAATATTACGTTAAAATAACACTACCTGAAGACGTCTTGAGGCCGTAACTTGAGACGTCATTGGTGGGTACTAGATACGTCCACTTAAAATGACGTCAATATTACGTTAAAACAACACTACCTGAAGACGTCTTGAGGCCGTTATTTGAGACGTCATTGGTGGGTACTAGATACGTCCACGTAAAATGACGTCAATATTACGTTAAAATAACACTACCTGAAGACGTCTTGAGGCCGTAACTTGAGACGTCATTGGCGGGTACTAGATACGTCCACTTAAAATGACGTCAATATTACGTTAAAACAACACAACCTAAAGACGTCTTGAGGCCGTTACTTGAGACGTCATTGGTGGGTACTAGATACGTCCACGTAAAATTACGTCAATATTACGTTAAAACAACCCTACCTGAAGACGTCTTGAGGCCGTTATTTCAGACGTCGTTGGTTGGTTCTAGATACGTCGTCTCATTATTTAATATAGTTTCGAAAATACTTTGAAATGACGTTAAATGATCACCTTCTGAAGACGTTACTGGATTCTCTTAATATGACGTCTGAAAATGACGTCTCAGACCTGCGACATGTGGACGTCCCCTGAAAGATAAAAAGACGTCTCTTTTGACGTCATTTTCGAAATAAATGACTAAGAAAAGACGTCATTGAATACCTTGAAATGACGTTAAATGATCACCTTCTGAAGACGTTACTAGATTCTCTTAATATGACGTCTTAAAATGACGTCTCAGACCTGCGACATGTGGACGTCCCCTGAAAGATAAAAAGACGTCTCTTTTGACGTCATTTTCGTCACAAATGACTAAGAAAAGACGTCATTGAATACCTTGAAATGACGTTAAATGATCACCTTCTGAAGACGTTACTAGATTCTCTTAATATGACGTCTTAAAATGACGTCTCAGACCTGCGACATGTGGACGTCCCCTGAAAGATAAAAAGACGTCTCTTTTGACGTCATTTTCGTCACAAATGACTAAGAAAAGACGTCATTGAATACCTTGAAATGACGTTAAATGATCACCTTCTGAAGACGTTACTAGATTCTCTTAATATGACGTCTTAAAATGACGTCTCAGACCTGCGACATGTGGACGTCCCCTGAAAGATAAAAAGACGTCTCTTTTGACGTCATTTTCGTCACAAATGACTAAGAAAAGACGTCATTGATTCGTCAAAATGCTACTTGGGATCAGATTCAAATTAGCGCTGCCATTTGATTATGACAGCTGCTCATAGAATAGCAAAGTGTTTTAGCGACACCTAAATAAAATTAGGAAGTTTAGAGGCCACTGTAGAATCGGGTCCTATATCGCCCTAGATGAGTAATGTACAGCGGTGCTACCACGAACTTCGAAAGTCGAAGTTCGGGTATTTCCATCTCTATCGCACTCCCTTACTCGAGTGACAGGGATGCATGTATTACGAACTTCGACTTTCGAAGTTCGTGGTAGCGCCGCAGAACCGTTATAAACTTATTACTTTGTACTATAAATATTATAATATAAGATGCGCCTAACAAAATACACACGCAATGTGCGTTAAATAAGCGGGCGCCTACAAATTACGCACTGGCGCTTGTCAAATAATAGGATTCTGATTGTTCATAATTATACCATCACATAGTTATGTTACTTACTGAACAAAGTCTGGATAAAACCCACCCCTGTGTATCAACCCGAACATTCCTAAAGGGAGGGGGAGGGTTTCGTACATATACAAATTAATATACTTTTATCGTTCTGCGGACTGTTCAGTCCAAAACCGTACTTCGTGTCTGAATGTCGTTAACTAAGCTCCTAACTCCTTCTAGAAACAACCGGATTAGTGAAAAGCAGATGCATGTACGCCAAAGTGAAAAAAGCAAACACTAAGTGATTTTTCGAGTGAAGTGAAAGCGGAAAGTGAAGTTATGACGTTGTATGCCCTACCGGCATCCAGTTACATGATACAGGAACAGTGGTTTAAAAGTATTGATTCTGAAACAAGTATGCCTTCGTTAATATTTCGTAACCGGTAAGTAATCTATACAATTACGTATTTTCTACATAATAATTATAACAATCGATATTTTAAAATCGATCGCGGCTAACTTCACTGTGCTACAGCTGATTTTGTGTATGACTGTGACGTAACCAGACGTTCCGTTTCACGTCAATGTTGTGTTATACGGCAGGAAACTACATACATGTAAATAGGCAATTCAGTTTAAATGTGCTCCTTCGTACATATTAAAAAAAATACTAATTTTGATATTACATTTAAGATGATTTACGAGCAGATTATATAAATATTCTAGGTTATGTACCCACGACAATGCACACAAAGATATTTGAACAGTAAATTGTGTAGAAAAATGTGTATTTGTCAAATCACTGTCTTTACTGTTAATAAGAATCGCAAATAAAACTCTATGGAAAGAAACATTTAAGCACCGTACCAAAATCATTGTTTATGGAACGGAACGCAAGTTCTACGAGCGAAACGTCACGTATCCGGCCGCCATTACGGAAAATTATATTATGCTGCCAAATTCAGACAGCTCCTCGCCACGTGTGTTTTGTGTATAAATAATCGATTTCACATTTCGCACCTTATCACACCGAGTCGAAATTATTCATTCGTCATCACAGATTACCCTGTTGTGAAATAGTTTGCACGCTTTCGCTGCGCAGTTACTTATTCAAGTCCTTACGGTTTGACCGTCCGTTTTTCACCCAATTGTTTGTACGGCTTAACTACGATTTGCCAAGATGACGAAGTTAATACAGCATTTATCGTTTAGTAGTAGTATTTACGGGTCTTCGACGGAACCAACCCCTGCCAAGGAGAAACTGAAACTCCACTTGTAAGTACTTTCAATTATCTACGCACTCGACTACAGCTATTTAAAGGCAGCTATTATAGTCAGCCCTTATGCAACGACGTTGAATGTATTCAAATTAAGAACAGCTCATGTAACTTCTTTCCTTATTTCGATTGTCCTTTGTTTAGCTGTAGTCCCAGTTTTATTTCTTTACTTATACGTACAATGTTCTTACTTCGGGAAACTAGTCGTAGGGTACCTCCACCAAAAATATGTAAAATATCAAACGGAGACCACCTGGATACCTACGTTTTTTATTTAAAGCCATGACACCATTAGGCTTCATTCCTTTCATGCATATGGTGAAAGAATGAATGACCATTTCAATGAAATATCAGAAATATTCAAAGAATCTAGTTCCATTGTAGGGTATGTTACAGAATAAATATCATCGCATAGCAGGGTAGATTTGTACGTCGTAAAATTTGTTCCTTATACGCATTAAAAACGTTTTAGAATTGGAGACTACATAGTAAGCAACCACATTTTGTTTTGTTTGTAAAATAAGGTCACCAACTTTAACTGTAGAGGCACCATATTATGAACTGTCAATGTTATGCCAGGATTCCATAGTGGTCTAACAATTGTTGACCATACATAACTATAATCATCGGACAATCAGATACAGTTATGGTCCAAGTCCATGCATACTTTCCAGGACTGGTTTGAGAGGGGCTTAACCCAGTTGAGAGGTTTTAGTACTTTATGTTCAAGAAACTTGGTGTAGTTGAAAAAGCAGCTTTACATTCGCAACCTTGGCCAGCGGTGTCTCTGGTCCTTGGCTGAAGATAGTGGCCATCACTGTATGATTTATAGTTGAAATGTAGGATTTGTTTTTATCCCTTCTATCCATCGGTTCTTTCACAATAAAGTTTTGCTTTGTGCAAGAATCTTATCATTTTAGATATGTCAGAACATTCTTAGTGTAAGGCCTGAGTGGACGCTCCACTCAGAGTGGGGCGTCGAGCGTCGTATAAATTGCTTTTGTTTTATATGGACGCTACACACCCCGCTCTGAGTGGAGCGTCCACTCAGGCCTTACACTTAGTCTCTAGTAGATTATCTTAATTCATAGGTGACTAGCTGCCCGCACGGCTTCGTCCGTGTATTACAAAGAAAGCAGGGCAAACCTGCCGGATAAAATATAGCGTATAAACACTAGAAAGTCGATTCTACATGCAGGTGAAAGAATTTTTGAAATCGGATGAGCAGTTCCGGAGATTACCCATTACATACAAACTTACAAAGCTAGACATTTCATCTATATAATGTTAGGATAGATGAGCACTTCAGTTGATGTTTATCAGAGGGAGATGAGATGTAGACGGAATAATATTTCACCTCTTGCCAGATTTGTTATTCTTCAAAGCGCTAGAGGACTCGGTTGTGAGTAGGCCTAAAAGCCTTGGTTAAGGCACTTTTATTTTCAAAGCTAGGCTTAAAAAGTGGAAATAAAAACTAAGAAAATGAGTAGTGAGAGTGATGAAACACCTTTAACTCCTCAAGAAATAACTAATATGGCAGAGGAAGCTACACTTACCTTGCTACCTGAAAAGTCAAAGAGCCCTTACAATAGTCGAACTAGACAATATAGTACTATTTCGTTTTCTTATCCCTATATCTATTCTTGTATTTCTTATTGGTAGGTATAATTTATGTTTTTGATGACAGATTTAGACTAATCACTATACCTACCTGGTTTGGTATTATATAAACAGTCAGGCCTGTATTCTAGTATGTATGTATGAGCACTTTATTGTCCAAAATAACAGGTTAAAACATCCATGTTGTACACAGCTGTTATTATCCCTGTCTCTTTGAATCCGAATCAGACTCAATAAATAACAATGGCGGCCATCTACTATCATTACTTATTGACCTTATAATGTATGCAGTCACAAGATTAATAACTACAATGACAAGATAAAGAAAAATATCCATATACACCTTTATGTTTGTACTAATAGAGTTCTGTACAGATATTTTTGGCATTTGTTTTTGTTATATACCGATATAATTGCCGAAATTCGGGACAACACGTGTTCATACGCACCTGACATAACCAGACTGTTTTGTGGTAGAAGTACCCTCATTTTCCAATATACTACAGTTTTATACAAATATATCGAATGTCGCCGACTGTACGATAAATAACCATTATCATATCAATTTTGAAGCTTTTGAGATATGAGCCTGTAAAAATGTTTACACAAATGAAAGAATTTATGCAATCAGCGAAAAGTTCTGGAGATTACCCCCTACATACAAACTTACGTAGTTACCTCTTCATAATATTAACATATGAATAACGGTTTACTTCACTCAGACCATGGTCTAAGATTTAAGCATCATCGTTACCGTTTCGCTAAAACCAAGTATTGTAATACCCCGTACCAAATACATCTTAATCTCAAAATGCCTGAAACAGGAAATGTGTTCTTCTTAAAACACCAAGTGATGAGACTGTGTTTCAAATTGATTTTATTTCGTTTTGTCTCAAAATGTATGAAACTCAAATAAACTTTCAACCAATATGTCTACTTTAAATGAGTTCTCAAAATAACTAAAAACACTTTTTTTTTTAATTACTGTTTTCAATTGTCTAAGCCCACAGCATTGATTATTCTAGAAGTATTTTTTTCAACACATTTCACAACACAAATATTGTGTGGTATATTTGTGCATATACAACATACAAAAACCTTGGTGTGCGAGTCGGAAAAGTTTATTGTTTTGTCTGTTGTTTGTTTGGAACCAACTGCTTACATATTTTATGTATACCCTTGTTCTCCATACATAACTAAGTTAATATTACCGGCATGACTCATTCGCCATTTTGTTCGTAGTTCGAAAGATTCGAGCGTGGCTCCTATTTCTAGGCGGTTTGCCCCTCGGGTATCCGAAGCTACCTGACGGACGTTAACCTACCTAGTGTTTCGCGAATTTGCGAGAGCTGTTTATGTAGCTTGGTTATGAATGTACTCATTAAAAATTAAGGGTATGATGAGATAATTTCATGTTGATATTTAGACCAGCCAACCAATGGTATTTTGGTGTAATTATGACACTAATTTATTGTCACCTTCAGTCTTAATATAATTCGGTATTAAAGGAATCCTACTAATATTATAAATGCGAAAGTTTAGATGTTTGTTACTCATGCTTAAACGGCTCAACCGATTTGGATGAAATTTTGCTCGAAGATAGTTTAAAGCTTGGATTAAAATATAGGATAGTTTTTATCCCGAGTCCTTGCAGACGAAGTCGCGAGCGGAAGCTAATAGTAGTTCTTATTACTAATTAATCACTATAGCTGTAATGTTCTTATGGCTAGTTAAGTAAAATTTAGCCATTTTGGATATTTAATGTACTAAGTGAACGTCGTTACGAAATTGTAATTACCTATCTTAAAAATAAGATTATTGAGTTTTTTCTAATTTTGAAACTAAAAAGACTAAACTAAGTATAACTATGTCAGATTGAGTCAATACATGTATAAGGCATTATGATAGTTGGTTGTAGTAGATGCAGAAAGTACGTTTTTAGTGTTCCATACATGGTCCAAACACTTGTGATCACCTATCCGTCTGTCGCCGGCGGCGGTTTTTTAAATCGCCGTTGAGCAAACACCTCTCAGGATTTCCATTTCTATTAGAAAACTTTTAAATATATTTTCACCACAATTCCTAAATCCTACTGTTTTCGAGTGATTCAGTAACGAAACACAGTCTTTCACATTTATTATATTAGTAGTGTGGAAATGTCAAATAGAAAGAAAGAAAGAAACATTTATTCATGACATAAAAGCAAATACATGTACAAGGATGAGATACAAGTATATGCCTAAATTATAAAAAAAAAAAAAAAACATTCTTTCATTATTATACGTTGTGTAAACACAAGTAACTTAACGCATTTTGTAATGATATCAAAGTCGATTATTGTGGCACAAGTCATATTAGTGATATTAGTAACAGGAAAACGCTGTTACATACGTAGGATAGTCCTGGCTGTTACCAGTGGTAATGACTGTTACCACTAAAGTGTTGTTGAATGAAATTATTTATGTTATAGTTTGGTTGCGAATACATGTTTAACCCCATATACAAGAACATGCAAGAACTTTTGAACAGAGTATAAAATTATAAATTCATTCCCTATACATTAATTACCAAACCCACCTTACCTTATTAATTACCTTCATCCACCAAGTTCTATAACAAATACCTACCTTTCAGGCTGTGCGGCTGTGGAATGCTTTGCCGTTGCATACAAGATGTGCAAAATCTCTTCAAATTTTTAAAAATCTGTTGAAACAATATTACTTGTCGCTGCCTTAAGTTGCCTTGTTGTCCTGTAATATATTTATATAATTGTATTATAGTTTGTATGTATGTATCTATGTATTTATACTATACTTATTTATGAAAGTGTGTATTTGAGTGTGTAGTTAAGCTTTTCTTGATTTATTCCTGCACTACCTGTTTATAACTCTTCTTGAAAATTTCCTGCTACCCAAAGGTTGTCTGGAAGAGATCGCTCTAAAACGATAAGACCGCCTGTTGTTACCTTTATTTATTGATTATACTTTTGTAACATGTTTTTCTTATGTTGTGGTGCAATAAAGAATATTATTATTATTATTAATAATTAGGAAGTAAATGTCAAAAGAAAAAAAAGTCATTCGTGGTACCATCTGGGAATAACCAACATTTGAGTTATTTTACTTAAAGCACCTACGGTAATGGCGTGGTAAAATGATTATCTCCCTCGAAACAATAAAACAGAATAATACTGTGACAAAATCATCACGGAATGCACCTTAATGGCATAGAAATATAGTCGAAAATTGGCAAACCTTACCTTCCTTGACTGTATCTACCTACTGACAATTCTACACGACTCCTCATACCTTGAAAAGGTTGTAAAAATATTATCTTTTGATAAGAACAAATCTGTTCTCGCAAAGCAAATAACATGTACAACACAACAGATATCAAGAGATTATTAGTAGGTACATGGGTACCTACTAATACCATCTTTCTAGAAAGTCCGAGGACTTTGCATTTAATAGAAGATATGATATCTTCTGGCACTGTACTTGTATTGACTTAATTATTTTATTTGCTTGGTAGATACCTACACATCTATTCTTGGGTTTTACAAGTTTTAATTTAAGGGGATGCCTTGATTCGAGTCGAACTCGCCCCCTAGACAAAGACACGCTTATGCCTTCTGCGCAAGAGAAAAAGAGATGTAACACTCTTCGGGAATGGCTTTTTTGGTCATGTTTCGATAAATACCTAACTTAAAGAAGTTTTATGTAAATTTCATCAAGTGAGATTATAGATGAGATAAAATACTATAGTATTAACTTGATTGTGTCGTAAATAATGTATCGTTTGAGTAGGCTGAGTAAAAAAAGGTAAATACAGACCCAACTTTGGTTTTATTTTCTATCGAGGAAATTTTAAGCAATCATTTATAGATCAAATCGGATTAACAATCATATAGTCAAGAATCATATATCTGAAAATCAGACCTTATTGTTTCTTAATCTAGTCAGAAGGACGTTTCAAAGCACGCGATAATTTCCAATGCACTTGGTTGGTTAGGTTGACTCGAGTTGATGGGGCTCGTGAAATCTTGCATCTGAGAAGCACTTATCCTCAACTGGAGTATACCTCTGTCCATATAACATTAGATTTTTAACGAACCAATTCGTCTAAATTTCTTCTTTTATCTATAGGATATCAAAATAGTGTACTAGTTTTTACAAGCTTTATATTAACTTGACTTGTTCGTATGTAAGTTGTCCGTCAAAACTTGCAAGTTATTTTGACCCAGTTCCCGGTGACCAATTGAGCTGAAATTTTGGGTATAAGTATAGTTTGGATGACAATGCAATATTATGGTACCATAGAGCTGATCTGATGATCGAGACAGAAGGTGATCATAGGAACTCCGTAATAAAAACACATAACCCCATCGAGTTTGGGCTCGTTAGAATCGTCTTAATGAGCAGTTGATGACGGTATACGGAAAAGTACAGTCGGCAATATAAGCTTGTACCAAAAATGAAATTTTTGACAGAAACTTATACTTATTTCAATCATTAAGGTGGTTCTCTTTCCATACAAAACGTTATTTGACATTCGCAGGCTAACGCTAATATTTTAAGATACTTATGTAACTAACTTTCATAAAAGTGGGTTTACATTTGCGCGAAATTTCTAGAATAAACTTAACTTAAAACTAAATTTGAGAAATTAGTTTATTACATTTTTCTCAATTTATTGTAGTTTATACAAGTTTATTCTAAGTTTTAAAGTTTTGAATGGAAAGCGAACCACCTTAAGTGCTTTCCAGTGACGGTGCATGCATTTTTTCAATGGGCTGCCCTGGTGCAAAAAAGTTATGAAAGGTTTTTAGAGTATATACACCTATAGGCTGCCTAAAAATAATTTTAGGCAAGCCGGTGGGTATCGGCGCTCAGCCACTGGTTCTTTCCAAACATAACAATACTAATGTTATGCGTTTTAAAATGATTTTCCTTGATATCGCATGACTATTATCGCACTATTATTCTTGTTTTATATGGAATAGGGTAATAACTATTTTGGAAGATAGTGCAACATAAAGCTGGTCTGATGATGGAGAGATGTTGGCCGTAGGACATCCTCAATTTATCTTGAGTAGACCTACTCAATGGCTCGTTAGACCTCTCTCTTACACACAGTCTGCAATAACATTCCCGATTGCATCGTATCTAAGAGAGGTATTGTCATTACTTGTTTACCCGACTGCGTCAGAAGGAGGGTTATGTTTTTCGAGCGTAAATGTGTATCCCAATGAGGTCTAGTTTTCCATCTGGATTAGGTCAGATGGCTTTCGTAAAACTAGTGCCTATACCAAATCTTGGGATTAGGTGTCAAAGCGGACCCCGGGCTCCTTTAGGGCACAACCGGGAATAACGTTAGAGGATGATGATTGATGATGTATGTATGTATATGAATGAATGAATGAATTAAATTAGGTGTCGTTGGATTCCTTCCTCAAGCCGCCCAAGACCTATTTAAAAGGCTTCCTTATCTTCAATCGAATTTATATCATTTGAAATTGGAAAAGAGTTGCATTTGTTTTAATTCATTCGATTTGAAAACACAATAAACTCTACTCTATTTCCTATTAAGCCTGCTGTACACACTGGGCCAACGTTGGCGCGGAGCAGAATGCAGCTATGCGTTAGAGGAAGAGGGCTTTATTTCGTTCTCATGCGTTTGCATAGCTGCATCCTGCTCACGCGCCAACGTTGGCCCAATGTGTACAGCCGGCATTACAGGTGATGCGAATTGCGTTGGCTGTGCTAGAAGTCGTGAGACATAGGCTATTATAATATTTAAAAAGCAGTTGTTTCTTTTTCGCTTGTTTATTGTTACGCTTGCAACTGCGCACTGTTTCTCTGAATCCTAAGGCAGCAACTTCATTCCGGTTATCGGTAGCATAATAAACATTTTATAGCGCTTACTAGTAAGTGCGTTCGTGGGTAGTAATACTGCAATAGCACTCCCATAACAACCAGCAACTATGGTGGTTTTCTATGTAGTTAAAAGTATGTATTTATCTATATTAGTACATCGTCGTCTAGTACAGTCAGCAGCAGAAGTTGCTAACGGTTCTAGTGCTCAAAATGATCTACACACCAACTCTAAGGAAATAAGGATATGTGTAGGTCATTTTAGAGCGTGTTATTTTGCTAAGCTACTTCGCTGTTATCCACGTTAATCTGCTGATCCCCCAGGGGAAAAAAACGTTAAGGTTGTTAGGTGAACTGCCGTACAGCGCGCGAGCAGAGCGAGCGAAGCGAGCGTGACGCGGCAGCGTCCGGCGAAGCGCGACAACCGAACATTATAATTTTTTCCTAGTTGAATATAAAATGATTGCCGCTAGGTTCCCCTGGTTGATCGGGGTCTCAGAGGTGATTAACGTGGGTAACGTGGCTACTTCTGATGCGGACTGTACTAAGCAAAGCTTGCTATTCGAGACTGAGTTGTATGACGTCGTGTGAGGTTTTAGCCTAGATTGAAACAAGATACTTAATTAGGGCGGGGTTGTACCAACTTGGCCGGGTGGTGGTGGGCGTGGTCTTATCGGCGACGTTCGGCGGTTCGGTCCGTTATCCACGATTACGGACCGGTTACCGTTAAATGTGGCGCGGACAACTGTCATTCCATAGAAACTTGTCAAACCTTTCAAACATTCAGATTTCAACGAACACCGCTTTCGATTACGATTACAGACGGTTTGGTGCAACCCACCCTTATTCTTATTATCCCAAAAGCGTTCATAGGCAACGGTATCTGCTTACCATCGGGCAGGCCGTAAGTAGGGAATGCAATCTCGAACCGAGATTGGTAATTCGAGATCTCGCGTTATAATTCTGATGTCGAGCTTAGGGAATCGAGATCTCGTCAGCCAAATCGATGACAAAAATTGCATTAATATGGTAAAAATGGCGCAATCGATGACAAACACATCTATGGAATACTAAACAAACATTTTTCGTCGACTTGTACAACACAAACGTAAAAAATGTACACACGCACCAATATTACATGTTTTTTTTTTATAATAATAATAATAATACCTATATAACCTCTTGAAGGCCGAGAAGGACAAAGCCAGCAAGTACCTAGACCTGGCTCACGAGGTAACCGCCATGTGGGATGTTGATTCGACGATCATCGTCCCGATAGTCGTTTCGGCGAACGGTTTAATAGCGAAGTCTCGACCATCACCTCAAGAGACTCTCGCTAGATGGCTGGATCAAGGGTCAGATACAGAAGGCGGTACTCCTGGATACTGCGCGGATAGTCATGAGGTCTCGCTCTGTCGCCCTGACCACCGGCAGCTCGGGCCCGCCTCGCTGCCGGCGGTACCCTAGGTTAGGTTTTTATAATGATTTTATGTTTTGTATGTATAGTTTTTTTTTTTTTCTTTTTATATAATTATTGTAAAAACCTAGCTTAAGACGAAATATAAATAAAGAGTAATAATAATAAAATCTTTATTTCGGAGCACAAGACTCCATAGCTGTTAGTAACATGAAAAAGAAACAATATAACAAAATAAAATTAAAACTAGGTTAGTCGTTAAACAAAATAGCCAAATCAACTTAAGTACAAATTGCAATACAGTAACTACCACTACTACCATTTTATTTTATTGTAGTACTACTATTTATAACTTATTTTCAAGCATTTAGTACTTGCCAAGTACTGTCCGACAAGAATTAATGCTTTACTGAAATCTCGTTCGAGATCTCGATTATTTCAGTCGAGATCTCGACCAAGACTATCTCGTGATTTCGAGTTCTGGCGAGATGGAGATTGCATTCTCTAGCCGTTAGCTTGTTTGCGCCGTCGTGTTAAAAATGTCTTTACACTGGAAATACTCTCTTAAACCGTATGGAACGCGGAACATAGCAAGTACGTAACAGTCAGTGTAATAAGTTTCTGTCAAAAATTTCATTTTTGGTACTAGCTTTTATTGCCGACTGTACTTTTCTGTATACCATCATCAACTACTCATTGAGACGATTCTAATGAGCTCAAACTCAACGGGGTTACGTCGGTTAAGTACTGAATTCCCATGGCCACCTTCTGTCTCCATCATCAGATCAGCTCGATGGTACCATAATATTGAATATTGAATTGTATGTATGTATATAAGCACTTTATTGTACACAATAACAGGTTAAAGAATATACATGTCACACAATAGATCAAAGTACAATGGCGAACTTATCCCTATAAGGGATCTCTTCCAAACCAACCAATTGTCATCCAAACTAAACTTATACCCAAAAGTTCAGCTCAATCGGTCACCGGGAAGTGGGTCAAAAACTTGCAAGATTTGTCCCATACTAACAGGGCAAGTTAAATAAAAGCTTGTAAACATATGGGTGGGTGCATATGGTACAACTTACTCATAAATATGTCCCATCGCGGCCACCGCTCTTATGTCAGCGGATTAAGGTTTCGGTACATATTTATGAGAGTATTAAATGTATACATATTTTTGCACTTGACTGCACATGTATGTGATAATAAACCCCACGTCATGAAACGACACAATAAGTTGCAGCTAGGCATTCCTAAGGATGCCCTATCTATAAGTCATATAATCTGCCTTGCGAACACAAGGTTTTAACTGACAACTATTACGTACTCCGTTGCACCCTTATCAAAGCATGAGCCAACCTATTGAGCACAGTAACTATTGGTCTCAATTCTCATGCTCGCAAATTGAACGAGCGAGCGAAGCGAGAGAGAGTTCTCCGTTCCGTTTCAGCTTGGACGAAAATTATTTCGTATGTCCGGCTGTTCCCTACAAATTTTGTGAGTGAGCAGTGTGAATATTAAGTAGGTAGTGTATTAGTCAATTCAGTTTTTGGAAATTTTAATAAGAATAGTACTTGAAACCAACCGTTACCGACGTCTATTGTTTAGTTGTTATCTTCTAGTAGGGTTGCAAAACAATTACGCATAAACAAAGATTTTTTTTTTTGCCACAATACATTAATTACAATAAAGTTACATGAAATAAATTTGTACAATTGAACAGCTAAAAACCGGCCAAGCGCATGTCGGGCCACGCGCAGTGAAGGGTTCCGTAGTTGCCTGTCTGTCTTAGTTACATCGACGGGCGGTGCGGTTGCGTCGGCCGAATTTGTACGATTGGTCTTTCCAAGTACATATTAAGTTGGTCGACTATTACTCGGTAACTACTTATGCCTACTTGCCCGTGATAGTATTCCTTTTAAATTCATTATATGTACAGTCAGCGTCATATAGTTAGTAGCAGCCAAGGTAGCCAAATATTTCGGTACACGTCTTTATTACTGTAAGAATACGGGAGTGTTACGAAATATTTGGCTACTCTGGCTGCTACTAACTATATGACGCTGACTGTACTACTACCACGAATTTTTTCATATCCCCAGTAGTAGCCATTTAGCCGGCAGGGGGGGGACACATGCCTCGAACAAAAATTAGGGCTTTGAAGCTCAATATCTCGCAAACGAATCACTGATTTGAAAAATGAAACATCCAGAACAATTCAGGAAACCCATAATAGTTTTTAACGAGCTATCCAACGATACCCCACACTATGGGTTTAACGAGAAAAAAAAAAACATTCCCGCTTTGGGTGTAGGGGAGGTAACCTAAAAAAAATTTTTTTTTCAAGATTTTATTGTACTGTTCTGTCGGCGTGATTGATTTATATGCCCATGCCGAATTACAGTTTTCTAGTAGTAATGGTTACTGAGCTAAGCCGAAGACGGACGGACAGACCGACGGACATGGCGAAACTATAAGGGTTCCTTGTTGACTTCGGAACCCTAAAAAGAGATAAATTAAAGAGTTTTTTTTTTAAAGGTGGCAAAGGGACAGTCTCAGCAGTGTGCTGTGTGTGGAACAACAGAACACAGTAGCTTCTCCAGTACATGTATCACACTTTGGTCAGTTACGACGTCTCTTTGTTACCTTTTCCTTTCATAGTTAGCAACAAAACAAGTTGTAAAATCAACAAACTATACCAATCAAATCAATAGACATTCAAGCCATTCATTGATCCAAATTCGAAATCACCGTATCGGATTGGTGTTCATATAAATATGTCAATGTGTAATAACCCCTTTAGTTCAAAAGATACTGAGTACCAAGAATAGTCAAGTCACTGCGACATCTTTGTAATTTAGTAGAACAGTTCTCAATTAATGTTAATACCTAAACAGCTGACTACGCACAAAAATCCATTGCGAATATAAACCTTATGCTTGTATTCTTAAAGATCAAATAACCATGTTAAGAATCTCCATCTTATTAACACCAATTTGTTGTGCCATTTTCGCCTCTATTTTGTTTAGTTAGAAAGTTGTTTTTCTAAGTAACTAACCATTTGCTCAATCAACATTCATTTGGACTGACCTTGAAACCACTCAAGGTGTTAGCTGTTAGGTGCTCGTTTTATATTGAATGAGCATTTGTATTTTAACTTGCAGAAAATATTCATATTTTTGTCTTGGCTTAAGGTTACATTGAAATATGGTTGTGATTATTGAATGAGGCCATCCATACTATACTAATACTAATATTATAAATGCGAAAGTCTGTCTGAATTTCATGACCCGGATGTAAACAGACTATGGTGATTGGAATTATTAGAAAAAAAAACTACGTGACCATTCGATGTGGGAGTTTTATAATCTGATATTTGTAATAGTAATATCCATCCATTAAAAAAAACGACTTGAGACCACCAGAACTTGGTTTTTAAAATACTGCCTCCTTATAATGATTACTTTTGGCACAAATATATTATTCCTTAATATAATAATACAAAACAAACCTAAAAAAACCGTCAAAAGAATAAGTCATTGTCACCAGCCAGCAATCCAGCGATCAAAAAATAGACCGAAAATAAAGTTCCTTAGTCTTAAAATAACGTCAAACAATTTGCGTGCCAATTGAACACGTGACGTTTGTTTATTTGGGTTCCTCTAGGGTTGTCAACCGGCTAACTGCCGTCGCCCTTTTTTTTAATAACCCAAATGACACATCGGTTGTACATACACAAATCTTCGCCAAACTGCAAGGCAATAAAAACTAATAACTATCTGAAAGGCATAGGATATCGACTAATAGGGAATATGCAAAGGAGACTTCAATTTTGATTAAATTGAACACAATCGATGCGTCGATTAGATCTTTAAAACTATACGGATTTTGATGCGGTTTTTTTAATAGATAGAGTGATTCAAGAGGAAGGGTTATATGTATAATATAGTGCCCGTGCGAAGCCGGGGTGGGTCGCTAGTATATAATATAATTAAAACTAAAATCTACACAATTCAGAATAAGTTTTTTCATCAAGAAGTCCAATGCCTCACAATCATAAAACACTGTCACTTGTGGCGTGTATTCTGATTCAGTCGTTGATAATGATACGATGTACAGATGTACTGATTATTAAAGTGTTTACTCACTGGCGTCGCTTCAAATTCCTCTACATACTGACGCAAAACTTGCTCTATATTTAGATATGTAGATATTTATTGTTCGGGTTTATATCCGGCAGGTACTCTTCATAACGGTATTTAAAAAAGTTATCTCTCATCTCATCTCTCATACCAAAATTATAAATGGGAAAGTTACACTGGCAAAGTTTTCCGTACAAAGATAGAGGTTCATGAACAAACGTTTCATCGAACGCATTGTTTTGTAGAGTTTGCATTTCTTTTTTTTTTTAATAAACCGTTCTCTTTTTATGTACAGCTAAAAGGTTATTGTGTAAAACCCAATAAATATAATATGTTTATCTCTCTGGGTGCCCTGAAAACCAGCGCCTTTAGCTTTACTGCTGGCATATTCTGAGTGGCATCCATTTTGGTGCATTTCAGATATTTATAAACATGTAGGCGCCGTACCACAGATATAGATATACACTTGATAACTTAAACACCTCAATCTGTATGAAAACCGACCGGGTCACTTTTTACTACCTACTTTGACGTCACACGGGCGAATTAGTGATCTGAATTCCCCGTTGTCCGCGGAAAATCGATTCTGCAATAAGGTATTTTCTTAATATTCACGGACAACCGGCTACCACAACAGACGCGCGCGGAATGTAAGTCGGAGTGCCAGCTCGGAGTCTGAATTCTGACACGCGAAGTACATGCATTTGCGTGATCTATTATATCTATATATGTGGGCCGTACTCTTGTTTGACCCCGTCGTTGTATTAAAAACCAAATAAACATATTTCTTTCAATAGGTAACCATTCAAATAAGTGTTTTGTTGGTGTTACAAAATTATAATAAGTCTAACATAATACTTGTGTTATATTTTGTGCGTTCGGATATTTTTGATTCGACTGTACAGAATCAAAATGTTTTGGATTTGTCATAAGCACAAAACTAAGTAGGGGTAAGGCCAGTATTGAACAAAAAAAAGATAGCCCAAATACATATAATTATATTAACTATAATACAAATAAATAAATTATAGATCCCGTGTTTTAATTACTATTAATATAGTGCTTGACCTTGGGTAGCCTTCAAAATGAGTAAACAAAACACAAAACAAAAAATATGGCAGCGAAAACAGTGCCAAAATAAAAACCAATTTAGTAAAATATGAACCGCAGCCAAAACAATCTGTTTTCACTACACATATAGACATGTATAAATAGGTATAAATAAAGAGAAAGTATATAGTTATGTATGAATTACGTCATTTCTTTGGCAAGACTTCAAACTAAGTATTACAAATATTGCTTTTATTACGTGCAGTATATTACAGTGTAGTTTCTTCATAATCTCGTCAGCAAATTTTTATAAATCGTCAAAAACTTAGTTGGTACTAAAAGCACAGAATAAGTAATAGTACTACGTACAGAAGGTTTTCTGTTAACAAATCCGCTGTCTAGGTATGCCGAACAAGCCTAAACGTGGCCATCCCTTTCTATCGTATGCAACGCGCTGCGATAGAACGCGTGCGTGCAGTAGCAGCACTAACATACCGGCCGGGGCGGGTAGGGTTTGGGTAATAAGCGACATGTACCTGTAGTGGCGCGACGAAATCACGGAGTGACACGCCCGTGTAACATGGACCTATGATACTCAGGATCAGGACAGGCTATGGTAATAATAATACCACGTGGGAGCGAGCTGGTAGCATACAAATCTCGATAAGTGTGACAGAAAGGTAAATATCATTCGTTGTCCTTCTCATAGTTCCACTTTTTTTTATTTGCCACAACTGATTTAGTATGAAGTTGTGGCACATAAACCATTACCCGTCCAAATTGAGTAGGTTGTTTATGGCAAGTCATCAGCTATTTTAAGACCAGTTCTTAATTTAGCTGCATAAGAGCTTTTCCGTCCCTCGCTGTGGCATCACGTATAGCCTGTCCTGAGTATCATAGGTCCATGCCTTGTAAAAAGTCTTGGTTTTCGAGAAGTTTCTCTTAGCTATACGTTCTTTGCATGTTTGTTGTGTCAGGGCAGGGCGCCGGGCGATACTGTTTTTTTTTATAACAACAATCGGGTCTCGCACTAAAACCGTCTTTTACGCAGCTTTCTGTCTATTTATACTTTTGGCAACATTCTTATTTGGCCCCAGTCTTATTTATCCCATCTATCAGTAGCTACTAGGAAATCGTTTAATTCGGACGTCGATAAACCTCCAGAATTAAACAAAAAACTTTAAAAAATATTATGCTGTACACGGATTACAGCATACAAATATATTTTATAAAATTACCGTTGGAAAGATTTAAACACAAATAGTTGAACATTCCGTTTTTTGTGATATATTTGTATCTGTTGTTATTTTTATACGAGTTGTATTTCGTGTTTGTGTATAGGCTTTTTGTATTTTTATGAAGAATGGTCATGATCATGAAGTACTACTGGTGAGTGTTTTTTAGGGTTCCGTAGCCAAATGGTGATTCGTCATGTCTGTCTGTCTGTCTGTCCGTCCGTATGTCACAGGCATTTTACTCGAAAACTATAAGGTGTATTTGAATAAAATTTCAGGATAGGTGTATTTTGTTAACGGCTACATAGTTTTGTAAATAAATTACTAAAAAAAATTTTTTTTAGGGTTGCACTCCATACATAAAACTGAAAGTCAAAAATGTTTTTTTCATTGCAAGCCCACGTGTGGCACATCAAACGATAGGCCTTTCAAAATAAATATAAGGTTTCTCAGCCTTTCAAAATAAATATAAGGTTTCTCAACAATTTTTTTGATTAAGTGAATAGAGTCGGAGATAATCTCCTCGAAAGTCACTAAAATTGTGTCCCCCCCCCCCCCTCTAATTTTTGAACCGTGTATTTTAAAAATATGAAAAAAATCATGCTCATAGGGCTTATTAAATTCTCTCAGCGAAAATTGTTTTGAACAAGATCGGCTCAAAGGTTTTAGAGATATTTCTAAAAAACTGCGTTCCTTAAAGAAAAGGACGTAAGTGCAATAAGATTTCAGTAACGATACGACCTTTTTATTTTGTTTAAGTTCGGTTTTATCAACCACGCTTTAGAAGCCCATTACCGGTTTAAAATGGCACCGACAGCTGTCTTGTAATAGAGAACTGTCAAACATCCCTAACAACAGATATATCCATGCTATAGTATATATAATAGTACAAATGCGAAAGTCTTAACTCTTCACGTTTAAACCGCTGAACTGATTGAGATGAACTTTGGTATGGAGATATACCCACATTTATGCTAAAAGTGGCACTGTAACATAAGTTTCATGTGCTCTGCCTATCCCTTTTGGGGATAAAGACTAGACGTTGCTGGTAGACCCGTTTCCTCACGATGTTTTACTTCATCGAGAGTGTTATACATTAAAATAATGTAAACCGTTTGTGTTGCATGACAACGCGGTCGATTCAGTGCGTCGCTATCGGAACAGCCTGGTTTGTTGGTCTCTTATCAGCACTCGGAATAGACTCGTGATAATGCGTAGGATGAATACCTACTTGAGACATGCCTTTACAGTATTCTATTGTTGTGTGCGTCTCCGACGTGGGTCATGCTGCCCCTTGGGACCAGAAATACGGGGTCCTTAGAGTCATCATAATCATCATAAATTTAAAAGTTATCCTCTTGTCGGAGTATTTTCCATTTCTCTCTGTCGTACGCCAGCCCTTTGATTTGCTGATACGACACACCAGCTTTTTCATTAGAGTTGCGAAATTAAAATAAATTTTACCGAACAACCTTACACAAGTCGAAATAAGCCCATAGTAAGCTCAATAAGGCTTGTGTTAAAGACATCGATATATTTAATAGATAGACTTAAATATTAGATAGAAAACACCTTAGACTCGGAAACAAATATTCATGCTCATCACACAAATATTTGCGCTTTACTCGGTTTCGAACCCAGGAATTTTATCTTCGAGTGTAGAATTCTAGCGATCCCATGATGCCCCCCCTAACCGACAATGGGGGTTGACGCCGCAGTGGTTTAGTGGGTATTGCCTTATAAGGGCGACTCCCACACGCTGTCTGGGCTTTCCTCGGGTCCGGGGGGAACTACTTTGTATGGAGAGCCGACTGCGCTGGGGATTCTTAAAGTAAAACATTTTTCGCTCCCGCTAACATACCGCTAGTGGCGATACATTTCTCAATTTAATCGGAAAATATAGTCTTGTCTGATATTTATGCTAGCTTTTCTGTGGCATATTTTAATGCTAGCGACTGAACCTTGTCATGATGACCATAAGGTACAAAATCGACCATTTTCGGATTCCTTGTCTATTAACAGTTTTTGTTTGTGCCAAACAGAAAAGAGAGAATAAACACACGGAATAGTATTCTACCTACCTATCACGTAGATAAGCCTCACGGAAAAACACATTAATGCATTATTAAATAATGATGTAATTAATGTATCTGCGGTATGCATAAGTACATGATAAGGTTATAAACAAACTCGTCCATCTTTTGTTATGACTTGTCTTAATCTGCATTTAAAGTTATCTTTATGTTTCAAGGAAATTGTAACGTCAAGGATGATAATATTCGGTTATATTTGGAATTTAGAAATTATAGTAGGTTAATACCTTATTTTAGACTCGCGCAAAGGTTCTATAAAAATTGAGCGGGTACTTGCTTGTTCATGGGACTTGTGCATTCGGAACATTCTCGACAATTTAATCGAACGAGGTCTCATTAAACCCTTGACAACAGCAGTTGCCCAGTTGATATCTGACCTTGTGGTCCAACATTCAAACCACCCTAGGTCGATTCAAGTGACCCCTGTGGGGTAAACGTGTTACCAAGGTCAACGGTTACACGTGTGTGAAATTGAACACAAAGGGCTTATCTTTTATTTAACGGGGTAACATTAACATAGCATTGATATACTATTCTATTCATGGCACAAAGATTTAAATAAAAAGTTTTTTTCCTAATTCTAAATTCTGGCTAGAAGCATTTATTTAACATCTGTTCGTATGTACACTTTCCTTCACCTACTCATTTTTTATTTGTACCTTGTCGGTAGGTATCCGATTGAGTATGACTCGAGGTTAGGTACAATTAGCAAGTCAATGTGCTTAAATTTTGGTTTAACTTAGTCCTACCCTTGCAGATGTACACGTCTTCAAACTAAAAGCAACTGGTCCAGCCAATAAAAGCGTTAAAAGAGAAGTACGAATCTCACTAGAATCTACCAATGAAATGGAAGACTCACAGACGTACACTGTTTGCGCGTTTTATCCGTCTATAGCTCCAAGCACAGCACGAATGCTGGCCCAAGGAATGCACGTCCCAGGGTGCCACCACCCACATCCCCCCAGCACGTCTATCATGATGATCCGTCTCTCTCTTATTAGAACACTTAGAACGAGAGGTATAGTGCTAGAAAAATCGAGAGTCGCGGCCGTCTCATGATAGACGTGCAGGTTGTAAATCCCATAAGTCGCCTGCACTCCTGCTACTTGCTATACAAAACATGAATACACCGTATTACGAAGTGCAACCAAACTTAGTGTGGCGCGGCGCTGATTAGCGGCCTTATAAAGTAGACTCCACGTATCTTTCTCTCTCTTAAGATCAATAAAAGATAGAGATGCATTATATGGATCCTGTTATGCGCCTAAGGAAATGATTCCTGGTTCTCCTCCTAGGGAACCGCAGAGGTGCATAGGGCCTTTATAAGTTCGCGCCACGCCTTCCTGTCCTCGGCGACGTCCCTGGCCTCGCTCCAGCTCCGTCCAACTGCTCGCAGGCCTCGCAGCTCACTCAACAGCCCCGCCATCCTGTAACTTATTTTAAGCTCACCTCACCGCCCACCTAGAAATATATCTTGACGCCGACTAAGCGTAGATAGAGGCCTAGTTTAGTTAGGTGTGACGGGTGGGGTGAGGCCCATGAGCGCTTTTGCGCTTTGTGCGCACTTTCGCAACCGGACTAAAAATGGAACAATTCACCAGAAACCGACAGAATTCGCTAGGCGTGTAAGTTCATACTACTGGCTCAGCCGGCATCTGAGCAAACATTACGAGTGCCCGCTAGGCGGGTTCTTGGTTGCGAACGTGCTAAAGGAACAGCCCTGTTCGCCCACATGAGTGCACAGCAGTGTCCGCGATTTCGTCGTCCGGCGGATTCCACTCAAAAGCGATGCTTGCATTTAGTAAGAAAATTGGTGCTGATTGTTTTTTGTTTGTTGCAGCGGCGATGGCGCGTCGCTGAACGCGGCGGGGGCGGGGAGCAAGCGCTCGGCCGTCTCGGCTTCGGAGGCCGAGTGCTTCTCGCTGTGCCTGGGAGCCGGGCCTCTGTGGTAAGTTGATAACTCGAATAATTTTCTGTGAAGATTTTTCTGCTGACTGTACTTTTTTTGCACATTCATCAACCACTCATTGATAGGGTTTTAATGAGCGCATACACGACGAGTTTATCTTGTATAGTTTAGGATATACCACCTGTTATCACCATCATCCGATCAGTTCGGTGGTACAGTCAGCATCAGAAGTAGCTCAGCAAAATGACCTACACAGATCCTTATTCCCTTGACATTAGAGTTCGTGTGTAGATCATTTTAAGCACTACAACTGCTTAGCAACTTCTGCTGCTGACTGTACAGTCGACTACAACGAGATCGATACGGCGAAAGTTACAAAAAGCAATAAAGTCGTGTATACATATTTTTGTAACTTTGGCCGTATCGATCTCTTTGTAGTCGACTGTACCAAAAAACTTCGCAGTCACCGAACTTACGTAAGTATGCAAAATTTCAGCTCAATCAGTTGATTAAACTGCTTTAAAATTCAGTCGGCAAGATTTGCCCCCGAAGATAGTAACGAGCGAACAGACAAGTCAAGATAATCTGACAACAGCTACTAGCCCCGTATCATGGTCGGCCTTATCACGCGATAAGCGCGATAAGGCCGACCATGATACTGGGTCTGATGTCTGATGTAGTGTACTTCTCTGTTCTGCAGTGTCATATACTTCTGTCTTATGTGAATGAATGTTTGCAGGTGGTCCTGATGTCCCTGCAAACGACTCGGCACCGCCCGGAGGGGTGAATGGCGGGGCCGCGAGCCCCGCTACCCCTTCCACACCCACCCACGACGACAACAATCGTGAGTACTCTTGTATCTAAACAGAACATGTTACGGTATGTCTATAGATAGCGCGCGAGTTGAATGTAGAGCTCAGGAATGTGATACTGACAAGGACAGCACTATACTGCAGGCGCGCGAGACGAGTGCGGACGACCGCAGGGGAAGAAGTTCACCTCAAGCCCCAACTGCATTCAACTCGCGCGTTCTCTGCATCTGTACGATGCTTGTGCAGGGAAAAATAGAGCGCGCGGCAGGTCACCAAAGCATTGGACCGGCCAAGTCAAAACTGCACTTGGTCCACTCCACCACTCACCGCCAGAAGAGAAACAGTACGGGAGGATTGGCGACGGATTGTGAAGCCACCACGTCACGTGACGATCACGACCCCTCTGCCCAGAGTGTGACGACGATGAGATGTCAATGACGCGACATTTGACGCATCGCTAGAAATTGATGGAGTTCAGTTTGAACTACATTATAAATTACTCGTCAAGTCATCAGAATACCAACATTGCCATATCACATTTGAGGAGATCCCTCAATTCCTCATGGATCCCATCATTAGATCTTCACCAAAGTATGGAATCACCCTGGTTTCGTACAAAAAGATACGAGTAATTATCGAAATGGTAAAGAATTATCGCTGAACATGCATAAAAAAAAGATCAAAACTGAGAATGTTCCTTCTTCTATCTTCCTTTTATTAACAAGGTTCAACGGTTATGTTCTTGCAGGAGACTTGTTGAGCGCTCTACTATGGGGCAGCGCGTCTTCGCTCAGCAGCAGTGCCGAGAGCCTCTACTCCGAGCCGCACCCGGCGCTGCAGACGCAGCAACAGCAAGCGGTTAGTACTAGTGGACGCAGAAGCTTCAAATATCTGTGTGTCTAGAACCTAGCTGGAAGGAACAAGCGTATTTTTAGGATCCTATAAAATGGACCCTTGTGTTGCCACTGTCCCCGTCTGTCACATTTCAGCAACTTATGCTATCAAATCTTGTTATTAAATCATCAAACTCACCAGACTATTGGAACACCAGGGGGGCTAGCACAACTGACGCCGAGCCGCGACGCGAGTCGAGAAAGATCTACCCTCCTCTTTCGAATTTGCACGGTGCGTATGAGACAGGGGACGCTCAGTCGCGCGAGAAGCGGCTTTTCAGCAAGTTGTGCTAGGCTTACTGGTCACACAGATGCTTGCAGTGCGACACCGGAGCCTTTGAGGGACCGACTAATTGATTGACTTATGCTATCAATTTGAACTTTGGAACAGTTGTTCACAAAGCTAACCCAAGTGAATATGAAAAGAATTACTGACTTCAGTCATGAGTCATTCTAGGCAGTTCAACTGTACTAAGCCGAAACTCCTTCTTTGCCCAGTCCATTTCCCATTTTACCCCCCGTTCCCACTATGTCGTCAGTCGGGCCGATTTTTTATCGTGTGTCGTCGCCTCATACAAATTGGTGTCCGGCAAGTGTGAACAGCTTCATATAACATGTTCTGCCACTACGACACACGATAAAAAATCGTCCCGACAGACGACATAGTGGGAACCAGGTCTTAGTTGGAGTACGTTGGCGCCTGGATATTCTATCCTGGGTTGTAGGTGTATTTAGGTCCTCATCTCTTTGTCGAATTTGGACCACCACGTTGCAGGTGGTCTTCCTCTTCCAATGGGGTGATTTGGGATGCTCAAGAGTTTTCCTCACCAAGTAGTTCTCATCTCGTCGCATAATATGTCCGTACCTCATCCTGCTTTCTTTGAGTTTTTCCGTGACCGGTGCAACTTTGAACGAGCCGCGGACATACTCGTTTCGGATCTTATCGAGGAGTGACACCGCCAGCCCAAGCATTAACAGCTGGAACTGTGAGATAGTAATTTATTATATTTGCAGGTGGTTAACAAGATCCTCGAGCGCAAGGAGCGGCAGCCGGTGAAGATCGACTTCAAGATCTTCCTCACCGAGAACACTGTCACGCGTTGGGAAGCCGTAAGTGTACTTATTTATTTATCTTTTATAAAAGACTGTCCAGTGATTGACCCTAGTCTCACCACGCGACGCCAGAGCCCAAGATGAAGCTCACTGGTTCAGTAATAGCCTATTCACTCTTGTTTTGAAGGCACCTAGATAGACTAGATATTCAAGCATTAGAATTATATTCATAAAACTCATCATTTTCTTAGCGTTTTCCCCGGTTCTATCCGGTTGAGTCCGCATTGTCACTTAAGAGGCTGACAAGACCTAATTTGGTGAAATTGATGTTGTTTAAGCAGTTTTTTAAGAAAAACTATTTGTTCTAGCACATCAAATAAAACATATGTTAATATTCACCATATTTCAAAGACCGTGGACGGGCTCGATACATAATTGGACGAAATCGGCTCGATAGAAAATAATTGCAAAGATTGGTCTTAAATAGAGCCTTATCACACTTGCGATTTGCGAGCGTATTTTCTATACAATTATCAGTCGCGGCGAAGACGCTGCGTGATCGCCTTCATACAAAATACGCTTGGAAATCGCAAGTGTGATAAGGCTCTTAAAATCACATTAAACAGTTCTATGTCTTTAGTTTTTTGACTTATACATATATTATGTCTGCAATTAAAAACATGAAATCAACATATTCATACCTAAACCGCTAGTGAGTCATATTTCACAAATAATCCACCCTTTTTTTATTTCAATATAATATTATTTTATGTAATATTATCTTCAAAAACTGGGCCGCCCAGTAACACTCGCTCTCGTTTACTCTGATACAAATAGACAGTGTGCGCGCTATCCAAAATCCTCAAGGGCATTTTGGTGTTGACAGCCTCTTAATTCCAAGATTTGGCATTCGTTTTACGAAACTGCCATCTGACCTTCCAACTCAAGGGAAACCTGGACTTTGTTGGGGTTAGACCTCATGATGTTTTCCTTCACCGAAAAGCTACTGTTAAGTACCAAGGATATTATGTCGTACCGGATGGTTCCACCGCAAGACCAGCGCTGCCCACCAGGCCAGCACAACGCTGAGATGGAACCGTTTCGTGGCAATGTTGTTTTCTCTTTTGTATGTTGATTTAGGTGCATGCATGTGTTGTAGTCATGAACAAATGTTATTCTATTCTAAATATATCTTTTTAGGGTTCCGTAGTCAACATGGAACCCTTATAGTTTCGCCATGTCCGTCTAGCCGTCTGCCCATCCGTCTTCGGCTTAGCACAGTAACTATTACTACTAGAAAACTGTAATTCGGCATAGGTATATAAATCAGTCACGCCGACAAAACAGTACAATAAAATCTTGATCATTTTCGTCGTTTTATCTTTACGTTAGCGATGTCGACGGAGCCCCGCTACCGCCGGGCTCCTATTACTGGTCTGTTTGTCCTTCGGGCATCTGAAGATACCTAACGAACCTTTCCTACCTAAGTGGTTATTTTGCCCCGGAGGGGTAGGCAGCCACTTGCTACGATTTCACTTTCATTACATTCTGCATATGCTTGGGACAAGGTTTAGTATTTCACATTTTTTGTGTTAATTCCAGGTGGTGCAAGGCAACACCATGTTCCTGCGCATGCCGGGCGTCCTGCAGGCCGGCAGCAAGGACAGCTTCATGCTGCTGCTCGACTTCGCCGAGGAGCGTCTGCAAGTCGCCAAGTACGTCACCATCTAGCTAACTGCCAGTTGCAGAATATAATCAAAAAGATGACTAAATTCCTTAAAAGTTGTTAAAGTTTCTTTACACTGTTAGATTTGCTAATCATTTTAGTCACTTAACTTTTCTGATTGTCCTGTAATTTGGCCTCATATGTAATTTCTTTTTCTGTAAATTCGGTATGACACGTCCGCGCTGATCTGATAACGCAGAGAGAGATACCATAGCATCTTTGGTAGTATTTCGTTGGTGCATTGCTATTCCAACTTATTTAACACATCCACATACATGGACAGATGGAAATCGCCTCCCATGACCATGTATATCCGGGATCTGCGGTATTTCCGGACCGATACGACCTTCAAACCTTCAAGAAAAGAGCGTACTCCCATCTTAAAGGCCGGCAACGCACTCACAACACCTCTGGTGTTGCAAGTGTCCATGGGCGGCGGTAATCGCTTACCATCAGGTTATCCGTCTGCTCGTTTGCCTCCTATATCATAAAAAAAAAAAAAAAAAAACTACATTTGCGTCCATATTTGTGACACAGGAATTGATGGATCGCATATCGCATCGGCAACTTCTTGACGATTATTTCTTTTAGTGCACTTATAACCGCAACCACAGAATAATTAATAGTACCTAAAAAGGTCTACTGCCTTAGTGATGGATGACGTTAGCTGTATTGACAATCATAGAGTGAGATTGGGTTGTTAACGTACCACAACCATCCACAATTATAACTATTTTAATTCCTGTGTTTGTTATTGAATTGATAATCAAATTTTGGAAGCATAATGTGATATGAAAAAAAAGTAAAAGAAAAGAAACTTGAATACAGGTTAAGTTTTTACAAAATATCTCATATTTTGCAATGGGATTATTTATTCCGTCGTGTTAGCAAGGTGTTGTAAAATTGAAATTCGATAACGGTGTGTGATCAATGAAATTATGTTGTTACTACTTAAGACGGGATATATATATGAAACGTCATTATACGATACGCTGTATAGCCATTGCTTAGACCATATATATTTATTTACTAGCTTCTGCCCGCGACTTCGTCTGTGTGGACCCTCATGCCAAATTTCATCTTAATCGGTTGAGCCGTTTAAGCGTCAAACATGCAAATTTTCGCATTTATAATATTATATACAATAATAAAAATATACAAATATTGCTCGTTTAATATTATAAGATAGTTAGATCAATAAAAGTTTATAATAAGAAAGTTAAATGACGATATAAAGCAATGCAATAATATTAGTGAATTTTCTAGAAAATTCAAATCCTACTTGATTACTCGACCATTTTGTAACTTGAAAGAATATTTTGATAAATTGTATAAATAGATTATTGGTGTAAATAGATTAGTATTATGACGTTTTAAATTAGAATTTATATTTTGCATGCCGGACTATGGCGGAACACGCCCTCATGTAAATTAATTCTACTGACATGTACATTTATAACACCTGCGTATGTTTTGCAAAATAAATCATTTAATTAAAAAAAAATACGTAAATGTGTTTATCCTCCGCAGCTGCATCATCTGCGTGCTGAAGTCCCTCGCGGAGCGCGCCACGCTGCTGCGCACCTTCATGTTCATGGGCTTCGCGCCGCTCGCGCCGCGCTCGCCGCTGCTGCCGCAGGACCTCGCCAACCCCGACTACATCTTCCTGCACTACAACATGCACTAGTATCCTTCTGTCCACGACACCGACCCGCAGACCACATTACAGCTGGACAAGACCACATTAAGCCACGTACCGGAAGACACATGACCTGGTAAAGATCGCAAGAGCGGTCACTTTGGCACTTTCTGAGGGCCTAGTGCAATCATTAACGCCACTGGTGGCCGCTGCACTCGACCACTGCCGCACATTAAGCCACGTCCTGCAAGACAGCGTGACCCCCACCAGGACTGATGACCTGGTACAGATCGGAGGAGCGGTCAATTTGGCACTTTCTGGGGGCCTAGTGCTACCGACATCTAACGTATGTAGAATTACCGTGTAACAACAGATGGCGCTGCAGCGATCCTGCATCACGCTTGCAATGTTTAGAACACGTGTTAAACTTTTAACTAATACGGCATATGGTCCTCCTTTGCGGTTTATAGTCGTCGACGGAATCATATATATAGAGTCAATGCTCTACTTAAATATCTAAGCTTAACCGGTTCTTTATATCTTTTTCTAATCATTACAATATGAAGGAGACCGCTTAGCCGGTAATGAGCAAATTCAGGGCTTAGTCTTGAAAATTGTATACCAACATTTTGAAATTTGCTCAAAAGATGTTTATGACAGCATTTCTCTGCAATGAACTCTAATGTAATCAGGTAAAGTTGGAATAGTAGGAATCAAACTAATTGTATATTCTGTCAAACGCAGCAAAAAAACAACTGTATACCCTATGCATAAAGTAGTTTTTTTTGCTTGATTTTTTGACAGATTCTTACAATTTTTTTTTTACTAAAAGGCAGTAGTGACATAGTAGTATCATAGGTCGGCCTTACAATTCTGTTGCTTGTATCATACTTATGTCAGAGCTGTAGAAACGCGCCTGGAGCTACAAGCGCTCATAGGCTACGGTGACCGCTTCCCATCAGGCGGGTTTGTCGTCAAAAGTTTCTGCAGTTCTTAAGAAGTTAACAGTGTTTAAGTAGTCAAAGCAGTCTTGAGGTAGTATATTTCGATCGGCACATTTCCACTTTGACACAGCTTGCTTTAGAAAAGCGACAACAAGTCTAGTATTTAGGTATGTATTAAGTATATTTACGGTCTTACTCGATTGCTTGCTAAGGTTAAAATATGTTTTTAATTGAGTATTATATTTAAATTTAGGGTAGACACTAACATTGATAATCGAATACGAAAATGTATTTTGAAATTATCATTTCTGATAGTGTCTGGCCTTTTGCGTTTGTATTAATTTGTATGCAATTCGAGACAGTATTCTATTTGAGACGATCGAGTAAAATCGTATTTGGTTTCTACAAATTCAGCTTTGAATACACTATATCGCTTTTAAAATATCACCCTTTTCATTCAAAACTGAAGACGTAGAAATATTAACAATTTCTTTATTCATTATTATTGTAACGAGTATGTATGTCGTCGTGTATTATTGATATTCACCCAATCCGGGATAGTGCGAAAAAACGAAAAAATAAATAAAAAAAAACAAAAAAAGGAAAAAAAAACAAAAAAATGTTTGTAAAAATATTTCGAACTCGCATGATTTTTCACTTATGTTGACACCGAAACACCGGAGTTCAGAAATATTTTGTTTCTTTATATAAATCACATTTTTTTCTTACGCTGCAATCTAGCAAAACTTACTTTTATAATAACTTTTGCTATTTAGTGGTAAAGTAATATATAAAGTACTTAGAAGATAAGTCGTTTCGTTTAATTCCCATATATTAGTATTACGATTATTTCTCGTAATTTTGAGCATATTCATGTACACAAACCATATAAACGTTCGTTTGCATACCTTACTTTAACAGTAGATTGTGTCTCAAGGGAGCAAAAATATTTACGGCGAGGGCGGTATTTTGAATCCCGAGTGAAGCGAAAGCGTAGCGAGGGACTCTAAAATAGAATCTTGAGCATAACGAGGGATTCAAGTGGTTACGCCCAAGATGGTAAGTTTTGTTACCGAGTGGTACATACTGCTTTTCACACTTTCGTTAGAGGGCAACAATTGCTTTTCTGAATAGGAGTGAAAAGTACTTTTCCTCCATACATGTTTATGCTCAGAGGACAAGTGTTTAGTGTATAATTTCACAGCGTGTTCCAATTTCAGTATTTTCACTAAAAGTATTATTCGATCTTTGTTCTTTGTTAAAAGTGAAAAGGACACGCTGTATGTAGAATAATGGTAAATAATGTACTATTAATTGACAAACGATTAAAGTTAATCTTAATCATTGTGTGTTTTATTCCCTGTATACCTGTGTATTACCTGTATAGGTAAAAAACTGAAGTAAAGCTCTGTTTGAATTACCTTCATATATTCATAAATTGAGGTGTGCAATAATCAGACTGCTGTACGTCTAGCACAACTTGCTGCTCGCTTCGCGCGCGATTGAGCATCTCCCTGTCTCACTCGAACTTTGCAAATTAGAAAGAGGAGGGTAGATCTTTCTCTACTCGCGTCACGGCGCGGCGTCAGTTGTGCTAGCCCCGCTGGGGCCGTAGACAAGGTTACAATCGACAAGCGCTAACGCCAATAGAAACTAATAAAATGTAGGGGAATGACAGATGCCGACGAAACACTTTTCGTTAACATCTGTCATTCCCATACATTTTATTAGTTTCTATTGGCGTTAGCGCTTGTCGATTGTAACCTTGTCCAGGCCCCCTGTAAACGTAACGTGCAATGTAACACAATTTGCCGTCCACATTGTCGCAATGTATCATGTCCCATGGAATTATGCTTCGTTACAGTAAGTCTGTACCCGGCTTTAGTGACGTCACAATCTGCGAGCGTCATAGTAAATGACAATCGTTTCACATGAAGTTGCGTTTGCGGGAAAGGGGCAGAACATACCCCTTCTTAAAACTTTGGACACTTATAATATAACTTCGTGATTATTTAACCACTTTCTTTGCTTATTTATCCATTTGACTACATTTTAATTTTTAATCCCTTTTCGAGAAAATACATTATTGATTATTTTATTTAGTGTCTACACCACTATTATTTCGTGCGCGATTATGGATTGTCATTTAACGACTAGTGGATAATTATTTTAACCCTTAAATGCATGATTTTTTGTATAACTTTTTAATAAATTGAAATAGATGTGTCATGTTGTATAGATTGAGGGAAAAATAAAGAAAAAAATCATAGTATTTAAAAAAACATATATTTTTTCCAAAAAAGGCTTGATGCATATATACATCACTATGCATTAACGTCTAAACGCTATAGATTACATATTTAACAGTAAAATTATAATCTGCAATTTATTATTACATTTGTTCTCGTATCTTTATAGCACAAAACAAATAACTTAACGTACAACAGATAGACTTCACCCCAAATAGCATTCTCCACCAGTCAACCTTTGGGCAAACAGAAAATTTAATAATTATATACCTATGTCTTTCCCGTTCACGGAACAATGTAGCTTTGCGAATCTGAATCCGGCCGAATGCTCATGACTAAGTTTTTCGAAATAAACCCTAAACAGGTTGAGCTACTTTTGGCAGAGTGACCCGTTTAATAATAATAATGAACATGGTTGAGACTCACTGGAGTTTTCTACATAATATTATTGATGGAAATATGTAAAACAGTTATTTCTTGGATTCAAACAAAGAGGCACATTACATTTTGAGCAAGACCAAGATGTTGTCCCGTTGCAACTAGGTATTTTGCACCTAAGACGAGTAGCAATCATAGGCCAGTGATCAACGCCATCTTTTCTTACATCTACGCTTGGAAGAGGATGACTAGTACCTTTTCGTTTCTTGGTTTGTAATTGTTCTTCGATGGAAGCATTACTTGGACGTCCTCTTTTGATGCCGTAAGTTAATCCAATATTGCAAAGGACATCAGCTAATTCATTGCGAAATTGACCAAGATTCGGTAGTTGTTTCTGAGGAACACCCTTTGCAATGCAATTCTTCTTCATTAAGATCCAGGAATTTATTACGGCCAAGTCCAAAACGTGACAAAATAATCGTAAGTACCATTTACGGCTCTTGACCCTGACGCTATAGCGGCCTAAATAGCTATCCATTAGGTCCACACCACCCATATGCATGTTATATTCTTGCACAATTTTTGGACAAGGTATTTCCACTCTTAGTTTTTGTTTTTTATCATAACGTGCAGTTTTTCCCATCGGCTGGGAACCAATGTAGTCAGATAAAAGCGTAACTATCTTGTTATCTTTCCATGCTGTCACCGAAAAGTCAACCCCGTCAAAGTGCGTAATCCTTTCTTCATGTGTTCCCCTTGGAACTGCTGCTTTCAACATCTCTTTTTTATCCGGTAAACGACAGTTTGGAAGTCTATTTTGCTGCACGGTACCAACGCAGTGTATTCCTTGTTTTGCCAGATGATAAATCAGAGGCAAGGAAGTGTAGAAGTTATCGAAGAATACGATGTGATTTCTCATCCTCGGAATCACCCTTGCTAAACGTAAGACCACATTGTTTGTTACTCCCAGGTCCGGCTCACCTGTTGGTCTATCTTTGTTTTCTTGCCCAGAATAAATTTCAAAGCGGTATGCATAACCCATAAGACTACACAAAACGAAGAGCTTATATCCCCATTTGTGAGGTTTATTAGGTAGATATTGTTTGAGGAAGTGTGCGATTTTGGTAGAGCACATTTGCTTGTCTACAGAGAGGCGTTGGTCCACTGGTATTGATGAAAATCTTTCATTTAAATGCTCTATTACTGGTCTAATTTTATGTAATCGGTCGTGATCTGGGTGCTCTCTTGGCAAATGTTTGGTGTTATCATTGAAATGCAGCAAACTACGTATAAGCTCAAATTTATTTACCGGCATAACGCTTTTTACAGGCTCGTAACCATATTTTTCGTGCCAATACGCCCGCACACTCGGAAATCGTTGGACAGACATAAATAAAATAATGCCTATAAATTGTTGGATGTCTCTGCATGTTATATTCTGCGGACGAGCTGGGTCTTGTTGACACGAATATAGATTTGTTTCATTCTAAAACTTTTCAATGACTATACAAAGAACGAAACAATAAAGTAAATTCTAATACAACCGATTTTGCATGGTGATGTATTTACGCATCACATATAAAACACAAATTTTCGGAAAACTATACTATTATTATCAAACCTGTTAATAATATACATTACACTTACCTTTTATCCTTTTCAGAAATATTTTTTACTTGCAGTTCTTATTAATATTTATCAATAAATTTTGAACTTGTAAATTTCGCGGCAACCAGTGTAGCAACTTACGCGCCAAAGATTGAAAATATGACACTACAGAAAAAAAAACTATCAAAAGTTTATGGGTGCGTTCAGAATCTAACACGTAAACGTCACATTTATTAAATAAAAGTAATAAATGTGATTTTGGATAGCTGCATATTGAGCCACGGACCATCAAATATACGATGCATATATACATCATTATGCATTTAAGGGTTAATTAATTATGAACAAAAACAAAATGATAATTACCGATTTGAGGATTCGTTGTGTTGAATGAAAGATGACAGCACAGAATAATTTAATAGTACCTACCTAAAGGTACAGGTTAGCTCTCCGGTGAAGGAAAAACATCGAGGAAACCTGCACGGCTATCACGCGACGGCGCGCGAGCTCTCTTGACTTTTCTCGCACTATTCGTCTCTCTCTTATTAGAACACTTAGAACAAGAGGTATAGTGCGGGAAAAACCGAGAGTATGTCGCGGCCGTCCCGTGATGGACGTGATGTGCCATGGACCTATGATACTCAGGACAGGGAGCACAAATCTCGATAAGTGTGACAGAAAGGGAAATATCATTCGTTGTCCTTCTCATAGTTCCACTTTTTTTATTTGCCACAACTGTTTTAGTATGAAGTTGTGGCACATAAACCATTACCCGTCCAAATTGAGTAGGTTGTTTATGGCAAGTCATCAGCCATTTTAAGACCAGTTCTTAATTTAGCTGCATAGGAGCTAGGGGCGAGCTCTCGATTTTTCTCGCACTATACCTCTTGTTCTAAGTGTTCTAATAAGAGAGAGACGGATAGTGCGAGAAAAATCGAGAACTCGCGCGCCGTGCTGATGCAAGTAAAAGAAATTGAGGCAGTGCAAAAATAACTTTATTGCTAATATACACATAAAACATTCTCTGATAAATTAACACCTTCACAACCAAGAACCCGCCTGGTAGGCACTCGTAATGTTTGCTCAGATGGCGCTCAGCCTGCTAGGCGGGCAATAGTATGAACCTACACGCCTGGCGAGTTCTGTCGGTTTCTGGTGTATTGTTCCATTTTTAGTCCGGTTGCGAAAGTGGATTTTTACGGTGACGCGCCGTGAATTTCTACGGCGCCGCGTTGCATCGTGTTTTTCTAAGGTGCTAAACAATATGGCCTTCATTGGTAAACACGCCACCATAATGATGGTGCTTGTTAGAGACTTTCAACGATCGTTAGGCAAGTAGGCAAGGTGGGATATGAAATTTGTGTCTACGAGGTACTATCGACAACAGCTAACTTTACACAACACAATGCACTTTATGTGTAATAAGGTTTTATAAAAATACAGGATGGTCAGCTGTGTTGGCGTTTGTATAGACGGGCGAGCGATTATGAATGTTTATGCAAATGATTTACGTATCGTCAGTTTTCAAGCAAGTATAGCTTGATTGCGTGCAGCATGATTTTTCAAATCAAATATAAAAAAAATACCTAACACCAGAAGACTAAGGCGTCGTGCTTTATAGCTGTGGAGTGGATTTAAACGGCGCCGACGCCGTGCCGTGGACATGTGGCTGAACCCTTATAGTTTCGCCATGTCTGTCTGCGGCAAACCTACTACTAATACTACTAGACAGCAATTAATTCGGCATGTGTGTATAAAGCATTCATTTCCCAACTATCGTCTGTCCGAATTTACATTGCGGCAAAAAGTCAATTTTCTCGAAAACCCCATAGCTTTCGATTTTTTCTTAACACTAACCGTGTAGAAATCTCATTGGGTTAGGTTAGCTTTGTTTTATAATCCTGACAATGTCATCGCTTCAGAAACACTTTTTAGGAAAAATTATACAGTTGGTAAATATTTTTTAGTAATTCAGATGGTAACCTTTCCTGTGGACAAAACCAAAGTTTTTAATGATTCACTTGGTAACCTTTCCTGTGGACACATCCAGTTTTTAGTGATTCAGATGGTAACCTTTCCCGTGGACACATCCAAAGTTTTTAGTGATTCAGATGGTAACCTTTCCTGTGGACACATCCAGTTTTTAGTGATTCAGATGGTAACCTTTCCTGTGGACACATCCAAAGTTTTAAGCGTCGCCAGGACGTTTGACTCTCCATACAAACGTAGTTTGGTTCTCATTTTAAAACGACATGCTAGAATAACATGGAAATTTGTATACACAACGGGATGCTAGAAGAAAAAATAGAAAAAAAAGGAAGTTTTTCATACAGTCTCTGATTGTTTTATCTTTATTTCTAATACAATAGGGGTCTATCTAACAAAATTATTGTTACCTACTTCAAAAGAAAGAAGGCAAAAAAATATGCCTAGTGACGAATATCCGATATCTCAAAGAATTACGAAGCTACAACCGTTTTAATATTGCTTGTTAGAGAGAGAAAACGCAAACAGTGTGTGACGTCACATTACAGGATGCTGCCGGGGGGCCGTGTCGACGGCGGCGCCGTCTTCTGTGACGTCACATTCTTCCAGCGTCATCGTTTCATATGAAGTTGCGTTTTGCGAAAAAGGGACAGAACATACCCCTTAATTAAAACTTTGGACACTTATAACTTCGTGATTATTTAACCTTTTGCGTTGATTTTTTCTCCATTTGACTACATTTTTAATCCTTTTTCGAAAAAAATATGACATTATTGATTATTTTATTTAGTGTCTACACCCCTATTTACAATCTAGTTTCTAACCTAGATACAGCGGACCCTATTGTGTATACAGTCTCATGTTATTTCAGTAGGTATGCCGTTTTTAAATGAGACCCGAACTACGTTTGTATAGAGATCACACTCTTAGGCTGCAGTCTGGATGCCAGCGGGTGGGGCGATTAGCGACAGGCCATGCATTTCATCGCGTTAAATCCAGCGAACGAAAAAACCATAGAAGTCCAAGCAGCGCCGCAAAATGGCCCCACAGGGTGGGTGCCATTGCCATTATGCGGGGGGGCGGGGTGTCAAAACGATGCCAGGCAGCCGTTTAGCTCGGACATGCGCATACCGGGTTTTAGGCACGTGTTTGGGCAGTTTGTGAGGAGCTCGCATTCTATGGTTTTTTCTTTCGCTGATTAAATCTATGGATACCCGCTCGTCCAGACCGCGGCCTGAAGGCTGTTTACTAGACGATGCTTTAAGCTGCAAACGCACAGAGAGCGATGGCGGGGCGGCGCGGTGCGGCGCGGAGGCGGTACCGGTTGTAATGTTCGAGCTAATATGAAAGGATCCGCACAGAAAACCGCGCCGCGCCGCGCCGCTCTGTGCGGATCCTTTCATATTAGCTCGAACATTACAACCGGTACCGCCTCCGCGCCGCTCCGCCACCGCTGTCAGTGCGTTTCGGCCTTAAATGCTGGGGACTCAACCCATTTGCCTATAGCCTCTTATAGACCCTGAAGAAATAGCTGATGTCTCCTTCCACCTGCTTTTCCCCAGGTATATCCTCTTCGTTCACTAGGTGGAACTGCTTGCTGATGTTGGGGAAGAAGGTGTCACAGTCGAAGGTCTTCTGGATCTCAGTGAGGTATATCTTGCCGCAGTTCGGATGGGCCATGGCTGCCTGGAAATCAAGAAATAATTACGTTATTACCCGGCTGTACACACACGTCGAGAACTTCGAGTCTCGGGCGAGAAGCTCTCGACGAATGTACACACTCGTTGCGTCATTTGAACAGCGGAACAACTCTTTGACTCGTCCGCTAAGACCGATACGCGACCGAGGCGTACCGAAGCGAGACAAGGTGAGAGCATCATGTACACACTCGTTCTCGGTCTGTCTCTGGTGTCTCGACGAGTGTATACAGCCGGCATAGGGTCTACACTGGACGCATGCCTCGTCCGATCACGCCTCGCCAGAGCGTGCTCGCTCAGTGTAGTGCTTCGGCGAGCCACCCATTTCCAGAGGCCGCACGTCGCCTCGCCCTAGCCGATCGTTGTCAACGTTTCGGCCGAGATCAAAGGGCAATGTAAACGGTTGTTTTGTTTGACTCAGATTCACTACGTGTGCCGCGCGCATCGAGGACTGTGTTTCGCTTGAATTTAGGGTTCTCGCAATGGCCGACACACAATGACCGGACCTAAGCTACCCAATTTAAATACTGTGTGGACGAATTGCTTATTGGACCGTCAGCTATCAAATCGCATCCAGCGGCCTCCCGCGATCTTTACCAGGCATCAGTACCTACCCCAACACACGTTGCGCCTTTTATGTGCAGATACTAGTCTATACTAATATTATAAGAGTCTGTGAGATTGATTGTAAATTTGTATGTATTGGGTAATCTCCGGATCTACTTATCTGATAACAAGGTTTTACGAAAGCGACTGTCATCTGACCTTCCAACCCACATGGAAAACTAGACCCTAATGGGATTAAACCGCATTCCCCACGATGTTTTCCTTCACCGAAAAGCTCTCACAAATACCTGAGTCTCTATTGGCGAGGCTTTAGAGACGTGTTCAGATATTTGTGAGTACTTTGGTCGCTCCGAGCCGGGATTCGCATCAACGCCCACGACCGCCTACTTGACTAAACCACTAGGTTACCGTAGCGCCCTATGAACTCAATGATAAAGCTTCATTCGATACACATTGTACCTATTTTTCGTCCATATTTCTTACATAAGAAGTAAATTATGTAATAAACACTGGCCGTACTGAACACGCTATACAATGCCAGAGGTTATCAATATGATAATTTAGATTGCTGTTGTCATCTAAATACAGATTTTATAATATTTATTAAGCCATGATTTTCAGAACAAAGTAGTCACATTCTCAGATTTAAGATGGTTCTATCCGTACTATACTAATAATTGTAATTGCGAAAGTAACTCTGTCTGTCTGTTACCTATACGCTTAAACCGCTGAACAGATTGAGATGAAATTTGGTATGAAGATAGTTATGTCACAAAGTAGAATTTTTACTCAGTGACAGGAATTTATTCGGCCTTAGTTTTTGATCGACGCAAGCCTAATTGAACGAAAGAAGCGACCCAAATTCTTTCTGCCAAAATTCTAACGTACGGTCACGGACTTTAATTGTTGAGCCAGTTAGGTGTCAACTAACTGTGGTTTTTAATAGTTAAGCTTTGAAGTGTCCTATATAAAGTGAGCTCTAAATGGCTCATCAATTAAAGTCCCTGACCGTACAAGTATCTGATTGATTACTGCCTTTGGCGAGTGAATACTAGTAGAACGTGTCTCAAGGGAAGGGAGTCAAGTCATACATTTACGGCAAGGACGGCATATTGAATCCTGAGTGAAGCGAAAGATTCCACCATCTTGAGCGTTACGACGAATTCAAGTGTTTACGCCCAATCCTACGATTATTATAAATGCGAAACGAACGTTTAAAGGCTTGGATGTTTCTTACCCAATACAGCTTTAACGGCTCAGCCGATTTGGATGAAATTTTGCACGATGATACAGGGTGGGGCAAAAGATATGCATCAGTTTTGAAAGAACAAAAAAAAATATTGAACTTACAGTAACGCGGTTTATTTTACTCAATTCAGTATACAATGCCATTTATTACATCAGCAAGATGGTGGCCATCAGAACGCGATCAGCGATGCACTGATAATAATGGTTTCTCATAGAGGTGATGTTTGGTGGCCTCCACGCTCACCAGATTGGAGCATTTGTGACTTTTTCCTTTGGGGTTACTCATACTCATACTCATTTATTTATAATGCACAAATACATTAAACGTCAAAAAGTTAATATTAGATTAAATTTAATTAATACTAATTTATTTATGTTGACAAAGCCAGTCAAAGAGTTAAATTATTTCCTAAATGTATACACATGTCAAATGAAAATAAAATTGGTAATAAAGTCCTATTTAGAATTCCATAATGAGGAAGAATATATGTATTAAAATGTTAGAATTTAGTAGTCACACAGTTCAGAAATGTCATAAAAGGCGTTATTAACCAGCCATTTTTTCAGTTACCTGAAGGAAAAAGTTTTCAAACATCGTCCACACACCTTGGATGAACTAAAGATGAGAATTAGGGAGGAAATAACCGCCAGATCCTCAAATGTGTTGAAAATTTCAGAAATCGCCTTCATCAGTGCATCGCTGCTGAGTGCTGATGGCCACCATGTTGCTGATGTAATTTTCAAAACTTGATGTAATAAATGGCATTGTATACTGAATTGAGTAAAATAAACCGCGTTACTGTAAGTTCAATATATATTTTTTTGTTGTCTTTAAAAAATGATGCATATCTTTTTCCCCACCCTGTAGTTTATAACCTGGATTAAAATATTGGCTAGTTTTTATCCCGGGTCCACGCATACGAAGTCGCGGACGGAAGCTAGTATGGACATAATTTTGCCACCGATACTGCTTTTCACACCGTGTATCAGGAAAATTGAAAGCCTTTCTTTAGAGAGCAATAATTACTTTTTTCTGAATAGCAAAATCTGGGAAGAAAATGATTCTTTTCTAAATAGCAGTTGGGTAAGGACCAAATTCTTGGCCAGCTTAACTCACTCAATTAAATTTTCTATGTAAGTTTTCCGTTGTGACACGAAAATTAACCATACAATTTTATGGTTAATTTTTGTGTCACGACGGAACTTTTTTCACTTTTTATATAGGGTTCCGTACCTCAAAAGGAGAAAAACGGAACCCTTATAGGATCACTTTGTTGTCCGTCCGTCCGTCTGTCAAGACCCTTTTTCTCAGGAACGCGTGGAGGGAGGTATCAAGCTAAAATGTATACCAAATACTCAGGTCTACTGTCTTTTGGAGCTGTGAAAGAAACAAACTTCTGCCGTTTATGCCGCAAATTTGCGGAAATTTTCGAAACCCGCAAGGGAATCAAAACCTACAGGGTACTTCCCGTGAACTCAGAATCTTAAAATTTGGTATGAAGCAACGTCTTATAGCACAGTTAAGGAAAAATTGCGAAAACCGTAAATTTTTTGTTACATCATATAATAAAAATACTATAACTATGACTCGATGGTCGTGATGGGTCAACTTTTACTTATATACCTACAGGTTTGTACGGAACTCTCGGTGCGCGAGTCCGACTCGCACTTGGCCGGTTTTTTCGGTTTGTATGGCGAACTACCGACTAACCAGGGTAAATACCGGCTAAATATTTGGTCCTTACCCAGGTGTGTTTTTTATGTCTTTCTTGGCTTGACTCTATTTAGAGAGTTGTTGACCATACCTGATATATGGAAGAACCTCCTATAACCCAGGTTCTCTCAATATCTGATCTGCCTTCAATGTATTTGATGGCCTCATCCAGGCTTGGGACCACTACCACACCCTCTGGTACCTGAAAAGGTTAATAAAATAGTACATAACATTTGGTGTTGGAAGGATTATTTTTTTATTGAGACATACACAATATTATCAATCCCTTTTACAAGCTGATCAATCATGGACCAGTGGAAGATTCAAACACAACTTCTCCGCTAGTTGCACTCAATGCTTACTTCAATATTTCAGGCTAGATAGAAAGAAAGAAAGAAGACATTTATTCACTACACAAAAGACACACAGAGACAAAGGGAGTAGACATACAATACAATTGACACATAATGTGTGTGTTCACGGCAATGAATCGGTCGCTGTCTCAGCATTATGCCGAGGTGTCAGACACCTACAGCGCTGATTTTCAGACAGCGCCGTACGTGACCCACGGAACGCAACACAACATACTGCCGATACAAACGTATACACATAATAAATGAATAATTAATATAATAAATATTTATACTCGTCGACTATAATCTTTAAATTAGAACCTCGCAAACCATAACGCAATGGAATACTTTTAATCTGATGAAGAAGTTTATGCTCTATGGACAATCGAAACAATTATTATTCAACTGTACACAGAACTGAAATGAATTTTGACCTATCACGAGGCTCGATTTCCAGAAGACATCAACGCGCATAAATAAAAAAGCGGTTGGCTGCACTTCGTTTCAGCAGGTAAAATATTATTTCCGTTAACTCGTAGAAAAAGTATTGTATGTAATAGTTATATAATTAGCTTTTTAACTCTCGTACCTTAATTAGGCCACTCAGCAAGCTTCGTGGCCTAAACGTGGTACTCGACTGAAAAAGCAAACATTATATAACGATTGCATAAAATACTATTGTTAAATATGTAACACTAGCACAATGGGATGAGAGACACAAAGTGAAAAATGCGAAACTGTTGGGATGTTAAAAATAAATAAATAAAAATAAAATAAAGTGCTGGATGGGTTAGGGTTGGGATTTTTGGAGCGTCAACAAATTATTAGCGGGCGCTTAAAGGTATATATGCTAGATGGGATGATAGTTTAGAAAAAATATGATTGTTTGTCACATGGAGAGGAAACATTACATTTAACTTGTAACAGAAGCCGCAGTTGGTGTCGGAGCCTAGAGTCGGTTCGATTTGAAAAAATTAAAGATGCAAGTGACTTATTTCATTATAATTCTAAGGCTGACAACACACAGTCGGAATCAGTCACTGAATTCAGTATCTGGACCACTCAAGAGGGAACCAAATGGTACCCTTGATAAAGATTCTGCATAAAGTGTACCCATTTACTACAAGCTTTTATTTAACTTGCAGTGTATGTATCTAACTATGTTTGTTCGGGTGGAATCTTACAACTCAATTTTGAAGCAGATATCTTCAGATTGAGCTGAAATTTTGGGTTTAAGTATAGTTTGAATGAATGAATAATAATGAATTCAAAACAACAACATTCTTAAATCTACAAGTTGGTAGTTGTCTCAAAAAATACAATTCAATATTATGGTACCATCAAGCTGATCTGATGATGGAGACAGAAGGTGGCCATGGGAATTCAGGACTTAAACGACGGGGTTGAGTTTGTGCTTGTTATAATGGTCTCAACAAGTAGTTGATGACGGTATACAAAAAAGTACAGTTGGCAATAAAAGCTTGTAACGAAAATTAAATTTTCAACAAAATCTTATTTAAATACCCTTATCAGGCAACAAATTATTTAATTAAATATTTTTGTTTAAATATACCTAGTCGGTCCTAAAGTTCTGTCACAAATAAAAATAATGATTAAAACGTAAGTAACAATCAGTTTTTAATAAATTATATACCAATTTAAAGTACATTTAACAGAGAATTAATATAACTTAAAATTATTCAAAATGACCTCCCTTGTTTTTAATACAGGCCAATAAACGCCGCGGCCAGTCGTCTATCGCAGCACGCACCATATTCATGTCTATTTCAGCGACTGCTTTTCTTATAGATGACTTCAGGCTCTCCAAATTTGTATGTGGTTTAGCACAGACCTTCTCCTCTAAGACTTGCCAAATTTTGTAGTCCAAAGGATTAAGGTCCGGACTGGAGGAAGGCCAATCTTCGTGTCTTATAAAGTCGATTTTTTGACGCTCAAACCAGGCTTGAGTGGTCTTGGCTTTGTGTGCAGGTGCAGAATCGTGCTGGAACACAAAATGATGTCCTGAAAATAGCGTGTTGGGCAGATCTTTGACAACCTGATCCAAAACCGTCTCTTGGTACACTTTTGCACTGATTTTGACCCCTTTTTCGCAAAAATGAACCTCATTTGGCCCGTATTAAGATACTCCCAACCAAACCATCACTGATGAGGGATGATGCCCATGTTGCACTCGCGGAACTGTTTTTTTTGCTTCTTCAGAGCTTGTAGCGTACACTCTATCATTCTGTTTATTATACTTTTCTTCAATATCGATTTTTTTTTCGTCTGTAAAGAGGATATCGCGGTGTCGATTTTTCGCGTACCGCTTTAACAACTTTCGGGATCTTTTAAGCCTTATTGTTTTTAGACGGGCATTAAGCATGTGCCCACTCTTTTTTTTGTATGCTCGTAGACTAAGATCTTCGTTTAAAATCTTTTTGACGGTATTCCTACTGCCACCCATCTGCAAAGCCATCAACTTCTGTTTTCGGGCAGGATTTCTCGCTATACGGGCCTTGATCGCTTTGATCACTGCTGGTGTTCTTACGGAGCGTGGACGGCCAGTTATTTTTTTGTCCTCAACACTAGAGACTTCATTGTACCTATCAATAGTACGGTACACAAACCTAAGCGTTATATTTAATTTTTTGAGCAACTTAAAAATGGTACATGGCGAGTGCCCACAGCGGTGCAACGCTAAAACAGCTATTCGGTTTTCTTTCAATGTCCACTCCATCGTGAGAAATCGCAGCAAATGACTGTTTTTTGTTTTAAAACAATTGTCAAACATTCAAAAATGGAATTCAAAAACATTTTCTTAAAATTATGTTCTAAATTTAAAAATAATGTGCCAGTGACAGAACTTTAGGACCGACTAGGTACAGCTTCCGTCACTGTCCTCGCAGCTCAGTTGGTAGAGCAGTCTAGCGTTAATAGAAAGGTTGCAGGTTCGAATCCTGTCGGGGGTACAGAAAAAGATGGTTTATTTTTCCATTATATTCTTTCTCTGTATAATATCGTTTAGAATCTTATTTGTTCTTGAGTGATTCAAATTACGAATCAGTGACTGAACTCCTTTCAGTCAGCTTGATATGTTGGAAACTCACAAGATATATTAATCCATACTATCCATACTAATACTATACATGCGAAAGTGTGTCTGTCTGTCTGTTACCTCTTCAAGCTTAAACCGTTGAACCAATTTAGATACCTAGTTTGAGTCCCGGGGAAGGGCATAGGATAGTTTTTATTCCGGAAATCATCCCCTAAGGGGGTGAAAGTTTGTATGGAGCTGCGATATAAACGAGTTCCACGCGGACGGAGTTGCGGGCAGAAGCTAGTATTTATATAATTTCTAGTTCATATGTATTATAAGAATAAAGTGTAGCCATACCTTATCCTGAACATTATCAACATGCCTGGTCATAACTATGTTGACCCGGTTCGGCAGTGGCCGGTATTTCTCCGGGATACAGTCCCAGGTGATGCGGCCCATGATCACAGCATTTACTTGCTCGGGGGAAGATACTTTTGTAGTCATTGCTGTGAAGTAAGCCATCTCTTTCCTGAGAAAAGTGAAAAATTTTATAATGGCACACCACACTCATTTAGATCAAGAGGATCTAACATATACATACATACATACATACATACATACATACATTCACGCCTTTAACCCAAAAGGGGTAGGCAGAGCACATCCACATTTAGCATAAATGTGGGTATAAAAGATAGACAAAATGTGATATTGCAGTGATAGTTTGCTAGCCCATCGCCCACAACACACTTCAACCCTGGTCCCTTAGTCGACTTTTACAACACCCACGGGAAGAAAGGGGGTGGTGAAATTCTAACCTGACACCACACGGGTCCGGGGTTGGGATCTAACATACTAACGTGTCTGTCTTTCAGTCTGTCTGTCTGTTACCTGTTCATGCTTAAACCGCTGAACCGATTTGGATGACATTTGGTATAGAGATAGTGTTATATATGGACAATGTGGGTAGTGTTGACATTTATGTATGAAGTGAGGTAGATGAAGAAAACCAGTCTGTCATCGCGATCCAGGCTAGCACATGTGCTAGGACCCCTAAACCGTGAGTTATAATAGTGGCGACGGGAAAATAAGGACAATAGTGTACATTAGAAGTGGAAAAGTGCGTGATTTAAGTGGAAAATACATACAGATAGGTATTACAGTGCAAAATGGGCGTTAAGTTTGGGGAGTTTGATATGGCACATGGCTGCTGGAAGAACTACATAGAACGGTTTACTTTCTGTCTGCAAGCCAGTGAAATTGAAGAGGATGATAAGAAAAAAGCTAATTTGTTAGCTGTGGTGGTGCTGTTGTTTAAGTCCCGAGGAAGGACATAGGATAGTTTTTATCCCGGAAATCATCAATCAAATTAGTTCTGTTCGGACAGTGGCGGACAAAAGCAAGTATGTTATAAGGACACAACCATCACCATTTATGACTACAATCTCTCTCTCTCTCTCCAATCCATGCATAAAGAGAGAGGGAGATACGTGCACGCAGATGCGACCCACTGGTTGTACATTATAGGGATACAAATTCCGTTATTTCACGGCCTACAGTCCAAGCGGCGAGAAGGCTTTTGACATATGAGGTGACATTGGTTTCCTCATAATCGTAGGAGTGACATAGGCTATAATAATAATTGAAAAAAAAAAAAAAAAACAGTGGGGTCTTAAAAATGTTTTCACTTGTTATGTTACTCACTTTAATCTCCATGGCAACGTCCCGTTGGCACCAATACCCATGTTCTCACATGCCGCGGCAATCAGATTCAGTTTTACTTTCGACATTATCCAGACGCCGATAAAACTAACAAAAGAAAACAAACTGATCACCTTAACTCGTATGATTCTGTAAGTATTTCTAACCCTCGAGGTTTTCAAATATTTAAACTTAATGATAACTGTTAATAAGTCGATAGTTGCAATGTACTTCATAAAATATGTACCTAGCAATTTTATATTTTAATCAATAAACATGCGGGTTCACGATAACAACAGCAAAATCGCGCTAAAAATTGACAATGACAAACAAATGACATTGACATTTGACGGCAGTGTTGCCATAGAAGTATAAATTACCATCACCCGCAGTATAAAGGAAGACAATCTTTTATATAGTTGTTTCTGTCCCATCTTATGGGCAGCTGAGCTGAGTTAGAATGAGACGAATAGTACGGTATTTTTAGCCTGTTAACGAATTGTCTCCATCGACTGCCCATCAGGGTTAAAATAGTATAACCGTTGGTATTGTTTATTTTAATAGATACCTAACTAAAACTATAGAGATTATTAATAGTTGTTAAATACTACTTGATGACATTTTAATATTTATTCATTGTCCGAATCAAGTAGCTGTCTAAACCTGAGGGGCTACCGCAAAACGATAACGAACTTCGTTCATGTTCATTCCCTCTCTGTCACTCGAACCAGCAACTGCGACAGAGACGAAGATACACAAACGAAGTTCGTTTTCGTTTTGCGGTAGGCCCTCGTGCCATCACCAAAACGAATGTACGTTCCAATTTACGTTGACATTGACATCGAGAGTTTTTTCAAACGGTAGTACTGAGGGGCTACCGCGAAACGAAAACGAACTTCGTTCGTGTATCTCCGTCTTTGTCGCTCGATCAAGCAAGTGCAACAGAGAGGGAGAAACACGGACGAAGTTCGTTTTCGTTTCGCGATAGGCCCTCTGTTCATTCGTTCATTCATAGATATTCACGCCTTTATTCCCAAAGGGGATAAGCAGAGCACATGAAATTCATGTTCCAGTGCCACTATTAGCATAAATGTGGGTATAAAAGATCGACAACGTGTGATATCGCCATGATAGGTTGCTAGCCCTTCGCCCACAACACACTTCAACCCTGCTCCCTTATACTCGAGGCAAAATACGGTTTTGAAAAACATTAATTTATAATAGCGTTTTTTTTTGTTGATTTCATTTGAAAATGTTATTCTAAGATGATTTAGTCAAGAATCCGACAAACTTTCCACCCGGAAGTAATTATGTAGATTTAAATGAAGCATGCATTATCTTTTTTTGTATGATTTACCTTGAATATTATAGAGCAAATGTAAATGAACCAAAATAAAGACAAAAACATTTATTAATTTTTTACTGACTTTTTAGAAGCCAGTTAACTTATCATTTTTTCGATGTCTGAAATATTGTCGGATTTTGTCGCTGGGTAACTATTTAATTGATAATATATCCGTTATACATAAAAAATAAGCTATTATAAATTATTTCCAAAATTGTCATTTTTTCTATACAAGTTGTCAGTTCATTGCCTGGACTATTAGTCGACTTTTAGGACACCCACGGGAAGAAAGGGGGTGGTGAAATTCTTTCCCGACACCTCACGGGGAATATTTTTATATCATAGCAATACAAAAATACAAATTTTACATACAAATGGAATGTAGCATCTTTTTGTAACCTTGAAGTGATTAAACGTTTATTACATGTGCTTGGCACATGCGGGCATATTTTTGATCAGATGGGCTACCGCAAAACGAAAACGAACTTCGTTCGTGTATCTCCGTCTCTGTCGTACTCGATAATTCGAGCGACAGAGAGAGCGATACACGAACGAAGTTCGTTTTCGTTTCGCGGTAGCCCATCAGTGTTCTCTTGCGAGGCGGTTTTGTAAATTAAAATAAAATAATTAAATATTTGGGGTCAATCTTACACAAATCGACCTAGCCCCAAACTAAGCAAAGCTTGTACTATGGGTACTAGACGACGATATACATACTATATAGATAAATAAATACTTAAATACATAGAATACATCCATGACTCAGGAACAAATAATCATGCTCATCACACAAACAAATGCCGTTACCGGGATTCGAACCCGGTACCTCCGGCTTCGTAGGCAGGGTCACTCACTACCAACTAGGCTATAGAGGTCGTCAAATGACCATTAATCGATAGGTAGTGAAATTGTCTTTTTATGATTTTTTGCCAGCGAACGAAAAAAACATAGAAGTCTAACTAGCACCGTAAAATGGCCCCACAGAAAGGGTGCCATGGTAGGCGGGGTGTCAGACCGATGCCAGGCAGCCATTTAGTTCGAACACGGCTGCCGTGACAAACTGTTAAACAAACCAAATACAATAAATATTGTTGTGCTGTAAAATGGAATCGTTTGGACAAGCACAACATAAAAGATGGAATCACTTTTCACAAGTAAAGTACCTACAGCGATAAACATAATTATATATTATTTTGATTTTATTGTTATGATCACATTTTGTACAGGGATGGTATCATGCCAACAGATATCAATAACTCCTTTTTTAATAAGTTAAACACAGAATTAATAATTTGGTATTTTTATTTAGCTATCTAGCTGTGAGAGGCTTAATGGGATTTCATACACTTTCCTGGCCGCTGCAAATTCAGAACAGAATGACTTTTAACTTTTACAATTTGCTTTCGTTGGTAACAGTTACTATCCACGAACTATTTTTGCTTCAGTACGGCGAACTCCATTTATGGTTTAAACCATAAATAAAGTTAACGAATAGGTACTTAGATAAAAAATAATAAAGCAAATAGAGGTAAACATGTGCGTTCTTTAGATCAAAAGTAAAAACTACTCTGACTATTCAAGCGCAATCTGTAACAGGCCAGTAGCATAATTTAACAACTAATATTTAATAGGATGAATGATATATGATTACAGATTCAAATTTCGAATGTTCTGAATCGCGCTATCGACATTTTTAAACTCGAGTATATATACCCCAAAGTCCATTTTGGTCGGTCGGGGAGGTAAATGGATGGTTCTGCAGACGTAAGTATTCAGTCTAATGGGTGGAGTATTCTGTCTAATGGTCAGTCTAATGGGTGGAGTATTCAGTCTACCGGTGGAGTATTCAGTCTAATCGGTGGTAGTCTAATGGTTCTGGGGTGGTAGTCTAATGGTTCTGCAGACGTATAAGTAGTCTAATGAGGGCGCCCCACTCAAAATCTATCGGTCTATGGGGGCTGGCTTTATGGCGCGCCGAGGCCGACACACGCCTTAAAGTGGGGCGCCCGTGACGCTCCACTCAAAATATCGGTCAAGGGCTGACTGTTATGGCGCGCTACGCGCGCCTATCCGACACTCAGGCGCGCTCGCCTGAATGTGGGGCGCCCGTGGCACTCCACTCGAAATGTCGGTCAAAGGCTGACTGTTATGGCGGCCTAGGCGCGCCTATACACTCTATAGTTAGCCGGAGGCCGACACTCAGGCGCGCTCGCCTGAAAGTGGGGCGCCCGTGGCACTCCACTCAAAATGTCGGTCAAGGGCTGACTGTTATGGCGCGCTATGCAGGCCTATATACACTCACCTTAATGTGCAATCTTTCGGTAGGAGGCAGGCTGTTATGGCGCGCCACGCACGCCTTTACATTCTATAGTCGGCCGGAGGCCGACAAACAGGCGCGCTTGGCGCGCCTTAAAGTGGGGCGCCCGTGACGCTCCACTCAAAATATCGGTCAAGGGCTGGCTGTTATGGCGCGCCACGCGCGCCTATACACTCTATAGTTGGCCGGAGGCTAACACTCAGGCGCGCTCGCCTGAAAGTGGGGCGCCCGTGGCACTCCACTCAAAATGTCGGTCAAGGGCTGACTGTTATGGCGCGCGTAGCGCGCCTATACACTCTATAGTTGGCCGGAGGCCGACACTCAGGCACGCTCGCCTGAAAGTGGGGCGCCACTCAAAATGTCGGTCAAGGGCTGACTGTTATGGCGCGCTACGCGCGCCTATACACTATAGGAAATAAAGGATAATCGACTAATGGTGATGTGTGTTATCCGGACTTAAACGAGGAACTCCTAAATAAACTAGACCGTCTCTTTAATAACTGTATTCGTTTTGTTTTCTGCCTCCGTAAATACGATCATGTCTCCTCCTACCGATCTAAGCTTGGTTGGTTACCCATCCGCCAACGCCGTAATCTTCGTATGCTTTGCTTCCTTTTTTCAATTCTCCAGGACCCGAAATCTCCCGACTATCTCAAAAGTTTGTTCCAGTACCATGGCGTGAACTGTACCCGTCTGTTTCGCTCTTCAGGCCATCTTTCTCTCGCTATTCCACTTCGCCGAACTGGTTTCATATCCAATTCGTTTACCATTCGAATCGCTCGCCTCTGAAACGGCCTACCCGTTAAAATCCGACAGTCTTCGACCAGATTCGCGTTTAAAAGATCTTTACGCAAGTTGTTTGCTAGCAGAGCCGTAGATTCTTAGTGTTTCTGTTCACTTTTTTCGTCTGTATATATATATACATATATATATATTTATATATGTAGGTTATTATATTTGTATGTATTTTTATTCATTTGTCTATTGTTGTTATTTATTATAAACGTATGTTTAATGTGTGTTTATAATATGTAGTGATGTTTATTATATGTAGTTGCACCGCCCACAATTTGTCTGCTTTGCCCAAAGGTTGACTGGTAGAGAATGCTTACGGCATTAAGACCGCCTTTTGTACGATAAGTTGTTCTTTTGTGCAATAAAGATTAAATAAATAAATAAATAAATATAGTTGGCCGGAGGCCAACACTCAGGCGCGCTCGCCTGAAAGTGGGGCGCCCGTGGCACTCCACTCAAAATGTCGGTCAAGGGCTGACTGTTAGCGCGCCTATACACTCTATAGTCAGCCGCAGGCCGACACTCAGGCGCGCCAGGCACGCCTTAAAGTGGGGCGCCCGTGGCGCTCCACTCAAAGTATCGGTCAAGGTCTGACTGTTATGTTGAGTTGTTGAGGCCGACACTCGCGCGCCTTAATGTGGAGCGCGCCTTAATGTGAGGCGCCTTCGACGCCCCACTCTATCTATCGGTAGGAGGCTGGCTGTTATCGCGCGCCTTAAAGTGGGGCGCCCGTGGCGCTCCACTCAAAATATCGGTCAAGGGCGGACTGTTATGGCGCGCTACACGCGCCTATACACTCTATAGTCGGCTGGAGGCCGAAACTCAGGCGCGCTAGGCGCGCCTTAAAGTGGGGCGCCCGTGGCGCTCCACTCGAAGTATCGATCAAGGTCTGACTGTTATGGCGCGCTACGCGCGCCTATACTCTCCTTAATGTGGGGCGCCCTCGGCGCCCCACTCAATCTATAGCTGGGAGGCTGGCTGTTATGGCGCGCCACGCGCGCCTTTACAGTCTATAGGGCGCAATAATGACACTCTCGGCCTCGATGTCTCAGCCTTAGATGTTAACACGAAAGTGAAAAACGCAATGCACGACTCGACGGTATAGTCCAGTCAATGAACTGACAACAACTTTAACCCCTAGTTAGGAAATCTCACAAATTCAGTGTAAAAATAGTGATCTCACAAATGTTTACTGCGATGCTATCGGTGGGAACCTGTAATTGACTTTTTGTATTTTATCTATATAATCAATGTGTTTCTGTAGCTGTTGGTTCTCCAAATAAATAAATAAAATAAAAATAAAATAAAATAAATGGTAATTTTGGAAATAATTTATAATAGCTTATTTTTATGTGTAACGGATATATTATCAATTAAATAGCTACCCAGCGACAAAATTCGACAAAATTTCAGACATGAATAAAATTACATTTTAACTAGCTTCTGAAAAGTCAGAAAAAATATTAATAAATATTTTTCTCTTTATTTTGGTTTATTTACATTTGTTCTATAATATTCAAGATAAGTCGAACAAAAAAAGACAATGCATGCTTCATTTAAATCTACATAATTACTTCCGGGTGAAAAGTTTGTCGGATTCTTGAATAAATCATATTAGAATAACATTTTACAATGAAATCAACAAAGAAAACACTATTATAAATTAATGTTTTTCAAAATCGTATTTTGCCAGGAGTAGTAGGAGGTTGTCTGTTATGGCGCGCCACTAAATGTTGTGAGTAACTTTAGTTCTATATAATATACGAGATTACCTTAGTGTCGATTTGCGTGTTGATCTATGTGAATCACTTATACTCCAGGCAGAATACGGTTTTGAAAAACATTAATTTATAATAGCGTTTTTTTTGTTCTTCACCTTCGGTTCGGGCCACAAACACCTGCGATCTGGGGCTTTACGTATTACCGCCCGTGGTGAGTACACAATTTTACGTCTTCACCTGGGCATAATGCGAGTTATACCGCACGCTGCGCGTACGGTAAAACTGGCATTGTGGCCGGTGTGACGTAAATATAAATAATTTATTGAAGCTGCATCTAGGTAGTGTGTACATGTAGGTATTATCTCACTGTGTATTTATGTTTATTTCTCTTACGCCTGTCCCTATAATGTAGGTAGTTTATTTATTACATTTGTATGACGTTTCCGTGAGTCACCGACGTAGCTGGCTGAAAATCAGCGCTGCAGGTGTCTGACACCTCAGCATAATGCTGAGCCAGTGTCCAGTTCACTGCCGCAGAGACACACTTGTTTCATGTTTTATCTGCTTTTTGTTTATTTTATTGTTTAATATGTGTGTCCTGTGTGTTTGTGAATAAATGTATCTTTCTTTCTTTCTTTCTTTCTCCAAATCGGATGACAACACTTCCTCACCAGACTTTTACTGAACTATAATGAATTTGACCAATAGAACGTCGTCTTGGCTACAGAGGAAAACATCAACGAATACGAAGCCGTTGGCTGCGCTTCGTTTCAGCAGAGCTTAGATTTTCAATAGATACCAAGTTTGTTTAATTCCTTCAGTTGACTCGTAGAAAAATTATTGTATACAATAGTTATATAATTAGCTTTTTAAGTCTCGTTTCTTAATTAGGCCACTCAGCAAGCTTCGTGGCCTGAAAAAACATACATAGTATAACGATTGCATAAAATACTACATTTTGCAGATCGCATTTTGCGCTCAAATCGACAGGTTTGGTAATACTGCTCCCTAATTCCCAAAGGGACAGGGCAATCAATTCAACGAGCAATTTCCTAAAATAACGCCATCCCTTATAAAGCGGGCCACGCGCGGCAGGACGATGCCTTAATATTTAAAGGGTGGTCTTTCCATGGTGAAAAAAAAACGGGTATTTCTCATGAGCGTTTTAGGGCGTACATTCATTATTATCACTACAATATTTGAACGAGCGAGCGAAGCGACATTTCTCAGTTTCAGTTTGGGCATAAAACCTTTCGTATGTCTGGCGTCTGTCCGGCTATTATCCTCAAAACGTCGCATTTTTCAACCAATTTTTGTAAAATTTTATGGTCAGGTTCAACATTTTCATTTTTGTCGATATTTTTTTTTCAAAACTTAAAAAAAAAATTAAGCTACTCACTTAATTTACTTTAAAAACAAAGTTTTAACCGACTTCAATTTAGTTCTCCGCCAAGCCACGAGAACACACACATTTATTTTCCAATTTACCACATGAACTGTTTTCCGAGAGAAAATGCGTTGATTATTAGAGAAAAAAACCCAATCGCTGTATGTGGCCCGATAATATTTCAGGACTTCCGTCGATTCCACAAGGATCACCTTTGGTACTTCATTAGCTGCTATTTCAACGGAATCTTATCAGAATCTGTGACGTGCTTTTGTACTTTAAGTATATAATTGAGGAATTCCATAAGTCATCTGTGGTCTTCATCATCAGTTCCACTCCACCAAATTTATGATTTCCGGATGTAAATACACGAGATATAATAGAAAATACCAAAATCACTACACGCGTGCCTAATATAATTGAGGAGTTCTCTCAATTCCTCATGGATCCCATTATCCAACTACGTGGCTTTGTACTTTAAGGCACAAGCTTCATGTGAAGACGCAATCAAAACGAGATTAGCGAGATAAGAGATGTAGGTTGTGGTGAGGTAGGGCACAGCGAAATGTCATCCCGCTCGAATGGGGAGCAGCCCAACTGGGGAAGTACCTCCGCCTTGCAGAAAACCACAGCCATAATAACACTACTACTTGCTCATTGCTAATAACACTACTACTTGCCCATTATCCAACTAACTAAAAAAAAAAATGGGACCCACCTGGATGCATATACTTACAAACAAAAAAAAAATTCTAATCGGCTCATCAATGACGGAGTTCTGAGGTAACAAACATTGAAAAAAAAAAAAAAAAAAATACACCCGAATTGAGAACCTCCTCCTTTTATTTGAAGTCGGTTAAAAAGAGAGGCTTGTGAGTTCTACAGCTCACAGAGCCACTAGTAGGTACCTATACAAAGGTTTGTATGGATAGGAATTCGCCATCTCATCTCGCTCTCAATTTATAGCGTGCTGCTGCGCTGGACCGTCTAGAGTAGGGATGTTACGGAGGTTCGGCTTCGGCTCCGATATACCGAAACTTTCGGCTGAATTCACACCGCCGGCTCCGGCTTCGGTTTCGTCTAATTTGAAGCGAACACCTCCGGCTCCGGCTTCGGTTTCGTCTAATTTTAAGCGGAGGTTTTAACGGAGCCGAAAGTCAGCGGCCGCGGCGCGCGGCGTGTGCCTAGGAGTACAAACAGGTTTTGACTTGTCTCCCCGGGAATCAACCCACCTGTTTTATAGTACGATTGTTTACTCATTCGTTTATTGTTTTGGTTCACGTCACGGCCTGCAGTATGTTTTTTCAAAGTGTTAGTGTTAGTGTGACCGTGACAAAAACATTTGACGATGAAGCGGATGAAGGCTAAAGTAAGTCCCATATGGAACTACTTTATTGAAGTAGACGCAAACACTGCAAAGTGGAAAATATGTGAGAAAACATACTCAAGAAAGGGCGGAACTGCCTGAGTCCGCCTTAACATAAAATATACAAATAGATTAGGTTCACATTAGTTTCCCTCTACCTCCTACTACTACCTTCACCTCCGGCTCCGGTTTCGGATTCGGTTTCGCTTTCGGTTTCGGTTTCGCTTTTGGGTTCGCTTTCGGTTTCGGATTCGGTTTCGTTAAAACAAATTTAAAAACTCCGGTTTCGGCTTCGGTTCCGATAAAACCACCTCCGTAACATCCCTAGTCTAGAGCGCCTTAAAGTGACAAACAACTACCATACGCAAGGATTAGACACGCGCGCTCGTTTCCTCGCGAGGCAAACCAATGTAATAAGAACGAGTGCGAGCATCGACAACAAATTGGAATGCAATAAATACCTACGAGTAAACAAGAGTAGGAGTAAGCAGCCGAGCAAACATGAAGCTAGATAAATGAGATGACATAGCATTAAGGCAAGCAGTATATGTATAAGGAAATTGATTATCCTTCAAATAAATTTATTTTCATTTCATTTTAAAATGTCCGAATTGAGTCCTTCGTTACGTTTCCATTTGACCTAGATTTTGGATATTAGGGATTAAAATATTACGTGGCTTTGTACTTTAAGGCACAAGCTTCATGTGAAGACGCAATCAAAACGAGATTAGCGAGATAAGAGATGTAGGTTGTGGTGAGGTAGGGCACAGCGAAATGTCATCCCGCTCGAATGGGGAGCAGCCCAACTGGGGAAGTACCTCCGCTTTGCAGAAGACCACAGCCATAATAACACTACTACTTGCTCTGTAGTAGTGTTGTGTTCCTGGAAGTGAGCAAGGTCGCCAGAGCTCCCGAGGATGCGTTGTGTTGACAGCGATGGAATTTGTTCCTTCAGCTGTCAACACGGCGAGTCCTCAAACATATCAAGGATCGCCAACGCCGATGTTACTCCTTTGGAGTTGCATGCGTCTATAGGCTACGGTGTCCGCTTACCAACAGGCGGGCCGTGCGCTTGTTTGCCACCGTCGTTGTATAAAAATAAAATAAAAAGTCAATGAAAATTCCACGTCAATTTCATCCCTCTAGAAGGGCTTAAAGGACGATATCCAAGATAAAAGTAATCCTACTTATAAACTATATCTGTGTAACCAAGGGCGGTCATAACACTGACTCCGCATGCCGCGGTGGCGTGCGGAGCGACGGTTCGCAAAGTTGTATGTCAGTCAGTACCTCAGTTTGTATCTAAACTCCGCACGGTACGTCACACTGCACCGCACGTCCGTCCGGCGTTCGTTTGTACAGTCAGCATCAAAAGTAGCTGCGCAATCGAAGACGTCAAAAGCTCTTATTACCTTTCAATAAAGACTTTTGACGTCTTCGTTTGCGCAGTTACTTTTGATGCTGACTGTACGCGGCTCCGCACGCCGCAGCGGGACGCGGCGGCAATGTGACGACCGCCTTAAGCTGTTATGGGGCGTTTTCAGAAATTGTTGTTGGTGGCGTAAGTGGAGTTCCACTTTTAGAAATGGGCCAAATTGATTTGAAATGTAGCTGAATCGATAAAATATTGTATAAACAACATAAAAATACGAAATTAGTTACGCAATAATGTCAAATTTATAAAAAAAACTCAATTTTATTTAGTTGCTACTGGAAAGAAGTTCTATTACGCCACTCATTTTGAAAATTATTTAAAAAATAAATAGACATGTTAAAAATCTTCTAAAACTTTAATATTCAAATATAAACAAAACAGTCTTCTAAAAACATAAAATTATTGGACGTATATAACAAAACAATGAGTTATATCAAAAAATCTTTCCTTAACGCTACTTTTCTGTACTTTGTACTACATGTTATTGTCTCTGCAGCGACCACTACGTAATATTATTAGAAAGTATTTATTAATCTGAGATACCTAGTTAAATACTATTTACTTAGCATAATTAACTTTTAATATCTTATAACAAAAATCACAATATTTTTGGAATTTTAATCACAGTCTCTAAATGGACAATGGCGTATAATGGAACTCTAAGTGGCGTTTAGGAACTATAAGGCAACGTTCATTAAAGCGATTAATTATACACACTGAGTATATATTTTTTTTACACTATGAGATCAAGGCAGTCATTTTAGTTAAGTAACTATATTAATTAAGTACTAAACCAAAGAAATTGACGAACAAACATAATAACACACAAAAAAACACGAACTGAAACTTACATGTTAAATTGTATTAATTGGACATGTATTTAATTTACAATATTATTACAGTGTAATATTTGTGTAAGCATTTGAGATAGGTAGTTAACCTTATATTATGATATTTTTGTTATTTTGAATTTACGATGTAATTTAATTCTGATTAAATGTTAGTTTTAGCAATTCACTCCATATGAAACGAGCTTTAGAGTTCCATTACGCCACTTTTTCGTTCCATTCACGCTATAGTGGCGGAATGGAGGTGGCGTATGCGCGACAACAAAACATTAAAATGAATTTACAAATAGACAATAATGATTAAGGCAAATGTAACTTTCTTTTCAGAATTAGCAATACGTAATAAGTTCGTTATAGTAAAGAATCAAATACGCAGGATGTTCTTACCTTGTCAAAATCAGTCTTGTAAGTGGAACTTTGGTTTTGAATGCAGGAACACGCGACCGACATTTACTCATTTCGCGGATTAACTGCTGTCATTACTGAGAAAATGGCGACTGCCATAGACTCAAAATGTTGCTATAATTCAAAATCTTCATGAATTTTGTCGGTATTTTGTTGCCAAGTTATTGAAAAGGCGGTCGCGTAGTGCGGAAATTCCTTCACACGCCATTTCGCGGGACAGGATAAAACCTGGGTTTTTCAATAGAACTTCAACCTAAACATATCTTTTTTAAGGTTTAAAATGAAATTTAAGTTTATAAGTGACCCGTACAAACACCCGCCAATTTTGAAAAAAATTAAGTACTATTAATTTTTTTACTCCGAATGTGGCAAGGTAGGTATGGGACACGTCAAAACACGACCTTTCATTTTACTTATTTAATTTTTATTTAAAATTGCTCATAGCTTTTCATTCTTTTAAAGCTAATATGGAGTAAATAAGGTCTAAATAATATTTAAAAAAATAAACGAATACGTACATCTTGCCAGAATTCGAATAATTCACTATGAAAGTGACGGGACATGACTTTTTCCAACTGACAACTTTGTTTGAAAACGCCCTATGGCATAATTGAGTAAGAAATAAAATGTAAATATTTGAGACATTCCCTCTACAAAACTTCACTTAAATATTATTTGTCAGACCACTCTCTAGCATGTAAGTATTCAAGTTGATTATAATTCGCACAATTATTTGTCAGACCGCTTTCTAGCATGTAAGTATTCAAGTTTATTATAATTCATACAATGATTTGTCAGACCACTCTCTAGCATCAAGCATGTAAGTATTCAAGTTGATTATAATTCACACAATTATTGGTCAAACCACTCTCTAGCCTGTAAGTATTCAAGTTTATTATAATTCACACAATTATTTGTCAGACCACTCTCTAGCATCAAGCATGTAAGTATTCAAGTTGATTATAATTCACACAATTATTTGTCAGACCACTCTCTAGCATGTAAGTATTCAAGTTGAGTATAATTCACACAATTATTGGTCAAACCACTCTTTAGCATGTAAGTATTCAAGTTTATTATAATTCACACAATTATTTGTCAGACCACTCTCTAGCATGTAAGTATTCAAGTTGATTATAATTCACACACACACACACACTTGTTACTGTGTGTGGCTTAGTTTTTTTTCAATTTCCTCCTCGGCGGAAAATATTTTCTCTAAGTACATAATGTATATAAGGCATCGTCAACGCTCGTCTTCCTACATCATACTCAAGCTGAGTATAGTATGGCTGAGCAACGAGTAGCCGTCTTTACGTCGGTTTCTATTCTTCTCATTCTCTTCAGTTCCTCTTTCGTTTTTGCCTACATACATGCACAATGTACGTATTTAACACAGTACCGTAAAACGGGGTGAGTAGGGAAAAAACTGACATTCAAACCTCGATAACATTTTATTTATACATATGCAAACTGAATGTTGTATATAATAAGTTTTCCGGACGTTTGTATTTTGGTTTTTTTATGATTTTGGGTAGTTCCATTTCATAACTTTAACGATAAACACGAAATCCCACCTCACCCCGTAGTCCCTCGTAGTTGGGGTGAGACGGGTTTTTCTTGGAACGATTTTTTTTATTATGATTATTACTATAGCTCCATTTTAAATTGTAATACATTATTTAGGTAGCAGTAGCCTTAAAATCCCATCTCACCCCCCTTTCATCCCTTCTCTCCCCATTCATAACCCAACCCTCCTCGCGATCCCTACTCACCCCATTTTACGGTATATGAATTCAGACAGTAGTCGTTAGAATGCTTAATGTAACATGTGTAACATAAAAGTAACTGACTGAGAGACCTTCCTGGTGAGTGACTTTAGGCAGCCGAGCCGGCCGTCTCTCCGACTCTGATCTAAGTTGATGATAGTCAAGAGGTTCCTCTCTCAGTCGCCCTGACCAAGTGACCACCGGTAGCTGAGGCCCCGCCTCGCTGCCAGATAAGGGTGCCTATGTAGGTTTTTATAATAAAAATACAACAAACAAATAATTTATTGATAAAGACATAATGTGCATCAGTTTTACTATAGACTAGGAGTTTACTATTAGGCAAATAACACGTGCCTGAGCTAGGATACCCTGTGTTTCAGAGGATAATGATTTAAAGTAGAGCTTTATTTTATACTTTTTAACTTCAAAAAAGGAGGAGGTTCTCAATTCGCCGCAATCTTTCATTTATTTCCCGATTACGCGGAGAAATTAGTCCAATTTTTTTTTTTTTTTTTGTTTTATCCTTCCCCAATGGTTCCGTGGTCGTCAGGTCAGGATCTGATGATGGGATCATGTAGAAATCGAGGGAACTCTTCAATTTTATAGGCACACTTAGAGGCGTCTCTAGCCCATGTCGCGCCCGGGTGCAATCATTACCGTAGAGGCGAGAGTCGATGCGAGTGGCGCCCTGTGAGTGGCGCTCGGCGCCCGCTAAGACCGTGCGCCCGGGTGCAACGCACCCCCTGCACTATAGGTAAAGCCGCCCCTTAAAGTGATTCGGGTATCGACTGATTTGAAGTCGGTTAGGACTTTGTGTTTCATCATCATCATCATATCAGCCGAAAGACGTCCACTGCTGGGCATAGGCCTCCCCCAAAGAGTGCCACAATGACCGGTCCTGCGCCACCCGCATCCAGCGGACTCCCGAATAAATACCTAAGTACTACGCGTTTAGTAAATTATTACCTATATGATTACACTAAGCTTCTGCCCGCGACTCCGTCAGCGTGGAACTCGTTTGTATCGTAGCTCCAAACAAACGTTCACCCCCCATTTTAGGGACGTGGGGGATTAGAAAGAGAAAAAAAGTAGCCTATTTCACTCTCCATCACTTCAACTATCTCCACATAAAAAATCACGTCAATTCGTCGCTCCGTTTTGCCGTGAAAGACGGACAAACAAACACACACATACACTTTCCCATTTTGGATTGCGCAAGAAAGCCAAAGTATCAAAGTCTTGGTCAGTGCTGACATTCTCAGTATGTTTCACCAAATTTTCGTACGCCACACGCCACAACATAGCTGAACTGAATTAATTATAGGTACTTATAATTATAACCACCTATTTTACCTATGTTTGACGCAATAAATTATTTGTATTTATAAGTGAAAACTTCTTTAGCGGCGCTGAGCACTTTTTGGGATGGGGAAAAATTGTTAAATACGCGACAGATTTTTGTGACGTCAGATGTGAAGGAGGTCACAAACTTTTATATTTTGCTGCTAGCCGATTCAACTTCATTCAAAACTGAACGCTATTCGTAAGAGTATAAAGCCGTTAAACACTTTGCAATAGCATATTCTGCAAATAAATTTGTAATTTTGTCCAAGCGTCCTTCACCCTAAAAATGAATTTGACGCAAATTTATAAACAATTATCAATTATTTAGGCGGACGGGCCGCGGGCGCGTTGGGTGCGACGGGCCGGCTCGCCCGTCGGCGGCGGCAAACAAAATACCAATTTGTTTTTGCCATTGCCAAATATTTTTCAAAGCTTTATCTCTTTAGGAGTAACGTCCAAATTCGAACTATTCGAATTTGGACGTTATTCCGACGGCGGCGGCGAACAAAATATCAATTTGTTTTTGCCGTTGGTAAATATTTTTCAAAGCTTTATCTCTTTAGGAATAACGTCCAAATTCGAACTATTCGAATTTGCTCAATAGCAAAACGGTAATGACACCGTAAGATGTCACGTGACCTGATCGAAAAACTGTTACAATGTTATTGAGTTTTCACCTCTGCCGGCACTCCCGGAGTGCAAACCGGTCTTTTTTTTTTGTGCTGATCATCCAAGTATTTGCACCCACAGGGATTTGAATCCGGGACCGTAGAAGGCTAAACTGGTCAGATTGGAATCATATTGGTAAGTGTGCTCTCTCACTCTTTCTCTAGGTCTTTAAAACGCCATGTTGTCTAGATAGATTTGAATCGTATCGGTTAGAGCGCTCTCGATATATCTCTTTAAAACGACATGCTGTCTGGCTTGTTAAACGGGCGAGCGAAGCGAGCACATTTCTCAGTTTCATCTTGGGCAAATTTCTTTCGTATTTCCGGATGTCCAACTGTTCTCATGGTCACATTTCTCAACTGATTCTCGTGAAATATAAGCGGGTTTGATAACTATTTTGATTATATTACGTCACTACGCACGTAGCACGGTAATAGCACGTAGAACCGATGGCCGTTGGGGCGGAAAGGTTCTCGAGTGGCGACCATGTACCGGTAGGCGCGGCGTGGGTAGGCGCAGGCAAGGTGGACTGACGTGGTAAAGGTTGCGGGAGTCCGCTGGATGCGAGTGGCGCAGGACCGGTCACTTTGGCACTCTTTGGGAGGGGGGCTATGTCCAGCAGTGGACGTCTTTCGGCTGATATGATGATGATGATGATGTCAATTATAGTTTTTGGAAATTAAAAAAAAATATTATTAAAGCACTCGCGAGTTCCAACTCCACAGCACACAGACCCAGTTTATTATTGAAAGTATGATCAATTATAAATGAACTGGGTTATCATTAAGGTTAGGTTAGTTTTGTCCAGTGTACTCTGTGACGTAATTTGATATTGACGTATGGAGCCGCCAATGTCAGTTGACGTATGATATACCTAACATATAATATACTAATGGCCTCATACAGACAGGATGTTCAGTAGTCGGGTGCAATGACTTTTACGTAAATTTATTTATTATTTCAGGCATTCTTATTAATCTTTATTTGCTATCTAAATGCAATTTTGTGACTTTGCAACAAAACAATACTACTTACATAGTTTTAGGTATGCATAAACCCATAAATGCAGGAAAGCTGTGTGATTGCCAAGTTGCAGAATTTTATTTAGCTAGCAAATAAAGATTAATAAGAATGCCTGAGACTGGTACTACGAAATATCTCGCAACTTTTTACGGTGGAAGAGTTTTGAGACTTGGCCTCTTTTTTACATGGAATTGTTTGGGATATTTTGTATACTTCAGATTTCAACACTACGCACAGGGTATGCTGTTCTATATTTTAGCAGCTCTACATATTGTTGAATCTATTTGGTTTAAATCTAGAAAGCAAAATCGCATCAAAGTACAATGGTACTTTATTTGATTTAAATTGGAATACCGAGCCGTAGTGGTGAAACGTGGGTGAAACGCATTGCGCTTGACTTGTATGTCTAGCACATGCTGCGATCTGAATCTTGAACCCAATGAATGATGCAATATAAAAAAAAAAGAGGTAGATACGTTGTCTATATGAAATTCCGTGTTTAAAAATGGCCACCAAATCTGACAGCTGAGACGTCCATTGACGACGCGACATTGAGGCAAAGTTCATACAATTGGCTGAGTTTTAGTGTGCCACTTTTGGAGTGCTTATAACCTATCTCTCTCTTTTTTATATTACATCATTGCTTGAACCCGATACCGACTACTAACCAGCCTACAAAAAATCTCCAAAAGTACCTACATAAAACGATGAGGTCCTATAACATTATAATGGCTCGTTTTTCGTATGTACTGGGAAATGATTAAGTACCTACATAATTATCGAAGATGAATGCGTAACTGCACTTCATCACATACTTGGTCATATTTTGCAATTTTGTTTTGTTTAGGTACATTATCTTAGTGACATTTCGTTTGTTAACATCATCATTCTCCTAGCGTTGTTCCCGGTTATGCCCCTAAAGGAGCTTGGGGTCCGCTTTGACACCTAATCCCAAGATTTGGCATAGGCGCTAGTTTTACGAAAGCGACTGCCATCTGACCTTCCAACCCAGAGGGAAAACTAGACCTTATTGGGATTAGATCGGTTTCCTCACGATGTTTTCCTTCACCGAAAAGCTAACGGTAAACATTCCGTACATAAGTTCCGAAAAACTTATTGGTACGAGCCGGGATTCGAACCCACGACCGCCGCTTGACAGCCGCATGCCTGAACCACTAGGCTACCGTAGCTATTTACATTTCGTTTGTTAACCTTTTATATATAATTTTAAATTATTATTGTGTAAGATTATTATTATTTTATTGTAAATTACCGTTTGACATGTAAAAGTGCCCTTGTGGCCTATTTGCAGAATAAATAATTGATTTGATTTGATTGATTTGACTTCACAACGACACAAAATTCAATCTACTGTCCGCGCGACGTACTTTTGATATTTGACGCAGGCTCTGCACTTGATTGAGTCTGTGCCTCAGTAGTAGGTAGTTTCAAAATCAGACCCCGTATCATGGTCGGCATTCGACAGAAGGAGACGGACGCTCTATCGTGTCACTTATCGTGTGATAAGGCCGACCATGATACGGGGTCAGGAGTTAAAGTATGAATCATTTAAGAGGCCGCAGTAAGCTCGGACGAATTTCACCTTCCCATACTGAAATAAATTAAACTATTGAGCTGATATTAACATATTCTTGTATTCAATACCAAACTGACATTCCAGACAGTGACAAGCAAATCTCTAAAGAGTCAATATACTACAATCCTCACCACTAAAACAACAAACATAAATAGTAAACAAACCTCAAGTTAAAACTAAAACTTAACATTTATACACAGGATTTCTATTCCTCGTACAGCGAGGTTCAGGACGGTTCAATACCGGTGACATATCTAAACTTTGCGGGTTCCCACTCCCCCCAATACTCTCCCCAGGGGAACAAGAAACAACCGCAGCCTGAGCTGGCAACTGCGCCACAGCATCACTGGACGAAGAGACATCGTGCGAAGGCAACGGCTGTGAATCCAACACCGGAGATCTGAAGCTTGTGGGACAGGCTAGCAAACTTAATTTTCTCGGTCTTAGCTGGTCAATATGCCTATGAGCAACCCCGCAACTACTCGACGAAATCGCGTAATCAGTGGTTCCAAGGCGATCAGCAACTACCCCAGACATCCACTTGTCTCCAGAATTGTACTGCCTAAACCACACAGGCTCACCAACACTAACAGTCCTGTGACTACCGCCCGCTTGCTCTACCATTTTTCCCTGCGCAGACAAAACTCTACTCTGCCTATCAGGTTTTAAAATATCAAGCCCAGTCCGCAGATTACGACTCATAAGGCACTGCGCCGGACTCTCACCTGTGGAACAGTGTGGAGTATTCCTATAATGTAACAGGAAGGTATGTAAAGCGGCAAAAACCATGGTACCCTGTCTGATAGCCTTCTTAATGACCCTCTTGACAGTTTTCACAGCATTCTCAGCTGCTCCATTCGAAGATGGGTGATATGGGGCAGAAAACACATGTTGAATATGATTGCCAGAAGTAAACTCGGCAAACTCCTTACTCGTGAAAGGCGGGCCATTGTCCGACACAATTTGCTTCGGAAAACCAAAACGAGAGAATACCTCAGTTAGCTTTTCAATCGTACCGCAAGCAGAGGTGCTCGGTACCTGGAATACTTCCAACCACTTCGAAGTAGAATCAACAATTACTAAATAGAGTTTGCCAAGTATTGGGCCCATGAAATCGACATGGACTCGTGTCCACGAAGTGCTAGGGTACGGCCAAGGACAAGGCGTATGACCCCTGGGTGCATCCTGCTCGACCGCGCACACCTCACAAGTCTTACACTTTGCTTCTATTTCCTCATCCATACCAGGCCACCAGACATAACTCCGAGCCATTGACTTAGTTTTAACAATGCCCATGTGAGGCTCATGTAACATCTCTAACACCGTGTGTCTACAAGACTGGGGAACCACGACCCTATGACCCCACATGATACAACCCTGCTCCGAGTACAACTCATTCTTCCTAGTAAAGAATGGTTGTAAATTCCTCACATCATTCGCATCAGGCCACCCATCACAAACATAACTCAGAATCCTCCCCAACACCGGATCTCTAAATGTTTCACGTTTCACAACCTCGCTATCCAAGGCCAAAGCATCTTGAACGTAATGTAAATACGTATGCTCCGGGATAGACTGCTCAATTCCAGCATCATTCGGAATTGGTAACCTTGACAACCCGTCTGCCAAATTTGCCTTGGTATTGATGTACTCAATATCGTACGAGAACGCCGACAAAATGAGGGCCCATCTTTGCATACGGCTTGCAGCCATTGCCGGAATACCAGTCTTCGGGCCAAACAAACTCACCAACGGCTTATGATCGGTCCTCAGAGTGAAATGCCTGCCGTATAAGTACTGGTTAAATTTCTTTAAGCAGAATATGATCGCTAAAGCTTCCCGATCTATTTGCGAATAGTTTTTTTCCGCATTGCTAAGTGAACGAGACGCATAAGCTACGGGGCGCTCGCCCCGTGCGCTCGGCTGTGTGAGTACACCGGCCACCCCACGCGAGCTCGCGTCGCAGGTCAAGATTAAAGCCTTATCCTGGTCATAGTGTGCAAGCACCTTCGATCCCGATAAGCGTTGCTTAATAGCCGTAAAGGCTCTTTCACACTCTGCAGACCAATGCCATGCGACACCATTCTTTAATAACCTATGCATAGGACTCAAAATAGCACTCATGCCTTTGACAAACTTCCCATAGAAATTCACCATCCCTAAAAAGGATCTTAACTCCGTTACATTTTTAGGAGCAGGCACTTTCAACATCGCCTCGACTTTGGCGGGGTCCGTAGCAATGCCATCCTTAGATACAACATAACCAAGATAGTTCACTTGGCTCACAAGAAACACACATTTACTCTTTTTCACTTTCAACCCAGTTTCATGCAACCGTTTTAGCACCGCGTCAAGAGCTTTCAAATGGTCCTCCTTAGAATGTCCCCCAATAATGACATCATCCTGGAAAATACCAACCGACGGATGAACCCCCTTTAACAAATTGGTCATGGTTCTTTGAAAAATCCCAGCACTGGACGCCAAACCAAATACGAGACGATTGTACTTAAAAAGGCCCCTATGCGTATTAATGATCGTTAAGTCCCTTGAAGCCTCATTTAAGACAAGTTGATTGTAGGCTTGTGACAAATCAATTTTGCTAAAATACTGGGAACCATTCAAAGTAACAAGTAGATCTTCCACCCGAGGTAAGGGGTATCTGTCAACCAGCAAGACCGGGTTAAGCGTAACCTTATAATCCGCACAAAGCCTCAAACCACCATCTGACTTACTCACAGGTACCAAAGGTGTTGCCCAGTCCGACCCGTCAACAGGCTCAATAATGCCGTCGCGCAGCATTGCGTCTAACTCATTGTCCACCCGCCGCAACAGAGCATATGGGAGAGGGCGCGCACGACAGTAAATAGGAACTGCGCCGTCACGAACTCGCAACTGTATCTCACCGCCATTGAACCGTCCCAATCCACCGTCAAAGAGCTCCTTATACCTGTCGAGCAACACATCAACATTCAGAGATACATTCTCTTTAACAACATTATTCACAAAATCTGTACGACAACATTTAACTGCAATTTGCAACTCAGTTAACCAATGCCTACCGAGCAATGAGGTTGTTCCGCCGTCAATCACAAACAATTCTAATTCTTTAGAAACACCTTCGTATTTAACCGTAGGCCTGAACACTCCGAGAGGTGTAATTTTTGTGCCATTATAGCATTTCAGCCTTAATTTACACGGCTCTAACGGAATGTCGGAAAACATGTCATCATAAGTGCCCTTATTGACACAAGACACCGCAGACCCCGTGTCCACCTCCATACTAATCATCTTACCATTGACCATCAAGCATAAACTTACCGGCCTATAATTGCTCAGCGACAAATGGTTTACACCATCGTCGTCACAACTTGAATAATCTGTCTCGTCCACCATCAAGTTATCAGTTGTCACCGTGTCACCATCAACAAAGTTAACACCTCTTATTCTTTGACGGCCGCTCACAGACTCCCTCTTCCTTGTAAAATCGCCTGTCGCGGGGCACACCCTACGCAGATGGCCAACATTCTTACACCTACTGCAAACAAGCTTACGGTACTTGCATCCAATAGTGGTATGGTCACGCCCGCCACAAACCGTACAAGGCTCTTGGCAAACTGGTTGCGCGGGCCTTCCGCCGCTCGTCGAGCACGCCGCACCCTGCCGACCAAAATATCTGTCGCTGTTGAACCGCGCGCTCAACTTGTTAACTTCAGCCGCTGCACGGCCGACCCGCCTACCATCCGAATCCACATCCACCGATGCCGCATCGCGCTCCGCGGATTCCAGTGACGTAGCAAGTCTAATCGCCGCTTCATAAGAAAGCGTTTCCTCTGCAAACAACCTCTGACGGATTACGTCACTGCTGACGCCGCAGACAAACTGATCCCTCAGATTCTCTTCCAACGACTTCCCGAAATCGCAATACTTGGACAATCGTTTCAGCTCAGCCACATAACAAGCGATCGTTTCACCTGTCATCTGTCGCCTCTGTCTGAGTTTATACCTCTCTGCCATAATCGAAGGCTTTGGCTGCAAATGTTCCGACAAAATAACGACGGCACGGTCGTAAGTTAAATCCTTAGGCTGCGTGGGACTAGCCAATGTGGTTAACAACTCATATCCATCTTCGCCCATCACCGAAATGAGCGTAGCCAATTTCTTGTCATTCTTCACGCCATTTGCGGAAAAATACATTTCCAACCTTTCCGTATAATTTTTCCAGTTCCCATCTTTAAGATTGAACTCCCTTATACTTCCGATGGACATTTTTGGCTTTAAATATACTCGTCGCCAATGAAATAAATTAAACTATTGAGCTGATATTAACATATTCTTGTATTCAATACCAAACTGACATTCCAGACAGTGACAAGCAAATCTCTAAAGAGTCAATATACTACACATACAAACGGAGTTTCGTTCTCATTGTAAAACTACGCGTTGGATTGTGACGAAACTTTGCATATAAGTACAATGACATGAGGTATATCTATGTCTGTAGTTAGTTTATATGGTTCCAGTTTATAAAACAAACGAAATACAGCGAAAACAAGTTTTGAATGAAAACCTTAAATTCGCTGTATTTTTTTTACTATGGTATTTGAAGCTACATAAACTAATTACAGGCCAGGTCTGTACCACAAAACTTTACAAGTCTACAATTCGACAAAATTTTACTAATTCTCCATAGAAATAATTGTCAATTTTGTCAAATTGTACGCTTGTAAAGTTTTGTGGTATAGGCCCCTGGATATACCTCATGTCATTGTACATGCAAAGTTTCGTTACAGTTACAATCCAACACGTAGTTTTAAAATGAGAGCGTAACTACGTTAGTATGGAGATTCGAGCTTACTGCGGACTCTTAAAACAACTGAAAGTACTAAACACTAATTGCCGAGTTCCGACTCACACGTGGCCGATTTTTTATACTACTACGGTGGCAAACAAGCGTATGGTCTGCCTGAAACCGTAGCCTATGGAAGCTTGCGATTCTAGAGTTACAAGCGCGTTGCCTGAATGAGTAGGTAATAGTAATAATTTGCATACTTCAGCTGCCCTTTTTATTTAACAATATCCGAGCAAAGCTGCAAAACTAACACCGGATTCTAGATTAGACATGCAAAGATTAACATACCGCATACTTCATCAAAATGGCTTGTTAATTGGCCCCTGGTCCTAAGTCGACATCCCAAAAGTCCATTAATAAATTCAGATAGGTATATAATATTATGCACTTCTAAAAGAGAGAGTTATCCGGTTTTCAACCTTATAACAAAGGAATAAGGATCTGCTAAAAGTACCATCGTCAAAGTCGGTACGACAAACGTTTTAACGAAGTTAACTCAAAGCTGGGGGCACCATTTTTACAGTCAGTTTTATTCCTTTTTTGATTTTTATTATGCCCTGCTCAATGGTTAACAATGTCGTAAATAGAACTGCAAACCTACGCTCTTTATTGTATGCCATTAACCTAAAAAAGCGTATCCATATGGCCCCAATATTTAACACCCGACGCGTCACTTATCAAAATAAACCAAATTAAACAACAAACGAAACCATTAAAAGATGATTGATATTAAGACGTGTTGAAAACAAGCGGCCATGTTTCTTTACCGCCAAAATTAATGTCAACGCGCTGTCAATCAAAAAAAAGTTTCGAATAACCCTCGTTCCAATTCACGCTAGCACAAATTTTTCGGTAAATACTTTCGGACGTTTTTATAAGTGTGAAGGATAATGAATGTGAGCGGGAGGGGCGTATTGCAATTTCCACAGCGCGATAAGGACGGGGATATTGTGTACTTTCTTTTATAGATTTGCTGAAAGCGTTACGATAGGGCCCGTACGATTTCAGTGCCGGTTGATCGGTCGACGAGAGCGGATGTTGGGTTTTCTCGTGGACCGAAATTTTCCGCAATTTTCATTAGCGAATATCCAACCCCGGCGCTTTTATGTCCTTCCAAGGACCCTGCAGTGTCCTTTAAATAGATCGCTTGACTGGTTTAAGAATGTTTGTGGAAAATGTGCAAAACGCGGCTACCTAATAGTAAAACATTAAATCTGTCGAACGCTTGATTTGTAGTACCATTCGTGCGTGTTTGCATTTTGTCGGTAGAATTATTTCTTTAGCTTTTAGTGTAATTTAAGAAAAAAGTGCGATGTGTGTGCTAACTGCTTCGGCAGTTTGAATTCGAATGAAGAGGAAGCTTTCCAAATCGGTACGTATTTTTTAAATTTTTGGTCAGTTTTTTTTTTTTTTCGGTTACCTATAAATAGTGCTGCGTTCCAATTCAACGGTTTATATTTAGTGTTCCGTTAACGTAAAGGTTATTTTCATTGTTTGGTGTAGATAAGTTGTGCACACATCTGTTCTGTACATCGGAATATGGAACGTGACTCGCTTTATTTATTTTAGTTATGAAATTAGAATTGTTCGAGCTATTTATTTTCATTATTCGTTAATAAGAAAGTTATTTGATTTCAATTGGTCTTGCTTTTGTTTTATTAATAATTTACGAATTTGAAGAGCTTTATTTGTAAAGTATGGGTAGGTACAGTCAAGTGCAGAAATATGTATCGATTTAATCCTCTCAAAAATATGTACCGAAACCTTAATCCCCTGACAATTAATAGGGTCGCGGAACCTGCATAGTAATGAACCTAAGCTTTTTCCCCGTCTAATTTTATTGTCGTCGACTCATCGTATTTAAAACATCACATTTCCGTGGACGTTTCATAAGAAAACTATATTCTGTTTGCCATCTGATAAAAGCAAGGACGTCAAGCGTCAACAATAAACAGAAACACTAAGTAGAGCGTTTAAATATGGCATAAGCAGTTATAGATAACCTATGACTGATACTTAGTAGAAATACATATAAATACATCGTTATAATGACTCATTCTATACGATGCACCTCTTAAATTATACACTTTAAGTGAGCTAAGAACAAGAAGCGAGCCAATCTTTAAAAAACTAAACTTTTTTAATGTCGAAAAACTGAATCGACTAAAAAATATAATTTTTATTGAACCTGCTCACGAGAACCTGTTGAGGAATGCGACCTGACGCCGTAGCATGGACGGCCTTATCACGCGATAAATGACAAGACAGAGCGCCCGTCACTGGCTGACACCGTTCAATACAACGAGACGGACGCTCTATCTTGTCACTTATCGCGTGATAAGGCCGTCCATGCTACGGGGTCAGTAGAAGAGAACAGCTGGACAAACGGATATACGAAAGAAGGCCAATCTGATGCAGAGAACTTCGTTCGGTTCGCTCGCTCGTTAGCTTGTACCTACCATCAAAAGAAGTCTTCGTTCAGTAAAATTTCCTATCTACAACATTTAAGTTACTTTCCCTCCGTGGGGCAGTTTTGGGACACCTTGTATACATATGTATGAAGGCGTAAATACCGGTCAATGTTCAGCAACTAGAGACCCCGCACCGCGCCTCACACGCGAAAATTGTCCATGGCAATTGATTGCAAAACCTTTTATTGCGCGTATTCCAATTTGATGAATTTCGCGTTTGTATGGGTGGCCTGAGCGGGATGAAATTGAATGGGAGAAGGATGGCATAGATTTTGTGCATATCATTTATCACATCATACAAGACTCGAAAAATAAATGCCATCCGATTTCAATGATTTTAAGTGCATTTTTCCCAAGTTCTCGTCCACCACCATTTTTTTCCGGCTTCCAACTCTGACGGATCGATAACCGACCTGCCGGGACGGTTGGCATTTTTTTCCCAGTGCCTGTATGTGATGAAGAACAAGCATCCCAATTTTCAAGCGGTTGCCTGACGTGGTAAAAAAAAAACTTTTTTTTTTCTTTGCTAGCGTACAGGGCTCCGGCCGCACCAGGACGGATGGCATAAAAAAATCATTACATAAACAGTTTTCACACTTTTAGAAAACCGCTGTTTCAATCGGTTGCCTCGCGACAATTTTTTTTTTCGCCACCCCCCTTATTCCGAACCAGTCACGGCTCAGTTTGGGTTGCATAGGGCGGTTCCACAAGACTTCGGGAGCTCAAATACCGCGAGCCTCATCTGTTGCCTCTCAGACATTGAAATACGCGTCATTGCTCCAGCTATAAGACCTAGTCGATTACGTATCACATTGTACGCGCGTCAGGTAGATCTAAATGTCACTTTTTGTATGGGAAAATGACGGTTGAGTTGTCCAAATAACGTGCGATCGAAAAGTTACGTGATCACACCTCTGTATACAGCGGCTATATATCAGTGGCAGTGCGTGAGTATCTTCACTGGGCAACCCCGAACAAAAAAGGGCTGTTTATAGATGATTTACGAGTTTAATATAGCAAGAATTTGCAAGCGGGTGGGAATTGGCTTGTATGAGCGCTTCGCCACTGCGAGGTATACCCAAATCAAATTTTCTTCGCCGTCAAAAGCAGGGAAATGCGTTTGACAGATTTCATTAACACTTTCTACATGTACGTCAACGGTATAGTTATACAAACATTGACCGTTTTAGGAAGGATTAAGGTCTAGTATAGGTCAGTTTAGTGTGTTTATACTGTTGGACTTCGCAGGTTTGCCGACGAACTGTCGAATCGTACTGTAATTTCCATATCCTATATATAGTTGTTACGAATCTTGGGGGCCAACAGCTCGGCTTCAGACGGCAGTTACGTGACTTTTCGAACGAGCGTTAAGACAACTCAATTGTTTTGCTTTTCCGGGTGATGAATCTAGGGCGGGGCATGTTATGTACATGGCTTGCCTTGAGCGTGACTTGCAAAACCAGATTTGGTCTTGAACGTACGGCAAGGGGCATAGTGAAGCTATCCGCAACAGTTGTAAGTGTAAGACGGCTGGCTTGGGCCGATTTACGGAGCTGGCGTTTATCTTTATCTTCCCATTTTTCGTCGTGTTCACTCTTGAGTGGTCGTGGTCATAATTTAAGGTTGGTAGCAAGCTTTACAACACGCCGCCATTCCTCTCTCGCCATTCTTATCTTATCTACATCAGGGTCCTGTCGGATACACGTTGACCCAGTGGGATCTTTTTTGCATTTGCCCCCTCCTATATCATACCCCGCCAAGCTTGCTCCATCATTTCCACAAACCGGATGCCGCAGCTCAGCGGGAGTAGGTACCCTGAATTCCTTTGGTTAGTAACGGCTAACTAAATTAGTTCATTCTTTGTCTGGCAAGAGCATGACATTTTAGTTAGCTGGCGTCAGGCGTTCATGGATACGTCTGGGAGGATGTCGTCATCATCATCATAAATTAGAAAGAGGAGTATACATTATCTTGTCTCGTGTCGCCTCGCCGCGTTATGCTAGTGCTGACCCCGTATCATGGTCGGCGTTATCACGCGATAAGTGACAAGATAGGAGCGTCGTCTCGTTATATCGAACGGTCTCAGCCAGTGACGGACGCTCTATCCTGTCACTTGTCGTGTGATAAGGCCGACCATGATACGGGGTCTGAAACAACGTTGCACTTCGCTGGGGATAGCTGTCGGGAGTTTGTCCCCTAGTCACTCACTTATAGACGATGCAATATTCTTATTACGCTAAAAGCACGGACGCTCCACTTGTGTACACTGAATATAGGTGTGCGCATAAGTGACCAATTGTCAACCTTATTACAAGGAAACACGGTCGTATATGCAGTTCCAGGTGAACATGTCGTATGCGGTCACAGTGTAGTTACAACATTATGTGGTCGTATCAAGTTTACGGCGTTTAGGCGCGTAACAGACATGGAAAATGAGGACGGGGCGTGTTGGCGGTCCGGCTTGTTCGCCTAGCGATGCGACGCTGCACAGTAAATATGTAGGTATAAGTACTAGTGACTCTGTGAGCTGTAGACTTCGCAAGTCAGTAATTTTCACGAGACCTGTAGACGACAATAGCCGGACAGTGGGATAGCGGGACATGCGGATATACGAAATAATTTTGGACCAAGCTGAAGCAAAGAACTTCGTTCGCTTCGCTCTCTCATTCAATTCGCTAAAGCAGTATCTCAACTAGAGTTTCTTTATATCTTAGGAACTTTTTAGACCTGCGCTCCATATCGAATCAATTCTACGCATACATGCGCGATTTGCACTTAAGTATAGAAGATAAGCTAAGCCATAGACAAAAAATTATGGCAAATTCTAGGGGAGGCCTTTGCCAAAAGGCAGACTGTCACAAACGAAAGCATCCCGGGTGTCAGAACCACAAATTAGAATAAGTGATAATATGTAAAAGTCAGTAATAAAGGCTCTATTTATAGAAGATAAGCACATACTGTATCAACTTGAGTCTGTGTGAGTGCGTCGCATCGGACGTTCATATGACTTTGTTTTACTACTAAATACTGCCATTTTGTAACTTGTTTTAAGCTCACCTCGACGCTCACTCACGAATCTATATTGACACCGCAATTCGTAGTAACTAAGCGTAGGAAGTGGTCTAGTTTTGTTAGGCGTGACGGTTGGAGTGAGTAGCATGAGCGCCTAAAGAATAACAGCTCTGTGGTCTATTGGAAAAAGCACAGGCTGCCAAACGTTGTAAAATATGCAATAATGTCGGCAACTTTAGATTATAATCAGGCAATGTATCCGGCTATATTGCTGGGAGCAATATAACAGTATACCTACTATGATAATCGAGGCCACGTGTGTCTGAATTAGTATCATTGATTCAGACACACGCGGCCACGGCGGCGGTGGCGGTCTGTGAGAGGCTTAAAGCGGCACTTTTGTCTGGAAACGACACAAACCATGAAAATACATTAAAGGGCCTCGCCCTATTTTCTATGTAACTTGTGCCTTATGAATAGATACCTACTACGTAATGAGGCCATAACCACAAAACTTTAGAGGGTTGTCACAACTGGCCGACTTCGTTAGCCTTTGTCCCTCTCGCACAGTACTGATTAGCCAGAGAGGGTACGAGTGTCGCGTGACAAGCAGTCGTTTGGCCTTGTGTTAACTCGTTTATGGGTTAGTAGGAACATAAAACGGGTTAAGTTACAGAATGTAAGGGACAATTATGTTACCAAGACGTGGAATAGATAAATGAGCATGTAGGCATCATCCATATTAGTAATATTATAAATGCGAAAGCGTGTCCGCTGTCTGTTACCTTTCACGCTTAAACTGCTTAACCGATTGCAGTGAAATTTAGTATGGACATAGTTTGTGTCCCGGGGAAGGACATGCAATAGTTTTTATCCCAGAAATCATTGCCCTATCCCAAATTGGGGATGAAAGTTAGGAGTCGCGGGTAGACGCTAGTACGTCCTATATAGGTAATTATAATTACACATGTAACTTGGAGGGGTAGGCAGAATTCACGGCTTTCACTTGTTGTAACATTTAAAATCTATTTCGCTTTCGGTTTGGAACAGGCTTAGTATCGATTTGAAAATGCGTAAATAGGAACCTAAAAAAAAAAATTGTTACAATAAAATATTTGGTAACGTCGTCAAGTTGATTTGATGATGGAGCTAGAAGGAACGGTTAATATAGTAACTCTTGAGTAAAACCTAGAATGCGCAAGGGTGGCGGAAGGAAAAAAACCGGCCAAATGCGAATCGGACGCGCGCACGTACACGTATATATAAAAACTAAAAACGGCAAAAAAATCACGTTTGTTGTTTTTAAGTATTTATTTATTCTGTTGATTAGTATATGTTGTTATAGCGGCAACAGAAATACATCATCTGTAAAAAAAAACAACTGTCTGACTATCACGGTTCATGAGATACAGCCTGGTGACAGACGGACAGGCAGACGGACGGACAGCGGAGTCTTAGTAATAGGGTCCCGTTTTACCCTTTGGGTACGGAACCCTAAAAATAAGCAAAAGTACTTTTTTAGTAGGTAGGTACCTACTTAATCTTCGTGGTGCCCACTTGCCCAGCCCCACTATTCTGTAACTTGTTTTAGCCTTACCGCACACGTCACCCACAAAATACAATATCCTGATATCTTATTGACGCCGCGATTCGTAGAAGGGCGTTTTTCAGAAAAACTGTACAAATCTTTTTTTTTCAGATTTCGTATTTTTTTTGTTTATCTTACTCAGAATCGTTGACACTAGCGATCCTCATACAAGAAAAAAAGTGTCCAAAATTTCCATTCCAGATCGTCACATTTTTGTATGCAGTCTTTTTTTATTTATATAGTTGTGACGCACTGGAAGAACAAACTTACATAGTAAAATCTGGGACACTTTTTTTCTTGTATGACGATCGATAGTGTCAATGATTCTGAGTAAGAAAAACAAAAAAAAAACGAAATCTGAAAAAAAAAGTTAAGTACACTTTTTTTGAAAAACGCCCAAAAACTAGAATAAAATGGGGTGAGTAGGGTCAAAACTGACATTCAAACCTCGATAACATTTTATTTTTACATATGCCAGCAGTGGGACGTAACAGGAAATCCCACCTCACCCCCTAGTCCCTCGTACTTGGGGTGAGATGGGTTTTCATACAAAGGTGATTTTGGAAGATTGTTGGATCCATTTTTTATTATTATGACTTATTACTATAGCTCCATTTTAAATTGGAATACATTATTTTTGTAGCACTAGCCTTAAAATCCCATCTCACCCCCCTTTCATCCCTCTCCCCATTCATAACCCAACTCTCCCCGCGAACCCTTCGCACCCCATTTTACGGTACCCTGATAACTTATTGACGCCGCGATCCGTAGAAACTTAGCAGCAATCAGGTCTGTTATTCTTTACGCGCTCAAGTGCCTCACCCCACCCGTCACACCTGACGATACTAGACCTCACCCTACGCTTAGTTACTAGGCATCGCGGCGTCTAAATATATTTATGGGTGAGCTTTAAACCAGTTACAGACTAGCGGGGCTGAGGTCTAGTTTAATTAGGGGTGACGGGTGAGTAGAATAAAGGCGTACTGAATAACAGCCCAGGGAAGCCTTTCCCAGTCAAAAATTGCTAACTAATCAATCAATCAATCAATCAAATCGTTTATTCGTAAAACATAGGTTCGTATACATAGGTGTTATGAACATTTACAGGTCTCACTATGTCTTCGCCATAAGGCATACAAATAGTCATAACATAAATATGTATGGCACAAAAATGAGAATATATTAAACAAAATTATTAAATAATCATATTAATCATGCATCATGCTCAAATTAATTCATGTCAAATTACGCAAAATAGAATAATAATAATTAAAATTAAGATTTTCAAAATGTATACCTATACTGTTATGTTATATTATATGTCTATGTCTATTAAATATTCTTGTATGGAATAGTATGCTTTTTGTGCCAAAAATTGAAATAGGCTTTTTTTGAAATTCTTAACGTTGTCTATGTCTAAGATCGATCTTGGTAACTTATTGTAAACTCTAGGCGCCATACCAAATATACTTTTTGACAGTAGAGCAGCAGTAGAGCAGCACTAATGGCGTCATTACTTGTTGTTGTCAGTTACATTATCCACTATAGTCCGACCGCTTAAGTCAATCCTCGCCTGCTTGCGCGCGGAGGGTATAATGGGGGAGCGCGCGGCGTGCGGGCGGCGCCCGCTCCCCCGTTATACCCCCCGCGGAGGAAACACTAACGGCGACTTTATTGAGGAATAGGTATTTGTAAAATCTATTGCTGTCGCGCCAACCTCAAGGCTCCCCACGCAGAGCGCGATAGAGACAACTGCAGCTTGGACCGAAAATACCTATTAAAAGTGCATAAAATCAACGTTTCGTAGTCCCCTGATTTCTTCTCCAAAACTTGACCTATTTAACTATTTTCTTTATTGAAAATCAAAGATAGACCTTGGCCGTGTTCCTATGTTTTCCTTTTCTTAAATAATCTAGTTAAAATTGTTTTGGATGTTTGAACAGAGCGGAGAATCTGGCATTTTTTTTAGGTTTTAAGAATAAATTTATGATAAAAAGGGAAACATAGGAACATGGCAATAATAACCATAGATTTATGGAAAAAAAATATTGCTCTACTGCCATTATCCAGGGAGATTCAGGGAATTACGTTTCTATGGAAAAACGGGCCTTGTGTTTCCTCTTAAGCTATACCTACCTATAGTAGCTGACACCTCCAAACTGATGAAAGGAAAGAAAAATGTCTGTTGTACTAATTGAATTTAAGAATCTACATTACTGGGGGCGCCTCGTGGAATTCCAATTAGGCTGCTTCGGTCTTGGACAATTTATTGATGGTCGTTGCGCATCTTTCCCTCTGCGCAGAAAACATCCAGAGCGGTTATAGTTTGTTTCAGTTCATCATCATGTCAATGTCAGCCGAAAGATGTCCACTTCTGGACATAGGCCTTCCCCAAAGAAGCCACAATGATCGGTTTTGCGCCACCCGCATCCAGCGGATTCCCGCGACCTTGTTTTAGTTAAAATGATGCAAATGCGGTTAATGTGGGATGATACGGCTTCTTTAGTTGCTAATTATGAAAGGAAAAGATAACAGAGGCTCCAGTATAAGTTTTACCGAAACAAAACGATACGACCGCGTTCGCGTTTAGCTGTCGAATCCCATACAAATTGAGGGTAAAACGCAAACGCGATCGTAAAGTTTTGTTTCGGTAAAACTTATAGTAGAGCCTCTGACACGTCATAAAACTGACCGAAGTGTGACACGTGTACTGGAGCAGCTACTGCTTTACAAACCTACTTGAAGATTAAACAATAGATGTCGATATTTTTTGGAAATAAGCAATCTAATAAAAATAATATCTTCACAAAAAGGGAAGTATTCAAAGCTCTAGGTCGTCCTAATTCGAGTTACCATATCAGAGATAGTGGGGCCCCTATTAGTAAACATTTTTGCCAAGCTGTACCTACCTAACATGAGGATACAATTTATAGTTCACTCACATATCGAATTACTTATGACTAGTTGGTCATAAGTGATTAGATATCGTTCCAGTTAGTCATTAACTTGTAATTATAATTATATTTGCATGTTTCATTCAATCATTTCATTCACTTCGATTAAATTAATTTAAGTTCACTAACTCATGTTTTCGAATACAGAACTACATTAAAAAATCAACAGAAGACCTTTCCAATCTAAATAAGATAGATAGATTTAGTAGTAAGCTGAAAACAAACTATGGTTAGTCTTATTTTTAACATGCAGTTACCACCTGTATGAAAGAGCGTTTCCTCCTAATAGTCCTAATACAAGTGTTTAATTTAAAAGGGGGAAACTAACACTAAATGTAAAAACCTTGTTGAAAATAAATAATTTAGAATTTTGTTTTTTTTTTTAATATCATTTATTCATATAATGCTAGTCAAAATTCTGCTGTCAGCTTCGACCGATAAACTATGTAAATATTGTAAACGATAAGAATAATTTATGAAATCAGCATAAAAATCTGAGCTTAAGCCTTTAAGCTCAGCAAATTAAAACACATGCGGCAAAATATTCTGCCGCACAAACACAGAGTGCTCAAATAGAGATTATAGCACACTCATATTTAATGAAGGCTAAACAGGCATTACGAAAGTACGTAGGTACTCCACATTTTTATCTACGAAACTAAACTTGTAAATATGCATAAAAGCTGTTAAGTCACATTAGAATATTTACCATCTTTAAACCGGCTGTTGACCGAGTTTTGCCCGGAGGAGATCTAATTTATTGTGAGCTCAATAAAATCCTGCAATTCTTCGAGTTCGCATGACTTGACCAAGAATCGTAGTAAGTGGAGATCTCAATGGATCAGCAATGGTCGCAGTGATACAAAGGCTCTCACAGCTCGGAAACCATTACCAGAATAATAATAATAAAGGTCGCGGGAGCCCGCTGGATGCGGGTGGCGCAGTACCGGTCACTTTGGCACTCTTTGGGGGAGACCTATACCCAGCAGTGGATGTCTTTCGGCTGGTATGATGATGATCATGATGAAACCTATTATAGAAGTGGCCGGTTTGGATAAACCGACGTGAGCTTAGGTAAGTATATATGTAAGTACAGAATGGGCTACTGGAAGGTATACATTTTTAGACGTTACTTTTTAGTGGGCGAAACTCATGTTTTTTTTTGTTGACACGATCCTTTCGCGGATCCGCACCGCCAACGAGGAACTGGAGGCAGAACCAGCGGCGCTACCACGAACTTCGAAAGTCGAAGTTCGGGTATTTCCATCTCTATCGCACTCCCATAATCGAGTGACAGGGATGCATATTACGAACTTCGACTTTCGAAGTTCGTGGTAGCGCCGCAGGCGCTACGCGCATTTTCTGCCACCGCTGCCTCCACCTTAATGGGACCGCGGCGCGGGGGTCGAAGACACTGCACAAAGAACGTTCCCATAGGGCTGGAGGCGCCCGTTTAACTGCATATTTGATATGATACAGAGACCAAATATAATGGAAAAATAAACCATCATCGTCTGAAACCCAGGGCAAAACTCGAACTTACCGGTACAGTGCTCTAGCATCTGAGCTACCCAGACACAGACTGACGTCGCGTATCTTTCCATCACAGTCGCCGCCACTACTAGAAGCGACCTCTCTGTAAAATCCTTGAAAGGCTTATAGTCTTTAGGCTTATCGTTTTTAGTCGTAAGCTATGCGCTTGGCCCATTCTTATCGAGCCACATCAGGTGGAGAGAGATGGCGCTGATGTAATATTTAATGAAATAAGTTGTTTCGTTAAGAAGTATTATGCGTATTTAATGTCCGCGGTCTGCTACTTTGTCAAGGCGGTCTCGCGGCGTTCTTCTACAAGGCGGAGCCGGCATCAGCTCTCGTGATTATATAGACGGTCATCATCATAATTAGCAGCTCGCTATGTTGCCCGACACGACCGTGAAAATTAATTAAAACAATAGCAGTCATTTGGGTGCATCCATTAGTAGCAGAGGCAAACGGTGCGGCGCGGCGCGGCGCGTCGATGATTACCAATCTTTATTCTTTGAAGACTAACGACGAAGGAAAAACAGTTTCCAAATCTGCTATTCAGAAAAACAGCCATCGTGGCATTCTAATGAGGGACCAAAGTTGGAGTTTTCTTCCCTGATCCCGCTATTCAGAAAATAGTTATTGTCGTCATTTGAGGGCAAATGAGGGATTTAAATTTTACTCATAGAAGGTGTGAAACACAGTATGACTGTGTCACTCGGTAGCAAAATTATTTCCGACTTGGGTGTAAACACTTGAATCCCTCGTTACGTTCAAGATTCTAGTTTAGAATCCCTCGCTACGATTAGGGTTCTATTGTAGAATATTTCGCTTCACTCAGCATGCAATATACTACCCTCGCCGTATATAGGTATACCATTTTGCTCTCTTAATTGAGACACTCTACTATTTTGTTTTGTAACAAAGCTATTATAGTTCTAATAGTTTCATACATATGTAGACATACATAGATGTAAGCTTATCAAAGACTAAATTTCGGAAATATTTATTTACTTATTCAAAAAGTTTGATAATAATCGCGAAGCATGTTATGGATTCACTGGCAGCAATACACTTACTCGAAGTGAATTGCCGGAGGCCCTTCTGACTCTAGGGAGATAAAGGTCGTATCGGGAGGAAAGCTGAAAGTAGCTCGCGGCGATTGCGACTGATACTTTTTAAGGGCTGTCATACGGTGGGTAGTCGTACTCCAATACAGTATAAAAAAAACCTTTTTACTTTTATTTTATATACTTTCCTCATTCCAGACATTTCAATTTTAACGGACAAAATTGTCTACGTTTCTTCGCTTATCTAGCAGTCCCTGGGTGACCGAGCTCTCTTCGGGTGAAACTAGAGGAAATACGGAGAAATTTTTTCCCAGACGTGAGACCCAGGTAGATCGATTTTTGGCCCCCGTAAACCTCTATATTCGAAATGTCATTGAAATCGTTAGAGCCGTTTTAGTCGTAGTTTAATTTTTTGTTCCTGTTACAGGCCACACCCCGTATATGTTAGACACTTATAAATAAACTGTGCCTTGCTCTGACCTTTAATACTCGCTGTGAAGTCTATTTTTAATGCTTGCTTCCTACGTACCTGTAACTTTAGTGTATTTTTAGATCGGTATTATTCAATATACCTACTCTTTAGAATTTACGTTTCGCTAATTTTAGATGAATGGTGAATGGAATATTCGTATCTGAATATTGAAATACCCGTGATCCTAATTATTTTATTTCTATGGATAAATAATTGTACAAACGGAATTATTATTCGCGTTGGAAAGCGGTTTCTTTTAAGAGGCTCCCATACGCCAATGACCTTCGATCTGAATCCCTTGGTTTTGTAATGTTTTTGTAGCTTATTATATTAACAACAACGGCTTTAAGCAATATAATATCCCATTATTTACTTCAAAGTTTTTGAGATATTTGACATCAAAGTTGAGCAATTTTAGGCCAAAAAACTAGTTTTCTGGCCATAACTTTTGTGTTAATTGGTTTAAAATGAAAACCCTCTACCAGTTTTTAGAGACGTCACAGACGAACCCAAATATGTAGATTTCGTATATGTTAGATCTTTCACGTCAATAGAGATACGAAATAAGTGTTTTTTTAGACAATGTTTAAAAAAATCATACAAAATTAAGTATTCATTTGTTTCAAAATCCGGTCAGTCAAAATGGAGATAAAAGATTGAAGAACCGATACCCGTTTGATTTATGATTCTATCTGTAGTGCAAAAGTAGTAGATACGATTCAAAACTTGTCAAAAATCGATGAAAACCTCGGGTAGCCCCTTAAAATAACCACGAACATACGAGTATTCCTCACGAATGATTTTGACAAAGTACTTTGTTTAGTATTCTTGCTACCTATATAGATAACTAATCATAATCATGATCATTTATTTCGTCAATCAAATGTATACCTAATGAATGAAATATAGAAAAAATGGATATATGTTTTGCTGGCTCTTAAGAGCAACGTTTCAAACCACTATTTTGAAATCTCATCAACATCCGAAGAATTATACCAGACGTGTATACCTAATGAATTAAATATAGAAAAAATGGATATATGTTTTGCTGGCTCTTAAGAGCAACGTTTCAAACCACTATTTTGAAATCTCATTAACGTCCGAAGAATTATACCAGACGAATGGTGACGTTGTATATTATACGACAGAAATACATACAAGTAATATGATCTATCGCAGACGTAATTCGCAAATGCCTTTGGCTTGCTCGGGACATTGTTTAGGATTATGTTTATCCTATACAGATAATATAGTGTTCAGGGTTTGCTCCCGGAACTGGATTTGTATTTCGGCGGGCGGGCGGGAGGGACCAAACCCTAATAGTGATAATATTATATAAATTATTAATTATTATTAATATTTCATGAATAAATCTGGGCATTCACCGGCGCACCACTCTTCCGTCTCTGCCACAAATAGATGCATCCGATGATCCGAATCGATTCACTTTCTACTCATAATACAAATACGAAAGTTTGTATGCTTGTTATCTACTCAGACCCGCAAAAACGACAACAGATTTAAGTGAATCGTGACCCACCGATAAATCACTACATATTATAAAACAAGGTCGCTTCCCGCTGTCTGTCCCTATGTATGCTTCGATATTTAAAACTACGCAACGGATTTTGATGCGGTTTTTGAAGTGAAAACTTCTTTAGCGGCGCTGAGCACTTTTTGGGATGGGGAAAAATTGTTAAGAGTTTTGTGACGTCAGATGTCAGAGGTCTTCATTCAAAACTGAACGCTATTCGTAAGAGTATAAAGCCGTTAAACACTTTTTGCAATAGCATATTCTGCAAATAAATTTGTAATTTTAACCAACTCGTCCTTCACCGTTTTGCTATTGAGATAATTCGAATAGTTCTAATTTGGGCGTTATTCCTAAAGAGAAAGCTTAGAAAAATATTTACCAACGGCAAAAACAAATTGATATTTTGGTCGCCACCGCCGCCTGCTGTTCTTGCAAATTCGAATAGTTCGAATTTAGACGTTATTCCTAAGGAGATAAAGCTTTGAAAAATATTTGGCAATGGCAAAAACAAATTGGTATTGTGTTTGCCGCCGCCCGTCGCGCCCAACGCGCCCGCGGCCCGTCCGCCTAAATAATAGATAATTGTTTATAAATTTGCGTCAAATTCATTTTTAGGGTGACACCGTAAGATGTCACGTGACCTGATCGAAAAACTGTTACAATGTTATTGAGTTTTCACTTCTGCCGGCACTCCCGGAGTGCAACCCGGTCTTTTTTTTTAATAGATAGTGATTCAAGAGGAAGGTTTATATGTATAATATAGTACCCGTGTGAAGCCGGGGCGGGTCGCTAGTTGTTGATAATTTAAGGGGCTACCGCGAAGTGAAAACTCCCTCCTTGTCGCTCGAACTTTCAAGTGCAACAGAGAGGGAGATACACGAATGAAATTCCTTTTCGCTCCGCGGTAGGGCCTCTGAATTATCATCATATCAGCGGAAAGACGTCCATTGCTGGATATAGGCCCCCAAAAGAGTGCCAAAGTGATCGGTCCTGCACGTCTAGCATGGGCCGGCCGCGACATACCCTCGATTTTTATCGCACTATACCTCTTGTTCTAAGTGTTCTAATAAGAGAGAGACGGATAGTGCGAGAAAAATCGAGAGAGCTCGCGCGCCGACGCGTGCAAGCCGTGCTGCGCCACCCGCATCGTACGGACTCCTGCGACTTTTACCACCTGGTGAGATGTCCTCATCAGTCTATTTTGTGAGAGGTCTACCTATGCTGCGTTTCCGGTACGTGGTTGCTACTTGAGAACCTTTGCACCCCACTGGCAAATGTTCACGCGTCGAAGTCCCGGGTAAAAGTTAAATTTACTATCTTTTTTTTTTTTTTTATAGCTTCCATCTTAGTTAAGATGATTTCGCCAATGTCGAGTTTGCTTATAAAGCGACGATGTTCGGTAGTGTCGTCAGTTGTCAATAATGCAATCAGCGTCAGAAGCTCCGTTTAAGAAGCAAGGCGCCCACCGCTGACCGTATCACCGACGAAAGACCTAGTTTTACTATAGATTTAATCTTTTTTCGAGAAGTTTGTGGGCCTGTAACGGTTGCACTGCCGTGCGGTGTTTAGTCACTGCCAAAACAAATCAAACCTGCATATGTCCCATTCCATATAAAATTAGAGCGTCAATCGATTTTAACCACTCACTTGCTTGTGGCAACCACAGTTGCCAATTTCGCGCACCCCTAAACTGATGGTGGCAACTGTGGTTGCCAAGCAAATTATGGACTTCTTTGATAGAGAAAAATTGGAAGCAATTTAGGCTACCTTTTTTAAAATCCACAAGCCAGTGAGTGGTTAAGGAAAAACAATTTAAAACGCAAAAACTTATTGAATTACCTACTAATAAATCCACGGTTAAGAGGCTGACAAGACCTAAGTCGGTGAAATTGATGTTATTTTTAAGCAGTTAAGAAAAACTATTTGTTCTAGCACATCAAATAAAATATATGTTAGAAATATATATGATAGAAAATAATTGCAAAGATTGGTCTTAAAATCACATTAAACGGTTCTATGTCTTTATTATTTTGACGCCCATACGTCTGCAATTCAAATCATGATGTCAACATATTCATACCTAAACCGCTAGCGAGTCATATTTCACAAATAATCCACCCCTTTTTTTATTTCAATATTTATGTATCTTCAAAAACCGGGCCACCCAGTAACACTCGCTCTCGTTTACTCTGATACAAATAGACAGTGTGCGCGCTATCCAAAATCCTCAAGGGCACTTTGGTGTTGACAGCATCTTGCGGTCGGAGCGCGCGCGGGCAGTGCTTCAAGCGACATTGCCGCGAAAACACTCATCCTCGAGAAGAGCTCCCGAAGAGTTCGAAAGATGTCACCTGTCGTGTCGATTTATTAGTAGTTAGTCTTTTAGACATGTCTTACGAACAAGAGACAAAATTAGAACATTAGTATTGTTATGTTTGAAAACCCCTTATAATAGTAAAACTAGTTCTGAATTTCCCTTTGAAATCCTAGATTATCCATTAGTATTGTTATGTTTGAAAAGCCCTTATAATAGTAAAACTAGTTCTGAATTTCCCTTTGACATCCTAACCTAACCAAAACAACAGAAAATGTTCGTTAAAATTTGGTGTAGGTAATGTGGTATAGTTACAGGGGAGTCCCTTATTTTACCGACAAACGTTGCACCGAATGCATAGTTACGTCGAATTTTCTTTTATCTAACTTTTATTTGTCAGAAACTGATAACTTATTAGGTACGTATAGCTAAAAGGTAATTGTGTACCAAAAATGTTTTCGATGATATGAAAATTCGGTGAAAACTTTGTCGGTAATACAAGGTTAAACCATTGTTAGGAGGAGGTTGATGTGTGTTGTGGGCTATGGGCAAGCAACCTATCACTGCGATATCACATTTAATCGATCTCCTATACCCACTTTTATGCTAAAAGTGGCATTGGAACAAAGGTTTCATGAGCTTTGCCTATCTCTTTTCGGAATAAAGTTGTGAACCTATGTATATATGTAATCCATAGTTACAGTCATGCAAGCGCCTGCTCACAAAAGATGAACTATTTGTACCTTCGTTGATCATTCATCACCATCCCTTTTGGTCAATAAAACCCTTAGGCACCCTTCGTATATTTTCATCACGTGTTTAGAATTGAATGCGCCCGTTAAAAGGGTTTTCAGGTGCTTAAATACTGTTGCGAATTGCGAAGGGAAAGGGTTGTGCTAAAATAGTTGTGTTGCTAACATACGTGTGCGGTTAAACCTTTTTACACGGTGTTCGTGTTCACAACACGACAAAACGTCTAAGACAACTAGTCCAGGCAATGAACTGACAACTTGTATGGAAAAAATGTCAATTTTGGAAATAATTTATAATAGCTTATTTTTTATGTATAACGGATATATTATCAATTAAATAGTTACCCAGCGACAAAATCTGACAAAATTTCAGACATCGAAAAAATGATAAGTTAACTGGCCTCGAAAAAGTCAGTAAAAATATTAATAAATGTTTTTGTCTTTATTTTGGTTCATTTACATTTGCTCTATAATATTCAAGATAAATCGTACAAAAAAAGATAATGCACGCATCATTTAAATCTACATAATTACTTCCGGGTGGAAAGTTTGTCGGATTCATGACTAAATCATCTTAGAATAACATTTTCAAATGAAATCAACAAAAAAAACGCTATTATAAATTAATGTTTTTCAAAACCGTATTTTGCCTGGAGTAAACTACTAGTCTGAAGTCTGACCTTACGTTTTTTTCAAGCTTCATCCTGCAACTCTGATTTCATTCAGAATTATATTTTCAGCTCAATCGAATACCGGGTCTAAAAACGGGTTATAAATTTTGAAAGAAACTGTTTGATTCTCACCCATAATATTGTTATTAAACGGGACTCAATCGCGTGTAACTTATTTATTTAACTCTGAGGTTTCCCGACGTTTCGGATGAGTCGCAACATCAATGGTCAGGGGAATGGCTTTTAAAGGCGGTTATATCAACCTCTTGTTGCGCGGGTTTTCCGAAAAAAATACAGTGGTCCGCAAAAGTTACCTAATCATATTCATACTCATACTCATTTATTGATAAAATATAATAAATACGAACTAAGTAGTACAAAGTAGGTAGTTATATTTTTTATACTGTAACTTTTTATTGGTTAATTCTCTCAAAATGTCCCTGGGACCACAACGTGACGATACGCCTTAACATTGGACTAGTAAGGGGAGTTGCGAAAGTTTGTGAATCGTTCGGAGTGGACGAACCTTTTTAGGGTTCCGTACCCAAAGGGTAAAAACGGGACCCTATTACTAAGACTTCGCTGTCCGTCCGTCTCTCTGTCACCAGGCTGTATCTCAAGAACCGCGATACCTAGACAGTTGAAATTTTCACAGATGATGTATTTCTGTTGCCGCTATAACAACAAATACTAAAACCAAAATAAAATAAATATTTAAGGGGGGTTCCCATACAACAAACGTGTTTTTTTTTGCCGTTTTATCTGTGGCCAGGCTGTATCTCAAGAACCGCGATAGCTAGACAGTTGAAATTTTCACAGATTATGTATTTCTGTTGCCGTTATAACAACAAATACTATAAACAAAATATAATAACTAGTTTAGGTGGCCTCCCATACAATACACTTTTTTTTTTACTGTTTTTATAGATAATGGTAAGGAACCCGTGCGCGAGTCCGACTCGCACTTGGCCGGTATTTTAAATGTTTACCTGCCCTTTCCCGCTCAATTGAATAAAGGGACGATTTATTTGGCCCTTATTTGGCGTTATCTCGTCAATAAATATTTGTTGGCATGATGTTAACGGAATTCGTCGCCATGATTATTTAATAGTTATTTCTTGAGCAAAAAACGTTATCTATTATGAATATGTAATATGTATGTGTGTATACGTCTCACCTTTGAAAATATTTGATATTTTTATAACAAACCCGCAGACTTTACAACCCGTTTGAATTAACTCCGCACCGGAGCTGGAGCTCATTGAATGTACGAGCGCCAGGTACGGAGTTTTAACGCGCCGGGTCGTACTTTGAGATATTAGTGCCCCTGTTTGCCTTCCATGCCACAGTATAATATAAATAGGTCATTTCCATATCCTCGCTTAGCACAGCACTGCTGGATATGGCCTCAGAAAAGCGAGGTTTTTTACATCCAAAGCGCACACTTTTCCAAAGAGTTTTAATTTACCTATAATATAGTGCATATAATTTTAGAATATTCTGTTATGTAATTTGCAGACAATAAATTGTATTTACCTTCCATTACAAATAATTGAGGAATCATTCATGATTTTCCTAACGTTTTTCACGATTGCATCCCAAATATGCATGAAAAATATTCGTAATAATGTTCAGATTATATTACGTGACTATCGATAATAGGAAGTCGATGAGTCACTACGACGGCTCAAAAATGCTACGAAAATTCCGGTCTCTGCACACTAAGTATATTATTATTATAAATACAGCCGCTCCGCTACCTCGCACAGCTCTTGTGGGTAACCACCCTTATTCTGTGCCCTGTGGATCTAAAGGGTTTTTCAATAGGCACGCTCGAACTTTGCCAGCGTATAGCGGCCATCTTGGAAAAGAAATAGCTGCTGGCGGAAATATATAATTAATCGTGATATTTCATCATGGAACGCTATACACTTCAACAACGCGTAGAAATTGATAACTGCAAGGGACACATAAAATTTATTGGATGAGAAGTTCAAGGGTTTCGCCATATCGCGTGGTGGCGAGCCCCCGAGATCGTGTGACTTAACACCGCTCGACTACTTTCTGTGGGGCTACGTCAAAAATCTCTTGTCTATGCACACAATCCACAGACAATTGCTGCTCTGAAGGCCAACATAACCCGCGTTCTGAAATTGAGCCCCATTTATGCGAAAATGTCGCCTAAAATTGGTCCACCAGGATACACCACCTACAGTGGAGTGGCGGCTGCCATTTGGCTGAGATTATATTACATAAATAATGTCATCAAATGTACTTTAAAATAATATGAAAATTGTTGGAATATCAGCTACACAGGTTATTTTATACCATTTCAAGTTCGAGCGCTGAAAGACCTTTTATTTACGCTCATATTATTCAGTGGTACCTGATTGGATTTGGTTGATGTATGATATAATTAGATATTTCTGGGCACCTCGTTTCACAGCTGTCACCGTCTCACGTCGGCCGAATAAAGAAATAAGCAAATTAGGGTTCCGGTGGCATCGCCGGCGGGTCGTTATTACGTTTCCTGAGTTCTGTGTTGGTTGTTAATTTTTTTAGGGTTCCGCACAGTACAAGGATAAGCGCTTTGCATGAAATTCACTTGAACACACCCTCTCAGTCGTCAAGAGCTTTAAATACCTAGTACGGTGCAGCGAACGAAAAAACCATAGAATGCGAACTCCTTACAAATTTCTACCCAAACACGTGCCTAAAACCCAGTATGCGCATGTTCGAACTAAACGGCTGCCTGGCATCGTTTTGACACCCCGCTCTCATCCCCTGATAGTCGCAATGGCACCCATTCTGTGCGGCCATTTTGCGGCGCTACTTATAGACTTCTATGGTTTTTTGGTCACTGTTACGGTGTAGTTCCCAGAGCGTTTCAACTGCCCTCCCCTACTTTTTTAGTTATTTAATTGGTCAAGGACCACCATCAAATAACCAGACGTGCAACGAGAATTTGTAGGGACTTCGTCAAAAATTCAGACATGGAGATTGCTCTCGGAATAATCCTACGTCGGTGAGTCGCAGGCAAAACATTTTTCGCCCGCCTGATGATACGCAGTCTTCGTGCAGTCTTCGTCGCCTATGAACATTTTCAAATCCAGAAGAGCCGCATGCAAGTGGCTGACCTTTTAAAAACGTGTACCTACACTCCTTTCTTAGAGAACCGTTGGGAAAACCAAATGAGAAAAGCAAATGTTGCGGTCAGTCCAAGTTCGAGTTTTCTTTTTAGAAATCTTTTAATACCTGTTTTTTGCCATTCGTTTGAATGATTAGGTACTCGTACCTGATTAATGAAGTCGTTTTTTTAAGTATTGCGGTAGATTCATTAGACAAGTGGTCCTGCCTTTTTTCCATAAATCATTAGGTTTGACCCTCTCGCTCTCGTCCCTCACTTGTTCTAATCATAAAGCCAAAAAAGGCTTCTTGCTGACAGCGACTGTGAACACTATTTAAGTCTTTAAATAAAAACTGTCAGAAAAAAATGTTGGAAATACCACGCTAATTGTTACAGAACTCTACCTCAGTTACAAATATATTTAAAACTCACCTAAGTTACAAATATATTTATTGTAAACACACGCACAAATACTTAAGAAAACGGGGCATTTTTTTGTCATTGTCACTGAACCCATGTCCACAATTGTTGGCCCAATTTGAGTCTCCGGCCGGGCGTAAAACGTGTTTAGTACGGCTCGGGGCACCGAAAGAGGTCAGGAAATACATTTTTGTTCATCGCTTTCGATTTTTTAGGTTTAAGATCATTTATTCTCACAAGAATTTACAATTCACTTTACATGAGATAAATACAAAATAGTTTTAAGGCTCGTTAACGAGCGCACAAACAAACTTTACCAAATATCAATCTCTTTCGATCTTGCCGTTGTTTTGTTTAATCTAATAACCTTATATAGAAGAGACCCACTGTAGCCAATCGGTAAGCCACTCGACTTTCAATGTAGTGGTTGCGGGTTCGAATCCCAGCTCTGGGTGCTTCATAAAACTTCATGAACGAAATATTATTTCATATGCAACAGTAGCTTTTCAGTAAATGAAAACATCTGGACGAAACCAGTCTCAACCCGACAAGGTTCAGTTTACCATCTAGTTTGGAAGGTCAGATGGCAGTCGCTTTCGTAAAACTAGTTTCTACGCCAAATCTTGGAATTCGGTGCCAAAGCCAAACTTATGTACGAAAATCATTTGATATTAAACAGCGGCTTTTCGATAAAGGAAAACATCTTGACGAAACCAGTCTCAACCCGACAAGGTTTAGTGTTCCATCTACTTTGGAAGGTCAGGCTGTCGCTTTTGTAAAGTGCCTACGATAAATGTTGGGATTCGGTGCCAAAGCAGACCCCGGGCTCCGTTAGGACACAACCGGGAAAACGCTAGGAGGATGAAAACCCGTAGGTATTTCCTAGTACAGTCAGCATCAAAAGTTACTCTACAATCCAAGACGTAAAAAGCTCGCATTCCCTTTTAATAAATACTTTTGACGTCATCGTTTGCGTAGCCACTTTTGATGCTGACTGTACAAACGTCCATAATTATACTAGTGTCTGCTTACCTGCCCTGTCTGTCCTCTTTACCTTTCCGATTTAATAAAGTTAAATAAATACAACTAAAGTAAAAAAAAGTACTAAATCCATACTACTTCACTAATATTGTAAATACGAAAGTGTGTCGGTCTGTCTGTTACCTCTTCACGCTTAAAACCCTGAACAAATTTAGATGAAACTAGCTGATGCCCGCGGCTTCGCCCGCGTGGTTATAGGAAAATGTAACATATTGAATTTTCCCGTGGGATTTAGATGTTTTCCCGCTGGAAAAAGTAGCCTATGTCACTCTCCAGCTTCTAAACTATCTCCATACAAAAAATCACACCAATACGACGCTCCGTTGCGACGTGAAAGAAGGACAAACATACAAACACACACACTTTCGCATTTATAATATTAGTAAGGATAAGGATTTGGTATACTTAGAGATAGTTTGAGACTTGGGGTGACTTGGGGAAGGACATAGGATAGTTTTTTTTCCGGGAAATCACCCCCTAAGGGGGTGAAAGTTTATATAGAGCTACGATATAAACGAGTTCCACGCGGAAGGAGTCGCGGGCAGAAGCTATTAACTCAAAATTTCTCCTGGGTGTCGTAAAAGTCAACCACGGGATCGGGTTGAGGTGGCGCAGGACCGGTCATTGTGGCACTCTTTGAGGGAGGCTTATGTTCCGAAGTGGACGCCTTTTGCTGATATGATAATAATGATGATGAATCACGTTAATTCCTCTCCAGCCCAAGACCCAAGCTTTGCAAAGAAAATTATGTTGTAATAATAAGTAGGCCAAGCTGGGATAAACTCGGGGCTATTTGTGTGCCTTTCACTTTGCAGCGCTAAACAGCAAAGGCTTTTCAACTTGGGAGCAGCACGCAATTTTCTAGGTCTATTTTGATGGTGGAGATTCAATTTGTTTTTTTTTTTTTTTCAATCCAATGTCAACATGAGAATTTTATTACAAGCTTTTATATAACTTCACCGGAGGGGTAGTCACGTAACGTTTTGAACGCGCCTTAGGACAGTCCAACTGTCATTTTCCCATAGAAAAAGTGACATTTAGATGTTACGTGATCGACCGGCTGCGGACGTGATTGCTGCATGCTGTTCGTTTGATTATTAGTTTGTTAGTGAGGGACAAATCTTGGTACTGAATTTTCAAATGAAATGGTGGGCATAAATATAGTTTGGATGACGATTCAACATTATTTATTAATTTATTTAAATCAGGCAACAAGGCCCATATTACAAATATTTTAAAGACTAACATACATATCAATATAAACTTATTAATAACTACAAAACACATAATTACTGCGACGTGTTTCGCCATTTCATGGTGTCAGGTAACCGACCGCGAAAACGTCGGAACTTGACTCCCTTCGGCCAAAAGTCTTCCGTATTTATTTATCGTATGGCTGATTATATATATCTCTACTTCAAAGATGTACTTTGTGGTGAGAGTTCCAACAGATCATCTGTCGACCTTCACTAAGGAACAATTTTGGCCGAAGGGAGTCAAGTTCCGGCGTCTCCGCGGTCGGTTACCTGAAACCCAGGAAGTTTCGTAACACATCGCAATTATAGTTTTTTTTGTTGTATTTATGTTTAATTTCTATTTTATGTATGACGTCTGTGACGTAAATAACGGCCTTTGTTGCCTGATCCAAATAAATAAAATAAAAATAATGGATTTTCCTCGGATTAAAAAAAAGAGTACAGTAACATAGATCAATATTTTGAGGTAGAAATAGCTCGTCGCTCCAAAGTAACAACAGTGAAAATATATTGGTTTTTCATTAGCAACATAGGAAAGTTCTCAGTGCGCCTTCTGTACGTAAGTTTTTTTTTCATGGTATACCGTTAATACAGGCAATTAACTAAAATAAACCCTGACCTAGTCATGTGTTAATGAGTAACGTCATAGCCATTAAAGTAATTAGGCGAACATGGGAATAGTTGATTTAGGTTGACATGACATGTCAGTATAAGGTGTGAACACTAGTTAGGTTGACACTACGTTAATAAAATATGTTAAGCTGGCATACCCAGTAAAACTACTAAGTTACAGAAGGTCCGCTCCCTTAGTATTGTTTTTGTTTGATATGGCGACCAGTTAACGAACAAAAAACTCTTAAAGTTAACTAAGGCTGCAAAGCTAACAATGAATTTATCCGATAGATCTTTAATTCCAACTCATCAATGGAATAAAATAATTACCCCAGCGACAGCCCTATCAACAATTAAATGTAAATACCCACAGAATAAATAACTTTCACCCGCGGCCAGGGCTGCCCAAACCGTAATTTCATAAGAGCTCCATTCAAATCTAATTATTACGCCGAAAATATTCCTAAACTGTGCATGGGAAAATCGGCTCTAGTGTCAGCGGTTTTGGGTGTTGTGTGGTGAGAGTTGTGTCAAGAACAATGGGTGAATTAAGGATAAATGTGTAATTGGGGTGTGGTCAGAGTGAGAGTTTTTGCGGTTGGGTGACCCTTGACTTTCCCGGATTACTAAACTTGTAATACCTACACATACACTGCTGCATACTTGAATGTGTAATAAATATTATACACAATATGATCAATATAGTAGGTGATTTTAGTTGATATGAACAGTAGGTTAATTATAATTACTATATAGGAACATGAAAAAATACATACAAGTTATAAGTTGCAAGGGTACATACGGACTCAGCGTCAAAATTAGGGCTGAAAATGAATTGAAACTACGGATTCGACCACGAGGAAGACTAAACTCTAACTCGAACTAGAAAATATATTTCAACTCACTTACTTATGTCGAAAACTGTCAAAAAAACATGTGGAATAGAGTCGTCAGAAAAAGCCTCCTTTTACCTAATATATATTCGGTTCTTACAGAGATTTGTGTTCGCATCTTTTCTGCGGGACATAGCCAAAGTTACCTACGGCCGAATTCATAAACGTTCTAGAAGCCTATTTTAACTAAAATGGAGTTAAAACTTGTTCGTCTTTATCTATCACTTTGACATTTGTGTTCCTAAGAAAAGGACAAATCACATTTTATTTATCAGAGGCAGTTTTGGTTTATGAATCCCCGGGTCTGTTTTTGGATGGATGTGTAAGCGGCGTAAGCAGCGTCTACTCTTATATAAATCTGTGTCATGCCTCTCAATAAAACTGTTAACTACTATTGACCACAAGAAATAATATTTCCCAGCCCGCTTCCTCTCCGCTCACCGCTCCCCGCTCCGTCTCTCACACACCTCAAATGATCCTGTAAATAAATAAGTTAGCCCGCCATACAAATCGCTTTGTTTTGTTCTGCTCGTTATATTTGCATTTGAAATTCCAGTCCAATTTTAATTAAGCCCCAACACAAGAGAGAAGGGCTTAAACGACGCGGTATAAACGTCAAAATATGTGTACGTTTTACAAGGTCTTATTTAACTTACTCTATTATGTGTATGTACTTTAACCGTGTACGGGATGTACCTTCAAGTGCAAAAATATGTATCGATTATATCCTCTCATATAAATATGTACCGAAACCTTAATCCGCTGACATAAGAACGATGGCAGACGGGACAGACATGTTTATGAGTAAGTTGTATGGTTGTAAGGTGTCCTCCAATATTTACAAACCATTTTCAACCACATGACAGTATCACAAATTACGATTTCGTTCCGGTTGCTGTGGATACAGCTGGGCCCTGGGGCAGTGAGGCTCTCGGGCTGTTCAAGGAATTAGGCAGACGTATGAGGGAGAGGGGTCTTGACCGCCACTCTGGGTCTTGGCTCGTCCAACAGGTCTCAATTGCTGTTCAGCGAGGTAATCATCATCATCATCATCATATCAGCCGAAAGACGTCCACTGCTGGACATAGGCCTCCCCCAAAGAGTGCCAAAGTGACCGGTCCTGCGCCACCCGCATCCAACGGACTCCAGCAACCTTTAGCAGCGAAGTAATGCCGCAAGCATTTTGGGGACCTTTGGTTCGGGCATAACATAACGCAGAGCGGGATGTAGTTTTACCTTTTCTTCTTTTTTATTAGGTAGTTTAGAGCTTATACGTATTTTAATTTTAATCCTTCTTTATACTATTGTATTCCTGGCAACCGTACTGTCTTTTCGAAGATCTCACGGTTCTAATTACACTAAATTGCCATACGATAAATAAATAAATAAATTCCGACTTGTTTTGTAATCTTAAATCATTATCTTTAATGCAATTTTGAATATTATGCAAATATTGTTGTTAACTTACCTATTACAAATCATTATGACGGTACCGAAATGAGCTCAAATTTGGCATATTTATGTAAATTCCGTGACAATGAGGGTTGTGAATAAAATTACAGTTGCCTACGAGAATACTTACAGAATATCGCAGCCATAACACAACTACTAGCTCTACTACGTGTTGTGTTTCTGGTAGTGAGTGTGAATAGCAGTAGCTGTCTCTCGGTAGCAAAATTATTTCTGCCTTGAGCGTTAACACTTGAATCCTTCGCTACGCTCAATATTCTATTACATAATCTTTAATTTCACTTAGGATTTAATATACCGCCCTCGCCGTATATATCTCATTTTGCTCCCTTCAGGCAAAATCTACTATTCTTTGACTCCTACCGTGCCTAGTGGTGGATATGATCTTTTGACTTGGAACTTCGAATGTTTGGCAAACAAATGTTTGGCAAGCATATGTTTGCCGCTTACGATGTTTTGTAATTAGTTACAGGATTAAACTTGATAAATTGCATGGAACATACTGTTGACGTTAGGCTTTTGTTTCTGTACAATTATTCATGAAGGTCATTCCGGGAGGGCAATCAGCCCAAGCCTAAGAGCTGTTACACTTACAACACAAGGCAGAACCTGTATTTAAGCAAATAAGCGTATCTCTTTGATCGCACGTTAAAACAACTCGACTGTCATTTTCCTATAGAAAAAGAAACCTGCAGGTCGATCACGTAACGCATTGTACGCGCGTCAGGTAGATCTAAATGTCACTTTTTATATCGATTGTATCTCATCATCATCATCATATCAGCCGAAAGACGTCCACTGCTGGACATAGGCCTCCCCCAAAGAGTGCCAAAGTGACCGGTCCTGCGCCACCCGCATCCAGCGGACTCCAGCAACCTTCACCAGGTCATCCAGTCCACCTTGCGGGGGGCCTACCCACGCCGCGCCTTCCGGTACGTGGTCGCCACCCGAGAACCTTTCCGCCCCAACGGCCATCGGTTCTACGTGCTATGTGCCCCGCCCACTGCCACTTAAGTTTAGCGATTCGGAGGGCTATATCCCTATCGGCTGTATACCTTGGTTCTACTGCGGATAGCCTCATTTCTGATGCGATCCCGCAGAGAAACTCCCAACATAGCCCTCTCCATAGCCCTTTAGGTGACTTGGGCGATTGTATCTATTATAACAGTCGTCATCAGATATATTGGAGCAGCCAAAGTGCTCACCAATATCTGTACAAACGAATTATAATAATTAAGCCTCAAAACGAAAATTAACATAGACCCATTATAAACCTCTTTTTAGCGGTCTGAGCCAAAATTGGGTTAATTGAAACACTCAGTTTAATTTTCTTGAAAGCGAACCCGTTTGCTTATGAAACCATTATTTTAAATTAGTGACAAGAAAATGAGGAAAGGCGCCTTTTGAAATTTTGTAGAGAGAACTCTGTCTATTTCAATGTTCGGATCTCGGAAAGAAAACAAAATAAAACCTCATATAGGGTTCCGTATAAGTTAAACTAATAGCTCTGTTAGGTGAGGAACGGGTACGTATCAGAATGTATAACCATTAGGTATTTAGATTGTAGGTATTTTGAACGTAGGCTATTTAACGTTAGTTTATTTAATTTTAGCCATTCTGATACGTACCCATTTTAACCTTTCGGTATTTAGAATTTTAGGTGAAAAAAACCTTTAGGTATTTAGATTTTAGGTATTTTGAACGTAGGCTATTTAACGTTAGTTTTTTTAACTTTAGACATTCTGATACGTACCCTGAGGAACTCATTAGCTTGTATTTTTTACAAAAACTTTTTTTAGTTTTAAAAAACTGAATCGACAAAATAATCCTACTAACCCCAACTAATATTATAATGTGTAAGTGAATGTTTGGATGTTTAGATGTTTGTTACTCAATCACGCTTAAAAACCGATTTAGATGAAATTTTGTACGCAGATAGTTTATAGCCTGGATTAAAATAAAGGATAGTTTTTATCCCAGGTCCGCGCAGACGAAGATGCGGGCAAAAGCTATAATTATTGACCTGCTCACTAAATTTCACGAGAATCAGCTGCGAAATGCGGACTCTATAAGGGAACAGCCCGGACATATGCAAGAGTTTTCGACCAAGCTCGCTTCGCTACCTTATTCAATAAAAGGCTGTGAAATTGCATTCCCTGTATCAATACAGCAAGGCTATCAGAAGACGCGAGCTCTCTCTTATTAGAAAACTAAGATGGGGTGAGTAGGGGCAAAACTGACATTCAAAGCTCGATAACATTTCATTTTTACATATGCAAACTGAATGGTGTATATAATAAGTGTTCCGGACGTTTGTCTTTTTATTTTATATTATTTTGGGTAAAATTTCATAACATTGACGATAAACAGGAAATCCCACCACAACCCGTAGTCCCTCGTAATTGGGGTGAGATGGGATTTCATACAAATGTGATTTTGGAAGATTGTTGGATCGATTTTTTTATTATGAGTATTACTATAGCTCCATTTTAAATTGGAATACATTATTTTTGTAGCACTAGCCTTAAAATCCCATCTCACCCCCTTTCATCCCTTCTCTCCCCATTCATAACCCAACTCTCCCCGCAAACCCTACTCACCCCATTTCACGGTATAGTTCGAGAAAAGTCGAGAGAGCTCGCGCGCCGTCTTGTGATAGCCGTGCAGAAATATCAGAAATTCCAGGATATCGGGTTAACATTTCTTGTTTGTTTTCGAGCCGTCCCCGGGGTAGCGTTACAAAGGAACCGGTGTTAATAGGCTAAAGAATCCCTTGGGAATTACGAGGAAATACCAGGCGATTGTGTAAGCAAACGCTATTTGGATGTTTACTTGTTTTTTCGTTTTAATTGGATATTACACAATTGTGTAGGTATTTGACAAGGGTAAAAATAAATTGTTTTTACAAGCTTTTATTTAGTTTCACCTGTCCGTTGTCTGTAATCAAATCTTGCAAGTTAAATTTGATCCACTTCCCGGTTTCCGATTGAGCAGAAATTTTGCACGAATATGCAAATCGCGTGACAATATTATGATGACGTAGAGCTGATCTGATGGTGGAGCTGGAAACCACATAACCCCATCTAGTTTGGGCTCGTTAGAATCATCTCAACGAGTATAGGTGGTGATGGTATACAGAAAAGTACAGTCGGCAATAAAAGCTTGCTTGTACCAAAATTGAAATTTTTGACAGAAACTTGTTTCATTACCAACTGGTAAACATCTCGTTCACTGTTTAAATATAATTAATTAAAGTCGTAAAAACTAACAATAAGGAGTGTTTGATTGTGATGTCACAACCAAGTCATCCCTACAAATACCATACTAACGGAGCGTTTTTGACGTTTCATAAAAAGGCTGATTTGACTTTTGTCAAATAGGGATAGGGCAGAGGGGTTGTCGTACGGTAATTGACTCAGTCAAATTCAGCGACCGAAGCGAACACGGTTCTTCGTTTCTGCTTCCAGGGCAAAAATTCTTTCGTATTTATCCATACTAATATTATAAATGGGAAAGTATATGTGTGTGTTTGTTTGTCCGACTTTCACGGCAAAACGGAGCGACGAATTGACGTGATTTTTTAGGTGGAGATAGTTGAAGGGATGGAGAGTGACATTGGCTACTTTTTGTCTCTTTCTAAACCCCCACTTCCCTAAAATTGGGGGTGAAAGTTTGTATGGAGCTACGATATAAACGAGTTTCACGCGGACGGAGTCGCGGGCAGAAGCTAGTTTATTTATACATACATCGAGAACCAACAGCTCCAGCTCTCTCCTCTACATGTCGGATAAATTTGACAACCGATTTTTATGAATTAAAAAAAAAAAAAAAAAATTAGGGGACAATCTTACACAAATCGACCAAGTCCCAAACTAAGCAAAGCTTGTACTATGGGTACTAGACGACGATAAACATAATTATATAGATAAATAAATACTTAAATACATAGAAAACATCCATGACTCAGGAACAAATATTCGTGCTCATCACACAAGTAAATGCCCTTACCGGGATTCGAACCCAGGACCTCTTGCTTCGTAGGCAGGGTCACTACCAACTAGGCTAAAGCGGTCGTCATCATCATCATTTAGTTAGCAGGTTCGATAATTAAGTATTAGATTTTTTGTCGAGTCCAGTTTTTTGGGGTTTTTTTAAACAGACTTGTGGGTTCAACAGTCTCACAGCCACTAATACGAAATTTGTAGGGAAACAAAGACTCGCGACGTCACACTTTTCACTGGTCAAACTGCGTCCTTTCTTTTATTAAATAAATAATGTTTGAAACTGCAAACATAAGTTGTGGCTTGATATTTGCCGAAAACTTTCGTAAGATTTTTTTTTGTGCTAGTGTAAATTGTGTGTTACACCGTGGAATCACCGGATGGTTCCAACGGATATGGAACCGTTTCGTGGCAATGTTGTTCTCGCTTTTGTATTTGTGATATTGAATATAAATGATATTCTATGCTATTCTAAATACTTTCTTTAAAATAGCAAAAACCAGGCCCAAAATCTCAATAAATAAATCACATCATCAATAACGGCAGCACGACTGTATTAATATATAAAATTAATTATCGTATCTTTTTCCGAGTATTTTCTTAAGTTTTGTTTGTGGGTAGTTAATGAAAAAACAAATTGTTTTTACTGTTCTCATATATGATGCCAACTATATAATATCAACAAGTAAAATACAGACGTTGAGACCCTATCTTGTATCAAACTACCTACTAGGTATGTATTATGTACCTTCAGTAATGTACACACAGCAACACACCTAACTAACCATACCGTGAAAACCTAGAACCTTATTACAATGCACTTAAGGTCAGATTAGATTTCCGATGGTCACTTAGCTCTGTTGTCGACTGTACTGACAACCTAAACTCCGCAGAAAATACAATCTATTTATGAAAAAAAAAAACCACCGAATTGAGAAGCTCCTCCTTTTTTGAAGTCGGTTGCGAAAAACAACCAATGCTATTAGAAAGCCATGGGTACCGTAGAAATTCTAGAAAAATTAAATTTTATATCAGTCACGAAACGCTCGTCAAAGTAATGGAATTTCCTTCATTTTCTCTTCTATGTCGGGCGGGGATTGTGTAGATGTGGTACAGTGAGCATCATATAGTTATAAGCAGCCAAAGTATTTAAATATATCGGAACACGTATTTATTACTATAGGAGTAAGGATGTGTTACGATATATTTGGCAACGTTGGTTGCTACTAACTATATATGATGTTGACTGTACTTGGAATTACATAAAAAAAAGCATTTATTCACGAAAAAACAGTCCTTTTTTACAACACAACTTCCGCTAAACTGTAGAGCAGTTTGTTGGCAGAAATAAACTCCCTGTCTGTATATTACTGTTTTAAGCTAGCTATTTATAATATAAACAAGTATAAGTATACCTATCAAATGCTGTAGTCGTGGTGTACGTAATAATGCATCAAGTGTCATTAGTGTCAGCGAGTGCTTTCTTTGCAATGTGCTTCCATTTTCAACCCCAGACGCAAAAAGAGAGGTGTTAAAGGTTTGTTAAGCCCCGACGCAAAAAGAGGCGTGTTATAAGTTTGTTAAGCCCCGATGCAAAAAGAGGGGTGATGTTAGTTTAATCCAGTTTGTTTGTCCGAAAGCTGACGTGATCGAGATTGAACTTTAAAATTAAAATGTGTGGAGGGGGGGGGGAACCACCATAATAATCATCATAGTAGCCGAAAGACGTCTACTGCTGGACATAGGCCTCCCCCAAAGAGTGCCACCAGCATCCAGTGGACTCCCGCGACCTTTACCAGAACAGCAGTCCAAATTGTGGGTGGTCTACCAGTGGCGGAGCGAGCATACAAGCCGATTCCCACCGGCTTCCCTGAAATTACAAGCCTATTGTTCTAAACTCTGAACTCGAGAACCTTTCCGCCCCAACGGCCATCGGTGCTACGTGTAATGTGCCCCACCCAATGCCACTTCAGTTTAGTGATTCAGTGGGATATATCGGTATATCAACAACAACGGAATCCTCAGAGTAAAATCCCTCACGCCACGCTTTTCTAAACAATCCATCCCTTTCTATATCCTCCGCCAAATCTGCGGGTCAACAACTGATGCAACGTTACGAGACGATCGTAAAAAAGTAAATTTTCCAAACACAGTCCTGTAAAAATAAAACCAGTTCGATTCCAGTATGAACCACGGAAACTTGCTACACGAAAATAGCTCTTGTAATTATAGAGTTAAGGCTGTTGGGTTGAACAGTTGCTGTATAGTACCTTGTCCATGCAACATCGTTATTTTAGGAAGGCAAACAATAAAATCTATTCTGCTCTGGATTGAATTGTAACATCGAGTAAACAAACGCCGGTTTGAAACGTGTCTGGTTGGGTACTGGATGGATTTAGTACAAACTGCACTTAATTGGTCATGTGATCCCGAGTCATGGACGTTTTGTAGCATGATGCTAAAGGCGGGATTCCACCGGTGTGCGGCACTGTGCGGCACAAGCATTTTTGGACTGAATATGCTTGTGCCGCACAGTGCCGCACATGGAGTTGTTCTTGCTTCATTCGGGAAAATACACATAATACAATATAGATTCACGCCTTATTCCTAAAAGGGGTATGCAGAACACATGTTCCAGTGCCACTTTTAGCATAAATGAAGGGTATGTGGTGATCATCGCACCACACTAGAAAATCATCAGCTGCCCTTCCTGCGTTCACCACTGCCAAAGCGATCCAGAAATTTGGTTCGCCCAGGTGGAGGCGCAATTCGAGGTCTCCGGAACGAAGACAGATGCTACCAAGTTCTACACGGTAATCCAGCAGCTAGACCAGAATATCGCCAGAGAAGTACGTGACGTCATTACGAATCCACCTTCACAAGGCAGGTATGACAAATTAAAATTTGAATTGGTGCGACGGCTGTCGATGTCACGTGACGAACGCTTGCGGAAGCTTCTAGTAAAAGAAGAATTAGGAGATCAAAAGCCATCTCAATTTCTTCGCAAGTTGCAATCGCTGGCAGGGTCGTCGGTTTCCGACGAATTTATAAGATCGCTGTGGTCAAGCCGCTTGCCTGTTAATGTTCAGCAAATAATTGCTTCGCAAAATGTTAGCCTCGCAGATTTAGCTGATTTAGCCGATAAAATAATGGATATTTCACCGCACAATTCGCTTCAAGTAGCTAGCACGAGCCATATTGCTACCAGCGCACCGACGGGTCCGTTATCTTTTGAGGGAATGCTTGCAAAAATGGAAGAATTAATTTCGAGCCGTATTAAATCTGAAATTAACCAACAGATCGCCCAGCTGAACATTCGAGAAGGTCGGAGCCACTCGCCGCATGCAGGTAGACAAGGTAGACGGTATTCCCGTTCGAAAAGCAGGGGTCGTCAACGTTCGCAGAGCCGTACTCCAGGTATTTGTTGGTACCATAATTTATTTGGCGATAAAGCTGAAAAATGCACTCTTCCGTGCAATTATAAATCGGGAAACTTCAAGGACAGTCAGTAGAAGCGGCAAATGACTGTCTCGGTTCTACCAGCCGCTTATTCGTCACAGATAAGAATACTAAAGTGCAATTCTTAATTGATACGGGCTCGGATCTTTGCGTGCTGCCGCGCAGGTTTGCTCGAGATCACAAGAAGCCGATGGACTACAGCCTGACTGCTGCAAATGGTACCGTGATCCGAACGTATGGCACAATTAAGCTGCATCTTCAACTAGGTCTGCGACGTGACTTTGCCTGGAATTTCGTAGTGGCTGAGGTAGATAAGCCTATCATAGGCGCCGATTTTATTTCTTTTTACGGGTTGCTTGTTGATTGCAGAAACAGACGTTTACTGGACAGCATCACCTCACTGTCAACTCCTGGAGTGGTCAAGGCGTGCCAGCCGCCGAGCATCAAAGCCATTTCTGGTAACACAGAGTACCACAAGCTCCTGGCGCGGTATCCCGATCTAACCAAGCCGTCAGGCATCACGAGAGAGGTAAAGCACTCAACCGTCCATTATATAAGAACCACACCTGGACCACCTGTATTCTGCCGTCCTCGCCGATTAGCACCCGACCGTTTAAAGGTAGCCAAGCAGCAATCTGCGAGGGGCGTTGGAGGCTCCTTACACGGGCCCACTGAAGGTTCTGAAGCGAACCGATAAAACTGTTACTCTTGACTTGCAACGAGGACCAGTAACAGTTTCTATTGACAGGGTCAAACCTGCATATGTATTGACAGATGAAAGCTCACCACGTACTCAGCTCCAAGTCAACGTCTGCCCACCTCCGGCTGTCAAAACAACACGTTCAGGCAGAAGAGTAAAATTTCCTGATTTTTATGTCGCAGGGCCATAAATCTCCCAGGGGGGTGGTGTGGTGATCATCGCACCACACTAGAAAATCATCAGCTGCCCTTCCTGCGTTCACCACTGCCAAAGCGGGCCGCGTATGTATGCAGCCCTGGCGCTGCGATGCGGCGGACAATGGATGACGTCACGCGCTCGTTAGCGCGCCGGCCGCCGGGAGCTCACTCCAACGCCGCCGCTCTGACAGACCTTCCACGAGACTCGCACCGAACGCACGTCACCTTGCTCCGCGACTAGCTTACGCGCGATCTCGTCTTGTTTTGTATCCGTTTAATATCTACGTCTTTCCGTTCACGCTAAACTTCATGTTAATCAGTAACTGAGTTTTAAATTGATTATATTTAATTATATGGAAGTCTACGTCTATTAATTCTGCACCGAAGTTAGGACTCCATAGGTATAAAAGATCGACATAAGTGATATCGCAGTGATCGGTTGCTTTGCTAGCCCATTGCCCACAGCACACTTCAACGCTCCTTTAGTTGAATTTTATGCGAAGATAGGGAATGGTGAAGTTCTAACCCGGGGATAATTTAAATCTTACTAATACATTTCATGGTTCCAAAATATTTACCTCAATCTAGTTTTTTTTACCGTTAACGACTTTCATAAAGTGCATGCTCAACCTGTTTAACGAAATGTTATGCATGGATCATATATATCAACTTAGAAAAGTTGAAAACCCCCAACATTTTCATTACAAAGTTCAATATCTCAAAACCGTCTAAACTGATTTTGTTGAAACGTGGCTAAGAACCACGCTATTACGTCAGCTATCAGACAAAAAAAACGCATTAAAATCGGTTTATTCGTTTAGGAGCTACGATACCACAGACTACCGTTTTGTCGCAGCGTGATTGATTTCTAGAAGTAGGTAAGGGTAACTGAGCTAAGCCGCAGACGGACAGACGGACATGGCGAAACGAATAAAAGGAGGAATTTTTCAGCCTCTGCACTGTTCTATGATATTAATAAAATACAATTAAACGGTTCTCGCATCTCACTAGATCATCATTATTTTAAGCATCCCTCGACGGTAACCTATCTAAATTTCGAAAAACACTTGTCCGATTTTCACTTGTCCGAAAACGGTTAACCGAATTCTTATAATCCATAATTATACCTTATTTAACATACTTTTGAAATGTCGCTGGTTTGTTTTCCCGCATTAACGTTTTTCCGAAACTCAATAACCAGAAGAACGATTGCCAACTTTATTATATGACAATTATTTGTTTTTTTTTTTGTTTTTGGGATTTGTTAACTAATGGTGTTTTTTGTTTGTTGTGTGTTGTTGTGGGGTTTGTGTTTTGTGTGTGTGTTGTTTTCATAATTCCGATGCTACGTAAAATCTAAATCTCATTTTCCCTAATATCATTTTACCGTCACGATTAAAAAAACATACAGATATGCTAAAAACCCTACAGAAGTGCACCTTCAAATTGCGATGCGAAAATAAACTTTTGCTAAAAAATGGGTTAGGTTAGAACTTTGATCCCTCACAAATCTCAAACGAACTGTTGTTAAAAAACGTGGGTTAGGTTAGATTTAGAACTGTGACATTACAAAATGAACAATTGATAGAAAATGAGCTTAGGTTAACACATTTTAGCAACTAGAGTGCTGCACGAGTTCTTAAAAGCCCAACAAGGGGGGCCCAGGTCCACATAAAAAAAAACTAACAACACAATAACTAACTAACTAACTTTTACTTGGACTGGTTGGTTAGTAACCTTGTGTCCGCAAAACAGTGCTTCGTCGACTTTATGACTGAACCTATTTTGCCATTGAATAAGTAAGTATTGAATAGGTAGGTAAATAATGATTTGCTTCGACATGCTACAATTTCGATCTTTTGATATAGCGGGATAATAATATTTGGACTTAATACCTTTCGGCACCAAAAACTAGTTGACAAATGATCCTTCGCGATTTTAAAAAGTGACTATTCAAAACATTAGCGAAATAAAATTACAAAAACTGAGAATTGGGAAAATAATAATATGGGAAATGTAATTCAGGCAAACAAACTTTGGGCCAACTGAAAAAAGGGAAACGTTTTCGGGATTTTAATAATCCGAATTACATTTTTCGAGTTTATAACAGGTAACCTCCCTCGACACCGATATACAAACAGACGAAATTGATCAGCCACAAATTAAAGTGGCTCGAATTAGCCTGCTTCATAAAATTTCATGAGATTCGGTTGAGAAATGCGACCTGTGTTTTATTTTGGCAATAAACAATTCTTATTCTATTCTTATTTTGTAGAAGTCCAGCTGGACAGCCGGACATACGAACGAACGTGACCCAAGCTGGAACCAGGACCTCGTTCGCTTCGCTAGCTCGTTCAATAAAAGCTTGTATTTCGCCTAAACTTATTGTATTTCAAAAGAATATGAGACACCTTCATATATTAGCCGTTTTATAATAAGAGTTTTTGGAACCAAATTAGATCTGGTTCCCACTATATCGGATGTCGGTCCGGATTTTAATTGGTCGTTCCATTGGCAGAACATGTTATATGAAGCTATTCACACTTGTCGGAGACCAATTTTATTTGTATGAGGCGCCGACATCCGATAAAAATAGGGCCGACAGCCGACAAGTGGGAACCGGGGGTTAGGCTGCGTTAGCTTAGCTCAGTTGCAGTTGCAACGACCATTTGGCAGACGGATTTCCAATAGAAATTTGAGGCAGTGGATAAGTTTGCACAATTGCACAGAGATTCGTTTAATCTGTGAGAATATGAGCAAATAGTATAATAAGAGAAAAATGTGGAATAGAAGACGATGTAGTGACTAGGATTGACCAAGGTATGCTTCGGTGGTTTGGGCATGTTGAGAGGATGTGTGAAAGTAGACTGACTAAGAGGATTTACGTCCAGGAGATGGATGGAAGGGTCGGTAGGGGGCGGCCTAGGCGAGGGTATCATGACCAAATTTCAGCGATACTGTTAAAAGGCCAGGTCAGGAGTACCCGCAACGACGAGCGTGTATGAGAAGATGTATGGATGTCATCGAAGCGAAAGAAGTATGTAAGGACCGTAGTATTTGGCGTTCCTTAGTCTCTGCCTACCCCAATGGGATACGGGCGTGAGTATATGTATGTATGTATGTGTATATGAGTCAATAGTAAACTAATTAATCAAGTTAAAGATTATCATACAGGTACGACTTAGAGAACAGAGACTGAGTCGGAGCAGGAGAGGAGGTATATATAAGCTTGCAGCAATTTGTTAATGCTGTTTGTGCAAATTGTAAGAATTTTTCTTTAGGCACAACCTTCAGCACGGCTAGCACGCGACGGCGCGCGGGCTCTCTCGATTTTTCTCGCACTATCCGTCTCTCTCTTATTAGAGCACTAGAGCAAGAGGTATAGTGCGATACAAATCGAGCGTATGTCGCGGCGGTCGTGTGCTAGACGTGCAGCGCGCGTGTGAGGTGAAGGCGTGGCAAATAATTGAACTGGGATCGATCTGCTGCAGGTCGATCACGTAACGCATTGTACGCGCGTAAGGTAGATCTAAATGTCAATCTCTGTATAAAAAAATTACAGTTGGATCTACCTAAAGCGCGTTCAAAAGGTTACGTGACCCCTCTGGTTTGGCCTGTACTGCGTTAGATAAATCCAACTGTCATTATTCCATAAAAAAATAGTACATTACTGCAGAGACCAGTAAGTAAGCGTGTATAGTGCGTTTCTCAAAAATAAATCAATGTTTGAATAAAAGTTAGAATAAAAAATATATAGGTACAGTCACCAGCATTAGTATATGCCATAACAAAGGCAGTAGAAGTAAAAACTTAAATAATTTTAATTAACCAAAAAAAAAAAAACAAAAAAAAAAAAAGTTGTCTTACATCAAACTATTCCCCCCCCCCCAGCCTCGTCCCGAATCTCTCCCCATCCTACCTCCTACGCATCTGACGTCATAAATGTTCATAGATATTATGTAATGGGATTTCATACTTACTTACTGGACACTCTTGTTCTATACTATTTAAATATTATGATATGTAATGGGATTTCATACTTACTTACTGGACACTTCTAAAAATTGTCCAGGATGAATCAATTTCGGATACTATCTGCACAGACACAGATGTTAGGGCCCCCCCACATTACGGCGTCTTGCGAACGTTTTTCATACAAAATTATGCGTTGCGTCGACGCGGCGTCGACGCAACGCATGATTTTGTATGAGAACGCTCACAAGACGCCGGTAGTGTGGGGGGGCCCTTATGGGAACATTTCGTACTATTTTTGAGAAAATACATTTAGATCTACCTAACTTGACGTATATTACATGCGTAATGCGTTACGTGATCGACCTCCAGGTCTTTACCATTGCGATATTATAAAAAAATAAGAAATATAAACCACCGCAATATAATATCATCATTATTTTAAGCATCTCTCGACACCAACATACCAACAGACACGATTAATCACCCACAAATAAAAGTGGCCCGAATTTTCCGAAACTCGCCCGCCACGCCAGTCTCAGCATGTCCAATTTGGGAAATTAAATTTCCTAAATTGCTCGCGTGGGAGATATATTCATACCTACACTTCTTTCGTTGGAATTTCTAAAGAGTATTACCGAGAATACTTTAGCTTTTATGGCGACTGTTTTTCCATTAAGAATAATGTCGACCTGCTTCTTAACGAAACAACTTATTTTATTAAATATTTTGTTTCGTGTAAATTTAGTATCAGACGATGATGATTTATTTTTCCATTATATTTGTTCTTTGTATCGTATCGTTTAACGTAGACTTGGTTAATTTTGATCCAGGTTACTGTTAAGAAAAGACCAGGTAGTCGGTCGTTTGGAATAGTAAATTGTTGCAGGCACAGGCTAGAAGGCAATAGATGTATGAGTGGGTTCAAGGCCCGAGCCGAAGATGAGGACGTCGAAGGAGACGTGTTCATCTATTGCGCTTTCGGCTGAGACATTACATATTGCTTTTCTCGCCTACTGCGAGGAAATTGCAAATAATTATAATTATATATACAATTAAGGACCAAATTAAATATCATAATACTATTATTTAATCGTATGGCGTATACGCTGTAGGCTTATATACTATTATAAATCATAATACTAAACAAAGGAGAGGCGCGGTCGCGCTGCGCCCTGTGGTTGGTCGAATCGCTGTTCCAGCTGGACAAAAACGTTGTTGGACAGTTTGAATTCATAGATGGCCTGTGCATGGGACGTCCAGCTAACCACAGCTTTGAAGCCTGAATTCTTGAACATTTCAGAGCAGCGGCGTGAAACATATAATTTTGGCTTATTGGTGTGCTCAAGGGTTCTTACATGCAAGAGTTTTAGAGATATTTACAATGGCAACATAAGTGACATGAGAATACATAACAACGTTAACCCAAGGTGTAATTAGTAGAGTGATCGCCGCTAGCGGACCCACGGTAGCTCAGACGGATTCCAGAGGCCGTGGGTTCAAATTCAGCTCGTGGCGAATATTTTTTCAATTTTCCATTATGATCGAAATTTCGAATTTCGTTAGCGGACGTTTACAACATTAACAGAAATACCACGGCACTCATTTTGCCGAGAGATGTATATAATAGAGTCTAGATCAGGCATTAAAATTACTAACTGGCATTAATAATTTGAATTCATTTCAATCTTTTACTATTTGCCATTCATCTGTCTCGCAGAGGAAAAAATGTCATAACAATGCATAACTCCGTACGTTAATAATATTATGACCATTCAACATACAGTTGAGATTGTTCCATGTGGCTGACTTCTTATAACAATGTCATTGGAATTGGCATCTTCCACCTTGGACGATAGAGTTGCTTTTTGAGCCGCCTACTTTGAAGCAATTCGGCCAACTCAAATCATAATCATAGAACAAAAAAATAAACTCAGACAATTAAAAACAAACTGTTTCCACGTTATTCACGGAATTGTATAAACAGAATGATACAAAAATATGTTTACGATCGAATCAAAGGGAGAAAAATAGATTTTTCCGCTCGGGCTTTTACCGCCCTAGCGAGTCTTCAGGTTTGTTACCTAGTCTAGTCAGTGAAGACTATTTTCACCAAATAAAATAGATACCCATTTACTTACTTATTATGTACAGTCAGCAAAATAATGTGGTATGCACCTGAATATAAAAGTCTTTAAGCCGAGGTGCATGGTCTTTATCAATGACACTTGATCTGTAGGTGTGGCTATGTGTTTCCGGTATAGTGGGATGTTTTTAACACTTTCACTGCCAGGAGCCCGCCTAGCGGGCGCCTACACGGTAGTCGTTTTCCGCTACATACGAGAACCTACATACCTTTGCCCGTCCGATGGAAGCACCTCACAATCCGTCGACCACCTTTTAAAAGACTGCCCGAAATTCACAAACCCGAGATTTAACCATGAAATCACCTGTCATAATCTCCATGTAGAACCATATAACCTGCAGGAAATCATTCGTAAAGAAAGTACAATAGCCTCTTTTTGCAAACTCGCCACCTCCATAGTTAATAACCTGAAAAAGTTCAATGGCACATAGTTCATTCTTCATTTCACCCATCACCCATTACAACCATACTTATCATTCATACACAGAATCACTTATTCCATTAGAAATCATTTACCATACAGTAATCGCAGATTCAGTCGCCCGTATCCTTCGCGGGGACTGCTTTCTGGTGAAATCAAAGAGACAAAAAAAAGAAAAAAAACACGAGAAAAACCACGGGATCTTGGCAGTAAATGTGTTAAGATCCGAATAGCTATAAACAAACATAGAGTGACATAGAGTGTCCATGTCATTTTTTTTTTTTTTTCGAGGTCATAAATATGTTTACACTTTTGCACCTTATTACAAGGCAATAAGGTGCAAAAGTGTAAACGTATTTATGACCTCGACCGTACCTGCAGCGTCCAGAACTCCAACTTTTAACTTATATTCCGCTGTGCATTACGCAACCAACATTTTGTTTACGTTTATGTCTGTAAATACTAGTAAATCATACAGAGTGTACCAAAAATGGGGTGTGAACCGATCATGGGCATAACAGGTATCGTGTTCTGATAAGAAACAACTAAGATAAAAAAAAATACGCGATTTTTTTTTTACATTTGCATGGAGCGTTGGCCGACGTCAAAAAATACCTGTTATGCCCTTTATGATCGGTTCACACCCCATGTTTGGTACACTGTATAATACATGTGACACAAGAGCCTCTGTAGCCGAACGGTAAGGTACACGACTTATAATCTGGAGGTCGCGGGTTCGAACCCCGGCTAGTGCCACTGGGTTTAAAAAATAAACTTATGTACAGTCAGCGTCATACAGTTAGTAGCAGCCAGAGTAGCCAAATATTTATTCTTACAGTAATAAAGACGTGTACCGAAATATTTGGCTACCTTGACTGCTACTAGCTATATGACGTTGACTGTACGAAATATCAGTTGATATTTAAGCAACCCGTTTTTAAGACCTTGTGCAACAAAAACTGTTACATGATGTCTGTCAGAGTTTTCAACAACATTCGCATAGACTTAAGAAATCTGCCATAAACATTGTTCTTGTCAAAACTTCGTCGTTTGCTCCATGACAATTGTTTTTATAATATGACTATGCATTTTAGAACGTAGAAATGATTCATTTCTTATTTTTGATTATAATTTGTAATTTTCATGCAACTTGCATGCGGTACCTTTGCGCCAGGGACAACTCGTGGGGGACTTTTTGACTAGGCTTAAGCTAGTAGCTTAAGTTATTATTGTTTTATTTGTTATTGTGTTTTTTATGTGGATTAAATAATATTGATATTATGTTTGTCTAACAACTATTAGTATAATGCATTTTTTGTCTAAAGTCAATTAGTATAATTAAATTTTTCGTTATAATTGTTTGTTCGAAATACGTTTACCCTAAATGACGATTGTCATAACCCTTGTTTTGCCGAATATTATTTTATCTAATAACTAAAATGGTGAATTATGCTGAACATATTATTTCCAAATCCATCCATTATGTAATGTATCGTAATTCTGCAAATAAATAATTTTGACTTTGACTTTTGACTTAACTGTGGCTTTTCGGTTAAGGAAAACATCGTGAGGAAACCGGTCTAGTCCCAATAAGGTTTAATTTTCCCGCTGGGTTGGAAGGTCACATAGCAGTCGTCTAAAACTAGTACCTATGCCAAATCTTGAGCATAGGTGCGAAAGCTGGAGGAGCTAGGAGGATGACACGTGACACAAGATCAAAGTTCAAAGACTCCCAGCTAACCTTTACCAGCGAACTTACGCCGTGTAAAAAAGCGGCTTTAGTTGACTAGACTACGTCCATAGAACGAAGGCGGCACTTTTTTGGCTGCCATCTACACGCTGAAGACGGAAAAATGTAAATTGAATTTCAGGAAAATGTAGCACATTTTAATACCTATAACACTGGGTATTTCCATTCTACGTATTTCAGAAGTCTATAGAAAGCACGTGCGTCACTGCAAGGGTTATATTTAATGGAACGGTCCTGAATGTCGAAATTCATCGTTGGAACCAGAGATGCCGCGGATGTGATTTTTTTGACATCAATTTTGTGGTCAAACACTCAAAAACGCAAATAAAAACAACGTCCATTTTATGATATCACGCAATCCTCTAACACGTTGAGACTAAATTACAATCGTAGCGAACAAATCAAAAACAAGTCTCTTGGTCACAGAAACGACAAGAAGTTTTTTTGACTAATGGCGAAAATATCTAAAGCTTGCGCGGAAAGCGCCGCGTGCTCCTTTCTTGTCGTGAATATCTACATCCGCATCCGCAAAGAAACCACATCGATTTTGGCGGATGCCGATGCCTCCAAACAGCCCTGGTTGGAACATCAACGTCAACGTCCTTCCACTTAGATGCATCCATTTGCCTCCGAGACAAATGGCGCGCTAGTGAATGTCGAAACGACACACACGACCAAGTGTCAGGTACGGGTCGCGCCCGTCAATGTACTTAGTCAAAATATTACATCCATTTCGCGCCGAACAAACGGCGCGGCGCGGCGCCTACTCTAAAAACATAAAAATAAATAATGGTTGCCTGAAAGCTCGACTAAAGTCGATTCTCTATACAAACCTAGTTTGGTTCTCATTTTGAAATCCACCATAGGTTGGAATCTAGTTTCAGTTGCTATAAATTATCCTACTTGGATGTTGGGATGTTTCGATGTTTAGATGTTTGTTACTCAATCATGCTTAAACGGCTCAACCGATTTGGATGAAAATTGGTAAGAAGATAGTTTATAACCTGGATTAAAATATAGGATAGTTTTTATCCCGGGTCCACGCAGACGAAGTCGCGGGCGGAAGCTAGTAATAGAATAAATATTAAGCGAATTTAGACTTTTAATGAAAAACATATATACTCGGTCTTTTTTTTCTATTTTAATTTCGAGCTAAAGTAATTAGTTTTCGACGTATGGCGGAATCCATTGTGTATTCAAAGTTTCATCCTTTTCTAGAATGTTGTTTTAAAATGAGTTAAACTACGTTTGTATGGAGAATCAAATGTCCTCGCGACTCGCGACCGTTATACCTACATTAAAATATTCTAAAATAATTGACCTCCATTAACAGACTACAATATTATCATTATATCCAAAGATGAATTAACCGTATTCCCATTCTGGAAATGTATATTAACTCTAAGAGCCCTCCAAGACCCTTAAGGACCCAGTCGGGAATACAATAGAAGATTCCCTTTGGCAAAGTTGACGTGAAATGTAGTTGGACGCAGAACAAAGGTCATTTCAAAGTTTTTAGAGTGTAAAAAATTCACGTTATCCACGTTAATCCCCTAGCCTGATCCCCCAGGGGAATTAGCGGCAATTATTTTATATTCAACTAGGAAAAAATTGATAATGTTCGGTTATGGCGCTTCGCCGGACGCTGCCGCGTCACGCTCGCTTCGCTCGCTCGGCTCGCGCGCTGTAGGGTCGCAGTTCAACTAACAACCTAACCGTTTTTTTCCCCTGGGGGATCAGGCTAGGGGATTAACGTGGACAACAGCAAGTTTTTAGAGTGTAAAAAATTGTCTTTTAAAGGGATTTAAGGAGTTTTGGATGAACGATGACTTTTTAAGTGATTTCATTTATCAGAATTAATAGGAGTTCTGTTTTTTAACGAATAAGTGCTCTAGACATTATGATTTATGATAGGTACCATATATTTATTTTATTCGACATTTTATTTATACGTACGATTCCTCGAACGAGTTAAGTTAAATAACTGAACTCATTCGAGGAATCGAGGCAGCGCATCGCTACGGGTGCTACGCCGTAGCGCGTAGCAGCATTTTCGCTTTTCAGCGGAAATCCCGCGTAGAGGCATGCCTCATAATTATGCGAGTCATTGGCTTTGAATAGGTTGATATTATAACTTTAGTGGATTTGGTTTTAATAGTTTAAGATGGACTTAGTTAGTAAGTTTTATTCCGTTTTTTAGATAAAAATACATTTATTATTATTTTATTTTTTGCGTCAGGCAACAAGGCCCAGAGTAACATACATATGTTTATGTTTAATCGTATGGCATACATTATTTTGGCCTTTTAAGTTCAATGTACAAAACTTAATATAACACATTAACACGTTACGTCGGCGACGCGCGGCGCAAGTTCTGGGTGTCAAATAGCTACGGCCTCGAAACCGAATCGCGATTTATATGATCTGGCCACTCCTTTTGGAAATATAGGCGTGATTTTATCTATGTTGTATTTAAAGATCCACGAACGGTGTAATTTGTGGAATAGGTCACCCATTAAACACATCTGACGCTAACACTAACTAATAAAATGTATGGGAATGACAGATGTTAACGAAAAGTGTTTCATCTGTCATTCCCATACATTTTATTCGTTAGCGTTAGCGCTTGTCGATTGTAACCTTGTCTATGGCCCCTGCTGTCTCAGCCATTTCACGACAGTAACATATAGTGAAATCGCTTGGAAAACGATTTGGTACATCTGAATCCTGTCTTGCCTCGGCCACCAGTGGTCTCCACCAGTAGAGTGGTAACAGCTAAGTATAATCTTTTTAAATGATGAAACATTATTAGGTCTTGTACCGGTATCCAGTTACTTTTGTTTTATACAGAAAATAGAGAAACTCTATGAAATTGTAGACAGGTGCATAAATAAACGCAAAGATACCTACAACCTCAGAGCAGATAATACTATAGAGCGGGCAAGCCGCCGGCGGCTGTGTCGCACATGTTAGCGCATTGGGCATACTCCGCCGATAGTAAAGCGTCCGTTGTCCACCGAGAAAGTTCCGTTTTTTTCCAAAATTGTGCAATAATTACTTGCAAAAATCGCAGTGATTTGATTAATTTCCACACCAATGGGATCACTTTTCACAGGTTTATACTATAAATACTATTTAATTCAAATAAAACCACGAATTCAAGAACTTGCGACAGGCATATTCAATACAAATTTACTAAAATACAAAAATTTCTATCCTATATCTGTACCTACAACCGTAGAAAATGAATACCTTTACATAAAATAAGGTCAGACGGGGCCGCCACCGCCACGTGCGATTTCATCAAACAAATTGAAAAATACTGATATTTTTAAATACACATATTATACAAAGAGAACGAATATAAAACTATTTAAAATAACAATAATAGCCGCCAAGGTTACCGATATAGCCCTCCGAATCGCTAAACTTGTGGCAGTGGGCGGCACATTGCACGTAGAACCGATGGCCGTTGGGGCGGAAAGGTTCTCGAGTGGCGACCACGTACCGGAAGGCGCAGCGTGGGTAGGCCCCCCCACAAGGTGGACTGCTGACCTGGTAAAGGTCGCGGGAGTCCGCTGGATGCGGGTGGCGCAGGACCGGTCATTGTAGCACTCTTTGGGGGAGGCCTATGTCCAGCAGTGGACTCTTTCGGCTGAAATGATGAATAACAATAATAGAAGAATCTAAAGCTAACTTAAAAAATCAAACTATCTCTAAAAAGGCCCCCGTGGCATCGTACCAAAAATGCTGGCATTATTGACTCGCTGAATAGCAATACTAATCCGCTGTGCGAGGAAGCTGCCAGCTCTTTGATCACCTGTAGTGCCGACAAGCCTTTTGCTAGGCTCTATATACTGATATTTTAGTACTATAGACATCTTAGATGATCATCATTATCATAATATCAGTCAAAAGACGTCCAGCGCCAGCCATAGGCCTCCCCAAGAAAGTGCCACAATTGACCGTTCCAGTATTTACCCATTTGGCGCATTTGCCCTGACTGATCTTAATAGTCTGCTTTTCGTACGATAAGTTCCTCTCTTGTGCAATATAAATAAATAAATATACCTTTGTCGTTTTAAAATAACAACAAATTATATTTTAAATATTAATTTAATCTTAACTGAACGATTTAATGCCATAAATCATTCTCTACCAGTCAACCACAACGAAGCAGATCATTTTATTAAGACGATTTCTTTATAAGTCGACTCAAAACAGAGAAATTCACACTTAGACTGAAACAAATGTCTTTTCCGTTCCCAAACATTAAAGAAACTGGAGCCTTATTTACTGGCTATGAAATGTATGAAGTATGTAGTTAGACCCTCCTAGATAGTAGTACCCCTCAGAGGGGTAAACACGTAACGTTTCAAACGAGCCTTAGGACAATGCAACTGTCATTTTCTCATACAAAAAGTGACATAATTGTCACGCATTGCGCGCGTCAGGTATAGATCTTTGACGCGCGTACAATGCGATACGTTTCGTTTGGCAATTAGTTAAGGGCCCCTTCGGAAGCTAGGAGGAAAAAAAAAAAAAAAAAAAAGCGGTACGTTTCGAACGCGCGTTAGGTAGATCCAACTGTAATTTTTCCACATAAAAATTGACACTTTGATCTGCCTAACGTACGTAAAGTGCGTTACGTGATCGACCTGCAGCTTTACCCTATTCGAAATAAGATTTAAAATATCGTGCGTTATGCGTCATGTGTTTTCAATCTGTCTATATATATAATCTGGTTATAAATCAGAACAACACAATTAATGTTTTAGAACTTAAGTCCTTTGTGTCCCGAGGTGGGCGTAATCGCTGCGACTCAGTCTTTGACTACTGCAGCCGATTACGAATGTTTTGTTATTCGGTATACCTGTTATTAAGTTCAATAAAAATCTTTAAATCTTTAATCTTTAAAATGGCCTGGGGAAAGGCCCTACGTCGAAAATGTTTGTGGTACAATCGTGGCTTTTTATGCCGACTGTACTTTATTTCTGCACAGTCATTAAACTACTCCTTGAGCCCAAACACGACGAGTTTATCTCGTGTAGTATGTATAGGAGTTGCTATGACCACATTCTGTCACTATCATCATACCATACCGGACCGATACGACCTTCAAACCTGCAAGAAAAGAGCGTACTCCCATCTTAAAGGCCGGCAACGCACTCACAACACCCCTGGTGTTGCAAGTGTCCATGGGCGGCGGTAATCGCTTACCATCAGGTTATCCGTCTGCTCGTTTGCCTCCTATACCATAAAAAAAAAAAAACCATGACAGCTCGTACATATATAACGACGTTGTCAACGAATTTACATAAATATGTCACTCAAGCGGATACCGCCAAATGACTAAAAATGGTTTGCACATTTTAAGGGCCACCTACATTTATTTTTATTTCTCTACCACTTCGGTGGCACACAAGCGTACTGCCCGCCTGACGGAAAGCGGTTACCGTCATAATCGTTGTTCTTCTGATTTTGTTCTGATAAAGGTGAAATTGATGAATACAAATCATTAATAAACGGAATTTCGGCCTCAATGTTAATGAACTCAAGGCCTAAATGAAAGGTTACCATAACTAGTTAATTAAAGCTTTTGTTTGTTATTATACAGTATTTTTATGAAAAGAAGGTAAGTCACCTTCGTATCGCGGCGTATTCCAAAGTTTATCCACCTTTTAGTCTCGATGGTAGGGCAAGATAATATATATGTGATAAAGATAAATTTGGGCCGCATAAGAAGGCTCTAAGTCACCCAAAGGGCAATGGAGAGGGTTATGCTGGGAGGTTCTCTGCGTGATCGCATCAGAAAATCCGCAGCAGAACCAAGGTAACTGATATAGCCCTCGAATCGCTAAACTTAAGGGCAGCGGGCGGAGCACATTGCACGTAGAAACGATGACCGTTGGAGCGGAAAGGTCCTCGAGTGGCGACCATGTACCGCATGACGCAGAGTGGGTGGAGGTCATGGGAGTCCGCTGGATGCGGATGGCGAAGGACCGATCGCTTTGACACTCTTTGGGGGAGGCCTTTGTCCAGAAGTGGACATCTTTCGGTTGATATGGTGATGATGAGCGATAAATACTCATACTCATTTATTCATAACATTATCTAAATTTTACATGTCACATATTATTAGCATCACAATTGCGTATAGCGTGTATTGTAATATCGGTACGAGTATACTTATTTTTATTATTATTATTAAATTAATTGATTTGTGTTTCCATTCGAGTCTCTGTACTTAGGATCCTGCACCACTAAAGTTTCTGTTTAGCCCAATGGTTGACTGGTAGAGAATGCCTTAAGGCATTAAGTCCGCCAATTGTACTTCTATTTTTATATTTGTGCAATAAAGTTTAAATAAAATAAATAAATAAATAATTTAAGTAAAGCACTTTACAATGACTTAAAATTAAATACAACGTCCCACAAAACTGTTTGCACAGTTTGACTACTGTCGAGATAGTGTTTCAACAGGGCTCTTTTAAATTTATTTTTGTTTTTCTCTTGTCTAATAGCCGCAGGTAAAGCGTTAAGCAAATATGGTAAGCGTTTTTCGATAAGCCTATCCTTTTAGTAATTGCTTACTCTGAGAACGGCATATTTACCTGCAGCTACGGATCTGGTGCCATATGTTTGGCTCATTTGAGATAAGTTACTTTCTTGATTGCCGTGCTGATTGACTAAAATTAAGTATTTATGTCTAAGTGTTGCCGGAAGAATTTTACATACTTTGAATAACTGATAATAATCATTTTTATATTTATTTTTAGATTTATTGTTTAGTTATAGTTATAGATATAGTTATAGATAACAATATATCTTTACCCAAGTTGCTAATTCTTCTCGGTTCTCGCATTGCGCTTATTCATATTATTACACTACTTAACTAATGTTATCATCGTCATGCCGAGAGACGTCCACCGTTGGACAAAGGCCTCCCCCAAAGAGTGCCACAATGACTGGTCCTCGGCCGGAAACTAATCTAAATGAACAAATGAACGAAATATATTGTTTGCTTTTGTTTTGTACGTAATTTAGTTGACTGCTCTGTGATTTTAAAAGTAAAACACGATCAAACAGCCACGTCAAGATACAATGCGGGAAATAAAAGTATAGTTATCATTACAAGAAAAACAGAAACTATAATGCCACGAAAATGCATTCGCATGCACATAAACAAAACCTTTTTGAAGATTATTTATATTCCATAATACACGACGGAAACCCAATAAAAATGGCGTAACGTCTTCTTTCGACTTTATTCATGGCACATCAAAGCCACATATCAAGACTAATACTTTATCCACCGGTTTGATGTCTAATACAAACTGACAGACATTATTAGGTATTAGTACAGACTTCCTTTAGGAAAATGGGACAGTGACAGAGAGATCTATCGCTTTTATTAATACGAGTGTGAAAATTGTTGAATAAAATAAGATGGATGGATGGTTGGTTTGTATTAAATCGGTTGTTAACGGTACAGGCTCAGAGGTTTCATATTCGAGTTTTCGTGGAATACTGAACGAGCGAGCGAAGCGATCAAAGTTTTCCGTTTTAGCCCGGGGTTTATCGTGTGTTAGAGAATCAGTTTTTAAAACCCCACCGACTACCCTACTCTTCACGTGTAGAAGAGATCAGATCGCTTTTACTAGGTTAAGAATAGGACACACAAACTTAACCCATTGCTTTCTTATCTTATCTTAAGACTAAAAAAAAAAAATGTCATAAATGCGGTTTGGAGTTAACTGTGAGCCATATTTTAATTGAGTGTTTAGCATATAAATGATTGTTTAAATGATGGATATTTACGTGTACTTAGATTTCTAAAATGAATCGATATATATAAAAAAATGTAATTCCCTTGTGGTCGTTAATGACCTTGTTGTTAAAAAGCGACCTTAAATAATAAAAAAAAAAAAAATTGTACGTCCTGTGCCTAACCGGACTCCGGCTCTAGATCGCATTTCTCTAACGATCCTCGTGAAGTTTTGTGAGTAGGTTAAATATATATAGGTATCATAGATGTTTATTCTCTATTAAGTTTTAATTTTAATTTGATTTGATTTCCCACCTATAGATATAGCAGATCCCATTGTCTGTAGTTTCATGTTACTAGCATGTCGTTTTAAAATGATAACCAAACTACGTTTGTATGGAGTAGGAACATAACCCCACATACCTACAGATCAAGTAGTATTATGGCTGCAGTCTACGGTAAAGAATAAAGTAGGTATTGTAAATCAGTATCAACATGTTTTATGAGAAATGCGAAACCGTTTTATTTATATCGACTCATTCATCAGAAGATAACGTCTCACTCTTGAAAAAAACTAGAATTCCCCAAAGTACAATAAATCAATAACTTGTTTTACTCTAATCTTGTTTAACATGAGCCATAAAGAAAATAAATAATAAACACGGGTTTTTTTGTCGTTGGCACAACGCCATCAGTGCTGTTGTGTGCAGCCAAAACTATTAGCAAAGATATGGCATCCGCTTTGCTGAAATTAATTTCAACCAATTAAGGTTATATTTAAACTGCCTTGTTTTGGTTTGCTTTTTGCTCGGCTAGTTTTCAAGCTGCCTTGCCAAATAATAAACGGTTAGGTTGGGATGAAATATTAATGTTATTTATTTATTTATCGTACGGCTGATTATATATATCTACTTCAAAGATGTACAGTTTTCAAGTACGCTACCGCGTCTTCGGTTAAAGTTTTAAAATCCTCCACTTGCCCGTTGTATTTGGTTAAAGGGCAATCAAATACCGTGTGGTGTACAGTCTGCTCAGGAGCTCCACACTGGCGGCATACTGGTGAATCGCACCAGTTCCATTTGTGACATAAATAAGCACAGTTCCCTACTCCCGTCCTTATTCGATTCATATGCACCAAACGCGTCGGGACTCCTCAAAGCCAGCAGGTCGTGCCTTGAGATTAGGCTTGAAGGGAGATCAGACCAGGGAGAGATCTTGACTCCCATTTGTATGCGATGTTATAATAGTACATTACTCACCCCCCTTTCTCTCTGTGTCGGTCTCTCAAGTCTGCACGTCTATCATGAGACGGCCGCGACATACTCTCGATTTTTCTCGCACTATACCTCTTGTTCTAAGTGTTCTAATCTTAATTCCCGGCAAACAACTTGAGCAATTGAGCCTGTACAAAGGCGAATTGTACGTGCGAGCTGTCCCCCCACGTCGTCCCGCATGTTCAAGTTGTTTGCCGGGAACTGTAAGAAAGAGACGGATAGTGCGACAAAAATCGAGAGTAGGTATGTCGCGGCCATCTCATGATAGACGTGCTGAATACCTCGGCAACTATATGCTTCTCGCGCTGCTCATCGGTTTGCTCCTCGCTGCCGCGATGTTGCCCTCTCTGGCCACTCACTGTTCTACTCACGCGATTAATCGCGACGCTCCGAACTAGGTTAGTAGTTAGTAGGGAGTAGTTTTTGAAGTGAAAACTTCTTTAGCGGCGCTGTGCACTTTTTGTGCGCATTATTGCACGCTTTTTCTAATCTTATATATGTTAAACCAGAAATAAAAGGCTTTTTTATTTATTTATTATACAAGTTAGGTAGTTATTTATTTATGTATATGAAATATGGTATAGGGCGGTAGATGTTGATATCAGGGGCCGTAAACAAGGTTACAATTGACAAGCGCTAACGCTAACGCTAACTAATAAAATGTATGGGAATGGCGAATGCTACACGCTCGATATGAATCGCGATATTTGGATCGTAATCTAGGATCACGATATTTATCGAGTGTGTAGTATAAGTATATCACGTATCGTGATACGGATCGCTGTATTTCTAGAAATCCAAAAATCCACGATCTGTATGCAGTATCGTCGATAAATATCGAGCGTCTAGTCTCTAATCGATATTTATCGCGTCAGTATTCATTCTGTCAGCAACGAAACGTACGAGTGTACTCAATGAAATTTACCGTCGTACTGACGCGATTCGTATCGTATGTGTAGTATACCAAAATATTATTAGATAAATATTGCCTTACTATCGCGTTAAATATCACGATTCATATCGAGCGTGTAGCATTCGCCAATGACAGATGTTATCGAAAAGTGTTTCGTCGGCATCTGTCATTCCCATACATTTTATTCGTTAGCGTTAGCTTTAGCGCTTGTCGATTGTAACCTTGTCTACGGCCCCTGGGCTGTTATTCGGAACGCGTAGTCACGCGTAGTTACACTAGTTACTACTTTTATTTTTTTATTTAGGAAACAAACGGTCATATACAGAAATAAAAGATATCTTGCAGTATACATGAACAGACCTGGAGTTCCATTCATTATGAAATAAAAAAACTTTAGTAATAAGTCGAAACAGGGTGGGTATAAGCACCAGCATGCTTACCACGCACGTTTATGTTATGATGCAGCATAGTAAGGAAAAGAAATATAATTATACACTATAAATTATACTAATTTCAGTTAGGTACTTTAAATGCAAAATGATAATGGGCGTTTATAATAAAAGACGTGTTTCTTACTAAGGTAAATTATTTGCTTTTGCACGCAGTGTTAAGAAAAATTAAGCTATGCAGAGAATTTCGATCATAGTGGAAAATTGAAAAATTATTCGCCACGAGCGGGATTTGAACCCACAACCTTTGGAATCCGTCCATAAAAGTTCAAATCCCGCTCGTGGCGAATAATTTTTCAATTTTCCACTATGATCGAATTTTGGAATTTCGTTAGCGGACGTATTTATTTATTTAAACTTTATTGCACAAAAGAAAACTTATCGTACAAAAGGCGGACTTAATGCCATACGTATCTGCTTCATAAACATTTACTATGCAGAGAACTATTGAATTTACCCAAAAATAGTGAAAATATATCTAAATTTATGAAGTTTATTTATATTTGAGGGTGAACGGTGAAGTGAGGTTAACATTAAAAGAAAAATCGGGAGTGTTTTTGCGGATGCCTCAACCGTTTGAGACAATACCCAACGAATTTTAATCGGTGATGTGAATATCTTCTTATCTATGTCTAGGCTATGGACTAATTTCTTCTTCATCTTTTCAGGTACGAAATAACATGCGATAGAGAAAAACTCCTTGCAGACAGGTACCTACTTAGAAAACAACATGGTCCTGGCATACACGTAGATTTTTTTTAAATCGAAGGTCTTATCTCGGAAGAGAACAGCATCCCTGATGCGCCGCTTTACCAACAGCACCAACAGCTTAATAGCTGTTGTTGCTGGAAGGGTTGACGGACCCTTTTTTAAGCACTGGACACAAATGCACACGAGCCTGTATCCAGTGCTGAATGAATTATAATTTTTTTTTTTTATTAACGTATTAAAACGAGCATAATTTTAAGTTATCCCACCATGTTACTAACCACATATAGTCGCGGTCGTGCGTGCTGTTTCGACATTCACTGGCCATTTATTGGCCACAAATAGATGGACGTAATATTGTTCCAACGTTGAATTTTGACATTCATTCGGATCAGCTTTAATCCGGGGCACAATTTATCATCATCATCGTCATCATATCAGCCGAAAGACTTCTACTGCTGGACATAGGCATCCTCCAAAGAGTGCCAAAGCGACCGGTCCTGGGCCACCCGCATCCAGCGGACTCCCGCAACCTTTACCAGGTCATCGGCCCACGAGGGCCTACCCACGCCGCGCCTTCCGGTACCTGCGCCACTCGAGAACCTTTCCGCCCCAACGGCCATCGGTTCTACGTGCTATGTCCCCCCCACTGCCACTTACGTTTAGCTATTCGAGATGACGAAATGTGACGTCTCTCTCGTTAAGCTTGAGAATATCCCAAAAATACCCCCTTCTGATACAAAGAAACCACAGCTGGAATGTCCCCTTCTATCAATAAAGTCAAATAGAACCGCGCTCAATGCTTTGATCTAACGGTGTGATATATAAAACATGGAAGTTTAACACGTCGCGCTCACGTCATTGATGACGTCATCGGAACTAATCGATCACTGGCAACAGCTCAACAAAATTAATAGAAACAACAGCTCAATACAATCCAAAATGTCTTATGTGTAGTAAGATACTATATGAACTTATGCACTTTTGTAATTTTGCAGTGTAACACTTGGGAAAACATAAATATAGAGAGTATTGTTCTGGCTTCCGGTGATGCGAATTGCTATTTTCCATAATATCATATGCCATTTATAATCCATAATATTCATATGCAATAAAATCATTTACCATACCTTTCAAAAGCCATAGTACAATAACAAATTACTGTGTGATATGGGTGATATTATGAAAAATTGCTACCAAAATCCGAATCAGCGCACCCTACGTCCACATGGTCTTATCTGTCCTACCCCTAGAGTGTACCTATAATAAAAGCCCAGGAGAGAGAAGCTCGCGAAGGAGGGTCTGAGTTGAACGGCGACCTCCCGAGCGGAGCGTAAGTCGAGTGCGCACGTGAAACGAAGGGCCGACGAAGCGAGTTTCTGGCGGGAGCCCGGGCGGAGGGCGGGAGTCCGACTCGGATGGTGGAGAGCTCCCGCCGCCGTCTTCGTGGTTATTTATTTTTATAAAAGAGCGGAATATAACTTCTTTAGAGAAAAGTATTTCAAGTAAAAGATGCTTATTATGACGTGTTCTGTACGTAACAATCATTCAAAATAGGTATTATGACATAAGCGCCAGAACCGAATATTCGTAACTGGGACGTCAATGAAAGGCACGGGCTAGCGACTGACTGGTTTATTAAAATAAAGATGGATCTACCCACCACCACACCTAATTATGACCGCTCGTCACACTTTCTCCCTTCTAAGTCTTATTAATCTTCTAACTTATGCTAACCAATTAATGAATGCGCTTTGCGCGGTTGTAGGCACGCAGTGCCCGAGCGGACGCGCTCGATGCTAGGGGTGAGGCCGCCGCCTCCGTGCGCGCGCCATCGTCGCCGGCCCCGGCGCCTGCCACCGACCGGCGCGAGTCCTCGGGCCTTGGCGCCGGGGAACCGGGTGCCTCCATCGCTTCATCGAACGCATCCTCAAACATGTCGCCTTCGGCATCCTTACTGATCCCTTCCGGTTCCTCCGGCAACGTGCTCAACGTCATGCGAGTTAATGAATACCGACCTTTGTTCACACCGTTAGCTGGTAACAGTTGGTCGGCGTGTCGACGCCACTCGACTCCATTTCCTACGGCCACTCTGTAGGAAACCGGCCCCGTCTCTTTCACCACCTTGCCTTCGGCCCACTTGTCCCCCTTCGCTGAATAATCTCGAGCGAGTACTGCGTCTCCCGTTTGGAACCGGCGATAAGTACCACCTGAGAGCTCGACCTTCCGCTCCTGTGCGGCTCGCACGACGAGCGCGGTGTCGGGCCGCAGCGCGTCGAGGCGGGTGCGCAGACGGCGCCTTTGTAACGCCACGGCCGGCGACACCCCGGTCGTCGCGTGATCGCAGTTGCGGTACTGTAGCAGGAATTTATTTAAAGCAGTATTTACATCCTCGCTCTCATGTAGTGCACGCTTAATACATTTTTTTACATTCTTTACTGCATTTTCCGCTAAACCATTTCCTTGGGGTCTATAAGGAGCCGAAGTTACATGCCTAATAAAATTGTTTTTACAATACACTTTGAATTGTTGTGATGAAAATGGCGGTCCGTTATCCGTAACGAGTTGCGATGGTAGGCCGAATTGTGCAAAAATATTTCCTAGCGCTTTTGTCGTTGCGCCCGAGTCGGTCCCGCGCATCGCTACTACCTCAATCCATTTGGAATGCGCGTCGACTACAACTAGGTAGCGTACCCCGGCGCAGTCAGCAAAATCCGCGTGTAGGCGCCCCCAGGGCTCCAGGGGGAACTCCCACGGGTGCAGAGGCGCGCGTGGCTGCGCGTCGCGCACGACGCGACAGGCCGGACACGCGCGGCCGACCTCCTCAATGTCTCGGTCTAAACTCGGCCAGTAAACGTAACTGCGTGACAAATTTTTCATTTTATTCATTCCCAAATGACCTTCGTGTAATTCTTCCAGGACGCGTTTACGTAAATTTTGTGGTATGACTATTCTATATTTGTAAATTAAGCAACCCCGTTCTACTACTAATTCATCTTTCCTTGCAAAATAGGGTTTCACCTCTTCGCAACTCGCTGCCGATGACGGCCAACCAAAAAGTACAAACCCTTTTATTTTACATAGTACTGGATCTCTTTCAGTCTCTTTAGCTACCTCTTTAAAACATATAGGTAAATACTCCTCTACTAAATTCAGATAGTCTACAGAGTCCGTGCGGGAACCCTCTTGAGGGAGTGGGAGTCGCGACAGCGCATCGGCCGGGCCATTGTCCGCGGAACGCACAAATTCGATCATAAAATCGTAGGCCGCTAGGCGTGCCGCCCACCGCTGTAGGCGACTCGCCGCTGTTTGCGGGATGCCCCCTTTTTCGCCAAAAATATACGTCAGTGGCTGGTGGTCGGTGCGCAGCGTGAACCGTCGCCCGTACAGATATTGGTGGTGCTTGGTGACACCGAACAGGATGGCGAGCGCCTCCTTGTCAAGTTGACTGTAATTTCGCTCGGGCGCGCTGAGCGTGCGCGACACACAGCTGACAGGCCGCTCAACGCCGCCTTCATATCGGTGCGCCAGCACCGCGCCCAGGCCATACGCGCTGCTATCCACCGACAACACCAGTTCGCGCCCTTCCTCATAGTGCGCCAACACCCGATCGCTCAAGAGAGTTTGCTTCGCTTCTGTGAACGCACGTTCACACTTGGAATTCCATTTCCAGTCGCTTTCTTTCTTTAATAAACTATGTAGGGGATTTAACAACCCACTTAGATTAGGAATGAAACGCCCATAGTAGTTTAACATTCCCAAAAAACTCTTTAATTGTGACACATTCTCGGGTCTTGGCGCACTGGAAATGGCTTCGAGTTTATCCGAATTCGGCCGTAAGCCGTCTTTGTTAATTATGAAACCTAGGTAGTTCACACTATCCTGCAAAAAACTACATTTACTTAATTTAACCGTCAAACCCATATCTCGCAATCGTACGAGAACCGCTTTTAAGTTTTTAATATGTTCGACATCATTCGAACCAGTGACACAAATGTCGTCTAAAAATACCACGCATCCAGGCACCCCGCGCAACCCTTCTTCCATCAGTTTTTGGAACTTTTCAGGTATACAGGACAATCCGTACGGGGTGCGACGATAAACAAAGGTGCCCATATGCGTTGTTACAGCTGTGTACGGTTGCGAGGTTTCTTCCAATAAGCACTGTTCGTACGCGTGTCGAAGGTCTATTTTCGTAAAACGCTCACCTCCGCTAAGGTTCGCAAACAACTCGTCTATGCGCGGTAAAGGGTAAAAGTTACGTTTTAGTTTTGGGTTTATTGTAATCTTGTAATCCCCGCATATCCGTATTTCTCCATTAGCTTTGATCACTGGAACTATGGGTGTACCATAGTCCGAGTGGTCCACGCGATAGATAGACCCATCAGTTTCGAGACGATTTAACTCCTTCTCCACGCGCGCGCGCAGTGCTAGTGGGACAGGCCGCGCTCGCACGTAAACCGGTTCTGTATCAGTCAGCTGTAGGCTTATAGACTGTTTACAAGTACCTAGCTTATCACTAAACACCTCGGGGAATTCATTACATAATTGATTCACGAACCGGTCATCTATGATCGCATTGAGGTTTATTTGTGTTACATTTAGTGCTCGCATCCATTCACGCCCCACCAATGGCCGCGCCCCTCCTTTAATAACATACAGGCGGAGGGATTTCTGCTGGAAACCATTTAAATCGACATCCACCTCAATGTAACCGAGAGACTCGATTCGTGAACCCGAATAACCACGCAACATTAAATTATCCTTAGTGATATACTTATGTCCGAATAGTTTCCGATACATGTCATCACTAATCGCCGAAATGCGACTACCGGTATCTATCTCGCAGTCAATGCTATGTTTATCGACTAACACTGTCACAAAGTATGGTTTGTTACCGCGAACGGCTACGTCAATATTAAACATACCGTCGTCGTCCGATTGATAGATGACAAAATGGTGCCGACCACCACCTCCGCGCGCCTGTTTGCACACTCCCTTCAGGTGGCCCCGCTGGCCGCACTCGTCACAGTTGTAGTTCTTAAAACGGCACCTGTCTGCCGGGTGCGCCCTGCCGCAGCGCCAGCAAGCCCTCGCCCTCGGCTCGCCCGCGGCCGCCGCTGCCGGCGCGCCGCTCGCGCCCGGCCCGCCGGCACCGCCCGCGCCGGCTCCGCGCCCAGTCCGCGGCGCTCCTCGCGCGCCCCGCGCGAAGTGCAGGCCCTCGCCTGCCTCGCCGCCTGTCGAATCCGTCATCGTTAGCCCTGCTCTCGTAGTGCCGCTCACTTCTGCGTGTTTCTCGGCGGCCTCCAGAGCCAATGCCAGTTCCACCGCCTCCCTGTACTTTATCTCCCTCTCTGCAAAAATTCTCGATCGCATCGCGTCGTTGGCAAGACCCGAAACGAACTGGTCTCTGAGGTTTTCCTCAAGAGTTGCACTACCGAAGTTGCACGTCGCCGCTAGGTGTTTTAAGGCCTGCAGGTATTCCGTAAGCGACTCGCCCATTCGCTGTCTACGCTGGCGAAATACATGACGCTCGGCGATTTCCGACCTTTGTGGCTCGAGATGGTCCGTTACGAGTTTCACCAGCTGATCGTATGTTTTGTCCTCTGGGAAACTGGGTGAGCATAAATCACACATAAGCGAATAGGTCGCCTCCCCCACTACCGTAATTAACATGGGCACTTTTAACTCATCACTTATTTCATTCAACAGTATATATTGATTTACGCGACGAATGTACGCGGGCCATTGCTTGGAAGACAAATTAAAAGGTTCCAGTTTTCCGATAGGCATTTTGCACTTGGATAATTGAGATGCACGCTAATTGTGGAAAAAAAAACCGTTATCCCGTCCTCAGCGCCAGTGGGACGTCAATGAAAGGCACGGGCTAGCGACTGACTGGTTTATTAAAATAAAGATGGATCTACCCACCACCACACCTAATTATGACCGCTCGTCACAGTAACATTTGAACGGCTCGCAGAAATGTAGTTTCTTATGGCAAATGAATATTCTGTCAAGTAAAATAATCGCATATAAAATTATGGCAAATGAAGTTTATGGTATGGTTTAGTATATGGTGAATCTGAATGATATGCATACAACATTATGGAAAATAATAATATGTCAAATGAATATTATGGAAAATGAAACGTAATGGAATATAAAATTCGGGCAAATGAAATTCGGGGAATCGATAGATAACCATTGTACCGAAGATGCTGGCGGCATTGCCTCGCTGAATAACAATGCTGATGCGTTTCACGAGAAATCCGCCAGCTCTTCGGTCACCAGTTGTGCAGGTTGATCCGGACCTGATAAATCCGTGCTGGTGATCAGTAAGATTAAGGTTTAAGAGGCTGACAAGACCTAATTTGGTGAAATTCATGTTATTTAAGCAGTTTTTTAATTTATTTATTTATTTATTTATTTTAAGAAAACTATTTGTTCTAGCACATCAAATAAAATATATGTTAATATTCACCATATTTCAAAGACCCTGGACATTTGATAACACATTGGATAATTGCAAAGATTGGTCTTAAAATCACATTAAACGGTTCTATGTCTTTATTTTTTTGACGTATGGATCTGCAATTAAAAACATGAAGTCAACATATTCATACCTAAACCGCTAACGAGTCATATTTCCGAAATAATCCACCCTTTTTTTATTTCAATATTTATGTACAGACAGACAGTGTGCGCGCTATCCAAAATCGTTGTACGGGGTAGGTGTGTACACCTTGATTAATTGAAACTGCAATGATTACCGAAATACTGATTTATTATAAAACTGAATAGAATGCACTCCGCGGCGGTCGGATATGCACTGGCGCGGACCGCGGTTTACGTAATGTATGAATTATGAAATGATGAGTACGCGTTTGTCGCTTTGTGCGGTTCGAGACCGTACATGCTCCCGGACGCGAGAAAGAGTTGATGAAATGATTAGATTGATTATGGTTTTTTTTTTGATTTTGATGATACAAGATGATAAACAATTTTGCTTATTACTAAAATGATTATACAAAGATGATACCGACATCTTATTCGTGATTAATTTTGTTAAAACTACCTCTAGTAAATATTGGGGAGGATGCTGTGTTAACTGAGTACACACTTGCACTTTTACCGGGCTTTAGTTTTTTACTAGAACACTGAACTTCACTTTGCTCTGCTTTTACACTATCACATTGATCACTAACACTAACTTCTGGCGCGGGTGCCGGCGACAGCGCCCGACGGCGGCGGCGAGCCGCGGCGCGGCGCGCATGCAGAAACGCGTACGCAGCACACGCGAGTCCTCCTGCCGCTATAATGTAGATGGCTGCATAATGATGGACATCATGGAATGAAATCTGATCGTCTTCGTCAAGGTTCTCTGAGGTCTCCTTGGCTTGATTGATTTGTTTTGATATCGCCATAAACGATTCATTAAAGTTTGATACCTCAATTTTACTGGTAGGTATTGATAAGTTGATGAGATAATTGACTGGGGGAATCTCTATTGCCACTATCTCCGGCTGCGTGTAGATTTCATTTGTATGTTGCGAGTGAGACGTAATAGTAAATGATTCGCCCTTGATGACGCAATCGTTTCCCATCGCTATCATGCTGACTCCGCTTAATTTCTCTGTAGCTATTTGATGCGCACATATCATTCTCAGGGTGCACTGACCGCAACAGGTGAGCATGAATGTGTTTACATGAATCAGCTCCGCCCAGTTATGTTGGCACGTACTGTATGTAGTTTTACATTTATTTTCACGTTGATCTTTGACACAAAGGTCGTTATCTGATTCCCTCTGATACACTGGCTTCTGATAGTCGCATACCTTTGTGTTTGTGCCGATATTAATGCATTTGTTTAATTCGTTTTCTGAGAGAGTCATGTAGGTATCTTTCTTGATGTCCATAGCAAGATAACTTGCTATAGGTATAATGTTGACCATTGAGTTTCCCTCTTGGCGTGAAATTGCTAATAACTTGTAAATATCGTAACTGTCTCTGTTGATTAGTGGAATTTGAACTTCGAAGATAAAGTACTTGGTAGTCATACGAGCTTTTACCTTGAGTAATTGATATATTTTGGACAAATCTGTTTGAACGTTGTCCACTGATAATGATAAGTCTTTTGATAACTGGCCTGATATAACGCTTAATTCATCTCGGAGCTGTGTCGGCGTCAAAAGATGAATATTGAAGTGCTGAGCGCTAGTGATGGTGTCAATAAGACTGTTTTGTATCGATTTTAAATTCATAAGAATGTTGTTTGCGATGATGCTTGATAATGTGAATTCATTCATAACTTCGATGGTTTGGACTTCGTTGTTAAGAGTATTTGCCGACTTCTCTAAATTAATTATATGCTGATTGAATATTTTGTGTTGCTTCTCAATCGAGCCCTCAATTCTTTTCAGAAGGTTATTTTCAGCTTCTACAATTGATGTTTGATTTTTCCAGAAGTGTGCTAAGTGTTTTTGGTTGGATCTTATCAATGTTATGTCCTTCTGGTACTGCTCGGCGAAACGTTCGTCTAATACGCCAAATAATGAGTTGGCGATGTATCCAACTCCGTCAATGAGGCCGCGTCGCGTGCGCGCGCGCTCGCGAAACTGCTGATGTTGTAGCATTTGGTCGTAGTGTTCTAATTCCACGAATCCGTGTTGTAATTGTAGTAATATGATGTCACAATGGGATCTCTGTGATATTTTTGGACACATATTTTCTAAATGGTCATAGTAATTTTTAAGTACTTTTTTTGCTTGCCAGTAGGGTTCCAGATTGTAGTACATTACTAGTTTCCAATTGTCTTGTACAAGACGCATGCTTGATGTCTTGTCAAAATAAAGGCCATTGTTACTCTGTAGCGCTGTTATGTTGTAGGCATTGTGTGCTACTGATGTGGCGACTAACATAAATAACAAGAAAATAGTTGTCATGAAATTGATACATGTGGTTTTTATTGTTTTGCATTTCTTCGACTTATTTTTTGTCGGACTTCCATCGTTTTGCTCCTGTTGCGTTGTGTCATGTTGATTATCGGTGGGTAGGATTGTTAGCTTTACAACTGGCCGTCTGATAATGCCGTTTTTTGTTTTTAAGCTTACGACTCTAACGAGTCCGTCCTTCCCGGGGTGTAGATCTACTACCCGTCCTGAGCTCCATTTGCCTGCTGGTAGATTCGCATCGTTAATGATAACGATGTCATCTAATTTGATATTTGGACGAGTCGTGCGCCATTTGCTCCTTGCTGATAATTGGCTCAAATTTTCTACACGCCATCTTTTCCATAGGTCATGGAATATTTTCTGAGACATCTGCCACCTGGTTCTTTCATCTCGCTCTGTCTCAATGATAGTCAATGTTGGGCCGCTTGCCAAAAAGTGAGATGGAGTTAGGTAATTTATGTCGTCAGGATCTTCACTTATGGCGCAGAGCGGCCGAGTGTTGAGGCATGCTTCAATCTGCGCCAGCAACGTCGTGTATTCTTCAAATGTCAGTTTTTGATCACCGACCACTCTACGCAGATGATGCTTCAGGCTTTTTACGGCGGCTTCCCATAGTCCTCCGGCGTTTGGCCAAGAGGGAGCATTAAAATGCCAAGTGATTCCCATCTCGCTTGTTTCGGCGAAGAATTCTTTGGTACATATTGATTTCAAGTCCAAATATTCGTTTTGCAGTTTTGTATTCGCTCCTATGAAGTTAGTACCCTGGTCACTGTACAAGTGAGCCGGGGCTCGCAGAGCGGCGAGGAACACTGATGCCGTTAGATCGGACACTAATTCGAGGTGCACAGCTTTTGTTACCATGCACACGAAAACTGCCACGTATCCCTTTGTTGATTTGACTCCTCGACCTTTGCTTGATTTGACGTCAACGTAACCTGTGTAGTCAACGCCTGTATGAAAATACGGCTTTGTTGGATTCGTTCTTGATTCTGGTAAATCACCCATCAACTGATAAAGCTTAGTTGCTTTGTGTCTTTTGCATGTGACACAGCGTTGGAGTCTGTTTTTTACTGAGCGGTTGCCACCCACAATCCAGTACTGTGCTCTAAGTCTAGACGTTATTGTACGTGCTGTTCCGTGAAATGTTTTTTGATGTGCTTGATCGATCAGCAGATGAGTTAAGGGACCGCTACGGGGAATGATCAGGGGATACTTCATATCATTGCTAATTGATGCGTTTCGCAGTCTGCCCTTGACTCGTAACAAACCTCCTTCATCCAGAAATGGATTTAAACTCAAGATGTTGCTATTTGATTTTACGCAGCCACGTTCTCTTATATTGAGTATATCGTCCGAGTACTCTTGATATTGTATGTGTTTAATAATTTGTAATTTTGCTGACCGTAATTCTTCAGCTGTCAAGTAAGGCAGCTTCCATCGATCCCGTGATATTGCGCGGAGTATCCACGCTAGTACTCTATATGCCTTAGAGAATGCGCTGTGTTTGTTTATTAATTGTTGAATGATATCGTCTTTCAACGGCTCGGTTCTAGTTGCTACATTTGATTGTTTGATTTTTCTTGTTTCTAGGTCCGTTTTAAAGACTGTTTTTTCTTGATATTGTTGTTTTTCGAAAGTTGATAACATAGATGGCCCATTCCACCACAGTGAGTGTTGTTGTAATTGCTCTACTGATAAGCCACGGCTCGCACAGTCAGCTGGATTTTGCTTTGTTTTGATATAGTGCCAACAGGCGGGCGGCATTGTTTCTGTGATCGTCTGCACTCTGTTGGCGACGAATGGCTTCCAGCGGCTAGGTTCACCGTGAAGCCAGCCTAATACTGCGGTTGAATCACTCCATCCGAAAACTTCAATGTTGTGATCTTGGAGGCTGGACTTCACCTTGACCATTAATTTTGATAGCAGGTATGCTCCACACAGCTCCAGGCGAGGCAATGAGACCTCCGGATTTGACTGTTTGGTTGGCACTATCTTTGTTTTTGCTGCTGTAGGGAACTTGTGTCGTTCATCTTCAGCCAGTTGCTTAAGTGTCATCATGGCCAAAAAGGGAGCACTTTTCGTGCCATAAGTGACGGTTGATAGCGCGTAATCTTGTAATTGTTCATCAGCTGTTGGCCTCCAAACAATTTTTTGATATATTTGATCATCTTGATGAACCAAAATCTGCCTAAACATCTTTTCTATGTCAGCAGTCATGGCGTATTGATATGTTCTCCATTTGAGAACTAATGATACGAGATCCTGTTGTAAGTTAGGACCTCTGTACATGAGGTCATTCAAACTGACCCCTGTTGATGTGAGGCCCGAGCCATTGAAGAGTACCCTCAAGGACGTCGTGGTGGACTCCAGGCGTTGGATACAGTGATGACCCATGTAGTAACCTGGCGTTGTTTTGCTGTTTGTTCGGTGCATGTGTCCTAAATTGATATATTCGTCTATGAATGCTCTATAGCCCTCTGCAACGTTTGGTTGTTTGTGGAACTTTCTCTCCAATTGATGAATTTGGGCAATTGCCTTTGGTTTTGATTGACCCAGCTTTTCGTCTATGTCCGGATGTAGCGGTAAGCGCACTACATAGGTTCCATTTGATTGTCTCTCTGTCGTTGATTTATAAAACTCCAAGCAATGATGATCTTCAGTGCTCAAATTATTATTGTCGGAAATGTCCTCGATAATCCAGAATCTTTGAAGGTCGAGGTCATCGACCATGATAACGTTGCATTGGAAGGACTCCGTGGCATTGGCATTTCCACATAAAATCCAACCAATCCTTGTTTGTTGCGCAATCGGTGAAGTATTATTTTCTCTTATAATACCGCTTAAAATTATACGTGAGTATATATCTGCCCCGAGTAACAGATCTACGCGACGGCTCACATTAAACTCAGGGTCTGCTAATTGAATGTTTTCTATGAAAGGCCAATATGGTTTTTCAAAAGACCTGTTCGGTAGTTGATTGATCAGTTGTTTCATTATAAACACGTCGGTTTCAAATGTATAATCATTGTGAATGGATCTAATTGTTGCTGATGCTAGTCCCTTGCAGTTACTTTCTTTCGCTCCTACTCCAAAGATAACACCTTTGCATCGCTTTCTTTGTAGGCCCAAAATTTGGGCTGCATTTTCGCTGATTAGGCAAGTTTGGCTGCCTTGATCTATCAAAGCTCGCATCATTTGAAAAGTACCGTCTGCTGCCTGTACTCTTATCATTGCTGTTGCTAACAAAACTTCGCCTGCTTCTTTTTGTAATACATAATTTTTATGTTGTAATTGCGGCATTTTAGTGTCACCGTTAGACGGCTTTGATATTTTACCGAACACGTCGTGCAATAATGTATTATGATCCTCGTTGCATACGCGGCATTTTTTCAACGAGCGGCATTCTTTTCCATTGTGGTTATAAAGACAATTTCTGCATAATGATAATTTCGTAATGGTTTGCTGTTTCATGTTAGGCTGTAATTCAAGAAATATGTTGCAATGAAATATTCCATGATCTTTTTTGCAGACCGGGCAACCTTGTAGAGTGTTTTTACACGTGTCTGGAGTTGCGAAATGACTTGGTGAATGATTTTGACGACTTGTAAATGCTTTATAATAATGTGATTTTTTCACATTACTGTGTGTTGTTTCCTGGGTATAATGCTTTTTCTCCGTTTCTGGTCTGCGTTTTGATGATTCCAGGGAAGTAAACTTGCTCTCAAGAAATTGAAGCAGCTCCTGTAGCGAAGGCAAATCTCGCGGGCTTTTCAGGGATTCCACGTAGTCGTTATGCGTGTCTGTGTCCAGCTTGTTAGTGATAATGTAAACGATTAGTGGATCCCAAGAGTCTGTTTGAACTCCGAGTGACTTAATTGCATTAAGACACTCATTCGTGACATCATGCATCCTTTTGATACCTATTGCAGTTTGTTGCTGTAATGTTGGTAAATTCATGAGAATACTAAGATGAGAATTAAATATCAACTTAGTATTGTTGAAACGATGGTTCAGAATTTCCCATGCAACTTCATAATTTTCGGAAGTGATATTTAAATGCTGAATTAATTTTTCGGCTTCTCCCTTAAGCTTGCTTTTAAGAAATTGCATTTTTTGCGCCTTTGACAATGATCTGTTGGAATGAATAGCCTCGACAAACAAATCCTTGAAAGACACCCACTGATGATAATTTCCGCTGAAAATTGGGATGTCCATTTGAGGTGTTGCCTTTTCGCGACTAAACTGTGACCACATTTTGCTGTTGATAAATTTTTTGATATCGTGATAACGTTGTTCATACTTGCTAAATGCTTGTTCATACTCTTCGTTAGGTTCGAATAGCTCGCTGTCTATTTCCCAATGAAGACTATCTATGACATACCAACGTGATTGTACTGATTTCAATATATCCTCGAATTCCCACTTTTCAGAGACAGTTTCAAGGTTGATGATATTTATAGTTCTCTCAAATGCTTTGAAATTGCTGTTTTGTTTCCTCAACATCTCTTCTAATTTACTGCTTGTGCCTCTGTCGAGAGGATTCCTGACTGTTGAAGATTGTTGAGGTGTCTGGGGCATGGTCCCAGTACGTTCTGGGGCTACCTGTTGCTGTTGCTGATAATTCCCTTGATGTACCGAAGCGGTTGTCGGAGTGAGAAGTGACAACTGATTCATGATATATGTTCGCGCATTTTGATACAACTGCGATGTACGCTGGTAATCGTGAATGAAATACTCGTGCGATGTATCTTCGTAATCGCACAATTTGATATGATTGCATTGAAAATCTTGCCAATACGCTTCTAAGGTGCTCAAGCGTTTTTTGATATGTGTTGGGGTCTTGCGATCAGCTCCATCCTTTTTGAAATTGCTAAGAAGTTGCTCCATCGCTAAGACCAGTTGATTCTGATTTGCTATGATATCTTCCATGTTGATAGCTTAGATGTAAGCAGTGATAGTAAATTGCTGACTCACCGAAGTATCCTGGTTCACTTACTTGACCGCGTCCACGTGTCACAGGAGTGCTGTTATTTCACTTGTACGCGGTGTAAGTCCCACCTTCGGAGGTTCGAAGGACCAAAAAGATGTACGGGGTAGGTGTGTACACCTTGATTAATTGAAACTGCAATGATTACCGAAATACTGATTTATTATAAAACTGAATAGAATGCACTCCGCGGCGGTCGGATATGCACTGGCGCGGACCGCGGTTTACGTAATGTATGAATTATGAAATGATGAGTACGCGTTTGTCGCTTTGTGCGGTTCGAGACCGTACAATCGTCAAGGGCATTTTGGTGTTGACAGCGTCTTAAGTGCGTTTGGATAATGTTCTGCAGCAGGGAAGGTACTCAGAGGTAGAAGACGCAATATACTTTTTAACACGTTTATTTTAGTACACTGCGAGAGGTACGAGTTTCATGGCCCAGAGGCCAAATCCTCGGGGAGGCTACTTGACGTCTTCAAATCTTCTTGTATTTATAGACTTTCAAACAGCTTGATTTTAAATGCGCATAGTGCGTAGCACTGTAAAGGTTGCATAGATGATCGGTACATCACCCGCCGCTTTTGTCATATAAAAGAAAAGTGACAGCCAACATTTATCTGACGGATATGTTTTAACTGGAGATTGTGAAACAGGCCCTAAATATGCTAACAATAACATTCAGTTTGCGTTGGCTAGGGTAAAAAATGGTAGTCAAAAAATATCGAGGATAAATTAAGGAATCACGTTTCGGCGCCTCACAAACAACTTAACGAGCGAGACATTTTAAGGGTCACAGTTCCCTTTAACACAATTTAGATTCAGCCGTGATGTTAGTAGTATGACGTCATCGTTACGTCTTGATCTAAAACCGAGGACACAGCCTCATTTGCATATTAATCTGAGGGGAATGATAATGAAATCGATAGGTACGCGTCACGTCGTGAAGCGTGTGGAATACGTTAATCCGCAAGCTTGTGCAATATATACAACTAGCTTCTGCTCCGTCCGCGTGGAACTCGGTTATATCGTAGCTCCATACAATCTTTAACCCCCTCACTTTTCGCCCCCTCAGGAGATGATTTCTGGGATGTAAACTACCCTATGTCCTTCCCCGGGACTCAAACTATCTCTATGCCATTTTATCTAAATCAGAGGCGGTTTAAGGTCGAGTAGGTAACAGACATACGGACAGCGAGAGACACACTTTCGCATTTTTTAAGTGAAAACTTCTTTAGCGGCGCTGAGCACTTTTTAGGATGGAGAAAAATTGCTAAATAAGCGACAGATTTTTGTGACGTCAGATGTGAAGGAGGTCACTTTTTGCTGCGAGCCGATTCGATTTCATTCAAAACTGAACGTTTTCGTAAGAGTATAAAGCCGTTAAACACTTTTTGCAATATTAGCATATTCTGCAAATGAATTTGTAATTATGTCCACGCGTCCTTCACAGTTTTGCTATTGAGCAAATTCGAATAGTTCGAATTTGGACGTTATTCCTAAAGAGATAAAGCTTTGAAAAATATTTGGCAGCGGCAAAAACAAATTCGTATTTTGCTCGGCGCCGCCGTCCGCTGTTCTTGCAAATTCGAATAGTTCGAATTTGGACGTTATTCCTAAGAAGATAAAGTTTTGGAAAATATTTGGCAATGGCAAAAACAAATTGGTATTTTGTTCGCCGCCGCCGTCCGCTGTTCTTGGCGCCGAACATTCATTCAATATTCATTTTTAGGGTGACACCGTAAGATGTCACGTGACCTGATCGAAAAACTGTTACAATGTTATTGAGTTTTCACTTCTGCCGGCCCTCCCGGAGTGCAACCCGGTCTTTTTTTTATTTAATCTTTATTGCACAAAAGAAAAACTTATCGTACTTACAAATGGCACACTTAATGCCATATGTCATTCTCTACGAGTCAAACCTTAAGTCAAAGTATTTATAATATTAGTATAGATGAGTACCTACCAACGTGCACGTGATTAGATGTACCACGAAGAGATGAGATGTGTATCATGTGAATAACGATAATAGGTAGTATTAATTGAGCCCTCTCATTGTTTTCACCATCTGTAACCTGTAATATGACACGCAATAATCATTTCTATTTCTATTACCTATTTGATGTTGCTTGCGCCACGCCGCGCCCACTGAGCAAAAAAGCAACATCTCCTGCCAGCATCTCCCGACGATGCCTCGTAGAGAGGCGAAGCACGTGTCGAGGTTTTATTGAAGTGAAAACTTCTTTAGCGGCGCTGTGCACTTTTCGTGATGGGGAAAAATTGTTGAACTCGCCACAGGCCACGTGACCGTGAGATTCGAGAGATTGACAATTCGTTATACGGACACGTGACCTGATCGAAAAACTGTTACAATGTCATTGAGCTTTCACTTCTGCCGGCACTCCCGGAGTGCAACCCGGTCTTTTGTTGTTTTTTTATTATTTTTGGTGGTTTGCTGTAATTATTTGCATGTTTGCACGTGCGGAGGGAGGGTGGGCGCATTAACCGCATGCACAAATACGCAAATACGGTGCATCTCATCATCGCTAATAGACCTGCATGTTTTTTTTGCGGAATATTAAAGGAATTTTGCTCTCATAAGTTATCATGGACTTCCCCAAAGTAACGCCTGATTAACTCAATAACTACACTAGAAGTTGTGAATAATATGGTAAAACTGTTTACGTCACAACTGCAGGTCAATTGCGTAACTCACCGACTGACGCCATTTTCAGAGGCAAACTAAAAAAGATTTTATAGGACACGTCGTGTTACGCCATTGACGAATTTAATGATAAGGTATTATTGACCTACGCATAACTTAGTTAATATTAACCCTTAATTAGACTGACATCTACAATGTCAATGAATATTTTTTTAGAAATATTGTAAATCTATTTATAATTAAAACTACCTTGACATGTATAAAACGTATGTACCTACCTACTCTATTTGACATGTAAAATAATGTGTTTTATGAATAAAAATCTGATTCTGAATCTGTAACGCTTCGTACGTACACGTATGGTAGATCTAAATGTCATATTTTGAATCTCAGCTCAGACTAATCTCAATCGGCTCAATCTAATCTAAATGACAGTTGATTTGTCCTAACCGTCATTAGAAAAGTTAGGCGGTTACCCCTCTGGCCATTAGGTGAGAATTACCTTCTACTTAAACTTTCACCTTTTACCTAATTTAGCTGTTACGTTCGGCGACAACTGAATATTATGGCACCAGCGATCTATTCTGGCGACGGAGACAATGTGGCCAAAGGAACTCCTAAACGACAAAATATAAACCCACAGTACTCCACTACCTCGATAGCTATGGTGGATCATCATCATAAAGTGTCTGTCTGACACCTCGGCATAATGCTGAGACAGCGACCGATTCACTGCCGCGAAGACACACACATTATGTGTCAATTGTAATGTATGTCTACTCCCTCTGTCTCTGTGTGTCTTTTGTGTAGTGAATAAATGTCTTCTTTCTTTCTTTCTTTCTTATAAATTTAAGAGCCCGGCTCTTGCCGGTGGAGCAGTGTCTATGTTTGTCTGTTCTCTGTTTCACACCTTATAGCAATGACGCGTAGTTGCAGTACCCAAGATGCTACCGGATGAGTCGCGGTGTTTGAGCTCCCGAAGTAATAAAATCGCCCTATTTATTCCCTTTTTCCCTATTCCCGCCCCAGGCCAAGTTGGCCCAGTTCGGCTTGCAAAGGCCGGTTTCATAACACTTTGGGAGCCCAAGTACCGCGAGCCATCCGGTTGCCTCTTGGATAATGCAATTACGCGACATTGCTCTCAATATTAATACGACAAGACATTTCATCATTATCATCATCATCATAATATATCTAGTGGCACGAGCCGTAAAACTCACTATACCTTTTGTGCCCAAAACAGTCCCGCGACCGAGACATCACAATCTCCTGGCAGTCCCATGAACTCGTACTTAGCACACAGAAACTCGCCTGCTATTCGGGCAATACAACTGTTGAACTCGCTTCTGTCACAAGCACCTGAATGCGATGTATTTGCTAGTCGATGGGCGAATGTATGTCACATTTATCTGAGATACTGCGAGACGTGGATGCTTAAACTATTGTTTTTTTTTCTTTTCCGGCTTTTACAGTGCTTTGGTTTCTTACTGTCAAACTGTTTATTTGTATGATCAAATAAATAAATATATCAGCCGAAAGACGTCATCTGCTGGACATAGGCTTCCCCTAAAGAGTGCCACAATGACCGGTCCTGCGCCACCCGCACCCAGCGGACCGCGACCTTTACCAGGTCATCAGTCCACCTTGTGGGGGGCCTATCTAAGTCCGGTACACGACATTAACATTTTCTTAACTGTTCTATGTACGTTCTGGCGTAAAACTACGATTGTACCGATTCTGCCTACTGACCCTAATGACGCAAATAAAGTCAGTGGCATGGGCAACATAAACAATCATGACTAACTATGCCACTGACGGACATCTCGCAGGGGCCGCATACGGAACACGTTACTGACGGGATTAGATTAAATAAATATAAGTTTCTGACAAAAAGATTTTTGTGTGATGCTAGCTTTTACCGATTGTCCTTTTTTGCACAGCCATCAACTATTCGCCGACTGTACACCCATTCTTAAAAGTATTTTTTCACACACAACCACGAGACGAATAGTACAACACCTACACTATTGTCGTAAAATGTAGCAGATGCAACGAAAAACACAAATAAGTAAGCAATAAAAGGAAAGTAAACGAAAAAGGAGAGAAACGTATTTGTTTGTAGGTTACCTACATAATGCGCTATTCAAGTATCCGCCCGCCATACCTGCCATGCTCACAACTCCCCTGACCACATTTCCAAAATAACTTGATTCTGATACTCCTGCCAACTATACGTGATGGAAGCTCAGGTTAAACCTATCAGCTTGAGACGGGTCGGTGAGCTTTCTGAATGCATGCTGTAAATATAGGATGCTATTTTTGTGGGCTGCAGCGAGCGATGACTTTTAGGAATGAGTAGTAAACAGTTTTCGGGGTTCAGTACATTTGGGTCATACGAGTACGTGAACTGAAAAATAAGTGCATATTCAGACTACGGCAGAGCCAAAAGGAAGGCATATGTTTGGTTTCACGTGCGTTCCACCGTAGCGTTTAAGACACTGAAACGGTTTTGATAATAGTACATTGTGATACAAGTGAGGTATGTTGATAACTACATCAGAGGCGGAATTGTTCACGCAAGCCGCAGGTGAGCGTGATAATAGAGCCGAGGATGTAATTATCAAAGCTTACGCGTTTCATACAACGTTTTTCAACGCATTTTGCGAGGAAAAAAATCATTTCATAGGATGAAAAATTTATAGGCCTGCCAAGTTATTTTCTTTACTTCATGATGGCAACAGGTATTTACTCACATACTTATTGTACATCGCCAAGAATTTCCAGTGGCGTCCATTCTATTTATCACTGTTCTAGTCACCACGAGTCAACATTTTTGATAATAACCAAACGCATTATCAATGTTTACAAATATTTGTGAAATAAGTAATAACCTATAATGGCCACGTTATCCACGTTAATCCCCTAGCCTGATCCCCCAGGGGAATTAGCGGCAATTATTTTATATTCAACTAGGAAAAAATGATAATGTTCGGTTATGGCGCTTCGCCGGACGCTACCGCGTCACGCTCGCTTCGCTCGCTCGGCTCGCGCGCTGTAGGGTCGCAGTTCAACTAACAACCTAACCGTTTTTTTCCCCTGGGGGATCAGGCTAGGGGATTAACGTGGACAACAGCATAATGGCGCGCAACAGTTTTTTTTTCGTGAAGTTTGCGCAGTGCGCGTGTTAAGCCAGACTAAGATGAAATCTCTAAACAGCCAATACTAAATAAAATAAATATTTTCGTTTTAAAATGTTATCTTTATTAATTGGACGTATTTATGCACAAGGGAACCAACCCACACAATGATAGTTTTGAGAAAAAGAGGTTTTTGTTAAAAAAGTGTATACAAAAAAAAATCTCATGTTTTTTGGCAAAGTTGGAGTGCCAAGCGTTGTAACATGGTATTGTTGATATTTTTTTACTTAAACATGCTAAGAAAATGTAGTTTTAAGTGTAGTTTTGTCTTGAAAAGGCAATGGTTCCTTTTAGCAAAAATATATAAGTGAGGGTTGGTACCTTGTTGATTTAATAGGGACTATAAACAGGTATACAAAAAAAATATATACGCTAGTTTGAATGTACTTTATCAACAAAATGTTTACAATACAAAAGTTATAAAAAATCAGAAATATTATTATTTAATCTAATCCTTCTCAAACATCAACGCTTTAATTAAAAAAATAAGAGAAAGATTTTATCACAAAGCTTTCTTAGTTCTCGCTAGTTTCATCCTCCACTTCAAAGTCAGGTTCACCCGAAAAGCCCTCCAGATCATCCTCGATGCTTTCGTCGGGAATTAACAGAACGTAAAACTCGTGATGGCCCTGTGGAATCAGATGAAGAAGGCTCTTCAGGTCTTTAACTTTGCGTCGGCAACAAGCTTTCCTGATGGCCAAAGTGGTTCCATTAACTGCTTGGTAATAATTGATGATGCCCTACCCCGAGCACTTTTTTCATAATATCTACTTCCTTAAATTCTTCAATGAAGTTAGATCTTATGTAAATTTGAAACATTTCATGTTTTCTAAGCTCTATTTCTTTTGTGGGCAGCCATGATACTTTCGTTCCATCTGTACTTCTCTTTTTCTATTTGTAATATTCTTCTCCAACATTAATGAGGACAAAAATTCTTTCGGATCCATGCGGTGGTGTCCTGTCATGGCATTTTTTTTTCTTGCAAGTTTTTATTATATTCATATATATAATCTTCCGGTGTATAAATTATTTGTAGCCATTTTAAAGCATTCACTATTTTTCCGAAATCCGTATCATTTGGAAGAAAGCTGTGTCCTAATCCCAATTCTAGATATCGTAAATTAATCTGTTCAAGCATTGGATGTTCATTTAAGATCGCTTTAAGCATCAACACAAGCTTTATATTCCGATTTTGGCCGCTACATGAATCGCTCCATAAAATAAGACGTTCCCATTCATGTTAGCGAAAATATTACCAATAGAAAAAAAATTACAGAAGTTGGAAGAGTTTTTAAGAGTTTAAGGAAGTAGATATTATGAAAAAATGTAATATTCGGGGAAGGGTCTCATCTAGTATTACCAAGCAATTAATGGAACCACCTTGGCCATCAGGAAAGCCTGTTGCCGACGCAAAGTTAAATATCTGAAGAGCCTTCTTCATCTGATTCCCCAGGTCCATCACAATTTTTACGTTCCGTTAATTCTCGATGAAAGCTTCGAGGATGATCTGGAGGGCTTTTCGGGTGAACCTGACTTTGAAGTGGAAGATGAAACTGGCGAGTAACTAAGAAAGCTTTGTGATAAAATCTTTCTCTTAAATTTTTTATTAAAGCGTTTGATGTTTGGGGAGGATTAGATTAGAGAATAATATTTCAAACATTTGCAGACCTTTTGTATTGTAAACATTTTGTTAATAAAGTACATTCAAACTAGTGTGTATATTTTTTTATTAAATCTACAAGGTACCAACCCTCACTTAAATGTTTTTGCTAAAAGGAACCATTGCCCTTTTAAGAGAAAACTACACTTAAAACTACATATTCTTGACATGATATCAACAACAAAATATCAACAATACCATGTTGTAACGCTTGGCAATCCAACTTTGCTAAATAATATGGAAAAAAAATGTATAGGTACACTTTTTACAAAAACCTCTTTTTCTCAAAACTATTATTGTGTGGGTTGGTTTCCTTGTGCATAAATACGTCCAATTATGTCAGATCGTACGACTTTGATCTTTAAAGCCTTTTGCATGTAACTTACATTTGGGTAATGTGTAGGTTGGTTCCATTTGGTACAAATACGTCCAATTTCGATTATGCAAACCAGATTCAATGAAGTTGGTTCCTTACTTTATATAAACTAGATTATTTTAACCAGGAACCATGTGATGTTGATCTTTGTGAAAGTGTTAACTTTTGCAGTTTTTATTATGCAAACAAGAACCAACCCGCATGGACTCTTATGAAGTAAATGAAACGTTACTGTAACGGTGAACCACGTGATATGGATCTTTTCAAATAAATATAATGTAAAATTAGCAAGTTACCATACAGCATGGATCTTTTTAAAGTTTTATGAAACAATGATAATGTGGTTTGATAACTTTATCAACGGAATCTTTTCATATGTCGAATGATCTTACGACTTTGATCTTTATGTAAGGGGTATAAGGCACATTTTTAAAGCCTTCTGCATACTTAACTCAATTTTGGGTGATGTGTGGGTTGGTTCCCTTCTGCATAAATACGTCCAATTCATGTAAAATGTTATCAAAAGTGAATAGTTTCACTAAATTAAACGTTTCAAATATCATATCCAAAAAGAAACATTCAATTAATAAACAAAAAGGATTTAATTTGTTTAGTCGAGTATGAATCCATTTGCCGAGAATCAAAAAAAAAGCTGTACATTCTGTACAACCCGCTTAATTTAAGAATGCACCGTGTTCATGCATACATCTTGCTGCAAGGTGCCAACGTGACCATCGGGATATAACCATAACACACAAGTGTCGTAATGTTATAAAACACGCGTGTTTAATACCCAGGATTAGGAGCCTAAAAGCGACATAATAAGAGGTACGTTACGAGCAAATTTAATGAAAATTAGGTATTTAGGATAAATACTCGTAGTGTCAAAATTATACGTCTCATTCAAGTTTTTTTTATACCACGTCGGTGGCAATCAACCTTACTTACGGCCGCCTCATAGGCTTGCTAGCGTCCATATTAGGCTACTGTGTCTGCTTACTATCAGGCAGACCGTATAATTGTATGCTACCATATAATATAAAAAAATGTGTTTGTGAGAAATGGATAAAACGCATTTTTCGATCATAGTGGAAAATTGAAAAATTATTCGCCACGAGCGGGATTTGAACCCACCTCTGGAATCCGTCCATACGCATAAACGCATTTTATTTAAGAAAAGAGCCTTTACGTTATAAATCAGGGAGCCATCTGTAATCTTTCCTAAACTCTAAGCTCCGTGGAATTATCTTTATTACGTTTGGAAATTATAGCAGTGTTTTTTTTTTTTTTGTTTTTTTTTTTTTTGACAATGTAGAGTTTTTTCTAGAAACATTCTTAATAGTATTTTTATATAAAAATGTTTTTTTTTTTGCTGTGACGATCTTATTACGAAATGATTATTTATTATTTTGGCTGTATAATATCAATTCAAAATATTTGAGGAAAAAACAATTGAATTAATAAATTGCTCTAAAAATATCTTAGTAATATGTTTCTAACCGACGATTTGAAAGTTCTTGGTTACGAGGCATACTTTAATAAAAAAATATTTGAGTTTGAGTTTAAATCATTATCATCATCATATCAGCCGAAAGACGTCCCACTGCTGGACATAGGCTTCCCCCAAAGAGTGCCACAATGACCGGTCCTGCGCCAGGTCATCAGTCCACCTTGTGCACCTTGTGGTCTACGTCTACGTACCCACGGTGCGTCTTCCGGTACGTGGTAAGAACCTTTCATCCCCAACGGCCATCGGTTCTATAGAACCTATGTTAAGTTTTACGAATCAGCGGGTAGGAAAGTTCACCTGTATCATAATGCAACATATCGCCATGTCACTGCGCAACTCTAAAGCTTTAAATCACAATAATGGCCGTCGATAAATCAGCTGTTAAGCGGCTGTCAAAATAGCCGCACTAAATCATAAGGTATTGTGTTTTGGAACTTTGTATACGAGTTGAGCATTGGGAAAACTATTTTAGTTTGATTGGCTTTTTGTTTTTGAGATTAAGTCGGAAAATAGAGATAGTGTGTAAAGTTTTTGCCTGTAATGTTTATGATGTTACTATAAGGTTCAATTTCACTTGGCCTGCGGAAACGGCTAGTGAAATCGAAAACCCGACTGCCTTTTGGGGTTCCGTAGTAGTTGGGCTTTTCTGATGAACCGTTATCGCCTTCTGGTATATTATCAAAGAGCGTGAACGGCGACATACTTGGCCGTACGCCGCACTCAATCATACAAAATCAAGAACTAAATGAAAAAATATCTGGACTCGAGACTGCGCTATTTAGCTCAGAGAATGAACTGGAAAATAAAATATTAGAGAATATTGAACTTCAAAGAAAAATCCAGCAATTAACTATGGAAATAAGAGTGCTACAATCGTTGTGCTATTCATCATCCAATATCAAAAACACTGCAAGGAAGAATCGGAGAAACTCCTTAGTTCCCGATTTCTCATCATCACCCACCTCGCCAATCGCCGGTTTACATGCGGACAAGGGATTAGAGAGCAACAAACATCTGCTAAGCTTGCAACTAAAAATAATTGATGTCGAAAAAATGCTCAAAAATATTGAAAACGAGATCACAGTGCTCGGGAAACAGATGGAAAATTTGGTTCAAAATCTTCAAACTCCTGACACAAAATCTACACCACATATCACCGCGGTAGGAGCCCTGGACGAGGCCCCCACATTAGCCGATTATGGAAATTCTAACTCACCTAATAAGGTGACGTCAACACTGCTGCAAGCGAAATTCTGTGTTATAAGCAACCACTCAAATCACATGCTGAAGTTGATAAAACAAGAATTCGTCAGTAAAAACACGTGCCTCTATTTAACACCTGGAGCGGGCACTCGGGAACTGTTTGTTGGCCTACGTGACAAGCTTCAAGACTTCACTCTGAACGATTTTTGCATTATTTATGTAGGAGACAAAGAATTCAAAACTAGTACAAATTATTATAATCTTGTTAAATTTATTCAAGAACAGTTAAGCCTGGTTCAACACACGAATATAATTATTTGTTCGCCGACATTTAAAATGAATGAATATTCAATTTTGTTCAATAAACATGTAGAAATATTTAATAACTTATTGTGCAAAAATAATTTGAAACATGAATTTTGCTATATTTTAGACAGTAGTTTAAATTTATCTTATGATAGCTATATGTTTTCTCGTTACGGAAATGTAAACAGACAAGGATTCATCACAATTTATAATGATCTAATACAACTTTTGGCATCGTTTCCTTTTGTTTGTAATGAGACTCAGACAGTTGAACAAAATTTGAAACTTATAGAAACACCTGTAAATAAAAATGATAAAACTTTTTTAGGCCTAGTTTAGGGATAAGCGTTTCTCATACTACTCACACTAGAAACTGCTTATCCGTGCTGCATCTTAATATTAATCGCCTACGAAATAAGATACTATTTCTGGAAACTCTCCTAGAAGTTGAACTTGATGTCAAGCCATGTTTTATATGTATAACAGAGTCTTGGTTAAGGCCGGACGAAGATACGAGCATTAAGTTATCTGGCTATCAAATGATAGCGAGCTGCTCTAGGTCGATTAGTAAGGGAGGTGGATGTATTGTATTTGCCAGAGACGATATTTCTAAAAGCTGTCAACTTTGTAATGTTGAGCGCTACTATAAAGAAAAAATATTTGAAGTGTGTTCTGTGTCTATGCAACTGGAGACATGTAAGATTTTTATAAGCACGGTGTACAGAAGTCCAAGCAGTGACACAAAAAGTTTTCTAACACAATTAGAGCTATTTTTAGTCAATAATAAAAACCATTGTTCTATCATATGTGGAGACTTCAACATTGATTTAAAAAGCGAAACAACTGTGGCTGAAGAATTTTTGCAAATACTTAGGGAGCATAACATGATGCCTACAATAAAAGACTATACTCGGGTAACGGAAACGTCTCGAAGCTTAGTAGACAATGTACTTACCGATATGTACGATAGCTACAATGCGCATGTTATTCCCTGTAACTTTTCAGATCATGATGCTCAAATTGTATTCTTTCTTGATCAACTGATAAGTCCATCAAAACAAATACAATTACAGGTCAGAAGAATTTATTCTCAAGTAGCTTTAAAGAATTTCAAGGATGACCTAAAAACAGTTTGCTGGAATGACATATTTGAAGAGAAATCCTGCGAGGAAAAATTACGATTGTTCTACAGCATAATACGTGATATTATTGACAAGCGTTTCCCTTTCAAAAAAGTTAGATTGCGAAGCAATAAAAAGACATGGATAACACGTGAAATTAGAGTAGCGTGTAGGAGAAAAAGGCTACTTTTATTAAAAACTCGTAAACTCAGACATGATAGAAGTCTGAAGGATTACTATAAAACCTATAACAGTACACTAAAAAAGCTTATATTTACGGCTAAAAACACCCATGTTAAAAATACAATACAAAAAGCAAAATCGAAAAGTAAAGTCATATGGAATATCGTGAATGAGAATACAGGCAGAAAGAAAATGTTAGGTAAAGGTACGATCAAACTAGTGGATGATAATGTAATGATTGATGATCCTGTAAGGATAAGCAACATTTTTAATGACTACTTTATTAAAGCGGGCCAGGTTCTTGAAAGAAATGCGGAACATAGCGGTGAGCATATGAACCTCTTACAGAATAATCGCATTAATAACACAAGATCTATGTTCATGTCTCCTATTGATGAGATAGAAATAATAAATATTGTAAAATCTTTAAAAAATACAAGTTCCTGTGGTCCGGATGATATAAGTACCACTTTAATCAAGTATAGCATTGAAGTTTTATGTGTACCGCTGTGTGATATATTCAATGCATGCATATGTGATGGAATTTTCCCCGCATACTTGAAAACAGCAAAAGTGGTCCCCTTACATAAAAAGCACTCTAAGACGGACATAAATAACTACCGCCCTATTTCGCTGCTATCAGTTTTATCAAAACTATTTGAAAAGGCAATTGCGACTAGAATTATTGATCATTTTGATAAAAATAATTATTTTTGTTCTCATCAATTTGGTTTCAGGAAAAATCGGAATGCTGTAACAGCTATTACTGAATTAGTCCGACAAGTTATGACCAATCTTAACCAAAACCTCAAATGTGCTGGAATATTCTGCGACCTTAGTAAGGCGTTTGATAGTGTGAATCATAAAATATTACTAGACAAATTACATTATTATGGAATACGGGGACGTATATTAAAACTTCTTACGTCTTACCTCACGGATAGAGTCCAATTTGTTGAAATATCTGACGTAGATAGGTTGGGGTGCATTGAATATATCAATTCTGCTAAGAAAGCGGTTGACTGCGGGGTCCCCCAAGGATCTATCCTTGGCCCCTTGCTATTTATTATTTTTATCAATGATCTACAGTGTAATATAACTTATGGAACAGTTTACCTCTATGCAGACGACACAAGCATTATATTTGAAAATGAAAATGATGTAGCATTTAAGGCTCAAATTGGCCAGACATGGGCGGACCTTACATACTGGTTTGAATGCAATGGTCTTAAGATTAACATGGATAAAACGCTGTATTTTCCTTTTCTAAGACATACAAACAGCATAACGTACGACTTGCCTTTACCCATAGTAAAAGTCACTAATGTCAAGTTTCTAGGCGTAGAACTAGATACACAGTTGCGCTGGTCAAACCATATAAGTCTACTAAAGAAAAGACTGGCCAGTGCCTGTTACGCCTTAAAGAATCTTTCTATAATGTTAAATTCTTCAGTACTTAAGACAGTTTATTTTGCATATTTTGAAAGCTTAGTAAGGTACGGCCTTGAGGTTTGGGGCAATAGTGTTCATGTGAACCGTGTTCTCATACTACAAAAAAAAGCTCTTAGGCATGTCGAAAAAGCAAAGCCTCTCGAACACTGCCGTCCACTATTTATAAAACATAGGATACTGACCGTGATATCGCTTTACATATATTTACTATGCATTTTTGTTTACAAAAACAAGTCCAGTTTTGTATGTAATAGTAACATTAGACCACGTAGATTATGCAGAGACAATTTTGACATTCAGCTACCAAAATCTAATAATTATGTATACATTTTAAAAGAAGTATTGAATATAATGGTATAAAAGTTTATAATAAGTTAAATGACGACATAAAGCAATGCAATAATATTAGTGAATTTTCTAGAAAATTAAAATCCTACTTGATTACTCGACCGTTTTATAACTTGAAAGAATATTTTGATAATTTGTATAAATAGATTATTGGTGTAATTAGATTAGTATTATGACGTTTTAAATTAGAATTTATATTTTGAATGCCAAACTATGGCGGAACATGCCCTCATGTAAATTAATTCTACTGACATGTATATTTATAACACCTGTGTATGTTTTTCATAATAAATCATTTCATTTCATTTCATTTCACAAGAAACCCTTATAGTTTCGCCATGTCCGTCTAGCCGTCCGTCCGTCCATCCATCTTCGGCTTAGCTCAGTAACCATTACTACTAGAAAACTGTAACTCGGCATGGATATATAAATAAATCACGGCAACAAAACAGTACAATAAAATGTTTTAGGGTACCGTACCTCCGCTACACCTAAAGCGGGGATGTCATTTTGAGGGTTCCGTAGTCAACAAGGAACCCTTATAGTTTCGCCATGTCCGTCCGTCTGTCTGTCTGTCTGTCTGTCCGTCTTCGGCTTAGCTCAGTAACCATTAATACTAGAAAACTGTAATTCGGCATGGGTATATAAATCAATCACGCCGACAAAACCGTATAATATAATCTTGAAAAAATTTTTTTAGGGTGCCTACCCTACACCTAAAGCGGGGATGTAATTTTTTTTTCTCGTTAAACCCTTGGTGTGGGGTATCTTTGGATAGCTCGTTCAAAAATATTAAAAGTTTTAAATGACCATTTTTCAAATCAGTGATTCGTTTGCGAGATATTGGGCTTTAAAGCCCTAATTTTTGTTCGAGGCATGTGCCGCCCCCCCTGCCGGCTAAATGGCTACTACTGGGGGATGTGAAAAAATTCGTGGTAGTAGTACATATAATTAATTTAAAAGGAAAACTATCATGGACAAGTAGGCATAAGTAGTTACCGAGTAATAGTCGACCAACTTAATGTGTACTTGGAAAGGCGATTTTTCGTACAAATTCGGCCGACACGCAACCATTTAGTTGGCGCGCGCGTGTCGAGGTAACTAAGAAAGACAGGCAACTACGGAACCCTACACTGCGCGTGGCCCGACACGCACTTGTCTGATTATTTTTATAAATATTATAGTCTATGTCTCCTTTGATTAAGAGGAATCCAATGTCACCTCATATTATGTCGAAATCCGGACAACTGTAGGGCGTTCCTAAGAATAAGCAATACACACATACATAAAGACATACATACATAGCCTTCGGCAGTTGGGTAAAAAGTTAAAAAGGATCACTTTGATGAACGGTTAGCCTAGTGGGTAGTGACACCGCCTAATACGAAGCTGAAGGTCCTGGGTTCGAATCCCGGTAAGGGCATATATTGGTGTGATTAGCATGAGCATGATTTTTTTCTGAGTCTTGGATGTTTTCTATGTATTTAAGTATTTATATGTATTAAATATATTGTATAGTAGCCAAAACGGGAGCCTTATTGAGCTTACTATGGGGCTAGTTACTAATATTTATTTATTTGGTTAATTATTTATTTATCACTGACTCAAGCATGACGTCGTATCTCTCTTTCTCTCTCTACCTCTCTCTCTCTCTCTCTCGTGCGGTTTTAGCTACGTATAGGCATTCAGCTGCTACGTTCTACGGCGTAGCGCTACCTATGTAGCGTAGCGCTGAATGGGTTAACACTGCCAGGAACCCGCCTCGCGGCGCCTACGCCGTAGTGGCTTTCCGCTACATATGAGTGTTAATTTAACAAATTCAGTGTCAAGAATCGCTACGCGTTACGCTCGTAGCCGATCCCGTGGTTTACCTCGTATGTAGCGGAAAGCGCCTACGGCGTAGACACCCGATAGTCGGGTTCCCGGCACCGAATGTGTTAAATGTATAGTTTTATAAGCAGACGGTTCGGTTTCATTAACAAAAATACATACATACAAGGTTGACTTGTAGGGAATGCTTTATGCCATTAAGTTCGCCTTTTGTATTGTAAAATACAAAAAAAAAACCATCTCAAAAGAAAACATACCGTAGTCCAAGTATTTAGTAATAACCGAATTGTCATCAATAGACGCTCACTCGTTTTGTATATCAAAAAACCTCAATAGAGCCTAAATATTACTGCCAAACTTCAAAAGATCGTATCACCTTACAACTCTCATACTGTCATACGACGTTTTGGATTTAGCCGTCAGACCCGCCCATCTATTACAGCCCTGGGAAATAATGGGTCCGGAATCCGGACTCATGGTCCTATGTTCGAGCCATTCCCTTTATAGAGCTGGGGAGATATGAAATTCCTTGGTTTGTGGGGCGCGGGACGGGAGGGCGCGGACGCGGGAGCGGTAGCGGACGTAGAGAAGGGACAGAATAGAGGGACTCACACATACACACACTGTGACAAAGATGTAAGCATGGACAATACCACAAGTGGGAACGAGATACAATGTCAAATCTCCTGTCCCTCAGCGTTTATTGGCTTTTTGTGTTTGTCACCAGCAGCTCGAAACAAAGTAACACTGTGTGCCTTACTGTCCCATGAGACTAAAAAAGCTTTTTTGAATGGATAAAACTTTCACATAAAGCCCAATTCAAAACAAAGTAAAGCGATTCTACTTACCGTGTTATGGCAGTCATACTAGTACTGTTTAAGAAGAAAGTAATACTAACAAAACAAAGCATTCCACAAAACCATTTCTTAACACATTAAAGACCGTGTCTTTACATTGTTTTGGTACATTTGCTGTGTTTTGATGCAGTTAAACTAAGAAATGTATATGAAAAATGTTGCTTTACTGTGTTTTTCCGGATAGCTATTTTTTTTGTGTACGGTTAATAATTGTTATAAAAAAAAATCTGATTCGTAATAAAAACATAAGTTGATTCGTTTAAGAATATCATTTTTGCAAAAACGTCCTTCACTGTGTTTTGTCATGGGTCATCCGAGCTTGTTTGAAGTTGTTTGTCACGTGTCAAAATATTGAACGGAAACTGACGTCACTGATATAATACGACCAAAGTACCTAGTATAAGAGATATCGAGGATGTATAAGTCTTCAGATCCTTCTCAGTTTGGGCATTTGATCGGCCATTTTGTAATCGATGTTGCGCTTCCGAGGATGTGATATACCTATTGAGAGGGATTTGTCTCTAGTTGTTGGCACAAAAAACCCCGTAATCAGCATGCTTGTGACTGGAGGCTATGGTGTCTGCTTACCATCATTATCCACTACGATCGTAGTATAAAAATACCACGAAACCTTCTCACTTTGAGTTGCGAATTTGGAAGAGATCATTGAAGAAACAACGCCAACGGCATGGCAGTAAGTGTAAGTATACATACCACTTTCACAAGGTGCTACCATGTTAGTCCATTATTTTTCAATCATTATCATCAACCTGTAGCTATACGTCCCACGGAACAGCCCTCCTCTCATGGATGGGTGAGCAAGCATAGTCTATAGTTCAATTTCACGAGAATCGCATGAGAAATGCGACCAAAAACAGCCGGATATCCGGACAGCTGGACATACGAAAGCACTATGCCTAAGATGAAACGGAAAGAATCGTACGCTTTGGTCGCTCGTTAAACAAAATCTGCCTGATGTATTTACTCATCTTAATGATCACGCCATTTCTCCGAATTCTGTGTTAATTTCTTCTGGAATTTTCCCGTGACAGCCGGACACAGCACGACCAAGAAATTGCTGCTCTGCTAATTGACCAATAGCCTAATCCTGGCAAGGTCCACCTCACCAGTGTCACCACTAATTTTTGACATATAATATTACATTCGCTTATAACTTAAGCCGATCCAAAATAATGCCTAAAGTCTCACACTAAGCCCGAATTTTCTTACAGCGTTTGTTTAATTAAAATAAGTTTATTAGTCTCCTCGTCCACTCCATTTCGCTAAGTTACTTGAATGCGACAAGGGGTGTATAATCACTTAAACATCTTTTTGATTAGAACTTTGTCGGTTTATGATTCTTACTTAAGAATTGTGATGTGATAAAGGGAAGAGGAGTAAGTGTTATTTTATTACCCTCTCAAGGGTGAAATTATGTGCGGTTGTACTTAATACGACGAAAGTTAAAACGAAAGACAGTGGTTTTATTTTTTTAGTTATATACTGGACTTTCTTATGTGGAACATTATTGAATCGTAAATGTATCTGACGATTTTTTTGTGATATTCGCACGCCATCTGCCGGCAGAATTGTGCTGGACTATAAAATTCAAATTACATCTCTAATGACTATTATTTGAGCAAATACAAGGTCCATCTATATATCTAAAGGGAGGTAGTGCCTTAGGAGCAATCACCATATATACCTTAAATATAAACTTTCATGAGGAAACATGCATACATCTGCGATGAAATTCAATGGTGTATAAAGTCCCAAACGCGTACTTTGCCAGTTGGGGATTACTGCCCTCCCCGTTACTGCCTCCACCTCAGCTGGATAAGAATCCAGCAGAGGAGGCCTGTGCCCTGAAATGGGACATAAACAAACAAACAAACAAAATTTATTTGCAGAAAAAGGGTATGACGATGATGAGGCTATGTTCAAATTTATTTTATAACTAGCTTCTGCCCGCGACTCCGTCCGCGTGGAACTCGTTTATATCGCAGCTCCATACAAACTTTTACCCCCATAGGGGATGATTACGGGGATAAGAACTATCCTATGTTACTCTCCATCCCTTCAACTATCTCCAATTTCAAAATCACGTCAATTCGTCGCTCCGTTTTGCCGTAAAAGACGGACAAACAAACACACACATACACTTTCGCATTTACAATATTAGTATGGATGGATAATAACAGTTAACTCTCGTATTATTTTATTCACTACACCGGAGTCCCATTTCCACCAGGCAGACTGTACGCTTGTTTGCCGCCGTAATGGTATTAGAAATACCCTACTATCTATTTCAGAAAGCAATCGACGAATACGTTCGAATAACGTGAGTTTTCACTAGGTCATGTAAATATGCAGATTGCGACGTAATTTCAAAATGGCGGACGGCATCAGCAGTGAATTCTCAATGCTGACTCAACTACAACTCATTGTAGCCTAGCTTAGCATGATCACGTTTATGTCACACGTAAAGTATTCGTCCGTTTACATAATATTGAAGTTTTCTACATTAGTCAACTCGGAAACCACATTGGAAACGGTTAACGTTGTAAAGTTTCCACCCTAAAGGTGGTTTTCCACCGGATGAGCGCGGATTGAATTGATTTTTCATTTGCACGCTAAATTGAACCGTACTGCTGTACTGTTAGAGTGCAAATCACACTGAAGATTATTTTCAAGCGCTTGACATCGCGGGAAAATTTCTTCAGTGTAATGTGCATTCTAATAGTACGGCAATACGTTTCAATTTAGCGTGCAAATAAAGAAACAATTCAATCCGCGCTCATCCGGTGGAAAACCACCTTTACACAATGAGAGAGTAACGATACCGTAAGTAGCATTTAGCTTACTATTTCGTATAGAAAGACTTCCTCGGGGTTTTCCGGTCCCTGGTATGCGATCGTGGCATAAGGCATACATCTGAAAGTCATGGAACGGCCATTACACAACTAGCAATTTGTAGCACCAACTCGCTATAGGGTGAATAAGACAGCAATGATAATGATGTGGAAGACCGGCCGGAAACAGGCGGGCTGTCGATAATATATCGCGTTCATTCAGCCCCTTTCCCTGAAGTTGGAGCTTGAGGTTACGAGGGCTGCCTTTTAAGTTCTGTCGTTTGCAAACCTCCCGTGATTGCATAAAAAAGAACTAGTGTCACGTTAAAATATTTGAATTTAGAATTCGAAAACAAAAGAATGACTCGAAATCGGCCCAACCGTTTTAGTACAGCGTTCGTTCAAAGTTGACAAGTCAGCTGTGAAAATGAAAATTTCGAAGGAAAATTTACGTGCGATAATTTTATACAACTTCAAAAGGGGCTTAACGCGACTTCAGTGCTTCGAAGAGTTGACTACGGTTTTCAATGATAAAGCACCATGCCTTCGGACTGTGGAACGCTGGTATTTAGAATTTCAACGTGGTTGCTCTAGTCTTGGTGATAGACATCGTGAAGGTCGACCAAAAACAGCCGTAACCCAGGAGAACATTGATGCTGTACGGCAACTGATCATCGAAGATCGCCATGCGACATACCGTGAGATAGAAGCTTCCTTAAGTATTTCAGGGACCAGTGTTCACAGTATTTTGCATGATCACTTAGGCGTAAAAAAGTTGATCTCACGCTGGATACCACATTTACTCAGTGAAGACCAAAAAACGGCTCGCGTTCGATGGTGTCGCAAAACTCTGCGGCAATTCAACCGAGGAAACTCGAAACATGTTTACGACATTATCAGTGGTGACGAATCTTGGATATATGCCTACGATCCCGATTCTAAACAGCAGTCGACTGTTTGGGTGTTCCAAGATGAGCCAAAACCGACCAAAGTAATACGCTCACGGAGCACTTCGAAAAAAATGGTCGCCACGTTTGTGGCGAAAAGTGGCCACGTTGCCACCATCGTGCTCGAGGATCGTAAAACGGTTAATGCTGACTGGTATACCACTGTCTGTTTACCAGAAGTCATCGGCGAGTTTCGAAAAAATAACCCAAGACGTCGTATAAGACTGCACCACGATAATGCGAGCTCGCACACCGCCCGGCAAACTATTGCGTTTTTAAAAGAGCAAAACGTCGAAATTCTGGAACACCCGCCGTACAGTCCAGACTTAAGCCCTAACGATTTTTTTACTTTTCCAAAAATCAAGCAACGACTTCGTGGTCAACGGTACCAGACGCCTGAAGAAGCGGTTGAGGCATACAAAACGGCCATTTTGGAGACCCCGACTTCGGACTGGAATAAGTGTTTCGAAAACTGGTTCGATCGAATGAAAAAGTGTATTACATATCACGGTGATTACTTTGAAAAACAATAAATACCATTTAACACTTAAATTGTCTTTAGTTTTTCCAAACGACAGAACTTAAAAGGCAGCCCTCGTAGTCACGGCATTCACACATCAGTTTCTTCCATTTTTCTCGTCCTGCAGAACTGAAGGACATCTTTAAGGTCAACATAACCTTTAATCCACTTTCCTTTAACCTTTAATACATGGCTACTGAATATATTAAACTGCGAAGCCGCTAACATAATACATTCTCCCTGTACATGCTTGATAGAACAGTAATACATATGTTGCGAATAATTTTACTACTAGAACGTATTCACTTCCTTTTCTAATAGGCACAAAGAGAAGACAAAGCCTTTGTCTTTCATTGTTAAGTGTAACGCTGTTTACGTTGTACTAAGTATGCTTTGACTACTAATGAAAAGTTGTTAATACCGATATATCTTTCGTTAATTTAAACCTCTTCGTTAACAATAGTTACTATTCAAGTACTTAAAGTATTTATTAAACATGGTTTTATTCATTTTGAAGCTTTTGTGGCACGTGGCCAAACAATGAGTTAAGTTGGACCGATGGGTCATAAGATAAGATGCGTGCTAAAGACATGATTCTCACAATAGGTGCCTATCATTCTAACTAAAGAAAGTTTGTGTGACAAATTGCATCGTTTGTAGTGTGCTTTATCCTACGCTCGAGAGACAAGTTGGGACAAGTTTTGAATCAGTACGTGCTAGCCGCATTCCCGCGGGGCGAGGCGAAACGTTGGCAGCAAATATGAGGAGAATTCAACCGTAAATCTGTAGCATTCTTGTAATACCTACCGTACCTTTTACCAATTGTTACACTTGTTTAGGAAGTGGTTAGGACATTTCATGTAAACGGAACGTATCATATAAAAATAATGTAACGTTAAATTTAATTTTAATAAAAAATATAAACTTATATAAAATACTTTTATTTTCAGACAATTTGAGTTAGTGGGCAGTTTCAGATGATAATATGAACATGCTGGAATTAAGTACCTCAAGTTTGTGATAGGAACCAACTCCTCCGTCGGCCATCTTTAATTTTGTGGCGGTTATTTTGATTATTAGGTAGGTATATTATTAATATCTTGAGTTCTAAATTACGTAGAATCACAAACTTGGTATCTGAACGGCCGTATTCATAAACGTTCTATAAGCCTATTTTAACTAAAATGGCGTTAAAATTCGTAAAGCAACTTTATCTGTTACTTTGACATTTGTGTTCGTCAGAAAGGGAAAAAGCACATTTTATTTAGCAGAGGCATTTTTAGTTTTATGAATAAGGGGGGTAAATGTATGTATTTTGGGTCAGGGAATTAAACTAGATATTTTTCAGGGTCGAGTCCTCAAAGAATACCAAACGGAACCCTGTTACTAAGCCAGCACTGTCCATCTGTCAGTAATAGCTAGACGGCTCTGGCGTCAAATACATGCAGTCTGAGACATTCTTTGTTCACTATTAATATCAATGCAATATGATTCCATGGTTGAATTACAGACCATTAAATTCTTCGTTCCATGCAACATGTATCATTAAAATACACGAATATTATATAGGTAACAAATCAAAGTATCCCAGTTTTACTATCCCATAAGTCAGCCAATATTAGCCGGTGCAATTCCAACAATAAATCAAACTTTATGCTCCATCTTTGATTCTTAGGGCTAATAAAAGTATCAATGGTATCGGTAATATTAAAGGGGCAGAGTTAATGAAGCATGACAGTCTGTTACAATGTTACGAATCTTCGTTTTACGGCTTTTCACAACCCATTTACTATTTTTACCCGGCTGCCGAAGAATGATGCCGGGGTCTATCCCAGTAAGGTCTAGTGTTCCCTCTGGGTTGGAAGGTCAGATGGCAGTCGCTTTCGTAAAACTAGTGCCTATGCGAAATCTTAGGATTAGATGTCAAAGCGGGCCTTGGGCTCCTTTAGGGCACAACCGGGAATAACGCTAGGAGGATGATGACCCGGCTGCAGAAGAAGTGAGTGGATACACGTGTCTGTCTTATTCTTTGGCACGCCTTTGACGAATTTCGAGACATGAGGTGTCGTTGGTTTCCTCATAACAGTGATATAGGCTTATAATATTTGTAAAAAAGCAGTTGGGTTTTCGAAAAATCTTTTGATTTCACTTGTTGTATTTGAAGACCAAATAAGTCAAGTGGCAAGGCACACGATTTTCAATCAAGCCCCTATTTCACCAACTTGAACATTGTCACCTGAGAACGACAATCCTCCGTACATTGCTGGTCCCACAAGTAACCGAGCGACCGACCACCTTAACTTCTAGATCGATGAATTGTCATTGTCAGATAATAATTGTCAAGTTGGTGAAATAGCCCCCCCCCCCCGACCCCCGGACGTGAGTTCTAACCCCAGTTTGTACCGCTTGGCTTTCCAAAAAAGCTTTTGCACTTGCCTTCCTTACTTGAGAACCTCCTCCTTTTATTTGAAGTTGGTAAAAAAAAGAGGCAGATAAGCGCTCCAAAAGTGGTACGCTAAAACTGATTCAAATGCACTAACTTCAGTTTTGGGTCGTCAATGGAAACGTATGGTGGTATTTGGTGCCAATTTTTAAACACGGAATTCCGTTTAGACAATTTGAGTGTGGCAGAAGAAACATCAGAGTCAAGTAATTGCAGTGGAAATAAGACCGTTGCGAAGTATGTGTGGGGTGAGTTTGAGGGATAGAATAAGAAATAGTGTGATAAGAGAGAGAGAGATGTGGAGTGACTGGAGATGTGGTGGCGAAAATTGAGAAGGGCATGTGGAGAGGATGGATGAAAGAAGATTAACAAAGAGAGTGTATGAGGGACAACTTGACGGTACAGTTGGAAGGGGAAGACCTCGTCGAACTTTTTCCGGCCAAATTGGAGAAATCCTGAAGAAAGGTAGAGTACCCTAAACCGACGAGCATGTATGCAGAATGAAATGAAAGTAAATGAAGCAAGACAGGTTTGTCAAGATATTAGCAAGTGGAAATCCGTGATCTCTGCCTACCCCTCCGGGAAATAAGCGTGATATGAAATTATATATTGGGCACGGACCACTGTCCGTGCCGGGGTTCAAACCCACGATCTCCATATAAAGTTGCCTGCTTTACCGCTCGCCTACAGTGGCTTTAACTTTATAACAAGGTAGGTAAACATAGAAGTTTGTTTACGCTGCAAACATTTTCGCAACCCATATGAACTTAACGAGAAATCGATATCTCCCAATCTCGAAGCGGGATAACTTCGTTACGGTGTAACTGGCGGCCATCTTTAATATCGTTACTACTGACCCGGATAAGGCTTAATTAGAACGGATATCCGGTTTTAGCGAATCTTTTTATCCGGTTTGGGTGGGCGTATTAATCATGAGGAAATGAGTCCGTTATTGTGGTGCTCTTTGGAGGCTTATGTATAGCAGTGGACGTCTTTCGGCTGATATGATGATGATGATGATGAGTAGGTTATTTGTATGTTGACTTATTACATTTTTTTTGGGTACGATCTTACGGCAATCGACCTAGTCCCAAACTAAGCAAACCTTGTAGGGTCGGGTCGGTAACAGTGGCTCGGGTTTTTTCGGACGCTCAAATTACGAAGAAAAAGTCGTAGTAGCGAGCTGAAATTCACACTCAACGTGCTTTGGTTATTAAATTTTCTCCCTGCATTATCAGTTTTTCAATCAAGACAAGAATAAAGTCAGACAATGTTTTTTAAGAAATGGGAAATGAGCCACTGTGTACGGGTACCTACTGGGGCACAGTGACTTGACCCTGTAGTACACAGATACTTTAACAGTACACAGTGGCTCATGTATATAATATTTCACTAAAACTATACTTTATATTCAGTCTCATTTTCTTGTTTGAATAGAAATATACTCTTAAGCCTAATATCTATCAATATCAGTCATATAAAAGTTATAAAATCAAATCACTTAGGATATTTGAAACAACCTATTTTTTTTGACATTATTTTTTTGTCGTTTGAGTTCTAAAAATTAATAAAAGAGTTTAATTTTTATTCTTATTTCAAGCAAATAACATAAACAGTCATCATGATAAATTAAAAGGAAAAAAATCTAGAAAAATAACCAAAAAAAAGCAGGCATACACTAGGATACACTAGGATAGGTAGGTACAGTCAGCGTCATATAGTTAGTAGCAGCCAGAGTAGCCAAATATTTCGTAACACACCCTTATTCTTACAGTAATAAAGACGTGTACCGAATTATTTGGCTACATTGGCTGCTACTAACTATATGACGCTGACTGTACACTCGAGTCACTGTGTACTTTTAAATTTGAGCCACTGGCCACGCTGTAGCCATTTTGAATTCACCGGCGCGTAAATTTCACCTGGCTTACCGAATGACACGCGAATCTACGTCAATGCCTAGCATATTAACATCACTTTGCATCAAAACAACAATACTTGTCGAAATGCTTAAATTTCAATACATAAAAACATGTGTAACTTATCTTAAAAAGTATTTTTTCACCCACGGAAACACAAAACCACTTTCTACCCATGTCAACTGCGCGGATCACTAGTTTGTACGTGTTGGGGTGTCGAGCGCTCCCGGCAAATGAAGGAGACAGATAGATAATGCTGTTCTATCTAGGAAATATAGGCGCGAGTCAGTGTACCCGACCGAGCCACCGTTACCGACCCGACCCTACTATGGGTACTAGGCGACGATATACGCAACGGAGTACTGTTTCGTAGCCTAAATAATAATTCGTTTTTAATTTTATAATTGTTTGTATGTTAGCCTTTAAGGTATTTGTAACTATATGCCTTAGATGCCACACTTATATATAGATAAATAAATGCTTTAATACATAGAAAACATCCATGACTCAGGATCAAATATTCGTGCTCCTCACATAAATAACTGCCGTTACGCAGATTCGAACCCGGGACCTCCGGCTTCGTAGGCAGGGTCACTACCAACTAGGCTACAGAGGTTGTCAAAGATTAGGCGGTAAATATTACATTACTAGCTTCTGCCCGCGACTCCGTCCGCGTGGAACTCGTTTATAACGCAGCTCCATACAAGCTTTTACCCCCCAATTTCACCCCCTTAGGGGATGATGACGGGGATAAAAACTATCCTATGTTACTCTCCATCCCTTCAATTATCTCCACTTAAAAAATCACCTCAATTCGTCGCTCCGTTTTGCCGTGAAAGACGGACAAACAAACAAACAAACACACACATACACTTTCGCATTTATAATATTAAGTATGGATTTTTACTAAACAGGACTTAATCGCGTTTAATTAACTAATTTATTTATCTTACTGAGGCCTCCCGACGTTTCGGATGTGTCGCAACATCCATGTTTACGGGACAACTGGCTTGAGCGGGTATCAACATCTTCATGCTGCGCGGGTTTTCTGAATTACCCGCACTTGGCCTTTGTACACTAGGGCAGTCCCCCGGCTGACACACAACACTGATAATGTCCGGTGATTTAACGAACGATGTTTTGTTGACGCTGGCATTTACTAATAATCTGATTCCACGAAAAAAACAAAAATAAAACAGAAATACAACCCTAACAATTTAGGTTCACCTTCTCTACCGGATGGCATCGATAGCTAGAGAGCTGCCAGCCCGAATACTGACCTGCCGACGATTCTCCATTAACTTTGCCTGCCAGAAACCCGATTCGCGGGCACCTACACCGTATTCGCTTTCCGCTACATACGAAGAAACCCACGGGATCAGCGATAGATAGATTTTTGGCAGTGAATGTGTTAATGGGACGTGCCGCTCTGTGTGCTGGTACGGGATAATCTGTACGAAACCTCTACCAGCATAGGTTTGCGGTATCGCTGCGTCTAGGGGCAGCATGTGTGGTTCCGCATGAATGTCACTGTGGTGTGAAAGTCACCCGTTTAGGCCTACACAGCTTGTGCCGGCCGGAAATCGCGACATGCCAGCCTGAACGATATATTGCGCCGGGCTCTCGTCACTGCCAGTGCTGGCATTTCTAGAGCCTCGGGTTCACCGAAACTCTCGCGCGGGACCTGGAAAGAGGCCTGATGGCATGACTCTCGTTCCCTGGAAGTTGGGACAGTTCCTGGTATGGGATGCCACATCTGTGGATACCTTTGCCTCGTCCCATTTTTCAGGGACTTCGACCAGGGCTTGATAAGATTCTTTCAAGAAATTTCAATTTTAAAACGACAACCTTACCGTCAAATTACGCTTAATAAAAACGGTACCTAGTAACTAAGTTTTTAATAAACCCTCGTAACTCCAAGCAATGAAAATATCCATTCAATTTCTCTCCGTCTCCGCTAACCATGGGATAAAGAGAGCTTTCTGAAACGCGCGCAAGATATATCATAAGATTACCATATTCTTACATGATGGAATTCACAAACTGCATCGGCTCGTCTCACACGTGTTCAATGGCCGGGATACACGAGCCTGGTTTTTCAAGCTAGGATAGCAAGCTAAATAAATACTGTACTAATACTGTCCTGGCTTGCTGTCCTCGCTTGGAACATGCTAGTGCTGTTTATATTATGCCAGATAATTTTAAGCCAGCCGGTACCATTGCAAAACGTAGTAGCCGAACGGATGCTAGCTTCGCCGGACACACGAAGCTAATACACAAGCCAGGTCAAAAGGCGAAATCAGGGGTGGAGGCGCTACTAGCTCAAAAAATAGAACAACAATTTATTAAACTGTTTTGACTTCAAATACTAGCTTATTAGCTTTCTCGGTAGCTGCCTGGAAATAAAGCTAGTTTGGTATACACGAACATAGACGCACTAGCTTGCTATCCTGGCTTGAAAAACTAGTGTATCGCGGATGAAAAGGCAGGCGCCAACGCGCCATCCGAACTGAATTAATGATAAAATTCAACATTGGAACCACGCAACGGCGCCAAGCCAATTGGAGTCGTCGTTTAAGCGTTCTAATTAGAAAGAGACTAATAGTGTATCTCGCTGCGACACAGCTCGCAGGTCGTCCTGTGTGATAGCCTTACAGGTATATTTTTTTTGTCAGAAACTTAATATTGGTTCCAGGGTTGGTAGGTATAGACTAGGTAGGCGTTGTGAATAACATTCCTGGTTCATTTTGGAGGGAAGGATTCAAGGCTTGGAACGAGCTTCTTTGGGGATCTGTCTTAGGATTATACATGTAACATTGTGCGGTCGACCTCACAAAAGGCTGAACACTTTTGTACCGTGTCTCTTTAACGTCATGCTTAAACTGTCATACGACGCGTACTCCAGGAAAAAATGGTTTTGCAAAACGTTATAAATAAATAAATAAATGTTTCGGGACAATCTTACACAAATCAACCTAGTCCCAAACTAAGCAAGGTTGTACTATGGGTACTAGACGACTATATGTATACTTCTACTTCATCATCATAAGTTTAAGAGGTGTAAAATGTACTTATCGGTAAATAAAAACTTAGATATGTAAGGTGCAAACATTAATAATTATTGTAAAACGAAACGTAATTGTGTGATAAAGAGACAGTATGAGAGCGTGACCTGAGAAAGAAAGGGATAGATGAATGAAAGGGATAGGAGATAGGTTTCAGAGAGAATAAATCAATTATGACAGATCCGTTGTTTCCTTTACTTACAGATACATAGAAAACATCCGTGACTCAGGAACAAATATTCGTGCTCATCAGCATCACACAAATAAATGCCCTTACCGGGATTGGAACCCGTCAAATTGGTCAAAGTGAATGAGCTACTTATGTGTTCAACTGTACTTTTAGTGACAATAACAGTATTATATTGCTGTTCCTATAAAGAACCTTCAGGTTTATTGGCAGGTTTATCAGTGTAATAATGCGATCTATTTGCGTATCTATTTTTGCATGCAATTATTGGTATCACCAACCACCCGCCATGCAAAACTACGTTACTTGAGGTTCTGTGTGTATTAAAAAAAATTGGTAGGTACCTAATTACATGAAGTAAAAACTTAAAACACTCCCGAGATATCACGACGGACTATTAAAAAACCGCTCTCTTATCGGTTGATCCGTTTGGAAGCTACGTTGCCAAAAACTGACACACTCATACAAAAATACACAAATGATAAACTTACAACACCTCTTTTCCGTCGGAGGTTAAAAATAGACAAAGGTTCAAAATAGAGTCATTGGTTCCTTCAAATAACAGATTTCCGTTTTCCTAATAGGTGTGAAAAGCATATGTGCCACTCGGTAGCAAAATTATTTCCATCTTGTGCTTAAACACTTGACTATACTCAAGATTCAACCTTAGAATACCTCGCTACGCTTAGGATTCTATTGTAGAATCTTTCGCTTCACTCAGGAACCAATGTGCTGCCGAAAACCGCCCTCTCTGTGAATATATAATTTTACTTCCTTGAGACTCAACCTTTGGGATACATTGACAACGGCTGAAATAGTGAAATACCCTTTCAACAGACCAGGTGATATTCAATCTTACATCAGTATTAGTATCATAAAGGTTTGTACAGCCTTCGCCAAAGTTTTAAATACATTTTACACCTAATAATTACAAAGGTGCAAAACTGCAAACATTTCTGTGCGGCCGACCGTATAACCATCAATATCAGAAAAGCGCTGCCGGTAAATGACAAACGATACCGGTAACATCGCGTTATCCGGTTCACACCGGTATTTGATTTATAGTCAACGCGGTGGATTAAACCTGTTTCACTCGCTTTTAACTGGTTTTATATCGAACCTGTGTTAGCTGTGTAATGTTACCTTTTTTTGTAGAACCGGGTTTAACCCGCGACTTCGCTGGTTAAACCTAGTTCGCAGGTTCAACAATTCAGGATATAACATTTTTCTTTGTCAAATCAGTTTTTCATATTTTTTTGAGTTCTACAGCTCACAGGGGCAGTGGTATATATTTTAAGTTTCATGTTTTCTTGGTGACGAATAAAGTGTATTGTATTGTAATGTATACTCCTCGCTACCTCAAGGAACGCTTTAAATTTCTTTCTTCAGCTAGGTCTGCTCAGAAGTTGCTTCTGAGTGTTCCCCCATCAAACTCTAAATTTTACAACAATTCTTTTACTTTCCGAGCTGTTCAATTGTGGAATTCTTTGCCTATTGAGATTAAATGTCCTAAGTCTCTTCCCATTTTTAAAACTAGACTTAAGGATTACTATTTTTCTCTTCCGTAACTAGTCATTTCTACTTGGTGTGTGCTGTTTGTTTTCGGCTGTAAGTGATACTGTTTCTATGACATGTAGTTATTGTATGTAGGTCTATATATATATGTATTTATGTAAGTGTATAGTCTTTCTTATAGTTAAGTTGTTCTTATATTCTGTTTTTCTGTTTTCACCTACTCAAATCATATATTTTCTACCCAAAGGTTGTCTGGAAGAGATCGCTTTTTAGCGATAAGACCGCCTGTTGTCTACCATTGTTTATGTTGAATTTACCTCTATTTTATTTTTACTATGTCTGGTGAGCAATAAAGAATATTTGTATTGTATTGTATTGTATACATCGGGCCGGTACAAAACTGTCAAACATTCCATACAATCAGATTTTAGCGGATGGGACTCACGATTACCGACGGCTTGTAGGTAACAACCGACTTACCCTCAAACCAACTCACTTACGTCCGGGAACGCCAAGCCGACCCTTTGTCCATAATACACAGATTTCCTCAAGTTATTTTTGCATAAAGAGATCAATTTCTTTGAGCGGGATCCTAAATAAAGATCGGCGATGTAAAATGAGAGGATTCTGAACAAATGGATTCGCTTTGATTTCAGTTTCCTTGGTGTTAAATTACGATTTTTTCCAGTAAATATCGGATTATAAATATCGTTTATATTGGATATTTCATTATTTGTATGAGATTCTGATTAGAATTTGTTGTTGATTAGATCATAATTCTGCATGGGGGGTATATGCCATAATCGCCACGCTTGGCATGCGGGTTGGCGATCGCAGTGTTTCCACCGAACTCCAGGGAGGCATGTGTCCAGCAGTGGACGTTTTTCGGCTGATATGATGATGATGATGATGATTCAAACTCAAACTCAAATATTTTTGAGATGAGTGATGATTTGAGATCATAATTTGTGTTTTTGAGTTAAAGTTACAATTTGGGTACCTATGTCAAATACATACAGCTTGGCAAAAAAGTCTAGAAACTGAACCATTGTTTTCGACCCTGGAAACTTCGTTAAACTTGTCATGTTGTATTGTCATCAGATGACAATACGTCTATTTCTGTGTTGGTATTTTACAGTATTTATTAATTTTCGCGGATTTATTAGCATTCAAATGCAACAAAAACTCCATACAATGTACAAATTGCAACATTCCCAAAAAGCGGAAACGTTCTCGAGAATGTTCTCAGAACATTCCTGCAACATGAAAATTATTGTTTAAACAAGAGAATATACTCGAAGTAAAGGTTTAAACTAATTGTTATTATGCATATATTATTGTCTATTACAGTTAGCTATTTTGTTGATAAGTTACCAATAAGTTGCTTAAATTCTCACTGTATTTCAGAGAACATTTCGACTTTACACTTAACACTAGCCCTGACTTTTTAAACTAAGTTACCGAACTATTTCTTGATGCGTGTCTTTGGACTCTTTGATCGTGTCGTGTCAGTAGTGTCACTCGTGTCAAATAAATAAATAAATTCTCGTTCTTGAGAACATTCTCAGAAGTTACCGAGAAATTCTCATGTGGAAAGTTTCGCAACTTTGGAAAGTTCTAGTGAGTGCATTGCTAAGCAAGACAATAGCGATGAAGCGATGTCCTGCGCAATAATATCAAGCCGGATTCATTTTGTCTGAATACATTTTAAATAAGCCTACACTTTTACCGAAAATAAATTATAAATTCTTATTAACTACACGTAATTAAAAAAGCTAAGTCAACTTCGTAATTAAATAAAAAATATTATACGTTATAAGTAGAATACAATTAAAAATTATAAATTGCTATAATTTATGAAATCCTTGACCGAATACTATAGGTTAGTTACTTACATTTTATATTAAGTGTACATGGCCATGTCAGTCACGTCATTTATATTTTTTTTGAGATCGTATTGGTGGTTCTGGCCCATTACTTACAACCTTACATTTTTCAAAGCTACAATCACCCAGACTTTTCCTCTTTATAATATTAGTATAAATTGCCGAATAAGATCTGTGAGTTCGTGGTGAACATACCCCTGCCTAATAAATTACAGGAATAAAACAGTTTTTTTATCGGCGATATTAATAGCCGACGAGGTTTTCACTTTATCTCATCTCAACCCCAGAGGGTTATATGGAATATGAAAATGTATGTCTTCTTTATCGTTCAGTTAAGGCGCGTTCTGATAAAAAGGTGACTTTTGAGCGCCCAAAGCTCTGAAACTAAGCGAAAAATCCTGAAATCCGAAACTTTCACCGCTCTTTCGGAAAAAAGAATCGAATCACATTAATCTAAATTATTATTATAATATTTTACTACTTTGGCCACTACTAACTATATGACGCTGGCTGTACACTTGATTGGAATTTACTCGAAAGTGTGGCCGATCTAAGGTTTATACTGGTGAAACATTTTTCTCAAACATGCAATTAAATTTTGACGATTAGACTTCCAAGTACCACGTTTCGGGCGCAGCGAGACGAGAGATCCGTAATGGATTTCATAAAAAATTGAAGGTCTAGCAAAGCGACCTTCTTTTGTATCTATTCATGTGACGGCGTTCAGCCATAATTTAGGTGTTTTTATTTTATTTTATCGCATGTTTGGGAAAAGCACTGTACATGTCTCGGTGTGAAAAGGGATTGCCAGCCTCGTATCCCTATTCGTCTATATCTACTTGGCCGGCAATCACTATTTTTCCGGCCTCTGCAGTAATGTACTATTTTTTTAATCGGATGAGCAGTTTCAGCTGTTACCCCTTGCATACAAACTTACATTTCTCTTATATCTCTTTATTATAATTATGGAAGCATTCAATAGGTGCGTAATTTTCTATGTGGTGTACTTAGTTTCTTTTGAAGTAATTAATATTTAGCGACACCCTACGGGTAAAATTGTATCCTGCAATTTGAAGCTATTGAATAAATAAAATAAAAAAAAGTAGCTCGTGAACACCTGGACCACAAGCGCCATTTACGGAAGAATCGACCTGGGCCTTCATATACATATACTGCAATGACCAGGGCCAACTATAGCTAAGTTGCTCATCAGAGAACATGGAACGGGTGTCTGTCGGCGGATATAATCGACCGCTGATGGAGCCACACGATCTATTCAGATCAATCCATCAGTTAGACGTCTGAATGACGTGTTCCACACATATGCAAAATCGCAAATACAGGGTAAACGGACCACAGGATCGCAGTTTGAAGGGCCCAAAAATATATTACTACTAAAATAGTGGCTCTGTAGGCTGTAGGACTCGCGAGCCTGTCTTTAAAAATTTTTTTTATTACAAAAAAACTGAACCGACATAAAAAAAATATAATTATTGAACCTGCTTACAAAAAATCACAAAAATCGGTTCAGAAATGCGATCTACTTCTCGCTTCGCCCGCTTATTCTAAAATGCATTACATTTTCTACAAAACCACATAATTTGTGGTCATTATTTAGTGTCAAACTTACCACAAACCACAAATTATGTGAACTTGGAGCAGGTTAAATCAAATAATATTCTTTCCGGCGGTAATCATCCTTCGGATATGCTGCCAATTGTGAAGTACGCGCGAAGGAAAGAAGGAAAGCGAAGTGTTGGAATAATTTCCCACGACTGTCACGGAGTGACATTTTAATTTAATTATTTATAAAGCAGAAAATGCAAAATAGCATGGTGTAGCACTGCCTTAAAAAGTCAACACAGCATCTAAAAGGAAGTCTGAAACAGCTTTAATTGCGTTGTATTGAACCTGTGGTCTGTGTTGTCAGCTTAGGAAAAAAGCTTATTTTTAAGGATACAATTGTGTAAACTCTACTTGTTTAGCAATGCAACAATTAATTAAATATATAGGTTTTGTTAGTAAACTTAAAGAATGCAATTTTGGAAATAATGTCTAATTCTAAACTAGAAGACGATTACAAAGAATTAGCTATATCACATTTAGTTTCATACAACTTTTCACTAGCAAGTTTCAATTAGTTGAGATAAAATAAAATTATAAATTATTGAAGGATGTAAAATTTATTTCACTGCAATACTAGAGATAGGGTCTGAGGCCAGGTGGCTTTCCAAGATGCGGGAAGGTTCCATTTTGATCTTGCGGCCGACACAGTAGCAGCCTTGTGAGGGAGGTTGATTTCGACCCATGGGAGGTCTTCATTTGGGAGCTGATTCCGTACCGGTGTCCTGAAAGAAAGGAAAACCGTGAGTATTAAGTCTGAAGAATTGAGTGTAATTCCGCGTGGCGCGAAACACGAGGAATTAGATGGTTAATCTGGTCTCATGGTCTTTTCAGAGAGGATTTCAGCAAGGTGGGAGATTTCACAATATGAAGAACTAAGAAAGTTATAGTTCACTATTGGTAAGATAAATTTGCACCTTTGGGTAGGATTTCATGTCAGCTTGTAGTACAGGTGATTAATGAATTCAATTTGATATTATTATGCTGAGTGCATGCATTTTGGTGCATTTCTATAGTAGTTATTTAAAAACAAATAGTAGTTATTGAATTTCTTTTTCACACATTATATTTCATTCTTGCTTTCTTCATCCAGCAAGGAAGTAAAATGGTTATGGAATTTTTGTATAAATAATAGAAATACTTGTACACAAAGAAAAACACAGTTAACTAGAATAAGTAGGTGCTTCAGAAATCGATTTAAAAGATAATATCGAGAATGAATACAGGGTGCACCGTTCGATCAATCACGCGGACATCTGAATGGCGCCTTATCTCGCTTCCATAATGCAGTATTCAGGGCTTCTACTACGAAATGCCAACTTTTTTCGTTCGCCTATCTCTGTCTCTCTCGCACTTGCTTCAAGCAATAGAGAGGGAGACATTGCGATTTTTGACTTTCGGTTTTCGTGGTAGCGGAAAAAAGTTATCTTCGGTTGGCCAAAGTATTTGACCTGTGATGATGAAGAGCTGTTATGAATTGAAGGGTCAAAATATGATGGAGAGGTTTTAGATGATTGGAGACCGGCTTGCAAAAGGGTCGTTGATAAATCATATCACAAGTTGCTTTCTGAACGTAGCAGTAGTATTATTAAAAACGTTATTTTGCCCTCTGACAAAGCTTCGACTCTCCCTGCAAATGTAGTGTGGTTCTCATTTTACAACGAAAAGAATAACATGAAACTTTGTATAAATAATGAGATTCGCCATGTCTTGATAAAAAAATAAGTTTCAGTTGCTATAAATTACAATAGAAAAAAAAAAACGATTAGACTTTGTATGAAAAACGTTCTACTCGCTTTTGTTTTCAATTTAATTTCTAGCAACAAAAAATAGTTTCCGGCCTAGATATGGTGGATCCCAATGAGTATATAAAGTTTCATGTTTTTCGAGAGTTGTTGTTGTTTAAGATGAGAACCAAACTGTTTGTATGGAGAGTCAAGCGTCCTGGCGAATTAAAATTCTTATGTTTTATTTGCAAGTCGATTTTCACCCACTTCCACTAGTTCTGTCGATTTGACACTTTGCACGTATGCATGACATATATACTGTCATACTGATGACAAAACAATAATTTAGTTCCATCAAGCATACAATGACCTGATGATAGAATCAGAAGGTGGAACTCTTCAATGGGTGAGAAAGTAGGACTTGTAATAAAAGGACATTACTGCAGAGGCCGGGAAAATAGGAATTGCAGGCCAAGTACGAGTAGAATATAGACGGACGAGCGTAGCGAGGCTAGATAGAGGTACGAGGCTGGCAATCCGTTTTCACGCCGGGGTATGTATAGTGCTTTTTTCGAACACGCAATGAAATAAAATAAATACTCCAAGTTCTTTTTAATGCCTTAGCGCCCCAAAGTTGCGTTGTTGGGTCACGTATTCATACTGATACAAAAGAAGGTCGCTTTGCAGGCCTAGGCCTTCAATTTTGTATGAAATTCGAGTACGGATCTGTCGTCTCGCCGCGCCCGAAACGACTTCGAAACCTGTTATAAAGAACACAACGTCTATATTTCATTGCATGTTTGAGAAATTGCATTTTTAACAAGCTTTTATTTAGTTTGTCATCAAATCTTGCAACCAGTGACCGATTGAGCTGAAATTTTAGTTATAAGTATAGTTTGGATGACAATTCAATATGGAGACCATAGCCTCTTAACCGACGTAACCCCGTTGAGTTTGGGCTCGTTAGAATCGTCTCAATAGTAGTTGATGATGGTATACAGAAAAGTACAGTCGGCAATAAAAACTTGTACCTAAAAAAAACTTTTTGACAGAAACTGATTATAAAACCATATTTTATTAGTTTCACAATAGACGTTGAAACCGGGCCATCAAAGAGCAGTTCAGATGAACTAAGTAGAAGCAAAAACTAGCACTTTATGAAGCTATGGAAAGTAATTATTGTTTTCTATTCTTTGCGCTCTGTTTTGTTCCCGTTTCAGTAGAAAATGAAAACGGGCAGTTGTAATGTTGTATACTTTCTTTATATAACGTTAATTGTACCTTTATTTCTATATTTGTGCAATAAAGTTTAAATAAATAAATAAACGTTGTTATTGTTGCTCGACTGCGGCCATTGCGGCCAAGCCGAAAGGAAGGGCGATTTTAGCAGTAGCAGTTGTTTGTATTTACATATGTTCCACTAGCGTTTAAGATACAAAACCGATTTTGATGAATGAGGTATCAATCGATTCGATATTTTGTCCCGGGTGAGGCTTCCTTTTCTATGAAAAGGAAGTTTTTTAACCGACGAAAAAAACGGAGGAGGTTCTCAAGTCAACGCGTATATTTTTTTATATGTATGACCACGCATAAGTTTTTACAGAGTAGTCTGATTTTGATCATTCTTTTTTTATTAGATAGGATACCTATATCTAGAATTTGGTCCATACTGATTGAAATGTATGTAGACCACGCATGTGTGTGTGTGTGTGTGTGTGTGTGTGTGTGTGTGTGTGTGTGTGTGTGTGTGTGTGTGTGCGTGTGTGTGTGTGTGTGTGCGCGCGCGCGCGTGTGTGTGTTGTGTTGTGTAACTAAAGTAAGCCACAGAAATTTGAAAAATAAAAACTTTTTAACAAAAAAATTTAACCGCTGAAAAAAACTGAAAAGCAAAAATTATAAACCTTTTTTATTTACTTACTTTAATAACTACGCTCTTACAATAATCTAAGTGTAGAACAATCAATGAACAAAGATTACTCCAAACAAGTACAAGTTACACCACATCAAATTAACAGTGCAACCACGTGTTAATTAAAATGCTTGTTTGGCGCCGACTCAAAATTACTTAGGTACACTTAGATTATTTTAAGAACTTATTTATTAAAGTAAATAAAAAAAGATTATTATTTTTTGCTTTTCAGTTTTTTTCGGCGGTTTAATTTTTTTGTTAAACAATTTTTATTTTCGGTAAGTTTTCCATAGTCGGGATTCAGATTATTTTTCTTTTTATGCTTGTTAATGATCTATTAATAGGGTTAATAACTCCTTAATTAGTTTCATGATTAGCACGGGATGCGCAGAAGCGAGGCGGTTAGTATGTCGTATTGCAGATGCGTACCGCGCCGCGCCCGTGCGCGCTACTGCAATGTAATAGGTACTTACAGTAGCAACGAGTACGAAAAACTGGGCGCTCAGTAAGCTCTCAGTGAAATACAAAATACCGCATAGGTACTGATTCCGCTCTATCAAATGAAAAGTAAACGTAAGATTGTAGGTTTTCTGGAATGTCGTGCATAATCGGTAACGGTTAACAGATTTTTACAAGCTTTTATTTAGTTTGACCTGTCCCGATTCCCGATGTTTGTCATCAAATCTTGCAAGGTAAAGACCCACTTCCCGGTGACCGATTGAGCTGACATTTTGAGTGTTAGTATAGTTAAGATGACAATTTCATATTACCACCCTGCATACTTTGAATGCAATTACTCGCCATGCGGGGTCCTTTTCTCTGCAGCTGACTGTACCATCGACCTGATCTGATGATAGAGACAGAATGTGGCCATGGGAATTCAGTACTTAAGCTCGTTTTTAGGGTTCCGGAGCCAGAATGGCAAAAACGGAACCCTTATAGTTTCGCTATGTCCGTCCGTCCGTCCGTCCGTCCGTCCGCAGCTTAGCTCAGAGGCTCTTGGTACTAGAAAGCTGTAACTTGGCATGAATATACATATTAGTCATGCCGACAAAGTGGTAAAATAAAATATTGAAAAACATTTTTTTTAGGGTACCTCCCCTACATGTAAAGTGGGGATGATTTTTTTTATTGTCGTCTACCCCATAGTGTGGGGTGTCGTTGGATAGGTCTTTTAAAAATATTGCGGTTTTGTGAAAACAATTTTTCGATTAAACGATCCGTTTGTGAAATATTAAGCCTTAAAGTGCTAATTTTTGTTAGACTCCAGTGTCCCCACCCCCTGCTAGCTAAATGGTTGTTTTGGGATATGTGAAAAAATTCATGGTAGTAGTACATATAACGAAGTTAAAAGGAAAACTATCACAGCTAAGTAGGCTTTACACGTTTACGAGTAATAGTCGACCAACTTATAAAATGTACTTCAAGAAGTAATAGTTTCGTACAAATTCTATTGTAACTTATTATTATATATAATGGTACGGAACCCTTCGTGCGCGAGTCCGACTCGCACTTGGCCGGTTTTTTTCAATATACACACTGTTCATTATTTATTTATAAAATCGTACGGCGTACTGGTTGAAACAGTAACAAACCATCATCATATCTTAGTCACTACTCGAGAACCTTTCCGCCCAAATGGCCAGCGGTTCTACGTGCAATGTGCCCCGGCCATTACCATTAAACAAATACATTATAATGTATACATTAAGATGTTGGTCGAGACTCTTCGCTATTAGCGATTATTAATGTCCAAAATTCAGGAAGGGGGTATGTTCTCTCCCTTGTCCGCAAAACGCACCTTCATATGAAACGATCGTCATTTACTATGACGCTCGAGGATCGTGGCGTCACGGTCCCCGAGCGTTTTCTCTCCCTAACAAGCAACATTAAAACGGCTGTAACTTCGTAATGTTTCGGGATATTTGAATGGGATTTACGTCATTAACCGTCAAGCGCGCTAGTAAGACACGGACATAGTTGTTTCATAACGGACAATAGTAAAGGGCTTATGACACTTACCTGAATTTAGCATTAGGATTAGGGAGCAATTAGGGAGCGAAGTACAGACGATGCGCGTTCGTCGGCTAAAGCATATTTTTTTGACTTTATCCTTTTGAAGTACATTTTGCGTCTCGTCTATTGTTTATTATTACAGTATATTGAATATATATACAGTAAGTATCTATATTGTTTCAGACGATGCCGAACACGACCCCAGCACCGTGTTTGCAGTGGGACAAGCTGTCACCAGCCGAGTTCCAGCAGCTTCAGGATCTAGCCTCCTGTAAGCATTACAGTGAATCCTACCCGAGTAGATATATATGTCACCGTCAGATTATGAACCCCGTCAATTTAAAAAATAAAATAAAATAAAAATCATTTATTCACCAATAAAGGTTACACCAATAATATAAAGGTTGGGACTTCCTAGTCAGTATGCAATACCTGTGTAGGAAGTCCCGCTCTTCCATAGTAAATTAGTCACAATAATTTGGCGAATATAGCAACAATACACAAAAAGAAGGCAAAACAGAGTTACTAGACTAACAATTTTATTGACAGATACTGTAATAATAGGTTTCCCAGTTAGCTGATGAATTAATTAATAAAAATTAGAAGACACTTCTACTTGAATAAGAATAAGTGAAGTATGTAAGGTAACGCAATGCTGTGAAAGGGGTATCCGAATGCCTGTGTGCCTATGTGCGTGTGCGTGTGCGTGTGCGTGTGTGTGTGTGTGTGTGTGCGCGCGTACGTGTGTGTGTGTGTTTGTGTGTGTGTGCGTGCGTGCGTGTTACTGATTTTAGCTTAATAGCGATTCCGTTTCTTTATAATCTTACTCGCGATATTATGAACCATCGAAAAATTGAAAACTGTCAAAACTGTTCACAATTTAACGCATTATTTTTGGTTAAATGAGATCAAATTGAGATGATTCAGGATGCACCCTGTGCGCTGATTGGTTAAACGAATTATTCTACTTAAGTACATCAGCTTCCAGTTGTGTCAGAACACTGTTTTTTCCTAAAATTTATTCCACCTGTTTCGTCCTCTGGCATTGTCGACGGAACCCCGTCTTTGCGGGACTTCTATTTTTGGGCGGTTTGCCCTTCAGGCAACTGAAGCTACCTAACTAACCTAACCTACCTAGTCTTGCCGATTTGACCTCAGTTTACAGTTTGACGATTTTACATTGATAGTTTTTAAATTAGCGAAAAAGAATGCGTTAAAATGTGAACGGTCTCGACCTTTCACAGTTCTTCGAGAGTTTATAATATCGCGAGGAAGATTTCAAATAAAGCTGTGAACTAAACCCAACCTAACCGTACGTACCTAAATATATAAAGTGTTAATAATTTAGGTACCAATACTTTTACAGCTGATAGTACTCTTCTTTTAGAGCAGAATAAGTATAAAACATTTAAAAGTTTATGTTCGTTTATAGCGTTTATACGTAAAACACCCTGTTAATGAAATAATCAATAGTCAGTGATTAATACCTCTTTGATTATCTTATCAAATCTCTTGATTGGCCATTTCACTTCGATGAAATTCTGAAATAAATGATGGTGTTCACTCTATCTTGTCACTTTGATACACAGGTCATATCTGGGTAGAATTTTTATATATTTATTTTGTCCATAAATTACAACGGTAAAATCATATCACAACATTTATTAAATTATATTTATGGTTAATTGTTTGTAACATAACAAACACCATGTAATGTAACACCTCGAAAAGAATTGGCACCCACCTAAGTTATTATTATTAGCACCTTATATATAAGGTGCTAACAAATTAAGTACCAATATTTTAAGAGGTGTTACATTACATCAAAACAATTGACTTTAAATAAAAATTAAGAAAACTTTTCATATGATATTTTTGTTTTAATTTCCGGTACAAAATAAATAAATTAAAATTTCGACCAAACATAATCAGCCTGTGCATTCAACTGACGAGATGTTAAAACACTATCTGTCAAGTGAACATCGTCGTTTGTGACAAACGTCAATGATTGATTGTTGACTATCTCATTAACAGGGTGTTTTTACGCAGTAACGTTGTATCCCTAATTATCTCCAAAAAGTGATACACACTTTTAAATGTTTCATACTTAACTCTACTCCTAGAGACTAGTACTATCAGCTCTAAAAGTATTGGTACCTAATTTGTTAGCACCTTATATATGTATATTTATGTATTTTAAACCGGTTTCGAGCCTTTGTTAATTTACTTTATATTTTGTACGAAAGTTGGCTTTTCTAAGTACATTTTAAGTTGGTCGACTATTATTCGGTAAACAGTTATGCCTACTAAGCCGTGATAGTTTTCCTTTTACATTCATTATATGTACTACAGCCACGATTTTTTTCACATTCCCAGTAGCAGCCATTTAGCCGTCAGCCGCCGTCATATCTCGCAAACGAATAACTAACTGCCTAGATAATGAAAAATTAGAAGCAGTTTAGGCTACCTTTTTTAAATATGAAAGCAAGTGAGCGGCTAGAAAAAAAAAATATAGTCCCACTTTAGGTGTAGTTCCTTGTTGACTACGGAACCCTAAAAAGAACAAGCAACAGAAATGAATTCAATATGAGAACGTTAAACAGGATCACCACTCAGCATAAAACCATGGCAAGGCACGGCAAACTGAGTAGCTGATAGCTACGATGCAACAAGCAACTGTTTCACTTACTTTAACTCACAAACCTTCACTGAAAACTTTCCATGCGGGCATTTTCTTCAGAAAAGCAGTATTGCGCCAAGTTAGCCGCTCCATTATCCACAGCTTGGAGCGACAAGGTCATAACTTTTATGAGAACCACAGTCAGTTACAACCTTGTGCCAGTAAATGGTGTCCCGCTGCTTGTTTTTATCTTAGTGTGGTATCAGATGTCCCAAACGCTGCGTTGATAGTCGTTTATTTTAAGGCTTGAATACTGATAACATAAAGCTAAAAAGCAAATATTGCTCTATAGCATAAATCTGACATTCTTTCTTTATAGTAAAATAAAAATATGTAGGTATTCAGTTGACCACGGTTAAACTAAATTATTCTATATAGTTTACAAAATTCACGAAAATACTCGAAAAACGTCACGCTTCAACATATTGTAGCTATTTACACTCTCACTGCTATTAATTTATTGAACTCATTGAGCGCCACTCACGACACATATGCGTTAGAGCGCTATTCATATTCATATTCATTTTCATATTCATTTATTCGTTGCAACCATGGTATCCACAGAATGTTCTTAAAATCTAATCAGTACAGACATGGACCCTACTAGGGTGTAGCAACATATTTAAGTACTAAGCTAACCTAAACAACATATATTTATAGAATCAACAATCAACATGTTATACATATAACATATATAACATCTTTTCGTCCAATATTCCGCAGTGTCTCAAGACGAGAGTCTTTGACCAGTGTGTGTTGCCAGTGATGACATATGGTACTGAAACGTGGTCGCTTACTATGGGCCTCATAAGAAGGCTCAAAGTCACCCAAAGGGCTATGGAGAGTGCTATGTTGGGAGTTTCTCTGCGGGATCGCATCAGAAATGAGGCTATCCGCAGTAGAACCAAGGTAACAGATATAGCCCTCCGAATCGCTAAACTTAAGTGGCAGTGGGCGGGGCACATAGCACGTAGAACCGATGGCCGTTGGGGCGGAAAGGTTCTCGAGTGGCGACCACGTACCGGAAGGCGCAGCGTGGGTAGGCCCCCCGCAAGGTGGACTGATGACCTGGTAAAGGTTGCTGGAGTTCGCTGGATGCGGGTGGCGCAGGACCGGTCACTTTGGCACTCTTTGGGGGAGGCCTATGTCCAGCAGTGGACGTCTTTCGGCTGATATGATGATGATGATGATGACATATATATCTACAGATTAGATAACAACGGTATTTATAACACTTTCGTCTTATTCATAATTAGTTTATTTATTACATTATTACAATTGAATGGCCCATGAACTCCTGCAGAGTGTACGGGCATTCAATAATGAGGTACGTTTTTAGTTTATTGACAAAGTTGTTAAATATTACTTCATTTGTTATATGCTGCGGAATTTTGTTGTAGATCCTTATGGACATAGCGTAAGGGCCTTTATTGAACATTGTTAGCTTGGCGGGAACTGCTTGAACTATTTTATTGCGGCGGCGTAGGTTGTGTGGGGGTTATCAGGTTTGGGATATAGGTTTTGGTATTTACGAACAAATTTACAGGTTTCCAGTATATATAAAGATGTGAGGGTCACAATTTTTAGTCTAGAGAAGTGAGGTCTGCAACTCTCTTCATTTCGTATGTTACTGAGAACTCGTACGCATCTTTTCTGCAGTAAAAATAGGTCTTTAGCATTTACACTACTGCCCCACAACATTATACCGTATTTTAGCCATGATTGGGCAAAAGCATGGTAAGCACACACAGCGGTTTTTAGGTTGGGCTGGCGCTATGGGCGCTTCTCGCTACACATGGAGTTAACTTTCACTGCCAGGAACCCATACTACATGTCTACGCCATAGCTTTCCGCTACATACGAGAAAAACGGGATCGGCTACGAGCGTAGCCCGTAGCGATTCTAGGCACAGCATGTGTTAAGTTGCTACGGAATACGGCGGAGCGCACAATTTTGTATGAGAACGTTCACAAGACGCCGATAGTATGGGGGGGCCCTAAGGCACTGCATCGGTTACGAGGGCTTCGAAAATGTTGGAAGTAAATAAGTTTCATATATATCGTTTTAAGATTATTTTGAACTGGCTTCCGCCCGCGACGCGGGATAAAAACTATCCTATATTTTAATCTAGGCTATAATCTATCTTCGTGCAAAATTTCATCGAAATCGGTTAAGCCGTTTAAGCGTGATTAAGTAACAAACTTCAAAACTTACGCATTTATAATATTAGTGGGATTAAATAACTATAAGTATGACAGAACGTAAAGTATCAAAATTAGTGTTAGAGTTCATCTAACATTACTAAACAAATTGTTTGCTAAAATGAGGAAAGTAAAATTAACACTTTCGCAACCGGACTAAAAATGGAACAATTCACCAGAAAGCGACAGGATTTGCTGGGCGTGTAAGTTCATACTACTGCCCGCCTGGCGGGCTCGACATCTGCTCGGCATCTGAGCAACCATTACGAGTGCCCGCGCTAGGCGGGTTCTTGGTTGCGAACGTGTAAATGTAGTTCAACCCGTTGCGAAATTCTCCTATTCTAATCACTTCACTGCTTGCCGTGCCCTGGGTTCGTTAGCAGACAATCTTCATTGTCATCATCATCATCAGCCGAAAGACGTCCACTGCTATACATAGACCTTCCCCAAATAATTTAAATAGAAATATGGGGTAAATTTTACACCACTAGACCTAGTCCCAAACTAAGCAAAGCTTGTACTATGGGTATTAGACGACGACAGACATACTTATACATAGATAAATAAATACTTATAAACATAGAAAACATCCATGACTCGGGAACAATTCGTGCTCATCAGCTCATCACACAAATAAATGCCCTTACAGGGATTCGAACCCAGGACCTTTAGCTTTGGCAGGGTCACTACCAACTAGATTAAAGAGATCGTCAAAGAGTGCCACAATGACCGGTCCTGCGCCATTCGGATCCAGCGGACTCCCGCGACCTTTACCAGGTCATCAATTAGGGCAGACAAGTATTTAAGTAATCCCATTTTGTGTATAACTGTTTGATTATTCCGAAGGTTGGTGACTGTAACTTATCCAGCTTATTTTGAAGCTCCACTAATTTATATACAGTTCGCCTGTCGTCCCACGCGTCTAAAAGTAGATACACCATATGAACTGCCCTATATCAGGGAACCTATTTGCACTAACGTATTAGGTTACAGCCGGTATTCTATTCGTCACTTTACTCCGACATTATTCAGATTTTATTTAAACTTTACTGCACATATTAAAAAAGTACGAAAGGCGGACTTAATGCCTCAAGGCATTCTCTACTAGTCAACCATAGGGCCAAACGGAGACTTTCAAACTAACAAAACAAAAATAACATCATCCATATAACTATTCAAATGCCAAATTTGATTAATACGAATATAAAGGTAAATATATTAAAACAGATACAGGATTTCTTTATAATAATAATATGTCAATTTACACGGACCTTTATTGTGAAGAGAAAAACTTAACACATTCAGTGCCAAGAATCGCTACGCGCTACGTTCGTAACCGATCCCGTGGTTTTCCTCATATGTAGCGGAAAGCGACTACGGAGTAGGCGCCCGCTAGGCTGGATCCCGGTAATAATAGGATAACTTGGTGAAAGTGTTAAGTGAAAAAGCCCATTTAAGTTTTTTACTGAACATTTTCAGTACGTGTAGCGAAATACACCCCGTTAGTTTCACGCTAAATATAGCAATAGAAAGTAATCCACTAATAGCACTAATGATAATTGAGCATCAAAGCTAATATTGTGAAGGCTTAAAGCTGGGAAACAGAAGGTCAACTCACAACGTGCGTTACCTACGCATTTCAAATTTGATTTCAATAGACAATTTCTTGTTGTTACTGTGTTAGCCAAGAGGCAATGTGTTAGGTCCTTAGAAAGTGGTCAGAACATGGTGTGAGCATCATTTGGATAACAACTCATTTTTATTTTTTTATTTGGGTAATGTATTTACGGGTCCTGTCCTCCGGGGAGGCACGACTGTCGCTGAGGGCTACCAAAAATAGAATTATATTTACCTATACTTTCCAGTTAGGTAGGTCCAACTAAGTGTAAATAGGTCAATCGTCGAAACCGACTCGTCTGGGCAGTGGCTCGGGAACTCTTTTCGTCTAATGTTTCGCAGTGTCTCAAGTAGCCTCAACGTCTCAAGAAGAGTCTTAGACCAGTGTGTGTCGCCAGTGATGAAATATGCCACTGTAACGTTTACGCTCACTATAGACCTCATTCGAAGGCTCAAAGTCACCCAAAAGGCACTGGAGAGGGCTATAGGTATTGGGAGATTCTCTGCGTGATCGCATCAGAAAAATGTGCTATGCGCAACAGATCCGAAATAGCATTCCTAATCGCTTAACTTAAACGTACCGGCAGGTGCAGCATGGGTAGACACCCCTCGGTGGAAAAGGTGGACTGATGACCTGATAAAGGTTACGGGAGTCCACTTAATGCGGTCATTATGGCACTCTTTGGGGGAGGCCCCATATTATGATGATGATGATATCTACTGAACTGTTTTGTGGCATTTTGTCTAAGAAGCTCGATTTTGATGTCTCGTGGCTAAGACAGAATATGAATATGAAATTGTTGACGAAATGTGATACATTAGTTATCTCTAAGTGACCAATAAGCACGATTAAATATAAGTACTTATAAACCTACTAAGCCCTTTGACCTTTCGCTTCATATCGTAAAAGGAAAATCCTCTTTCAAGCGTATGATGAAATGCATTTTAATATAGAAATGGATTTCATTCTACCTAATATAACCCAGTATCATTGAAAATATTCTTTGCAACATTGCTTTTGTTGTGCTGTTGGCAGAGTTTTTCCAATGTTGCCAACAACGGAACACTCTACTGCGTTGCTTTTGGCGGACTTAAGAAAATAAGTAAAAATATGTGAGCAAAATTTATTTAAAATATTGTAAAAATAAGTAAAGATCAGAAGGCAGGAGTTGAGGGCAAAGCTGATGATATAATGAATAATTTTGGGTACTATGTAAGATTCCCTTTGATATATCTATACTAATATAAAAAAGACGAAAACTCTGTGAAATTGTTGTTGAGCTCTCTTGATTTTTCTCCAACTAGCCGTCTCTCTCTTATTAGAACACTTAAAACAAGAGGTAGTAGTGCGAGAAAAATCGAGAGTATGTCGCGGCCGTCCTATGATAGACGTGCTGTATAATTTATAAGTTTCTATGTAACGGGTAATCGGTTTCTATGTAACAACTTATCTGATTTCAAATATTATTTCACATGCCTGTACAAACTTTCTGGAAGGTAATAGGCTATATGTTTTACTTCATTTTTGCTTGCATGGGCAGCTAGTACAACTATTTTTTGTTTCAGACTCGACAAAGAAGCTACAAGATGTACTCAACGAGTTCTGCGAAGTCAAGAAACAAAGTCCGGACGGGGTAAGTAATAGCGTAATTAAAGTACTCGTAATTTGTATAATTATACCAACTTTAATTAATTGAACATAGTTTTCGGATGCCCATTTGAATATTTTCAAAATGGCGTCTCTTCATGCGGCCTTTAGAATTTTCCTCAAGGCCCCTATTTCACCAAACCGACTGTCGCCTGACAATGACAATTTGACTTACATGGCTGTGTCGACAGGTTAAGTTGGTTGTTGTACAGCTGCTACCCAGTATGTACGTGGAATTGTCATTGTCAGGTGACAATAGGGTTGTAGACACTGAGTAATATATTAGAGAAAAAGGATTAAAAATGTAGTCAAATGGAGAAAAAATCAACGCAAGAGGTTAAATAATCACGAAGTTATAAGCATACATCGGGGTTTTCGGAGCGGGAACGTTTGACATTAGCCAAAGAGTAGGTATTTACTTAAAAACAGATCGTACCCTAGTAGGTTTCTACCGAATGAATAATTGATTGAAAAATAAATAAAGATTAATCATACATATAGGTACATATTTTATATTGGTCATTCATTATCAACCTCTTCAGTTAAGTCTATTCATTTATAAGAAAATGCTTCAAAGATATCGAGCGTCAAGATTGACATTGTATTAGACACCTATTGTCAACCGTTACCCTTGCTTGTCTAGTAGATAAACTTATATGCAATTGTATTTTAAAAAACTGTAAATAATCAGTCAACACAAATATGCCTCCGAGAAAAAAAACTTTTTACGAGTTTATGCGTTCGTGGATAGAAAATAATCCAGAGATAGAGGTTCGAGATTCTTTATTATTTTGCACCAAGTGCAATGTGAGCTTCGCTCAAACGAAATCTAGTGTAACGCGACATGTCGCATCTAATAAACATACAGGTATGAAATATGATTTCAATAGTGAGCTCTTGAAATTTGTTGTGGGCTGTAATATACCATGGACGCAGGTAAACAATCCGATATTTAAAGATTTTATCGAAAATTGTGTTACCGGTAAATTTGGAAAAACTGCAAAAGTTCCTTCGGAATGTCAACTGCGACGGGAATATTTAAATAAAGCTTACGATGAAAAAATGAATAAAATACGGAGCGAGCTAAAAAATGAATATACAAGGTGTATTTTATTATACTGAAAACCTCAGACACCCCAACTGAGTTTTTTAATCCTTAATAAGATTAATACGTCCATTTACAAATACGTTAATTATTTCAAAAGATATTCGTTGGTTTTCTTTATCAAGCAGATCTACTTGATTCGTAACTCTACACTTGTAATCACTAATCAGTACTTGTCAGTGACGTAGATCCTGACGTTCACCTCACAACAACATCCTCCAACATTTCTCTGATTCGCGTATGTTGCCTTCGTAACTTTTAGACCCGGCACAATAAAAAATTTTTTTTCAAAAAAAATACAACCTACCTTAAAAGATGGTGCAATCGATTCAGCTTTCGATTCTGAACAAACTACTTTCAGGTTTTCAGTTATATGATTTACACCTTGTATATATGTGTGTTGACGAAACCACGGATGATTATGGTCGTCAAATAGCTAACGTAATAGTGGGAGCATTACGTGATGATCACATTGGCACTCAACACTTGATATCCAGTAAACGGTTAGACAGCACGAACAATGTATCAATATCCAATACGGTCACAAGTGCTCTTGATGAATTATGGGGTGCTAACCATAATAATCACAATAAAGTACTTTTACTTTTAACTGACGGTGTGGGCTACATGCTAAAGGCTGGAAGAAATTTAAAATGTATTTTTCCCAATTTTTTGCACGTCACATGTTTGGCTCATGGTTTAAATAGAGTGGCTGAACTAGTAAGAAAACTTTATCCAGATGTGAATGATTTAATCGCAAATGTTAAGAAGACATTTTTGAAATCTCCTAAAAGAATACAAAAGTTTAAAGAAATGCTCCCCGGAGTGCCTTTACCACCTCGACCAACAATTATTCGGTGGGGAACCTGGATAGAAGCTGCAACGTATTACAGCAAACATTACGATGAAGTGAAACGTGTTCTAAATACATTCAGTCCCACCGAAGCCCAGAGTATTAGAAAGGCAAAAAGAGCGTTTGGAAATGCAAATATAAAAAGCGACTTAAATTTCATAGCAAATCATTTGATGACTATCCCAAATGCTATTAAAAAACTACAGGATGCGAAGCTGTCCATCAGCGATAGTTTAAAAATAGTTCATGAAACCTATAGAGATGTTTCCAAATTAAACATGAGCGTAAAAGGAAAACAGATTTATGATAAACTGAGGTTGGTGTTAAAGAAGAATTCTGGCTATAGCACACTAAAAATTATAAATGAGTTGGTACAAGGCAAAGAAATAGAACTTCAATCTCAAACTTCTCGTGCATCAATTGATTCCTACAAAAAATTTAAATATGCACCTATTACAACTGTCGACGTGGAAAGATCATTTAGCTCCTTGAAATGGATATTTACAGCAAGACGCCGTAGATTAACTGTCCCAAATATAGAAAAAATATTAATAGTTTATTCTGAAAATCGTGTCAACTATTCAATTTACAGCAGCTAATTAATTAAAGTTATTTTAATTGTTACCTTATAAGTTATAAGACTTTTACGGAAATTAAAATAAAACTTTGTCACAGATTGTATACAACTCACAGAGAGGTAGTTATTCATTAGGCATAATAAGATATTTTCTTAGACTAACATATCTGTTTATCTCTACTCTTTCTCAAATCATTCCCGCTCCGAAAACCCCGACGTATGGTTATAAGTGTCCAAAGTTTTAAGAAGGGGTATGTTCTGTCCCTTTTTCGCAAAACGTAATTTCATATGAAACGATGACGCTTGTAGATTGTGACGTCACTAATAGACGGCAACGTGCCGTGACCCATCGTGTTCGGCGCCGCCGTCGCTCGACGCGGCCCGATGCGCGCGCGATGCGTGACGCGGCAGCCTCGCTTATCGTGACGTCACACACTGTTTGCGTTTTCTCTCTCTAACAAGCAGTTAAATGGGCTACCGATTCCTATCCTAGTTTTTCTTCCCGTTCAATTATAACAAGCTTTATTAACTTTCCTTGCTAGCTCTCGCGTTCTTCGCTCTCTTTCGCTCTGCGGCAGCCTCGCAGTTTTTGACGTCACAAACTGTTTTCGTTTTCTCTCTCTAACAAGCAATATCAAAACGGTTGTAGCTTTGTAATTCTTTGAGTTATCTGAATGGGATTTTCGTCGATAGGCATATTTTTTTGCCTTCTTTCTTTTGGAGTAATAATAATTTTCGAGTCTACACCCCTATTGTCAAGATGGTAAAATAGGGCCACGAATGCTTTAAGCCACACACACTGGCGCGGCCTGCGGTGGCGGGCAATAGTAGATTTGACTGCTAACGACTAGTTTACTATTGACCGCCGGTTTGTTTGAGGCATTACGATGCTAGAGTATAGATTTTTACTTGAGGAGATATACCCGCGCCCCCATAAAGGACGGAAAGGCTCCTATGCAGGTAAATTAAGAACTGGTCTTAAAATGGCTGTCGGCTCCATAAACTTAAACAACCTATTTAATTTGGGTGGGTAATGGTTTATTTGCGGTAACCTCATACTCAGTTGCGGCAAATAAAAATAAAGTGAAACAACGACACGAATGGATTTTTCGCTTTCTGTCACACTTATTAGAATTTAAATACTACTATCTCGCTCCGTGTCGTATTATCATTTACGTCCGACGGAAATTAAAACGATCGCGTCAGCTACTCCGTGGACCGTAGTAGATGCTGACGAAATCTTTCATTACCCGATATAAATATTAAATTCGTTGACTCCCTCTGGACCTTCGCCGCATCAATTGGTTTTCAAGCAAAACGTATCTTAACCAAAGCTTTTCTCCTACGAAAATAAGACCCGCTGAGAAAAAAATAATTGCGCAAAGTGTATTTAATGAGATAAAACTGGCTCTGCTACATGGTGATGGTCTCTAGGTAAATCAAATAATAAATACATTTTGCACCACGCCTGCGGAGCCGGGGCAGGTAGTTAGTATATTTATATTACAACTGAAACAAGTTTCCGTCCTAGATATGGCGAATACCATTTTGTAAAAAAAAAACCTTATTCCAGTATCTGTACCGATTTAAAATGGGAACTAAACTATGTTTGTGTGGAGAGACGACTAAGTCATCCGTGCAAGGAACTCTTCAGCTTCATTATCATAATGATATCAGCCGAAAGACGTCCACTGCTGGACATATGCCTCCCCCAAAGAGTGCCAAAGTGAACGGTTCTGCGCCACCCGCATCCAGCGGACTCCCGCGATCTTTACCAGGTCATCAATCCACCTTGTGGAGAGCCTACCCACGCCGCGCCTTCAGGCCCGTCCTCGAGAACCTTTCCACCCCGAAGGCCATCGGTTCTACGTGCTATGTGCCCCGCCCACTGCCGCTTAAGTTCTAATCGCCCTTAAGCCTATTTTAGTACAATTTTAGCCTTCCAACTGACCGAATACTTGGGGCTAACCGACCGAGAATGTCTCTCAATTAACCATTCCTATTTATAACCAGCTCGTACGCGTTTTTATGACCCAGAATAGATATTGATTCAACCGTAATAAACCTTAATGTCCAAAACGGAAGTGCCATTACAGAGGATATAAAGTGCGCTAAAAGTTTACGAAGACAATAAATTCCTTTTATAGCTAAGTATCCTTCGGCTATTGGGCTGTGATGGCATACAGAGTAGCCTGAAGCTGTAAATAGAGACGAGTCAATAATGATTACCTTTCCGTCAGCCTCCCAAATTTTATTATAGCGTAGGAGCTGATAGATTTAAGTATTCAAAAGCAATATTGTAATAATAATCATTGAGCATTCGCTAAGATCTACCTAAACCTTAGATAAACCTAACCTAACCTAACCTAACGTACGTACAATGCGTTAGGTAGATCTAAATTTATTTTTTTATATGGAAAAATGAGGTGTAAAGTCTGGTAACGTTCCGAACGCGCGATAGGGCTTGCGATAATGTATGTTGCTGATGGGCAGCGTGGTGACGAGGAGCGAAGTAAGACACCAGTATAGGTTGAGTAAAGACACTTTAATGAACGGTGTAGCCTATTTTATACATACAAGTTATCACTGATACAAGCAATATGCGTTTATGTAGCAGTAAACTATTGTGTTACTGCTAAACACTTTAATGTGGCCAATTGCCATACTACAGGCTTAACTGACATTTTTCCATATTAAAAGTGACGCGCGTACAATGCGTTACGTGACCGACCAGCAGCTCACGAAGTTTCACGAAAATCGCTTAGGAAAAGCGACGTGTAGAATATAAAACAGCCAAACAGCGGTACATCTGGACATCTGCACATACGAAATCATTATGGTCCAAGCTGAAACAGAACTTTGGTCGTTTCTCTCGCTCGTTCAAAAAATAAACATCGATCGTACTACATGTCACAACCAAATTAACGGTCCAGTGGTAATTATAATAGTTATTTGTTCAACAAGAGAGCAAAGTAGATTTTTGCTGCGAGTGTTGATGTTGAGTCCCGAGCAAGCGAAAGATTCTATAATTGAATCACGAGCGTAGCGAGTGATTCAAAATTAGAATCTTGAGCGTAGCGAGGGACTCAAAGGCACGAGATGCAAATATCTTTGATCTCGTGTGATACATACAACTTTTCACCTCAGTGGCGAGAACATATAACGCGAAGGAATAAAAAAAAAGCAAGTAAATCATTTTTATGTAAAAAAAATAAACAACAAATACCTACATATGAAATAACAAACATTAACTGCAATTACTCTTTCCCATAACATTAACTTTACATGACGTTAAGAAAAAGTTAAGTCCGTTTGTTTATGCATTTTGCTGATACAAACTTGTCCAATGTCCAAGATGTACTTACTTATAAAGAAAAAAATTATAAATGAAAAGTAAAATTACTACAATTGCTTAAGTTGAAAGTTACGGTTTTGTTGGGAAGTGTAATTGTAGTGCTCTCAACTTGAGTAGTTGTAGCGGTTTCGTTTTCGTTGAGAGTTCTTTGGACAGAAGTTTGCGATTGAGATGTCACTGTAAATGTCGGTGACTGACGGCGGGTTCCAACATAATCCGCTTCTTTTGTTGTACCTGGACGTGGTTCTGACCAAGGGTCTGAGTGCTTTAAATTTATGTTGTCCACAATGCGTTGAGTTGGTGATTGAGATGACACTGTAATTGTCGGCGGCTGACTGCGGGTCCCGACGTAATCCGCTTCTTTTGATGTACCTGGACGTGGATCTGACCGAGGGTCTGAGTTTTTTATGTTTATGTTGTTTACAATACGTTTGCAGATTTTGGACTTATTTGCTATCGAGTCCTCAATGTATCCCTCTGCTACGGTATTTGATTTCCACCCGCCATGTCTCTTTAATGTGGTCAGGTCAGCTCCACCATCTGCCAAGAGCGTGGCCGACGTTCGTCTGAAGCAATGACCAGTAAATAGCTGCGGGTCTTGCAATTTTAAATATGTGGCTATTTCACGTGGGGCCCCACCTATTTTATTGACACCCATAGGCTGCCGCGAACACTTTCCATTTCGATACTGTAGAAAAAATCGTTCGGTTTTCGTGTTTGCAGGTCGTAATTTTCGGTATTCTTCTACTATATGAGCGTATTCCTCACGAATCACAAAAGACCTGTCAATATTTGTTTTTGTGTTTGGTAGGTTTACTAAAATCAAGTTTTCCGAGTGTTTTTCGATGACATTCAGAGTAATGTTTAGTAGTTCAGTAGTCCGGCATGCTCCGTTAATTCCCATAATGAGGATAACCTGAAACATTAATTTTATGTGTGAATATCCTAAATCCTTACTAATATTATAAATGCGAAGGTGTGTGTGTGTGTTTGTATGTTTGTCCTTCTTTCACGTCGCAACGGAGCGTCGTATTGATGTGATTTTTTGTATGGAGATAGTTTAGAAGCTGGAGAGTGACATACGCTACTTTTTCCAGCGGGAAAACATCTAATTCCCACGGGAAAATTCAATATTTTACATTTTCCTATAACCACGCGAGCGAAGCCGCGGGCATCAGCTAGTTTTACTATAAAATTATCACAAACATGTTAAAAATACAATCATTCGTGGCGCTGCACGGAAAATGGGACCACTGTGTCAATTTTAAGGACAACCCGCACAATGGGCCCTTTTCCCGTGCCGCGCCACAATTGTAGCATAATTAATTGTATTTTCAATTCATTCATACATATCCTCACGCCCATATTCCTAAGAGGCGAAAGCAGCAGATGCACATGAAATATAAAATGAGATTAATATTGCCAAAATGCTACACCTTGGTGGCAACCGCATGCAACTCAATCAAAGCTATGGCCTATTACTCGTAACATACGTAACGTAGGTACCTAAATATGTGCACTTATATACAACATTTACAGCAGACATATTATGTACACAATACTTACTTTTGTAGCGAGGAAATTATAATCGGGAGCTTCGTTTAAAAACTTCTCAATGTTGGAAGCCGTTAAAACTTTGGATTTCTTGGACTTGTGGCCCACTGACAACCGTTTTAGAAATCCAACTAGTTTTTTGTACGTTTCAATATGTATATTGTGTTTCGTCTTCAGCGTCGCTTTGAGCATCGAATAGATGCTCCACATGGTTGTCGGTTGTTTGTTATGGGATAACTCGATTAAGTACGACAGAAGTACTGTTTCCGAGATGTTGGTTGCTCCTTTATCCGATCGCCATTTATTGAATATTTCGTATGTCTTTAAATACTTCTCTCGAGACTTTTCGGGCAGAAAACACAGTTCAGCCTCTTTGACGGCATCTCTCAACTCTTGAGGAGTTAAAACATCGGCTTCGTCACTTGATTCACTCATATTTAGTACAATAGTTAGTTTAAGTTATGTTTTGTTTTACCTCCAAGAAAACGTAACTAATACGATTACGAATAACATTTAAAAAGTTCAATCGCGCTAACTTTTTAAAGAATATAAAGTGCGTTCTGAAACTGTATATAAATTTATATTCGTCCACCATATAAAAAAACTAAAGACTTATAATAATAAATGTTCGCAATAAATATCGCAATTCTTCATTGTATTTTTAGAATAATGAAATAATTATATGACAAAAATAATATTAGAGTTAATATAGGTTTCATGTTTTTATACGAGTTTAACACGAGTTCGAATTTTATTTTGCTTCGGAACGAGTTAATCGATCCCGCTTTTTGGGGGCCTACTACGAAGTTTCGAAGTCGAATGAAAAATCGACATATTTTATCTCTCTCTTTTTTCGTAACGGAGTGAAAGTGACAGAGAGAATGAAGTTTAAATGTTCTAATTTTGAATTACACCCCGCAGTTTGAAAGAATGACCTGCGACTAACCTACGATATGAAAAATTAAAAAGTTAGTTTTTTTCACGCTCGCAGCAAAATTGCATTTTCCTCACTGGTTTCAAGCAGCAAAACCGCCATGTTCGAGCCGCTGGGGTGAAAAGTAAATTTCATCATGTCAGCACTATCGTTAATCGCAGATTAATTATTCGCAATTCAGTTGCGGAGCCTGTTTTCTAGGGCATACAATACTTAATTAAGTTAATTAGCACTGCACCTGCGATGCGGAAATATTGCATACATTTTAAATACAATATCCTCGGGGAACATGAATACAAAATATTACTGCACTGCATTGCAACTTTGACACGCTTTTTTTAATGCGTGTCACAATCACAACCACAATGGATCTATTTCAGTGATGGTTCGAAAATGTTATGAGCATAGATTTATTTAAACTGAATAGGACAAACAAAACTACGAAAGCGGACTTAATGATTGAAGGCTTAAACCATTCTCTACCCCTTTAATATATAAAACCACATAATGGTATCATATTTGATATTTATTTTGGACCTGGCAAATCGATTTGCGATATAGCAAGGAAATAATAACAATTTTTTAGATTGAGTTGTATTTTCTTAGCCAGTTTTAAAATGTACTTATTACTATTTCCCGATTAAAATATTATTATTACCATTGTTTGTCAGTGTGTCTCATATACAGTATACGAGTATAGTCAGCCGCAGATAAACTTTACCCCACTTCATAGAAGTTTGTATGCAGGTAGGTCACGTCAGCCGACTGTACCTAAGGCTGCTCACGCACCACGATTTTTTGTCGCAAAAAATAGTCTAAATAGATTCGATTTTGTGACCTTTAAACCGGCCCGCACGACTGTCGTCCCTAAAAATGCTGACGTGACGACCACGATAGGACACGACACGCGCAGATCAAAGTATTCTCAAGGGCTTCTTCTATGCATACTTTATGTTATCCTTGTCCTGCGTAAAGTGAAGCGTGGTGGGTAGAATAATAAACAGCTAAGTGCGAGTCGGTTACGCACGGCGGGATCGTAATATATCGTAATGTATCTTTTTTATTTAAATAACAACTTAGAAAAGTAGAAAATCCCGGACATTATCATTTAAACTTTAATATTTCAAAACAATCTCAACCAAGTCTGTTGAAATGTAAGTAAGAACCATCTCGATCACGTCAGCTTTCGGACAAAAAAACCGTATTGACAGCAGTCTATTTGTTTAGGAGCTATGATGACATACAGACACTCAGACTGTTCAAACTTATAATCCTTCTTTATGCGGTGGGGGGTATGTAAAAATCATACGTAAGTAATATAATGAAGGCTATCTAATACCTTTTGAGGATACTACAATTATAGTTTGTGTCGTACATACCAAATAAGATCAAATTAACGCTCATTTTTTTTTTATTGAAGCACATCAGAAAATGTTACATTGTTACTTTGGAATAAAAACTTAGAGAAAATAATGTACTTACCTAGTTTTAGTGAGTTAGGTACCTTTATAAAGTGCGAGTCGAATATGCAAATCAGACCTTGCCGTGCTTTTCTTCAAAAATGATAGGTAAAGCTACCTTCTGATTTAACAAAGCGGGATCGGGTTTCGGTAGGTATTTTGTAATTTACGACCGCTCTGAGCCCGCACCGACAAATGCTGTTTGTCCAATCCATTTGACGTATCATACGAACATCATTATCATATCAGCCGAAAGATGTCCACTGCTGGACATATGCCTCCCCCAAAGAGTGCCGAAGTGACCGGTCCTGCGCCACCCCCATTCAGCGGACTCCCGTGACCTACCATCTACTCATACAGAATGTGTCAAAAAGTGTAGTTTTGTTTCAACGAAACAAGACAAACTAGTAAATATATAATAATAGTAATAAAATAAAAAAATACAACCGAATTGAGAACCTCCTTTTTTTGAAGTCGGTTAAAATACGGCTGATTTTTTCACACACAATACATTACAAACTAGTAGGTATTTGGCCATGACTTCATCCTCCATCCACCCTCGTCAATTTCCATCTCCGATTTCAACATGCAGGCAATGATTTTCGGGATCCTATGTTTCCCGTTTTAACAAAGGTTAAGTATAAGCAGTTTAAATTAAACACTCTATACCTCAGCGGACAGGCAAAAAGGGTTTCATCAACGTTTCTGAATAAAATCATAGGTACCGTCCCTTTTGCTAGGGCATGGCACCCCGAAGCTCTTAACTCAGCACGTGGTGCTTTGGTATTAAGGGATTATCATAAGCAACAAGGCTATTCACTAGCAATCTCGCAACAAGCGGACCAGTGAAGTCAGAACTCCGACTATGCATAGTTATTGCCAACGAACAATCGAAAATCAACATCCTATGGTATTGTTTGCTGATGACAGCACAGTAATGATTGAACGAAAAGACAGTGAAGATTATGAAAATGACATTAATAGTACTCTTAGAAATATAATGACATGGTTGAATAGCAATAAATTATTAGTAAACCTTGATAAAACAAAAATCATGCATTTTTATCAAAGAAAACTGCCTCGTTCTATTATATGCTGTTATAAAGAGAAAATTATAGAACCTGTTATAGCTACTAAGTTTTTGGGTGTGCACATTTATCATGGAAACCTCATACAGAAGAAATATGTAGAAAACTTAATCAATATTCCTTTACTTTATATAAACTTGCCAAACAAGCAAGTCCTGATGCTGTGTTACCTGCTTACCACGGATTTGTAGCCTCTACTCTACGGTATGGCATTATCTTTTGGGGTAATTCGACAAATAGAGATATAGTTTTCCGAGCCCAGAAACGGTGTATCAGGGCTATGTGTGGGCTTCAGCAAACCTGGCAACCGTACTGTCTTTTCGAAGACCTCACAGTTCTACATACACGTATTTGCCATACGATAAAATAAAATAAAAGCAAACGGACAGCTGCGCAACTTACTTTATAAAAATGAATATTTTAACATTTCCCTCCATGTATTTTTTTGAGGCCATAATAGTTATAAAAAATAACCCAACTGCGTTTAAAAAACCTACTGTCACTAATCGAAATATTTGTGTACGTCAACAAGTACGGCACTGAGCGCAAAAATATTTATTATCTAGGGTGCAAGATATATAATAAGCTTCCATCTGACTTGATACTGTTGCCTTTGCCGCGTTTGAAAAAGGATTTGCTGACATTACTTATTAATAAATGTTATTATTCTATTTCTGATTTTCTAAATGACAAATTTGAATTTGTTTTTTTTTTTGTTTTGTTTTGTGAATTTGAGTTTTGACTTAACCTAAATGACTGCTCTAGATGTGACTTAATTAATTATTATACATCATATACTTGCACAATTTCAATTTTTTTTTTTATATATTTTAAATTCAATCATTTTTTTTAATTCGAGTACTTAATCAAATTTTTGACATGTAATTACCACCAATTGTATTTTATTTTTAATTGCACATGACTGTATTTGTATTTTTACCTACCTAATGTTTGTACGCCCTTTGGCAAGACATATAAGATCACATAATGTACTAACAACTCTGTATTTTACACCCTACCTATGTTCTACAATAAACATTATTTCTGATTCTGATTCTGATTCTGAACGAAAAAACCATAGAAGTCGAAGTAGCGCCGCAAAATGGCCCCACAGAATGGCCATTGCCATTATGCGAGGATGGGGCCGGAGTGTCAACACGATGCCAGGCAGCCGTTTAGTGGGAACATGCGTATACCGGTGTTTAGGCACGTGTTGGTTAGAAACTTGTAAAGAACCGCGAATGCGACCTGCATTTGATGGTTTTTTCGTACGCTGCAGACAAATAATGAATTACTTTGGTAACGAATATCCACAAGCAAAATAATTCAAGGTAGACATCCAGTTTTTGGAAATGATGGAGCGAGCTTGCGAATAGGCATAAAAGGGAGGGAAATGCACAAAAGATCCTACTGGGTCCTTCTCCTAAGTGTATACGAAAGCGTCCTCATCTAGATAAGATAAGATAAGGATAGTTTTAATGAGTCATATAGTAAAAATAATTGACGCGATTGTATCCGGTTGCACTGATTAAACTAACTTCTGAACGTGACCATAAACGCGCCGACAGACCTACTATAGGTATCGCTTTTAACTCGCCTACGCGGCGCGCGGGTGCAGGGGTATGACAATAACGGGGTGCGGGCGACGTGTGTGAGGCGAAGCCCGGCGCCCCCCGCACCCTCGCGGTCTGCCTCTAGCGCCATTTATGACAAGTGGAAAGAGGTATATGGCTACCGGCAGAAAGTCGCGAGGCCACGTTATATTGGGAGCGGTGAAGCGAATCGTAAAATGTGAATCGCATGGTGCTTGGTTGGTTAACCCTGTAGATGTCAGCCTGTCAAGATCATACATGTTCAGTCGTGTTTTAGACGTACGAAGTAATTTAATTTATATCTGCTGAATGGTGGGCTCTTATGTAAATTATCTTTATTTGTCGGTCTCCAGAGGTTAAGGAAATTACGATTTATTGAATTGAATACGTTTTAGTGAAGTTAGTTTAAATCAGCCAGGTAAGGTATACGTCCCAGTCCTCGACATTGCGCTAGTGTATGACACTTTATGTCACAGTGACATGGCTTAAATTCGAATAAAGAAATATTCTCTTAGTTCGAATTTAACCCATATTGTTGACTTATATTGTCCATTACCTATCCTATACTATTAAACGAGCAATATTTGTATACCTACCAAATATATAATTGCAATCACGTTCTCGAAAACGGCTCTAACGATTTCGATGAGGTTTGGAATATCAATCTGGCCAGGTCACGGGAAAAATTAAAAAAAAAAAAAAACTTTATTCAACATCACATTAAGTACATGATAATTAAAGTACCATCCAAACAGTTTAATATCCACAGCGCAGGTTTCGTCAAAAATGAGCACAAAGCGAGTATCCGCAACAAACTTCGTCCAATCCATACTATCCATACTAATATTATAAATGCGAAAGTGTGTCTGTTACCTCTTCACGCTTAAACCGCTGAACCGATTTGGATGAAATTTGGTGTAGAGATAGTTTGAGTCCTGGGGAAGGACATAGAATAGTTTTTATCCCGGAAATCATCCCCTAAGGGGGTGAAATCGGGGGTGAATGTTTGTATGGAGCTGCGATATAAACGAGTTCCACGCGGACGGAGTCGCGGGCAGAAGCTAGTAATATATATTTACAACCAGTGATCAGCCACAAGCTTCGTCAAGACACATCACAAAAAATATAAAATATAACCCCCAATATTACGGTATTGAACACCAGGCCCACACCAGGCCCGATAAGTACCCGGCGAAAATGTCCCTAATACACTGGCAGCATTTCCCCTCTGTATTGCCAGTGAAATCCGTTGTACCAAGTACGAACCAGACCTGGGATCGCAGCCCCTTTCCCTCAAACGTCGTCCTAACGCCTTCACCAACGACTTTGCTTCCTCGCACCACGGCCCAGATGTTTCCACCGCGATCGGAACAAAATCGTACACTGGTTCCAAGTTAGCATATTTTGTATGCTTTAACCTCGCCGCATTCTCAGCAGCAGCTCCTGCCCGTCGCGTTGTGTGAGCGAGATGTGTGGGGGCAAATGTGCTGACGCATGTTGCGTCCCAAATGAGACTACGACCCTTTGCCCACGGAACCAGTGTCAAACCGTCCGGTCTCTTACCGTCCATTCTACTTAAACCCTGAGATTCCAACACACACGGTAAGTTAGCAGACACCATTGCCCTCCGAATTACGTCATTTATTGAATGGTGCCGGGAAAACCTACCAGCGTAACGCAAGCAACTTAGCCCATGATGACCATTTGCTTCGACTGTGGCCCCACAAACACACTGATGAGGTTCGCACACCGGACATCCCAGTCTTAGCGCTAAGGTAACGGGCCATAAGTTCGTGCTAGTACGTCATTTCGTTAGTTTTGTTTCTGAGGCTTATAATAAGCAACTGAAATATATTTTTTTTAATTTATACATTTGTAAAAAAACTTTATCATTAAACCTTTCCAAAAAATCAAATTAAAAATTTTTAACGACTAAACTAATAGCAACACAACGCTCGAAACTGTCAGTCGGCCGAAAACAGCTGTACGGTGTGCGCGAACTGCTTGTTGACGTAAGGTGCTCGCTCCGACTTCTTAAGGGAATTGAAAGAGAAAGGGAAGTCCATTTGAAAAAAAACTTTTAACAGTGCTTTGTCTAGTTCCTTAACAATGGATTTAATAAGAAATAAGTGTATATTTTGGTATAGGTGTCCCTTAAAATTGCAATAAATGGACTCACGAACTAACGGTCATTATATTTTTCGTCTGGCTCCTATTTCGTGTTACTACCGAATCAAGGACTTTCTTTATACATCCTTGTATCTTTGGTATTTAAATAATACTTAAGAAATTGTAAATGTTAATTTAAAAAACAGATATTGTATTTAATGACGTTTTCATTGACCTAAATTCGGTATATGTTTTATTCACTTGAATTCTCGTAAAACGAGGTTGAACGTGACCTAAATTTACAATTTGAAGGTGAATTCGCATATTTACTTGCAGCATAATTTTGTTTATTGCTCGATTCCTGTAATGTATTTTTATGTTTATTTATTACATATAGGATACTTAATGGTTATTGAACATAATTTAAAGGTGATGTACATTATTGATTGCGGGAATATCCAAGAAATAGTAACACGAAACAAGGGACTACTACTTTTAATACTTTTCCCCAAGTTCGTGACAGAGAAATCTATAGTGGTAGGCAAACACACAGATCAAATGTGTACCCTCGTCTGTTATTTGATATTCTTCTTGAAGAGGTAACATGTGCATCGATATAATGGAATATTCGAATATCGATTTAATGAAATGGGTAAATTCCGGGAACCTTTTATTTTTGCGGGATAATTTTTATTAAATGAAAGTTTACTTTCTACCCTATTAAACAGTATAGAATTGCTCTTTCAAAAGGGTGCCGTGTGTCCCATACAACATTGTCTAGATTTTAATCTTAGGTTACCTAATCAATCGTAGATAATCAATACATACTTATATCTAACTAGGTAGATACGTTTAAGGAATATTGACGAAAATGATTGAAGATATTTATTATTTTTAACATGAGATATCCCGGGACTTGCTATCCTCGGGACTTTCTTTATTTTTAAGGGTTTTTTTTTTAAGAAGTGAAAGGTATCTTTATACCCTATTAAACAGAATATCGTTTACAGATACCTACATGTCACGTCCAAAAGGTTTTGCCTAGATATTTATCTTACGTTAAACAGTTTTGGTTAATATACTCGTAGATAGGTAACCTATGTGAGACACATTTTTGAAAAGGTGACCCTGTACTAATGGATAAGTTATTTAACCTTACATTTCATAAAAAACATCCTGGAGAAAGAAAAAATGTCCCGGGATTTTAAATACCGAGTTTTATCCAGACCCCCTAATGGATTTTTCCAATAATCATGTTAATTACCTTTTCAATAATCTTGTTCAATATCAAATAACAAATGAGGGTTCACAAACAAAATGTTTCTCTTACTACCTGGCACTCGAAAACTTTATGCCGAAACAGGGGCCAAGAACTCACAAACTTAGGAGCAGAGCCAAATTTTATCACGAAATGGGGTTCAAATACGAGGTCTACAAATAAATTATAAAAAAATAGTTATTGAAACTAATAATATATAATTCTTGCATTAAATAATAGGCAAGATATCAATGTTCATCACACAAAAAAATTCAATGCGATATCATGTTCTGTATTGTCTTAAAAAAAATACTAATTCGTAAGAGGCTTAACATGCCGAAACAGTGGACGTTTACCTTACACCCAAAAATAAAAATGGGAAAAATTAGGTTTCTCCGTATTTTCTCTATTTTTACCCGAGCAGAGCTCGGTCGCCTAGGTACTCATACTAAAACGCTTAACTCAGTACCGGCTTGCACGGCTCGCAGGTGCGGGGATAGGACGATAACGGGGATGACCTGTAGTGTAGGTACATACAGCATGTACACCCAGTAATATAGCTTCGTTCAGTTTTGACGTCATATTCAAAAAAGCCAACGTAACATATCATCTTCAACCCACGCTTTTAATTTGATTCATCATCTTCGCATCCCAAAGGATTTTTAAGAGGCAGGGCAAGCTCTCTATTTGGAGCAGATCAACTAGGGAAGTAGGTACCTCCACCTTGCTTACGACCGCAGCCATAATGATGCCACTACTTGCTCTGTAGGACTGTGGTGTCGTGTTGCTGGTGGTAAGGCCAACAGAGTTGCCAAGAAGGGGCTGTGATTTTCATCACTCTCATAAGGGACCAGCAATGCGGGGCTATTGTTGCTATTTCATCACTTATCACTGTCAATAAGACGTAAGTCATGTTCTGACAAGTATGCGAGTGCGAGAGTGATGGATATCTTAAACACAACGATAACTGATATAACCCCCGACATTTTCATTTCAAAGTCCAATATCTCAAAAACGGGTTAACAGATTTTCATAAAACATGACTAAGAACACTCGAAATAAAATTATCTATGACACAAAAAAAACCGCATTCAAATCGGTCCATCCGTTTGGGAGCTACGATACCACAGACAGATACACAGAAACGTTAAACTTATAACACCCCTCTCTTTGCGTCGGGGGTTAAAAATGGCAACTACCAAAGCCGCATTTGCCTCTACCTGTCAACAACGAATCCTCAAATCATGGAACCGCTTGTGATTCTGAAATTACGAATATCCATAGCCTCTCCACGTCGATAGGATGGCGTCTGCTTACCACCAGGCTGGCTATATGCTTCTTTATCACCGTTGTGGAATAAAGAACCACAGTTGTGGACGGGTAAAGGAGCCTTGGAAGATCACGAACCCGTTGGACCGACGCAGTGAAGGAAATCTGCAAAGGAAACTTGCATACGTCTATCCGACGAATTGATGGATAAAACCGTTTGGCCCAGAGAGCATTAGTGCGCAAAGCGACGACCTCAATTCATGTAGTCATGTAGACTCAGTCAGTCATGACATGAGGATGCGACGAACAAGAAGAGGAATAAAAAAACCAGTAAGCGTTATGAGTGAGGTGTCTCGTAACCGATATCACTATTATAATCATCCATAAGCCCCTTACCCAGATGAACGGAGATTTGCGCAATATCCGTACTCGGTATTGTTTTGTTAATAGATAAGCATGAAGAGGGTAATATTGACAGAGATAAAGCTATCAGCCTGATAAGGCACGGATGGCTTTTTGATTCTGAATCGTCACAATTAATTGGGTCAATTTGGTCGCCGATCCTTTATTGATTTGAGGATTTATTGTGTTGACAGAGAAAAAATCAGCAGGTTGATTACGTAACGGATTAGACGTACGTTACATAGATTTAAAAGTCGATTTATAGACGAAACTTGAATTGTCCCAAAGCGCGTTCGAACTGTTATATTTGATTACCCCTCAGGTTCTATCCTTTACACTTGAGGGTTCGCTGCGTCGACAGCAGGAGAAGTGCAGGTTCCTCGCTCTCAACACAGTACATTCTCGGGAGCTCTCACCACCAGGAACACAACACGTACCTACATAGCAAGTAGTGGCATTGTTATGGCTGTGAGCTTCTGTAAGATCTTCTTTAACTAGGCGGGCCACCATTGTGAAACAACAAATCAATTTAAGATAAATTGTAAGCTATAATAATGTGCATTGTTATAAAGGGATCCTGTGGGATCAAAATTGTTAGTATGCACTGTTATTACCAAAGATTTGGGGTAAATTTGGCACTTAAATTTCTATTTCGTATTAAGCAGTAAAATTTGCAAATGAAACTTATAAATTGAAAATTAAAAGTGTGTTCGGTCAACATTATAACCAGTTCTCTCTTCTTAAGCTTGTATTTAACTGGACCTGTTCGTTTGTTTGTCAGTTTGTCGGTGAGGGACCAATCTTGGCACTGAATTTTGAACCAGTTAACCTCAACCGGTTGAGTAGATTTTTTGAGTATAGATGAGCATAGTTTGGATGACGATTCAATATTATGGTACCATCGAGCTGAACTGATGATAGATACAGGGCCTTGGGAACTTAGTACTTAAAACTGACGTAGCCCCGTTGAATTTGGGTTAGAATCGACTTCATGAGTTGATGACGGTATACAAAAAAGTACAGTTGGCAATAAAAGCATGTACCAAAAATGTCATTTTTGGTTAGAACGCCGCGTTAGCCAGAAGACCGCTGGTTCGAACCAGGCTCAAAGAAATAAACATAACTTTTACTTTTATTTTTTTGAGTTCGTTCTCCGTAGTTGGAATACTACTTGTTTTTCTTTTATGCTCGTTTCTCAATCTTTAATCGTTTATCACGAATAAACAAGAGTTTTGAATGCAAAATATCGTGTCAAATTGACCCCCTGTTACCAAAGATCAGAATAGGAGTCCAATTTAGGGAGATTTGGATACGTAATTTTAGTATGTAAATTCCACACGATCCCCGGATTCTGTGACCCTTGCTAGCGTATTGGTGAATTCAAGACAATGGTGTAAGGATCCTCCTAAAAAGTGCTTAATGAAAGAACAAAATGGTACTAACGAATGTACATCCAATATTAAGGCTGTGCATTGGAAATGATCGCTTGCTTTGAAACGGCGTTCTGACTAGATTAAGAAACAATAAGGTCTGATTTTCAGATATATGATTCTTGACTATATGATTGTTCATCTGATTTTATGGATACATGATTGCTTAAAATTTCCTCGATAGAAAAAAAATCCAAAGTTGGGTCTGTATTTTCCTTTTTTTACTCAGCCTACTTAAACGATACATTATTTTACGACACAATCAAGTTAATACTATAGTATTTTATCTCATCTAAAATCTCATTTTATGAAATTTAAATAAAACGTCTCTAAGTTAGGTATTTATCGAAATTTGTCCAAAAAAGCCATTCTCGAAGGGTGTTACATCTCTTTTCCTCGTGCGCGGAAGGCATCAGCGTGTCTCTGTCTAGGGGGCGTGTTCGACTCAAATCAAGGCATCGCCTTAAAGGAATATATTGTGATTTCTTTTGTCTTTTTCGATTCTAGACCTAAAAATTCAACACTATTATCCAGATCGCTTGGTTCAAATTAGATTGCATTTTTATGTACGAGGTTTCGGGAGAATAAATATAATTATTCTTAGATAAAAGATTCAAGTAGCGTGTTCACTGATGAACGAACTCGGTCGAAACCTCTCTAGATCCCTTGCAGAGGGATCACGTTTCTCTGCGGCTGTCTAAGTTTTGATTTGAGTTAATCACATAGTCGCGTAGCCGGCGTTGTCACTGCCAGTGTCAAACAAAACGCGACAACCTAACTGGTAGCTAGACCAAAGAGCACGTGCTATGCGCAAGAGCGGGATGGCACGATTTTAGTTTTCTAGTCGTCTAATATCGGTTTTGTTAGATAGAGGACCTTCTGTACGTAATTCTGTATTATTTCTGTGCCCGATTACAGTTGAACTCATAAGTAGTTGATACTTTGTCGATATCACCCGTTGAAAACTTCTTCGTATGGCATTAAACATGACGTTAAAGCAATACGGTACAATGATGTTCGTCAATCCCTGGTGAATTCGACCATACAGGCATACAATAATTATAAAAAAATCACAGGTGACCTAGGGCCTGAATAGGTACAGCCATATCTACGTATTTTACTACTTATCTAAATGTGACCGTATTGCAGTGTGTACTGTGCAATAGACCCACATCTCAATTGTGTTCTAATTTTATATACGTTTCTCACGGTAGTCACTAGGCGAGGTTTGTTTTTTCAGTACAATACAATACAATACAAATACTCTTTTCTTAAACATGCAATGAAATATTGACGTTGTGTTCTTCATAATGGGCTTTGAAGTGTCACGTTTCGGGCGGAGCGAGACGAGATATAGACGCATTTCAAAATTGGAAACCTAGGCGTGCAAGATGGTCTTTTTTAATTTCCATTCCACAATTTGTGGCACAGGATCACGGCGTTCAGCCATGAAAATTAAAGTTAGATTTCTTGGAGTTTTTTTAATTTATTTCATTGCATGTTTGAGAAAAGCACTATACATTCCTCGGCGTGAAAAGGGGTTGCCGACCTCATAACTATCCGACCTCGCTACGCTCGGCCGTCCATATGTACTCGGCCCGCAACCCCTTACTTCCCGGCCTCTGTAGTAATGTACTAGTATAGCACACCTTACACAAACAAAGCAGTTAGAAAGAGAAACAATACAATAACAATACAATACAGTACCTACAACGTTTCTATAGGAAAATTCAACGCGCGTCTTTTTAAGCTACCGTCAAACATGCCTTTGCCCGCTTTTTTCGGACAAAACACGAATCTCATATTTTTCACATTATAGGATGATTTTTTTTGCTTAACGAATCCTTCGAGTAATACGCGTGTGTTCATGAGGAGAAATATTTTTTCAATCAAATTCTATTCCAAATGTTTATCGATTTTGATCGCGGGTAAAGTTATCTGGACTTTTACCAACATTGCCCATGTCGAATTATTGACGCAACTATATCTCTTATGCTGTTGAGACAAAAATCATTCTAACATTTTGGGCAAACATCGCGTTCCGTTTTAACATACGAGTAGCTTGATCTTAACTACGAAAAGTTTTACACAGTACAGATGGGCAATGTTACCTGGGTATTTTAAATCTTTGCCATACAAGTCCATACACCTCACATTCCACAATTTGCTGCAAGCTCCTGGTACTCCAGACAAAATACGGTTTTGAAAAACATTAATTTATAATAGCGTTTTTTTTGTTGATTTCATTTGAAAATGTTATTCTAAGATGATTTAGTCAAGAATCCGACACTTTCCACCCGGAAGTAATTATGTACATTTAAATGAAGCATGCATTATCTTTTTTTTTACGATTTATCTTGAATATTATAGAGCAAATGTAAATGAACCAAAATAAAGACAAAAACATTTATTAATATTTTTACTGACTTTTTAGAAGCCACTAAACTTATCATTTTTTCGATGTCTGACATTTTGTCGGATTTTGACGCTGGGTAACTATTTAATTGATAATATATCCGTTAAACATAAAAAATAAGCTATTATAAATTATTTCCAAGTGTCATTTTTTCCATACAAGTTGTCAGTTCATTGCCTGGACTACTGGATGAAGTTAACGGCATTTATGACTCAAAGTAGTCATAAATATTAATCTAGTTTCTAATAAAAATAGTACCAGATAAGTAGATACCAGATTTGTTTCAAATTTGCTTTTTGGGCAAAGTAGGCGTATTGCACTACTCTTTCGTTCATATCTTACAACTAGAGACATGTAAAAGTTTGTAGGTATAGAATTGTCGAAACCTATTAAAACTTCCTGGCCGACCAAACTACTGAACCTAAATATAATTTCAATCAGACTTCCTAACAACAGCAACGTCACAACTATTAGAACCATGACGTCATATCGTTCGTCCTCTTCTCTCATGACGTCATGCCCGTCCATCGACATACTTCAACGCTCCACTGAAAACCGCACCCAAACGAAATCGAATTAAAGCTCAAAATAGATCGGCTCCGCTTTTCGCAACTGACGTCACGAACTGAAACGGTAGGAAAGCTTAAACGATTTTCGGCGTTGCGCTCGCGTGTTAAGGTGTATTTTGGATTGCGAGCTATTTATAGATGCTGTAAGTAATTTTTGGTGTCGTAAGTTAAAGATATATTGGTGGGACGTGTTGGGGGAATGCCCTGATATCGCCAAAGGTCAAATATCTGTTGGGTATTGTTTTGAGTTAGGACATTTTGGTTTTGGATATGTCTTCCTTGGATATAATACGCAAGTTGGTGGCATAAACGACATTCTCGCCCACAAAACGTCTATGGTTATGTACTCATAATATAAGATACCGTAAAACATGCCCACATTGCAACCAGGGAAAAACTTTGCCCAAAAAGCTAATTACCTTACCACGATTTTTTTCATATACAAAAATTAGGGCTTTAAAGCCCAATATCTTGCAAACGAATCACTGATTTGAAATATGGTTGTAGAAAACCCATAATATTTATAACGAGCTATCCAACGATACCACACACTATGGGTTTAACGAGAAAAGAAAATTACATCCCCGCTTTAGGTGTAGGGGAGATTTTTAGCAGCATTGCACTGTTTTGTTGCTGAATTACAGTTTTCTAGTAGTAATGGTTACTGAGCTAAGCCGAAGACGGACGGACAGACGTATAGACGGACATGGCGAAACTATAAGGGTTCCTTGTTGACTACGGAACCCTAAAAAGGAAAAAAGGTTACCTCCAAAACGTGGCTCCGTGTATCGTAATAAATACAGTTTTACACTCTCTTTTATACACACGGTAAAACAACATGAGCGGGAGGTACATTTTGATCACCAATTCCCATCGAATTGCTAAAGGCGCATTTTTATTGGTCATTATGTCGGTTGATAGGCTCCCTCAGACGGGATAGCGACTAGGTAATTCAACTCAATTAAATTTATTTATTTCAGTTCAGGTAGTGAGCATTTTACCGAAACGACAGTAAAGGATCATGGGCACTGTTGTAGGGAACTTGGGTGTAGCACCAAGTCTTGAAACCAGTATCATTGAAAAGGTATAAAATTGTACATAGTTTCTTACTATGACCACAAATACCTAGCTCAGCGGAGAACAAACATATGGCCAATTGTATGAAAACAAAATGATATCACCGCAAAATGCTTATCACCCTATTTAACAACATGTTTCTGTATGTAGGTACAGTTTCGATGCCAACATAATTCTAATAAGGTACCCATCATGGGCACATTTGTATTGGGTGTACAACCAACAGACTTGAAATGATTGTTGATAAGTATTACATATTGGACCATATGTAACTACATCGTACAAACAACTCTCAACTCCCACTTACGTGAGCAGAATTAAATGAAACAAAATACTTGTTTATTTTTAAATTATTTAAAAGTATCATTCATCAATAACAAAAGTCTGTTTCGGTGGATTAAAAGGCTCTTGTCGACCTAATAATGGTGCCTTATGGCATATTTTCGTGGTCGCGCGGGATCGATAATAGCAAAATAAACGACAAAAGTTCGTATTTTTTCTTAGATGGACTAGGCATCGTAACTATTAGCTACCTACAGAAACATGTTAAGGGCGATTTTGCGGTGATACCATTTTCTTTTCATACATATGCCCATATTTTTCTTCTCCGGAGAGCTAGGTATTTGTGGTCATAGTAAGAAATTATAAACAATGTTATACCTTTTTAATGATACTGGTTCCAAGACTGTTGGTGCTACCCGTTTCGCCCATGATCCTTTGCTTCGTGCTTTTTACTTTTATCGAGCCGAGTAATTTTGTTATTGTACCGCCGACGTCCCTTTCCGCCAACACCAGCACAGCATTGTTCGCTAGAATAATCATGTAAATGTTAGTAGGTTAGCTCTATGCTTTAAGCCTGCTGTACACACTGGGCCAACGTTGGCTCGTGAGCAGAAGGCAGCTATGCGTTAGAGGCAATAAGGTCTAATCTTCAGATATATGATTCTTGACTATATGATTATTTATCTGATTTAATCGATACATGATTGCGTATTTCCTCGATAGAAAAATAATCCGAAGTTGTGTCTTTATTTTCCTTTATTTACTCAGCCTACTCAAACAAAACATAATTTTACGACAGAATCAAGTTAATACTATAGTATTTTATCTCGTCTTAAATCTATCTTAATGAAATATGAATAAAACTTCACTAAGTTAGGTATTTATCAAATTTTGTCCAAAAAAGCCATTCCCGAAGAGCGTTGCATCTCTTTTTCACGTGCGCGGAAGGCATAAGCGTGTCTCTGTCAAGGGGGCGTGGTCGACTCGAATCAAGGCACCCCCTTAAGGCACGCGTTTTGGAAATCTCCTGCAGCCCGCATGCGGCATGCCAAAATGCATTTATATGTTATTGTGATGCGAAGTGTCGCACCAAATCGTTCCCTTGTAACGTGTGTCACGAAAATACGCTTTCCCGGAACGGGTTAAAATTAAAATCGCGGTTGGTGAGTCGCGCTGGCCCTGTTAAAAAACCGTAATGCGCCCAAATTGCGCGCGAAAATAAAGGAGCGTAACGAGTTGACGGGTTAATGTGAAACAGAGTACATAAATAAATTCACGCCTGTAATCCCAAAAAAGGTAAACAGAGCACGTGACGTTTAATTTTCAGTGACATAAGCAATATTACCTGTATAACGCGCTCCATACAGGATGGTTTATTACCCGGTAGATGTCGTTGTTACGTGTGGGTCGATTTGTACAACGCGCTAACGTTTGTTTGCCGTAGTTTCATTAGGTAATTTAGTATCTTTGGTTGTTTTGAGGATATTAGATAGGAGTTTAGTGACAAAATAGACGTTGTTGTTTAGCAACCGGTGCGTTTCTTCCCCTCCAATATAGGCTTTGGTGCACTCTTGTACAGTACCTACGTCTAGCATATGGAGAAAAACCTATAGCAGTGATAGGTTGCTAGCCCGTTGCCCACAGTACACTCCTATTCAATCTTTTATTCCAAAGGTCTGCAACCTTTTAGCAACCAAGAGCCATACTGTCGCTAACAAAATTGACTCAAGCCGCACTTCTTCATAGTTTGTGACTTTAACAGGCAAAATTCTGAATATAACGAGCTTTACATACAAAACAGCTAGGGAGGCTCGCGGGACGCAAGTACGGGGCTGGTGGGCCGCATGCAGCCTGCGGGCCGCCGGTTGCCGACAGCTGCTTTGGTCTAGTCTTGTGGTCGAGTCTGGTGCCACCCGGCGCCCGAGCCGCACCGCCTCGCCTCGAGCGGTTAGTATTCTTTATATGGATTTGTACGGGCATGCGCTCACTACATCAACTCCGTAGTTCGTACATTTACGAGGCGAGGCGGTGCGTGTCGGGTGACGGGTGGCTCTAATGAGCTGTGACTTTTATGCCCCACGGAAAGAAAGGGAGAGGTGTTGTTCTAACCCGACGCCACTAATGTTGGCACCGTTCGGTTTATCATAATGATGAAATTTAGTATGGGTTTAGTTTGAGACTCTTGAGTACATAGAATTGATTTTATCCCGGAAATCATCCTTTAAAGGTGTGAAAAGGGAAAGGGAAGTTTCTATGAGAGTGCGATATCTAATTGATTTACAAAGATAAAGTGTTAGTGCCTCGGCGCCCGAGCTCTGCTCGGGTGAAAATAGAGAAGACAATTTTTCCCAGACATGATACCTAGCTAGATTGACTTCTCGCCCCCTTAAACCCCTATGTACCAAATTTCATCAAAATCGTCATTCCGAGAACGTGATTGCAAATATATATTATACAAATTTTGCTCGTTTAATAGTATCCCATAAAAAACATTCCATGTAAAAAAGACGCCAAGTCTCGAAATTTTCACCGTAAAAAGTTGTGAGATATTTCGTATAGGCAAGTCTCAGTTCTTATTAATTTAAATTTGCTTGCTAAATAAAATTCTGCAACTTGGAAATCTAGTTGCAAGCGTCCATATGATACGGTAACCACTTACCACCAGGTGGGCCCTAAGCTTGTTTGCTACCGACGTGGTATAAAAAAAACCATAGCGGGTCCTAGTAGGTCACCCTGTATACGAATTCTAGTTTTAATACTAAACTTCAAATTGCACTTCAGAAAACTAAAGCAATTCATGCTTTGAGTACTGACATAATATTATTGCATTCCAACGGCAAATTAAACAACTAAAATTAATTTCCAAAATTGTATTACTCAACTCGTTTGAGGACAATAGGGGTGTCGCTTTTGAGTTTTAATTACCGAACTTTAACAATTTCGTCAGCATAACAAGGTTGAGCAGTGAAGCTTAAAATGTCTACCTCTACATTGATTGATTATTTTACTTTATCGCCTATCTCGAGCCACCACCAAGTCGAGCATTTATTTAATCGTAATATGGCAAACAGGATGAAACAGTAACAAACATACATAATCAACTATAAATGTATATCTAGCGTACTGCTAGGTCCCGAGATACAGGCTCAGCCTAGTTCGGGGCCTGCCGGATATTATTTTGTATTTATATAAGACCTGTATGTTTTAAAATTTTATTCTTATTCTTTAAAATATTGAGAACAATCAGCCACTTCATGGCTTCGTCGCTAAGGACGATCAGGACGAACAGGTTTTCTGGACGGCCACCGGCGCAGGGACTGGAAAACCCGTTCTTTGGCTTAAGCCGTTCGAAAAGCTTAAGCCATTCGAGGATTAATCGTTTGTTTGGGTTACCGTATCCTCAGCTTAACTTATATATACGGGTAAGCCCTTCAACTGAGTTAAGCCTAAACAACCTTAGGGTTTTGGGTTAGGGTTTTGATAGCGTTATTGAAGTCCTCGATGATGTGCAGCTGGTGACTCCAGCCAGCCGCAACGATGTTTATATTGAGCCCAGTGGGTAGTATGGATAGGTAGTGCGGTCTACGAAGATAACGGTCCCGCGGGCCTACCAAGGTTGCCACTTTATCACTTACTAGCTTCCACCTGCGACTTCGTCTACCCAGAATAAAAACTATCCTATATTTAGTCCAGGCTATAAACTATCTTCGTGCTAAATTATTAAAACAAATCGGTTGAGCCGTTTAAGCGTGATTTGTTTGAACAAACATCCAAACATCTAAACATCCAAATATCAAAACAATTTAGTAGGATCGCTGTCGTACGTCTGTCACGTTCTGGCAAGTAGGTATGCGAGTGCGAGAGTGTCGGATGTCTTATTAATTATCTTAACATGGCAGACATTTTAGCCCCGCAGGGTACAAATCCGGTCAAGGCAAATATTTTAGTGATGAGCATGAATATTTGTTTCTAAATAAATTTAAATAAATGAACATGTTTTTTTTATTCTTCTGTAATCGGTAATGTATTCGAAACTTTAAAGAGCCATATATACAGTAAAACGTTGTACGATACACGTGCGAATAAGGTAATTCGCAACTCATGTCGATTTAAAACACTCCCTTTGGTCGTGTTTTAATTTATCACCACTCGTTGCGAATTTCCTATTTTCGGCACTTGTATCGTAAATAACTATTATGAACAATCATTGACAATATTTAACTCGTGTTGTATCAGAAAATACCAAGCCTGCAATATTAATTAAACTTCAAATATACTGAATTACCAATTTAAATTTAAAAACTTGTTTCACGTATAACGTTCCGTTTAAAATGCGCGAAAACGGGCGTCGATTTTTCCACCCTGTATTTCTGATAACTTCACCATCGCGTTTCGAAAACAAGCTTGTGTATTGGGGTTAAAGTTATTTTTCCAACGACTAAGGTGAAAACAATTCTATTTGTATTTGTTTTCCGTTCGGTACATACCGTTTGTTCTGCTGCATATTGGATGGTGTCGAACTTTTGAGTAAATATTTGGGGTAAATGGTCGATTGTATTGAAGTTTGCGTTGAAATGGAGGTTGTATATTGGTTTTATTATTACCACATTGCATTATTCTGGAAAGATCGCTAACGAAAATCTCTTTATGCGTTGATACATTATGGTAATGAACCGTTTTTTGCAGGTTGAACAATGCATTGTACAGTCAGCGTCACAGCCTTAACTGCTAAAGTAATAAAGACGTGTTGCGATATTTTTGGCTAGTCTGGCTGGGCCAACTATATGATGGTACTTAACGTCTAATGAGAATAGAGTGAAGTCTCTTATATCAACTCCATTGAACACTGTTATATATGAAGTTACCTCTAATAAATTAAAAGGATCTCAAATCTAAATAACTATTCCTAATATGATAGAAGAAATTATGTAGGTAATCCGTTGATTTTTAATACAATTTACCCACTAAACTAATACAAGCAATAATTCTTCAGGGAGGTGTGCTCTCTTCATTATTGTTCTGTTTTTATAAATAGTATCACCGTATCCCTAACTACATCATATCACCTTTACGCAGATGACCTACAGATTTATGCAGCGGCTACTGTATATGATATCTCCTCATTAATCTCGGAAGTCAATCGAAACCTTGAATCTATACGCTGCTGGGCGTGTAAGTTTGGTTTACAAATTAATGCGAAGAAATTGCAAGCGATTGTTATTGGTAGTCCTTACTATGTAAACAAGCTCTCCGAGGTGGTGGTGCCTGACATTATTTTTGATGGAATTTCTATTCCTTTTTCCTCTACTGTCAGAAATTTTTGTACCACCATGGACCAGACGCTTTCTTGGTCACCCCATATATATAGCTGAGGTAAGTCAGAGGATCTTCAGATCCCTTCACTCCCTAAGGCATCTCCAGGATTTCCTTCCTCTTCATACCAAGTTGGCTCTTTCTCAATCTCTTTTGCTTCCTCGTCCGGACTATGGCGATATTGCGTTTCTGGACCTCAACGAGGAGCTACTTGATAAGCTGGAGCGCCTACAAAATGTATATGTATCAGGTATATATTTGGTCTAAGCAAGTATGATCATATCTCTGAATTCCGTTCTAAGCTTCGATGGTTACCGATTCGCCGGCGCAGGGACGTGCATATCCTGTCATTACTTTTCAACAAACTGTTCAGTCCTACTTCCCCTCCTTATCTTTCTGAGCGTTTTAATTATATGGCAGACGGCAGTGGCCACCGCTTGCGGTCGAGTGCTAACCTTACTCTTGCTGTACCGTCTAAAATGACGCGAGCATACTCCAGATCTTTTACCGTGCGCGCTTTTAAGTTGAAGAATGAGTTGCCTTTGTCGCTGAGACAGTCGCGGTCTGTTGCGTCACTTAAGATTAATTTGAAGAACTTGTGGCTTTCCAATGACTTCTGAAATGGTGGAATATAGTATTTATTTAGTTATTGTATATTTATATATGTATTAGCATGTTTTTATTTTTTCTGTGTGTTTTTGTACACGGTATAAGTTTGCCTATCTCGTTCTACCTACCTTCCTCTCAATTGCTCAAAGGTAAGCTGGAAGAGATCCCTTATAGTGATAAGTTCTCCTTTGTACTTTGATTTTTGTGACATGTGTATTCTTTAACCTGTTATTGTGTACAATAAAGTGCTTAAATACATACATACAAGCCGAGATTATGAAATTCATTGTTACAAACAACATTTAATTAAGTAGAGATTTTTTATGCCATACGATAAATAAATAAATACATTGTTATGTAAGTGTATTTGTGTCCTTCCCTAAGATTCCCTATTTTGACCCAATTAGCTTCCCACCCCGTATAGCCGAGGGATCGCGTATATAGCCTCGTTAGTCGATTACCCCATGAAATATGGCGGCCAATTTGACGCGGTGACGCCGCTCCGTCGAGCAGAATTCGACGCCATCTGGGTCGTTTATCATATGGACTAATGGAGAGACTAAAAATTGCAAACAGACTTAGAATAAATAGATAGTAGGTATCTACATTACTGCAGAGACCGGAAAAATAGGGATTGCCGGCCAAGTAGTGAGGCTTCTAAACGGGCCACATTTTCCTGCAATTTCTGGCCGGCAACTATTGCTGTCTTACGCTGACTTCGTACGCTAGAGCAAGATGCAAATACTTGCCGGCCACACATTGTCATAAAAATGTTGCCCGTTTAGAAGCCCCAAAGACGAGGCTGGCAATCCCTTTTCACGTCGAGGTATGTAACATCGCCAACACAGTTAACTGACCACCCGTGCACTTTGTGAACATTGTAATAAGGTTCAATATAAATACAGGATGGTCAGTTAACAGTGTTGTTGGTGTTAGTACATACAGTGCTTTTCTGAAACATGCAATGGATTAAAAAAATAAAAACATACTCAGTTTTTAATGGCTGAACGCCATGACGTCGTGTGACTAATGAATTGTAACTATATGGACTTAGTTTGAAATAAACGATTTTTTTTTTAAATAAAGTAAAAATTGAAAAATTGAATGCTCCGAGCCGGATTCAAACCGGCGACCACAGGCATTCATGGCCCGTCGCTACTAACCAACTGAGCTATCGGAACAATCCGGTTCGGCCACCAAATCCTTCAATCAGTTCCTTATTCCTACAACGCCTTAGGGAGGCGTTTTATAATTTCGTTAGCGGCGTAACTGCTTAATACAAAATTAATTTAAACGATTATTATTATTAATATTAAAACAAAAGAAGTTCGCTTTGCAGACCTAAGCCTCCAATTTTGTATAAAATTCCATTACGGATCTCTCGTCGCGGGCGTAAGGCCAAACACAAATGGTCTAAGCTAAGTACTTTAGGCAATGATTGAATGATTGGCATGCAACTGCTTTCTAACCTACAATTTCTAGCCCGGAAATTAAGTAACGGAGCGGCAGCGGCTGCCATAGTGGAAGCGAGAGGCAACGCTGCGATCTCTCGCTCAGGTAGAGAGGATGGTATCTTAGACATGACCAAAAAAGTTGTATAGCTTTATTGAGTTCTTAGGCTTCTGCCCGCCACGTGGAACTCGTAAGTTTAGGCCTCTCACAGACTGCAGCCTGGCCGCGGCGGACAATAGTAAACTTGTCATTAGCTGTCACATTTACTATTGTCCGCCACCGCAGGCCGCGCCAGTGTATTGCAGGCCTAATATCGTAGCTCCATACAAAATTTCCGAATACAAAAATCCGAATTTCTTAACTTAACCACAAGGTAATTGAAATGCTGACTGATTTTGCAATTACGTGATCCAATCAACTGAAATATTATCAATTACGTGTACCGTGTATCTGAACTTAAATTTAAATTAGCTGTCGTTTTAAATGGCTGATTGACATCAATCAGAACCCTTTCGTATTAATTAGTCACTGGGTTCAATTTAAATTTAAATTATAATAACGTATGAAGAGACTAATGCTACCATTGTCATAAGCATGATAAACAAGTGCCTACGCCAAAGCGGACCTCGGGCTCGTTTGAGAACTACCGGGAAAAACACTAGGAGTTACTACGTACATTGCAATAAGCATAATTTGGCGTAAAATAAGACTGTTCAGTTTTTTTTGGCGTTTCTTCTTGCGATGCGATTGCGAATTTTCGTAGCGCTGTCTGGCTCTATGCTCGACTCTTTTTGTTGTTCAGTTCGACACATCTAAAACCGGTGAATGATCGTTGTTCTATTATAAAAAAAATAAAAAATAAAATTGTTTAATTCAGACCGAGATCCATAATAGTGTTAGTAACAATTGGGACTTACAAAACTATGTTAGAATTACACGTTACATTACATTACATTAAGTTTTAAGTTTTCATCATTATAATTTTATATTATTATTATTTCGTTTTTATTATTATTATGTATGTTTTTTCCATATCTCGGGACCATGGGGTCCCGGACTTTTGGAAGGCATGCGTGGGGCCGAAGCCAACAGCGCAGAGGCCCTTTAAAACAAATATAATATAAAGCGAGGGATACACATGGCAGATACCATCTCCGAGCGCACAACGTGATACACCCGGTGATGGTCCCCGCCAGGTGCAAAGACTATTGCAGTGCAACACTGTGCTGCGATGGAAACTAAGGTCATGGGTTATTGAGTTGAATGGTGGGTGGTCTGGACAATGGGTTATGGGAGGAGACAAGCGGACACCTATTATTATCGTTTTGTCATTATATATGAGTGATCAAGTTTATCAGCACTTTATTATTATTATTAAATCTTTATTTCGGATATAATTATAGTTACATCCATAGATTGTTAGTACGACTTAAAAACTTATATTAGTATAACACAATAATTATTTATATCTAAAAGGAGCAAATGCACTAATTTGACCAACCCAGTGCATTAAAATTGGGCAGTCATAGCGTTCAGCAATTACACCCAGAATGCTGTTGGTACTACCCCTGAGCCTGTTCAGCATCGAAGCGATTTTTTTCCGCATTATTGCTTGGAAGCCATCCGTGCGGGCTTCAGCGAACATACGGGATGCGCTACACCAACGTGGCAGCCCCAACAACATTCTAAATGCATTATTATACTGTATGCGCAGGGCGTTGTAGGCTCTTTTTGTGTACCTTACCCACAGGCTGCTCGAGTAAAATGACTGACTATAGGCTTTGAACAGTGTGATTTTTACCTCGGTAGAACATCTTGCAAACCTGCGGGCAAGCATGTTTGACCTTACCGCCAACGCCCTGCGCTCCCTCTCAATATCAAGGTCATCACGTAGGTCAGGAGTTATAATGTGACCTAGATACTTACATTTTTCCACTACCTTCAGAACGGACCCATGTAATTTAACTGGCGGTATAAAAGCAGGCCTCTTCCTTTAAGCTGTATGCGCTTGACTGTACGTAATGTCTATTTAATATTACTTCAATTAAAACATCAACACGAGTAATATACCAGGCTGTGTCTAACGGATATTGATTGCCAATCGGTCGAAATTAGTGACACACACAACTTACTGTTATCACAATGAAGTGGTCGATGATGCTCGTACTGAGTTTATTCAATTTATCGACCCGATCGGTCGAATGGAAGGGAGAGAAATTAGACAAAACGTACGACTTGAGATTGGCTCCTCAACTTTTCAAGGAGTTCCAGAACCACTATAAAAAGAATTACTCGGCGGACGAGCTAGAACACCGCAACAAAGTATTTTACGATAATTTGGTGAAAATAAATGCAATTAATGAAAACTTCCCTGGCTCCTGGTTCGCCGTTATCGGCCCGTATGCTGACTTGACTTATTTGGAGTATGTTAAAATGAAGAACCTTACAGAAGCGAATTACACAGATGTTGGGTCAAGGTTCAGGTAAGTTTTTATACAGTATAAGAGTAGAATAAACATTTTTTAATTCTTAAAAAGGTTTATTCCAAACAAAGCACACGCTACAGAACAAAAAAAAATTTAAATACCGTAAAACGGGGTGAGTAGGGAAAAAACTGTCATTCAAACCTCGATAACATTTTATTTTTACATATGCAAACTGAATGTTGTATATAATAAGTGTTCCGGACGTTTGTATTTTAGTTTTTTATGATTTTGGGTAGTTCTGTTTCATAAATTTGACGATAAATACAAAATCCCACCTCACCCCGTAGTCCCTAGTAGTTGAGGTCAGATAGATTTTCATACAAAGGTGATTTTGGAAGATTGTAGGATCTATTTTTTTTATTATGAATATTACTATAGCTCCATTTTAAATTGGAATACATTATTTAGGTAGCAGTAGCCTTAAAATCCCATCTCACCCCCCTTTCATCCCTTCTCTCCCCATTCATAACCCAACTCTCCTTGCGATCCCTACTCACCCCATTTTACGGTATAAACATGAAACAAACAAAGATCTAATGAGTTCAGTAATGTGTGCTATAAATATGATTACTAGCTGAACTTGCTTCGCTCGCGTATTGCAAAGAACGCGCCTAAACCCGCAGGGCGTACTATAGCCTATACTTAAACATCTAGAAACTCCAATCTACACGCAGGTGATACGAGTATAATTCTTGATATTCGACAAGTGGTTCCGGAGATTATCCAAATCATAGAAACTTACAAAGCTACAATATCAGAGATTTTTCCGCTTTATTATATTGGTATAGATAATATAAGTGTAGAGTATAGACTAGTTCCCGCGCGGCTTTGTCCGCGTATTGCAAAGAGCGCAGGCAAACCCTGCAAAACAAAGTTTTAACCAACTTCAATTTAGTACTCCGCCAAGCCACGAGAACATTTCCACATTTCTTTTCCAATTTACCACATGAACTGATTTCCGAGAGCAAAAGTCTTGATTATTAGAGAAAAAAACCGAATCGCTGTAAGTGGGCCGATAATATTTGAAGACTTCCGTCGATTCCACAAGGATCACCTTTGGCACTTTATTAGTTCCTATTTCAACGGAATCTTATCAGAATCTGTGATATAGTTTTGTACTTTTAAGTACATAATTGAGGAATTCCATAAGTCCTTTTTCCTCATGCCACATTGGCTTCTCTTCTTAACATAAGTATAGATACCGTAAAATGGGGCGAGTAAGAGTTGGGTTATGAATGGGGAGAGAAGGGATGAAAGGGGGGTGAGATGGGATTTTAAGGCTACTGCTATCTAAATAATGTATTCCAATTTAAAATGGAGCTAAAGTAATATTCATAATAAAAAAAAGCGGCCAAGTGCGTGTCGGACCACGCACAACGAGGGTTCCGTGCCTATTAAAAAGGTCGTATCGTTACTGAAATCTAATGGCACTTACGTCCTTTTCTTTAAGGAAGGCAGTTTTTTAGAAATATCTCAAAAACCTTTGAACCAATCTTGTTCAAAACAATTTTCGCTGAAAAAAATTAATACGCCCTATGAGCATGATTTTTTTCATATTTTTAAAATACACGGTTCAAAAATTAGAGGGGGGGGGACACAATTTTAGTGACTTTCGAGGCGATTAGATAATCGCCTCGTTTTTTGATTAAGTGAATAGAGTCGGAGATCCGACTCTATTCACTTAATCAAAAAACTTGCTGAGAAACCTCATATTTATTTTGAAAGGCCTATCGATTGATGTGCCACATGTGGGCTTGCAATGACAACAATTTTTTTGTCTTTCAGTTTTATGTATGGAGTGCACCCCTAAAAAAAATATTTTTAGTAATGTATTACAAAACTATGTAGCGGTCAACAAAATACACCTATCCTCAAAATTTTATTCAAATACACCTTATAGTTTTCGAGTAAAATGCCTGTGACATACGGACGGACAGACAGACAGACATGACGAATCTATAAGGGTTCCGTTTTTTGCCATTTGGCTACGGAACCCTAAAAACGATCCAACAATCTTCCATAATCACATTTGTATGAAAACCCATTTCACCCCAACTCCGAGGGACTACGGGATGAGGTGGGATTTCATTTTTATGATTAAAATTATGAAATGGAACTGCCCAGAATCATAAAAAAAAAACTAAATACAAACGTCCGAAACACTTATTAAGTATATACCTACAACATTCAGTTTGCATATGTAAAAATAAAATTTTACCGAGGTTTGAATGTCAGTTTTGTCGATTACAAACGAGAGAAACCCTGATCTAGCAGCTGAGAAACTCCAACAGGTATACACAGTAGTATAAAAGCACTCATCGCAGCGGCGTGTTAGCAGATCAAGATACACTCTCAAACCTTGGATAACGCCTGGTCTGATCAGATGTCAAAAACACCGCGATCGATTACCACCCAAATGATGCAATGCGCAAATTGGTTTACAAAAGATATAGTAACTTTCTTTCGGAACTTCAACATAATTTAAAGAAAAGCCTATCCAAGCCAATCCAAAGTGTTTATGGAAGGTAATAAAAAATGAGCCGAATTCTCTAAGAATACGTCAAACTGTAATGAGCTTACAAAAATAAAATCAAGTCCCCAGGCATCAGTTGACCATTGCAATGAGTACTTTGTTAACGTAGGCAGAAGTCTCGCCGATAACCTTCTTTCGAACGTAAACAAGACAGAGTCCCCCATCTCATCGAGTTATAAGCCAGCTACCTCAGCGCCGCACACGTTCTTTCTACAGCCTACCGACGAGTTCGAAGTCGTTAAACTGATCGACCAATTAAAAAATTATAGTGCTCCTGGGTTTGATGACCTCCGTACCCCTTTACTAAAAGCAATAAAAAATGAAATTTGTACCCTCTCACGCATATTTTCAATGAAGACTTTTGAAGAGGGTCCTGCCGTTTCGGCAAAATATTTTTCGCCAAATTTCACTTCCCACAAAACTTATGGCAGTAGTTTCATTTCCCAAATGAACAAATAGCAAATTTTTGTTTCGCAAATTGTTCATTTGGTCAAAATATCATCTGGCATAATTTTGCCTTATATACCTTATTTACCTTAATAACGGCCATCTTTCATCAACGGCAAAAATAGACACAATAATTTGAGAAATAAACTTATAAGTAGGTTAGGTTAGGGTTCACTTGTGTCCCTTAGAGCGGAAATAGGCACCCCGCCAAGCGGGGTGACATCGACACGCTGGGGTTAGGTTATAATAATTGCCAATATATTTGGTATGCACTACACAATTAGGATATAAATCGTATGCCATGCAATAATTTGGAAAACGAATGTTGCCATTTGACTAGTGATTATTTGCCAAATGAGTATTTGGGAAAAATTTTTTGGGAAGTGACACTTTGGGAAATGATTTTTGCCCATACAATAGAGAACCCTTTTGAAGACTCAGCTTCAGAATGGAGTATTTCCTAGTATCTGGAAAAAAGCAACAGTAATTCCAATTTATAAAAGCGGACACAAACACTTGCCTGAAAATTACAGACCAATTTCCCTTTGACCGTTTTTTTTTTTTTTGAAAAAAATGTCAATAGTCGTTTGACTAGCTTCCTGGAACGTTTCGGATTACTCTCAGAATATCAGTATGGCTTCATGCGTGGAAAACCAACGGAAGATGCAGTCCTCTGTCTCACTAAGACAGATTACTGCATCCTTGGACCACGGGAGGAGGTGCGTGGGAGTGTTTCTTGATCTAGCTAAAGCCTTCGACGCAGTTTCAATACCCATTCTCATAAAAAAACTTGAACACTGCGGCATACGGGGACTACCACTAAAGTGGTTCCATAGCTACCTCACAGGCGGACACCAAAGCCTAAGGATAGGTGAGCACAGGAGTGCAGAAATATCTACTGATTTTGGGGTTCCTCAGGGTAGTGGCCTCGGACTTACCCTGTTTGTGATTTACATGAACGACATCTTCACGGTCAGACCATGGACGGCCGATCTAATTTGTAACGCAGATGACACCGCCGCGCTCTTTTATGGTGACTCGTGGAGTGATGCTCTGAATAAAGCTGAAGATGGTATGAATAGTATAAAAAAAATGGCTTGACCATAACCTTCTTACGCTAAACCTCAAAAAAACAGAATACATTTGCTTTCATAAAACTAAAGCTTGTGAACCTAGGACCTTTCCAAGTTAATCATTAACTCGTGTTTGTCGGTTCTCACGACACAGGCTTGACCTAGTGTGAGGACCACTGATACTCTAAGACCAATCATAATATGCCACACTAATCTTTAAAACTCATGTTTGTAATGCAGAATGCAGCCTTGGTAAATAAAGTTATTTGTATTTGTCCCTACTCACCCCGTTTTACGGTAAGTTTCGTTTCAGGAACGTAATCAATTGTACTGATCGTCGCGGGTATCTTTACGAAAGGTTCTCTGATAAAGTGAGAGACGACTATGAGGCCGGTCACGATGACGAATATTATGATGATCATGATCTTCATGATGAGGATGAAACACCTGGTACAAAAGGGCATGATGCTAATAATGCGACTAAACGTGAGTATTACGATGATGATACGACAACAGATCTTGTAGATACGACTGTTCCAGTAGAAACGACGCCAGTTCCAGGTGAAACTACAGCTGGAACTGGAAGCGATAAAACTTAGGAAAATCGGCAAGAGCTTTACTAACAAAAGCGAGACAATGAGAATTGTATAAATAAAAAAAACAGAAAACTAGTTCCATATTTTTTTAGTAACAATTGCCTCAAAATACTATGTTAGACACACGAAATAAATAAATATAATAAAACTAGCTAACAAGTCTCCTCTCGCGCTTCCTCTAGCCCTATTGTCGTGCACCTATATTTTCACCAACTTGACAATTGTCACCTGACGCTGACAGTTCGCCATACATTGCCTGTTCTAGAAATTAAGGTGGTCGATAGGGTACTTGTGGATCCAGCAATGTACGGAGAATTGGTGAAATAGGGGCCTGGTCCATGAAGCGCGCCAGGATAAGAGTTCTAGCCTATCGGCGACCATCTGCAGGATCATCATCATCATATCAGCCGAAAGACGTCCACTGGTTGACATAGGCCTCCCCCAAAGAGTGCCAAAGTGACCGGTCCTGCGCCACCCGCATCCAGCGAACTCCAGCAACCTTTACCAGGTCATCAGTCCACCTTGCGGGGGGCCTACCCACGCTGCGCCTTCCGGTACGTGGTCGCCACTCGAGAATCTTTCCGCCCCAATGGCCATCGGTTCTACGTGCTATGTGCCCCGCCCACTACCACTTAAGTTTAGCGATTCGGAGGGCTATATCTGTTACCTTGGTTCTACTGCGGATAGCCTCATTTCTGATGCGATCCCGCAGAGAAACTCCCAACATAGCCCTCTCCATAGCCCTTTGGGTGACTTTGAGCCTTCTTATGAGGCCCATAGTAAGCGACCACGTTTCAGTACCATATGACATCACTGGCAACACACACTGGTCAAAGACTCTCGTCTTGAGACACTGCGGAATATTCTGCAGGATACTGTTGCCTAATAGGGGTGTACACTCGAAATGTATTATCACTTCAAAAGATCTGTGGCACTGTGCCGGGCCGTGTTACATCAGCTCCGTAGAAAAAATAAAATAAAAATTGCAAAGTGCGCATAATCAGCGAGAGAACAGCTTTTTGACGCACTCCTTTGTCAAAATTTTCCAAGTATTGACTGCCATAGACAAATGCAGGTGCAGTCTCAACTCAGAGCATCTCTCTGGCGACCTTTCTCTCTGACAGTAGCCTGCTTCACGAAGCTACAAGTTACAATTTTACAAGTTTCACAGGCAACACTGGTCAAACGGCTTCGTTACTGGTCAAGCGCATCGGTTGACTTAGACTTGTATTTATAGGCTTCTGGAAACAGGCCACAGCAACACTACACCGTATATAATGGGTTGTATACAGTTAAAAAAAACAAAAATGAATTTTTTGGTCAATAGTTAGGCATCATGTGCATAGGTATATAATATGTTTTTATCGCATAGAATTATAGAAGAGGAGACGCCGCTAAAATTATGGGGATTCAGAGCTCATCCAAAAATTTGGCTTTACCTTGACTTTGGCAATGTCCACGGAAGAGACGAACCGAAATCTCTGTACGACCTATCCTTAGATTATTTTGACATCAGCGGCATCCTTTACACTTGGAAACCAGACGAGGTAACGGTGCTAATCAAAATTCTACGGGCGCGATCCCTTTATTGCGGCGGCTACAACTCCCCGATTCCGAACTTACCGCTCCACGGATAGGGTCACCATGAAATATGGCAGATCGGGACACCTTCATCATCTTACTTCATCATCATTCAAAAAAAGATCAACCCCCGACGTCAAAAGAGGCGTGGTGGCCGCTCTTTTGAGCTCATGAATCTAGGATTTTTACTAGCCCACTTCTACATACTACATAATAAGGTGACTTTGTGAGGGAGCAATCTGGTTGGAACATCCTCGATCGCCTTCAAAAACGAGCTAGCTCCATCTCTTTTGACATTTTTTGCTCTGAATAAAGAAATGTTGTTACAATAGTCAACACATGTGGTGCTGGTGAGTTCGATCCCCTACTCTTACCACTGGATTTTTCAAGTTTTTTTTTATATATTAAAACTAGCTTTTGAGTGAAGGAAAATATCGCGAGGATCCGGCCTAGTTTTCCGTGGCGTGTCTGTGTCTGTCTGTGGCCTCGTAGCTTCTAAACGAATGGACCGATTATAATGCGGTTTTTTGTCCGAAAGCTCAAGTGATCGAGATGGTTCTTAGCTACGTTTCAACAAAGTCGGTTCAGCTGGTTTTAAGATATTGATGTTTGATATTAAAATGTCGGTGGTTTTTCAACTTTACTTAGTTGTTAATTATATTTCATACCGATTAGAAAAAGTTACATATCGTTGGTTGGTAAAAACTTAAATGACATTGGTAAACTAAGTTATTTCAAACTATTTGGTCTGCAATAATCACTACGTGGGTAAAGCCATCATCATTTATTTATTTATTTATTTAAACATTATTGCACAAAAGAAAACTTATCGTACAAAAGGCGGACTTAATGCCATATGGCATTCTCTACCATCAAACCTTAAGGCAAAGCGGAAAAGATTGTGGGGCAGTGCAAATAACAACTAAAAAAAATAACATTACAGTATTCCTATAGGTATACAACATATTTACACAAATACATATAGGTACATAAATAAAATAAATATTTACATACACAAATAAATATATATACTTACAAGCGAAAATTTCAAACCTAACCTTTAGTCTACTCGGATCTGATCATTATCAGTCTGTAATCGCCCAGTGCTCAGCATATACCTCTCTTCGAGTACCCCAATTATCCCGGTCCCATACTAGAAGTATCTTACTTAAGCTGGCCATTTATGATCCATCAAGTGGAATGAAGCAGCGTCGCGTCAAAATTGGTTCGTGAATGTCAAAACCGTGGTGTTTAAAGATAGTCGGCGCGGTTTGTCAGTCAGAGTGCAACGCACCAACGCACCATCAAGCTAGAACGGTCGTGAATGTAAAAAAATCGACATTGGAACGCCGAGTAATACCATGCCCATGCCGATCATCTGCCATATAGGAAACTCACAACGTCACAACACCGATGGTCCTTTTCGGACAGGGCTATAAGCATATTATTAAGACTATCTACATTACATGTTCTATAGATTATGCCCGTACACCGTTTATGTTTGGTTTAAAATGCTTGGAGAGATTTAAAAGTGTATAACCTCTGTCTATAACAACCCCACAAGGTGGACTGATGACCTATAGGTCGTGGGAGTGCGCAGGATGCGGCTGGCGCAGGAATTACCACTTTAGCACTCATTGGGGGAGGCCTAGGTCCAGCAGCTGATATGATGATGATAATTTATTTATATATGATAATTTATTTATGATAACAACTCAGTCATGTCGTGGCTCTCATATGTATTGAACACACCTGGTTAAATAAGTAGCTGACGTGGCTACTACGATATGGTACGGTTATAATCACTCTTAAATCTCCCATGTTCTGTCTCCCATTTTCGATAATCTATGAATGACTAGCAAAACACCACACACCAAACTATTTCGTCCTATCCGTTCCTAAATAATAATTAGTGTTTTAATATCATATTGTATGTATGTTAGTCTGTAAGGTTAACTATGTGCCTGTGGGTAACTATGGGCCTTAGTTGCCAGAAATTAATTATTATTACGATTACGATTCGACGACCGCTTTAGCCTAGTTGGGTTCGAATCCCGGTAAGGGCATTTATTTGCGTGATGAGCACAAATATTTGTTCCTGACTTATGGATGTTTTCTATGTATTTAAGTATTTATTTATCTATATAAGTATGTTTATCGTCATCTAGTACCCATAGCACAAGCTTTGCTTAGTTTGGGACCAGGTCGATTTATGTAAGATTGTCCCCTGATATTTTATTTATTTATTTATTACTATTAAAATCGAGATAGAACTTCAACATATATTTTCCTGGCTTAAAAATAACTTATTAACACTGAACATTAATAAAACTAATTATATATGCTTTAATAAATATAACATAAATCAACCTGGATACAACCAAAAACTTATAATGCATACCTGTAATCAAAGAAACAGCCAGTGTAACTGTAGCGTGCTTGAAAAAGTTAATTCAACCAAATACCTTGGTGTTATACTGGACCAACGTCTGTCGTGGAATTCACATATTGAATATGTCAAGACTAGAACTAGAAAATTAATCTGGCTGTTTAAACTACTCAGACATATAACATCAAAAAAGCTGCTTAATCAACTATACATTACGTTGGCGCAATCAGTAATGAATTATTGTATCAATGTCTGGGGAGGGGCCACAAAAAGCAAGTTTATAGAGGTTGAGCGAGGGCAACGCTGCCTATTGAAGGTTATGCATTTTAAGCCATACAGATTCCCAACTAATGAATTATATCAGACGTGTAATGTACTTTCTATGAGGAAACTGTATGTACTTAGTGCAACACTTAAACTACACAGAAAGCTAGAATTTAAACCGATATTGTTAACTCGCAGACGAAAGGGCAGGGTTGCTCCTCTCTCAAAATATAAATCCGTATTCGCCTTAAGGCAATACACCTCACAATCAGCATTCCTGTATAACAAAATAAACAGTAAAATTAGTATATACGAGCTACAATATTACAAGTGTAAGAAAGTCATGACTGACTGGTTAAAATTATTGAGTTATGATGAAACTGAATCTTTACTGTATACAGCTTCACGTTAGCAATAAACTGCTTAATGTGTAATGTAAAAATACTTACTTAATGTGAAATAAGTTCTTGTCAAAGTGTATAGAACCGAATCTAGAAAGAATTTGGCACTAAGATAATTATTACTAAGAACTATACTGACAGTCTGACACAAACTCATCATTTTAATACCTATCTACTTTATTAGGCACTTACTCATCCCAGTCTCGGGGAAGCTTATTGGGAAGTATATCTTCCTAACTTTGGCACTGCCTGAACGGTAACTCGCATCAATCATACGATATTCAAAAATAAAATCTTGAGGAGTCAAATGGGCTACCGATTCCTATCCTAGTTTTTCTTCCCGTTCAATTATAACAAGCTTTATTAACTTTCCTTGCTAGCTTCTTCGTTCTTCGCTCTCTTTCGCTCTGCGGCAGCCTCGCAGTTTTTGACGTCACAAACTGTTTCCGTTTTCTCTCTCTAACAAGCAATATCAAAACGGCTGTAGCTTCGTAATTCTTTGAGATATCTGAATGGGATTTTCGTCACTGGGCATATTTTTTTGCCTTCTTTCTTTTGAAGTAATAATAATTTTCGAGTCTACGCCGGTATCTAGATGACAATACAATAACATACGGTGCCACCAAGATGATCTGAAGGCGGAGACTGAAGGGGGTGCGTTTCAAAATGTAAACGCTGTTTTGGTATAATGCCAATTTAAAAAGGTAGGATGATTGACATAGTGAACTAAACGTCTATTTTCAACTACACGTAAGATACACCCCCGTGTTGCTTATCGGAATCCTCTCAATGCATAAAAAAAACTGTGCAAAAAAAGTATAGTCGGCAACAAAAGCTTGTACCATTTTTTTTAAGAATTTTAGTAGTATTGTCGTAAATTTAATTAAAGGAAGCTTTAAAAACCACACGAAAATATTTTTGCCTTATTTCGCCCACTCTTAGTCACGCGGCATGAACAGAAGTTAAAAACTCCGTCCCACAGGCATTATATATATATGAAAGTATTCGAGCAGTAATTTATTCATGGCTTCTGAAGTTTAATAAAACGGTGGACGGCATAAATCGAGGTTCAGCGTACAACATTTTAATAAACGGATGTTTTTTCAGTAATTTATCGTTGATTTAGACGACCAGTTACCCTAGTGGATAGTGACGCTGTCTACCAAGTTGGTGGTCCTGGGTGAAAATCGGTTGCGATGATGCGTTGTGTTGAGAGCGAAGGATTTTTTTCCTTCAGCTGTCAACACGGCGAATCCTCAAACATATCAAGGGTCGGCAACGCCCATGTTACTCCATTGGAGTTGCATGCGTCTATAGGCTGCGGTGTCCGCTTACCATCAGGCGGGCCGTACGCTTGTTTACCACCGTCGTTGTATTTAAAAAAATGGATAGGTATTTGTTTCTGAGGGGTACGTATTACCTATAGAAGATCGAAAATTGAAATATCGACAGTGACAACATCGAAGTACAAAATATCGAAAATCAAAATATAGAACGATCGAAATATCTAATGTTATTATATCGACGTCGAATTGGTCTAAAATACAAATGCCGAACGGTTTAAATATCGAAAGTACAGAATATCGACCATTATGCAGGCGATATATTAAAATTTCGAATGACAATATATCGAACATTGAAATGGCGACGCCCAAATAATCGAAAAGTAAAACGTTGAACCATCAAAATAACTAACATCATATTATTATGGTCTAGTTGCATACCACTGGTAAAATTATTAAAATTATTAGTTGTACAGGTTGTACCTTTGTAGCTACCCTCTTATGGCCGTGAGAATTAGTTTGTTGTGCTAACATTTATTATTACCTAACCTAACCGCCAGCGTGTCGACGGCACCCCGCCACGCGGGGTGCCTATTTCCGTTTTAAGGGACACAAGCTAACCCTAACCTAAAAATAATACCATCGTTAAGGTTATATGTTGTTTTTTTACTGCGGGGGGCTTTGCCCACCGAGCCCCCCTTTTTCTAGCTGCCCTAACCTAATCTTCTATATTATATACCAGTATCAATAGTAACAGTAGGTATAAAAGGTAGGAAAAACTTTTCTCTAAAATCAAAAATGGCCGAGATATTTGACCTCAAAGTGCGAATTTGAAATACAAATATGATCCAAAACCGAATCGGAGCACCCCACCATCCACGTGGTTTTGTCTGCCCTACCCCTAGAGTGTTTATAAAAGAGGACGGAGGAGCGGAGGGACAGCAGCCCACGCCCGCCGTGACGGAGTTTTGATGTTTCTTATGATGTCGATAATAATATTTTCGACAATTAGGCAGTTGATCTTAAATCATACGGTAACTAATACTTTTGACGTTTTAAACTATGGCATTATGAACTTTCGATTTTTTTAAATCGCTATTTCAATATATTTATTTCGATATTTTAATCGGTCGGTAAATTAAACTTTCGATATTTTGAGTTTAGACCATTCAACCGTTCGATATTTAGAGTCTTGGATGTTTTTTATGTATTTCAGTTATACTTACATACTTTACTCTTTGATTTAAGTATGTATATCTAGACTGTACAGCCGGCTGGACCAATGTCCAAATTAAGGGTTAAATCTATCGTCGTCTGGTACCCATAACACAAGTCTTGTTGCGCTTACTATAGTTCGATTTTTGTAAGATTTTCCCCTAATATTTATATTTGTTTTGTTATTATTCTTTGACTTTTATTCAAGTAATAGCTGATGCCCGCGTAACATATTGAATTTTCCCGTGGGAATTAGATGTTTTTGCGCTGGAAAAAGTAGCCTATGTCACTCTCCAGCCTCTAAACTATCTCCATACAAAAAATCACATTAATACGAGGCTTCGGTGCGACGTGAAAGAAGGACAAACAAACGCACACACACACTTTCGCATTTATAATATTAGTATGGATGAAGGCAATGATTTCGCGGTTTACAATAATTATTTAAATTTTCACCACATTGCACAGGGTTGTAGATAATATAATATAGCAGAGACCGGACCTCGGGCGGTCCCTTCCCCTCCTCTTTTCGGGTACTAGTTTTATCTCGTGGCTAGGACGCTAAATCAGCTTATTTCGACCCAAGGAACCATCGTGCCAAGCTGCGTCGCCCGAGACAAAAGTGCAGACCGCTACGTGGAATAACCGGATGGTTCCATCGGAAGACCAGCGCTGGCCACCGGGCCAGCACAACGCTGAGATGGAACCATTTCGTGGCAATGTTGTTCTCTCCTTTGTGTTTGTGATTTATGTGTATGTATGTGTTGTTCTATTCTACGGGCAATGTCGACAGCCAGCTGCCAGCTGGTATATCGCACGAAAAGAACCTCAGTTTGATCGATTGACCAATAGCTGGAAACTAATTATCAACTGTGTATAAAGTTAAATAAGGTTCACCTGTAGCGAGCATATAAAGCATTAACAGCAAGCCACAAGAGATACGCTATTTTGAACCTTAACATACAAGTCATAGCGAAATTGGCATACCACTTTCTAGGCTAACTGAAAGGCAACGCGCTACACTGACCATAAACAGGTCTTATTTTGTTGTATTAAAGTTTACAATCGGTCATTCAACTGTGCCGTTGATGTGATGTGTGCCCATTTGTATGCATGACTCTCCTCTATGCATATTGTTTTGTTTACATGAATATATGCAGGTGACTGTATAATTTCGTGAAATTACTAAACAACGGTGACCTGTTTCACGAAGTTTCACGAAGTTACAAATTGGCAACACTGAGGCGCTAGTTGTCCCAGTTGGACATTTAAAGGCCTAGTAATTTGTCACAACAACTTGCTATAGTTCGACTGGATAGTGTATGGCTCTAATTCCAACTATTGCAAGTTGTTGTGACAAATTGCGCCCGTTTGTGGGGTGTTTAAAGTTTTTACGAGTTTTCTTTATTTAATTGTCATAGCAAAACGCTTAATTTTGTAAGTGATCTAAGTGACGTTTTCAAAAAGTTGTAAATGAAGAAAAAAATATATTTATTGAAATTAATTCTAACGAACTAAAATGCGTGTAGATTTCAATCCCGATTATACTTTTAACCATTTTAAACACTTAAAATTGTGGTCGATTCTAATGGTTTTTTTTTTAGAACCTACCTATGTCAATTGAAACTGGCACCACAAGTTATGCCGTGCTGTACCTACATCAAGGGCACCAACAAACAAAGTCTCAAAAATATGTAGGCAGACCTTATTTCTGCAACAATAAGGTTGTAGTATACATATTTATTTTCATTTAATTTCATTTCATATTTATGAAACTTTGAGTGAATACATATTGGTGCCCTTGACTGAACATACTTTAAAAAGAGCAGTTGGGCGGGAACTTGATAGTTTATTGACATCTACTCGCTGTTTTAAGATTATTGAAAATATTATTTGATTTCCTCGCATTTTTGGAGAAGCACTATATCTGCCTCGGCGGGAATGGCAATTCGTGGATTGCTATTTCCCGGCGTCTGCAATAATGTACTATTAAATGTCGATAACAACGCACACGTAAGCTTACCTACTACTTGGGTGCCATGCGAAGAGCCCCTATCGTGGCATACCTACCTTACCCTTTAAAACGCTGAATATTCACTCACCTACCTATAAAACCATTTTTGTGTATAAACACTTATTGCTACGAAATTCCTCAGATTACTATCCCTTGAGAAGTACCTATTATTAACAACGAAAACATAAACCGTAGCCTGAAATCACCATTTCTATAGCGGAGTTATCTCAAAGGCTTCGCTTATCATCTCTGATAACATCGACACATTGCAAATCCAACCATAATAACTCGCCTTATAGCTTAAACTCCAACAACGATTCGCGAGTAGAAAACAAAAGCTGAACCACCGTTCGATTTTCAACTATCAGCGCTTAGTATAAAGCAGATTTCGGATTGAAAGGGGAAATTTGTTTGATATAGGGATGAGCCGCTGTTGTTTGAATTGTGATTCTATTTATTAGATAATAGGGTGTGTTTTGGTTTGTAGCGGTAGAAGGATACTCCGACCCAGTGGTATTTACGTGACCTACTTAGGGTTTATTATGAACCCTTACATGTGAGTACAGAAAGGTGTATGCGCTGAATAAATTGTACGGAGTTACGTCCTTTTGTGTGCGTGGGTAAACCACTATGTTGACAGTTTTTTAGCAAAATATAGCGATTTCTTTCGGATTTATAGGTGTTTTGTTTCGTTCCGAACGAAAGAAAAGGGGGTTCTTACGGAGAAGTTTTAGATTTTGAGGAAAATAGTATAATAGGCTATAACTATAACTCGTGAGCAAAACAGTCACTAAGATCCGCGTATAGTTATTATTGAACGAGCGAGGGAAGCTAACAAAGTAACATTAAAAAAAAGTTTCCTTGAGCCATAAATCTTTTGTATGTGTGTCCCGCTGTCCGGCAGTTTCGGTATATTATCGATATACTTAATGTACCTATATTGCAATCTACTTCTGCAATATCATATCCAAACCCCGGACCACGGGAGCAAAAATGCACTTGTCACTAGTGCTTAGTTAAATATCGACTATTCTATCGACATCCATACGAACAAATTATTGAATCAGAAATTTATAGATCAAACTTATTATCTTACATGTCAGGTTGTTGTTGTTACACAATATTAGGTACATCAGGTAAGTATAGATACCATTTCAGTCAACTAATTACATTGGTACTATAATTATATCATACTCACGGGAATGATCGTAAAATAGATAAAATACTGAAAAAATACAAACATTTCGTTTTAATTTTATTTTCAACAATAATTAATACTTCTGCATATCATAGCGATAGTCCAATAGGTACATCGTCCTTTTTATCGACATCGATTTATATGATATAAAATGTGTGTCCTCGCACTATAAAGCTGTCAACGCATTTTTGCTCCCGTCACCCGGGGTTTGATCATATCATATCACATTTTCTTCAGCCTTAACATATAATTCCTAGAAGTGAAAGGGTGGAGTGGTAGTGGTGGGAGTGGGAGTGGTGGTATAGCTTTCAACACAGGGAATCCTCATATCAATAGAGAGTCACTAGGTATTCTTCTTCTTTTTAGGGTTCCGTAGTCGACTAGGAACCCTTATAGTTTCGCTTTGTCTGTCCGTCCGTCCGCGGATAATCTCAGTAACCGTTAGCACTAGAAAGCTGAAATTTGGTACTAATATGTACATCAATCACGCCGACAAAGTGGTAAAATAAAAAGTGTTTTTTTTTATTAGGGTACCTCCCCTATACGTAACGTGGGGAGTGTTTTTTTTTTTTCATTTCAACCCTAACGTGTGATATATTGTTGGATAGGTATTTAAAAACGAATAGGGGTTTGCTAAAATCATTTTTTGATAATGTTAATATTTCGGAGATAAACGCTCCAGAAGTAAAAAATATGTGTCCCCCCCCTCTAACTTTTGAACCATAAGTTTTAAAAATATGAAAAAATCTCAAAATTAGAACTTTATAAAACCTTTCTAGGAAAATTATTTTGAACTTGATAGGTTGAATAGTTTAAAAAAAAAATACAAAAACTACGGAACCCTACACTGAGCGTGGCCCCACACGCTCTTGGCCGGTTTTTTAAGTGTCGTTTTGGCACTTATTGGACCCGATTCTTCGTGCACATGGCTTAACTAGCCTAAAACTAAATTGTCTAATTTTAAGACATAATTTAGGCGGCCGATTAAAAACGACATATTTAGAATAGTAGTTAGGCAGCTAAGTAAGTGGTATAGATCGCCTAAAATAAGAAACGTCAGATTCAAATTAGCGCTGTCATTTGATTATGACAGCTGCTCATAGAATAGCAAAATGTTTGGCGACACCTAAATAAAATTAGGAAGTTGAAGAAATGAGGAGAGTTGTCATAAAAGTTTAAATTCAATAATATTTTTTTTTTTAATCTTTATTAAAGAGCTTAGTCACTCTATGTTTGATCGTATGGCATGGGTACATTATTTTGGCCTCCCCACTCTATGAATTCACATGAACAAATACACTCAGAGGCAATGAAAACGGGTCACTTCCCATGGATTACTTTACAAAGTGACCCGTTTTCATTGCCTCTGAGTGTAACTCCCAATGTGAACTATGAAGGTACGCTACCTCAGAGGCAATGAAAACGGGTCACTTTATAAAGTAATCCATGGGAAGTGACCCGTTTTCATTGCCTCTGAGTGTATATACATATTTTATCGTATTCATAATCCAATCGCTACAAGTTTATACATTATACCCTTTTCACGAAACAAATTATTTAATTAAATATTTTTGTTTTTCGTGTTATTTTTTAATGAGGAAGTTACCCCGATCAGTTTATAAACGATATGATACAGAGAAAGAATATAATGGAAAAATAAACCATCTTCGTCTGTAGCCCCCGACAACAGGATTCGAACCTGCGACCTTTCTATTAACGCTAGACTGCTCTACCAACTGAGCTACGAGGACAGTGACGCAAGTTGTATATTTTTCCACTATATCCCCGCTAAGACTAGCGCCCTCTCTGTATCGAGTTATAGACTTGTTTCACATTCTTGGCACCACTCTAATGGGCAAGCTATGCGCTCGCTCCATTCTAATCGAACCACATCAGGTAGTTTCGGACTTAGCGAGAGAGATGGCGCTGGTGTACATTATACCCTTTTCACGAAACAAATTATTTAATTAAATATTTTTGTTTTTCGTGTTATTTTTTAACGAGGAAGTTACTCCGATCATTTTATAAACGATTATGATACCTCAAACATGGTGATGGTTTATTTTTCCATTATATTATTTCTCTGTATCATATCGTTTAAGTTTATACATGTTACAAAAGTATAATCAATAAATAAAGGTAACAACAGACGGTCTTGCGATCTCTTCCAGACAACCTTTGGGTAGCAGGAAATTTTCTAGAAGAGATACCTAGTATTGTAAAAGGAGTTTTCTTAGTGTCTGTAATTACCGTTTTGTATGGGATGCACCTCAAACACAGCGTTTATGTTGTATGTATGTAAGTACATGTGGACTGTAACGTGTGATATATGTAGAATTATTATTGTGCATATTTCACACGCTCCCCGTGTGGTGTCGGGTTAGAACAGCACCACCCCCTTTCTTCCTGTGGGTGTCGTAAGAGTCAACTAAGGGAACAGGGTTCTTGTGTGTTGTGGGCGATGGGCTAGCAACCTGTCACTGCGATATCACATTTTGTTGATCAATGATTAAGTACCCACATTTATGCTAAAAGTGGTACTGGAACACAAGTGTCATGTACTCTGCCTACCCTTTTTAGGGATCAAGGCGTGAATGTATGTATGGTCCAACCGGTTTGATTGATTTTGACATGTGAGGTGTTGTTGGATTCCTCTTAATCGTTACAGTGACATGGGCTATACTAATATTATAATCTTGGTGAAAGCAGTTAGGTTTCTTAAAAAATCATTTGTCTTGTAGAGGCTAGTAGTAAAATATGATGCTACTGGTTCACTGTACTTTTAAGATGTCTAGCCATCTCAGTTTGTAAAGACGACGGCTGAGATTGAAATTTTCATTCAAGTCGACACGCCTCGCCACTTACCTGGCAAGTGGGACGATAGGGTTTAGTCAGCGACTTTCTTGAAGCAAACTGCACCTATTATTTTTACAAGCTTTTATAAAATTTATTTTGTAAGTTCTGAGACTAAGGGTGAAATCACATCTATCAGCATCGAATTGCATTTTGTAATACAGAAACGTAATTTTGTATGAAGATGCGTCCGCATGCGGAAGGGTGATTTTTTTTTTTATAATAAATAATAATAAATATTAAGGGACAATCTTACACAAATCGACCTAGTCCCACAGTAAGCTCAGTAAGGCTTGTGTTATGGGTACAGTCAGCGTCATATAGTTAGTAGCAGCCAGAGTAGCCAAATATTTCGTAACACACCCTTATTCTTACAGTAATAAAGACGTGTATCGAAATATTCGGCTACCTTGGCTGCTACTAACTATATGACGCTGACTGTACTAGACGACGATATATATAATAGATATAAATACTTAAATACATAGAAAAACTTCCATGACTCAGAAACAAATATTCATGCTCATCACACAAATATTTGCCCTTACCGGGATTCGAACCCAGGACCTTCAGCTTCGTAGGCAGCGTCACTACCCACTAGGCTAACCGGTCGTCAAATTGAATTGATGAGGACGTATCTTCGTTTTGGTGAGGTAGGGCACAGCGAAATGTCATCCCGCTCGAATTTGGAGCAGCCCAACTGGGGAAGTACCTCCGCCTTGCAGAAGACCACAGCCATAATAACACTACTACTTGCTCTGTAGTAGTGTTGTGTTCCTGGAGGTTAGCAAGGTCGCCAGAGCTCCCGAGGATGCGTTGTGTTGAGAGCGAGGGAATTTGTTCCTTCAGCTGTCAACACAGCGAATCCTCAAATATATCAAGGGTCGGCAACGCCCATGTTACTCTTTTGGAGTTGCATGCGTCTATAGGCTGCGGTGTCAGCTTACCATCAGGCGGGCCGTACGCTTGTTTGCCACCGTCGTTTTATAAAAAATAAAATAAAACTTCATACAGGGACTTCTACTCGCAAGGGAATTTTCCGCGGCTCACCTTATTTTGTATAGTTTTTGTAGGCAAATTATATTGATTTACGATCGAAACTGTACAACTAAATGGTTTCTAGTATGACACTAAAAAAATTCTCACTACTAAATATAGATCTTTCAAAAATTGTACTTTAAAGTGCCAAATTCTCAGTCTCCTGGCATGTCTCTCGGATGAAATTAAAGCTTAAAGGCTGCATCATAACTTTATTTTGAGTATTTTCGTTATATCTGCACTTAAATAGAAATGTATAATATAATAGTTTCAGTGTGTTTGTCTAAATTTACCTTAAATGCGAAACTTACTTAAAGAAAAGTGCATTATATTTTGTCCAGCGGTTTTTACCTCAGTCTCCTGCTACATCAAAACACGTTACAATCAGCTTGAATTACCGCGTCTAGCGCGTTTCGGTTCCGCCTGAGGGAAAGATCGAAGTGAAGTTAGCTTACAACCACTCGCGTCCGTCTCGGCTCGCTGTTGGCTTAGTCGCTACGGCGAGTTGCGTGAGTGAGGTTGTGCTGCGGCCAGTCAGCTTAACAGTATCCTGATACGTATTTATTTTAAATCCATTGTTTTCTTTTTACTTTTTTTGCGTTCATATGTTGTAAATTCGCTACATTAGAGTACAGAATTGCATAATTTCGATATAAAATGTTGCATTGACGTAGTTAATGGCTAAAACTTAAAACAATCTCAGTATCCTGTCCTCAGTCTCCTGAAAACATAATACCCAGGAGACTGAGAGTCATCAACAGCGTCATCAATGATCCGCACGAGTAGTAAACTATTTGCTTCTTAATAGTGAGCCATTAAACTAATTTATTAATAAAATATACATTTATTTGAATAATCACAACAGTTATTAATTTATGTTGTATCAATACTCAGTATCCTGTTCATGTAGCCTCAGTCTCCTGGGCCCATTTTTTTTTAACTGTCATAAATTGGCCCATTTGTGCTCAGTAAAAAAACGACCTAAGCTAGACGTCAAACTACTTTTCTGACCTTAGATGCCAAAAAAATGTTGTGCCCAAAAATCACTTCATTTTCGTCCCTACTGAGTAGTACCACCCAGTTGCGTTTTTGCGTTGCGGAATGCGATTCGATGTGACTTCACCCTAACGCAATATCATGGTACCACACCGAGCTAATCTGATGATGGAGACAGATGGTGGCATAACCCCGTCGTATTTGGGCTGATTGGAACACTCTCAACGAGTAAGAAGTCAGCAAACAGCAATAGAAACAGGCTAGGGATGGTAAACAGTTGACGAACTGACAGTCGAACTAAGTATTACGTAACTATAAAGTTGCGAAGCCAACACAATTTCGGAAGCGTGATCATTATTCTATTTCTACGCGTAGAACAGTTCATTTAAAAGTAATAGAAATAAATGCGAGTTCGGATCGGGGCTGAGTTACCAATCTTCATTAGAAGGGAAGGGCCGCCGCTCACACCGATGCGAATATAAAGCTTGTATTGCTAGTGGCTCTGTGAACTGTAGAACTCGCCGCTCGCGAGACTGTCTTTTTTTAATTAGAATTTTGAATTTCGAAAAATTGAATAATAATTACAGAACCTGCTCACAAAATTTAACGAGGATCGGTTGAGAAATGTGACCTGTAGAGGAGCACAGCGGGACATCCGGGCTTACAAACGATTTTCGGCCCAAGCTGAAGCATAGAACTTCGTTCGCTTCGCTCCGTTGTTCGATTACGTATGTCGGGTGTCTACCCACGCTGCGTGGTCGCCACTCGAGTACCTTTTCGCCCGAACGACCATCGGTTCTACGTGCAATGGACTGATGACCTGACCCCGTATCATGGTCGGCCTTATCACGTGATAAGTGACAAGATAGGAGCGTCGTCTCGTTGTATTGAACTGTGTCAGCCAGTGACGGCCGCTCTATCTTGTCACTTACGCGTGATAAGGCCGACCATGATATGGGGCCTGGTAAAGGTCGCGCGAGTCCGCTGGAGAGTTCCAAAGTGACCGGTCCTGCGCCCACTTTGGAACTCTTTAGGGGAGGCCTACGTCGAGCATTGGACGTCTTTCAACCGACATTGACATGATGATGATGATGATGATGATTACTTATTATTACGTATTAGACTACAAACACGTAACAACGTAACGTACAGCCCTTGAGCATTTAGAATGGCATTCGGGTATACATTTCTCTCTCGCTTACACGAACCCGTTCTTAAGCTAAAATAAACGATTTTACCCGAACCCGAACATGTTTCTTAGAACTATCAGACTGTACGTTTCAGTGTAAATTGAGGTTAAAAGGGCTGCTCCGCCCCTTTAAATTTATCTCTACTCCGCGGTCGGAGTACAAATAACAGGCTCTCGCAATTTCCACACAAGTCGTGGAGGAAGCTAGATTACTTTTTGAAAGATTGCTGGGAAACATACTCGTACACACATGCGTAGGGTACGAGCTAAACGTAATGTTGTATGTTTATTTTAATAGTAAAACAATAGAACGACGGACCGGGCAGATATCGATAGCATGCGAATACGGTATTTGACAGTCAAATCAGCTTCTTTTTATGAAACGTCAAAACCGCTCCGTTATTTAGTAAGTATGGAATTTGTAGGGATTACTTGCTCGTGACGTGACAATCAAACAACGTCCTTATTGTTAGTTTTTATGAATTTTTAAATCATAAAATAGCAAACTTATGTTCTTATGTTTCATTTATATGAAAGATTGATACCTTCTGAGTATTTTCATAATGTTTATCTGTTGCTAATGAAAAACAATTTATTTTCACTGTCATTATAAATATACCCTATTGGATAATAGCGTAAAGTACAATGTAATAGTTTAACATTAAATACAACTGACTAAGACAGGGATGTAATATATCTTTTTTTATATTACATTATTACCCCTAGTAAATATTATTTCCTCAAATAAATATTAGGGGGCAATCCTACACAAATCGACCTAGTCCCAAAGTAAGCAAGGTTTGTATATGGGTACTAGAAGACGATAAACATCCATACTAATCCATACTAGTCCATACTAATATTATAAATGAGAAAGTGTATGTGTGTGTTTGTTTTTTTGTTTGTCCGTCTTTCACGGCAAAACGGAGCGACGAATTGACGTGATTTTTTAAGTGGAGATAGTTGAAGGGATGGAGAGTAACATAGGATAGTTTTTATCCCCGTAATCATCCCCTAAGGGGGTGAAATGGGGGGGTAAAAGTTTGTATGGAGCTGAGATATAAACGAGTTCCACGCGGACGGAGTCGCGGGCAGAAGCTAGTACTTATATAAGTAGATAAATAATTACATTGAAATACATAGAAATCATCCATGACTCGGAAACAAATATTGGTGTTCATCACACAAATAATTGCCCTTACCGGGATTCCAACCCGGGACCTCTTGTTTTGTTGGCAGGGTCACTACCAACTCGGCTAAAGCGGTCTTCAAATCCATTGCGTAATAACTTCTGTGCACGTTCTACATTCCACAGTAAGACTGCCCTTCGTTGCCTCGTGTTGGGTTGCGTAAGCACTCAAAGGCAGTCTTTAAGGCAACTGACACGACGGACTCGGGGCTGTATTAAAATATCCAATACCCCTGTAGCTATTACGGTTCGTATACAATTGTATTACGCGTACAATGTCGTAGACAAGCGTTTTCATAACCAACTTCATGCAAGAGGTCTCTTTTTGGGGTGCATTTGAAGGAATCAACTTTTTCACCCCCGAAGAAAAAAGAAGGCAATACGTTTTTCATCACATTTGCTCGAAAAGGGCTTCATAATGCGCAGACATACAGAGCTGTAATAGCCTGTGTTACGCCCACGGGCGTAATGGTTTTTTTCTTAAATTGTATCTGTCACTCATGCGGCAGTTACAAAGCAAATAGGTTTTATATCAAATACGATGTCTCAAAACGTATTTATAAATAAATTTTAACTTAAAAAACTACTTAAACATGTTTAACTGAATTATTTACAGATTTTATATGTAGTTATTTAGTGTCTATGTAAAATGTTTTTAAGTGTTTTCAAATCCTGGCTGTATACCGAAGGGTCTTTGCCATACGCGCCTCCCGTCAGATTCAACAAAATGGACGACTGACATGATGCAGTGTTTATTACAATTTGTATTAATTTCAACTAAAATGTATTTGTTTCCTCGCAAAAGTGATGAAAAATATTGTGTATAACACGGGCGTAAGAATATTGCAAACTCGAGTCATCACAAGCCCTCCGCCTCCGGCGTCGGGCTTCTGATAGACTCTTGTTCGCAATATTCCACTTCCGCCGCTCGTTAAACAATGTACTATTACGTGTCAGGGGGTTTTTTATAACTTTTCTATGTTGTTAATTATTTGAATTGATGTTGGGTTAGGAATTGATACTGAAACAAAAGAAGGTCGCTGCCGCCGATGACGCCGGCAATGCAATACTTCGAAGCCTATTATAAAAAACACAACGTCAATAACTAATTAATCACATGTTTGAAAAAATACAAAACAATAGGTAGGTACAAACTTAGAAATATAAAAAGAGGCTAAGTGCGTGTCGGACCACGACACCGACCAACGAAGGGTTCCGTGCCTATTAAAAAGGTCGTATCGTTACTAAAATCTTATGGCACTTACGTCCTTTTCTTTAAGGAAGGAGGAATCTCGAAAACCTTTGAACCGATCTTGTTTAAAACAATTTTCGCTGAAAGAATTTAATAAGCCCAATGTCCATGATTTTTTTATATTTTTAAAATACACGGTTCAAAAATTAGAGGGGGGGGACACAATTTTAGTGACTTTCGGGGCGATTATCTCCGACTCTATTCACTTAATCCAGAAAATTGCTAAGAAACCTTATATTTATTTTGAAAGGCCGATCGTGGGCTTGCAAAGAAATATTTTTTTTGACATTCAGTTTTATGTATGGAGTAAACCCCTAAAAAAATTTTTTTTAAGTCATTTAATTACAAAACTATGTGGCGGCTAACAAAATACAACTATCATTAAAATTTTATTCAAAAACACCAAATAGTTTTCGAGTAAAATGCCTGTGACATACGGACGGCCAGACAGACAGACAGACAGACATGACGAATCTATAAGGGTTCCGTTTTTTGCCATTTGGCTACGGAACCCTAATAACTACTAATAATACTACTAATAATAAAATAATTCACTAAAATCTTTCTGTACTACGAGAGATCTCGTATAATGCAAATAAAACAAGAATTTTCGCAACAACCATACATTAATAAATTATTTTTGTCCTCACACAGCTTTTTATAGAAATTGTATTTATTTCGTAGCTATTAAGATATTTAATTGCATACCGGATATATTAAGGAACACGTACAAATAAAATTAAAGAAAAAAGTTGATGAGTGGCTGTTGTCAAAAATGTTTTACTCGGTAAAAGAGTTTTTAGATAACAAGGGAAAACAATTATGTGAATATGTATAGGTTATTTTATTTTAATTTGACGTAAATGATAATTCTATTGCATTAACTGTAAAATTAATAATAATTTTAATTTAATATCATAAGAGCTGACATCATTACATTATACTTACACAAGCATGTTATTCTCGTTTCTTCTTTATCTCAATAATAATTTTAAATATTGTACACCAGAGGGGTAGTATTGGTAACCTTATAAATGGTAACATCTTATTTTCGGACCTATAGTTACAATAAACGCATTTCATTTCTATGCCTGGTATTCATTGTTAAATCTCGCAAAAAATCCAATGTGTGTGGTGTGTGGGACATCATACACTTTGCTAGCTATACTTAGTAAGTGTTTTGCTAATAGTGTATGAGAATCTTCGAGAACTAATCGATCTAGAAACGTAGTTGATATACGTATAGCTAAATATATGTATAAAAGTATTCACGGAAACTGCGATCTCAATCCTTTTATAGGATCAAACAATGTTTAAATCCGCTGAGTAGCGAACACAATGGAACCAGTATAATAGGATAAAAGTATTTGATTCATGTTGGCGCAGTACTTAGAAACTCAATTTAAACTGGGTTTTAATACCGATTGATGCATGAAATACTGTAAGTACTTGGTACATATTTGCAGCAGCCCAACTGGGAAGTACCTCCGCTTCACACCTCAGCCATAATAACACTGTAGACACCAAATAAAATAACCAATAAGGTTGAATTTTCCCGAAAAAGGATTAAAAATATTCTCAAATGGAGAAAAAGGTAAAGCAGGGGATTAAATAATCACAAACGTTTTAAAAGGGGGTATATTTTGTCCCTTTTCCGCAAAACGCACCTTTCTTTTCCTTTTTATTTCATTTCATTTATTTGTCTGTAAAACATAGGTAAACATATCAGTCTAGAATCACTATGTTCTGGCCATGAGGCGCCGTACAAACAATCATTAGCAAATGACAAAGATAGGTACATTTGGAATTAGGTATAGTTATAATATAATGGTCCATGGTCTCAGGACTATTAGAGACCATGGAGGACTTAAGTAAGATGCTCGATGACCTCAGTATTAAGCTTCCGAGCGAGTTGGTCTAAAAGAACATGGATAAGACGAAGATCATGTCGAATGCACATGTAGTACCAACTCCCATTACAATCGGACACTTTACGCTCGAAGTTGTAGACGATTATGTATACCTATTCTTGAAAATATAATTAGATTCCACAAAAATAACCTCAAAATTGCCATTAAAATGAATCTAATTATATTTTCAAGTTTAGGACAGACTATCCAGTTAGGTAGGTCCAACTTCGAGAAAGAGGTCAATCGTCGAATCCGACTCGGCTGGGCAGCGTTCGGGAAGCTACGGCACATCTTTTCGTCCAATATTCCGCAGTGTCTCAAGACGAGAGTGTTTGACCAGTGTGTGTTGCCAGTGATGACATATGGCACTGAAACGTGGTCGCTTACTATGGGCCTCATAACAAGGCTCAAAGTCACCCAAAGGGCAATGGAGAGGTCTATGTTGGGAGTTTCTCTGCGTGATCGCATCAGAAATGAGGCTGTCCGCAGGAGAACCAAGGTTACCGATGTGGCCCTCCGGATCGCTAAACTTAAGTGGCAGTGGGCGGGGCACATAGCACGTAGAACCGATGGCCGTTGGGGCGGAAAGGTTCTCGAGTAGCGACCACGTACCGGAAGGCGCGGCGTGGGTAGGCCTCCGTCAAGGTGGACCGATGACCTGGTAAAGGTTGCGGGAGTCCGCTGGATGCGGATGGCGCAGGACCGGTCGCATTGGCACTCTTTGGGGGAGGCCTATGTCCAGCAGTGGACGTCTTTCGGCTGATATGATGATGATGATGATAATATAATAATATAGAAAAAAATATATATTCGGCCACATTCGCCACACATCAGCACCCCTCCGACATAATTATAATGTATGACCGCAGGTGGTCTGGCCTTTACCTTATCGCGCTTTGTGTCGAGCAAAATAAAAATATAATGCCATGCAAAAAACACTCTTTTGCATCAGTGCGGTACGTGAAGGTACATAACAAAGGTTATGACTGCGATAAGTTCAAGAGGAAACACTAAGGGCGAGATAATTGAGAAATAGGTATTTGTAAAATGTATTGCTGTCGCGCAAACCTCAAGCCTGGCTGGCAGAGCGCGATAGCTAACTGCAGCTTGGACCAAAAATACCTATTAAAAGTACATAAAATCAACGCTTCGTAGTCCCCTGATTTCTTCTCCAAAACTTGACCTATTTAAAATTCTTTTTTATTAAAAATCAAAGAAAGGCTTTGGCTTTTTTAGGGTTCCGTAGTCGACTAGGAACCCTTATAGTTTCGCTTTGTCTGTCCGTCCGTCCGCGGATAATCTCAGTAACCGTTAGCATTAGAAAGCTGAAATTTGGTACTAATATGTATATCAATCACGCCGACAAAGTGGTAAAATAAAAAGTGTTTTATTTTATTTTAGTAACGTGGGGAGTGTTTTTTTTTCATTTCAACCCTAGCATGTGATATATTGTTAGATAGGTATTTAAAAATAAATAGGGGTTTGCTAAAATCATTTTTTGATAATGTTAATATTTTCGGAGATAATCGCTCCAGAATTTTAAAAAAATGTGTCCTACCCCTCTAACTTTTGAACCATATGTTTTAAAACTATGAAAAGTTCTCAAAAGTAGAACTTTATAAAAACTTTCTAGGAAAATTATTTCGAACTTGATAGGTTGAATAGTTTTTAAAAAAAATTACAAAAACTACGAAACCCTACACTGAGCGTGGCCCGACAAGCTCTTGGCCGGTTATTTTTAATAATCTAGTGAAAATTGTTTTCTGAATGTTTGAACACAGCGGAAAATCTGACATTATCTCCTACAAGATAATTTATGAAAAAAAGGAAAACATAGCAACATGTCAATAGTAGCCATACCTAGATTTATGGAAAAAAAAAATTGCTCTACTGCCATTATCCAGGGAGAAAACAGGGGACTACGTTTCTATTGAAAAACGGCCCTTGTGTTTCCCCTTAAATAAATCCGATACCTTTACGAATAGTGCAGAGTTTGTTTTAACAAATATGGCCACTTCTAAAATATATAGACATTGGCATTGTCGCTTATATGAAACGAATGTCATTTACCATGCTCTGACGCTCGCAGATCGTGACGTCACGATCTGCGAGCGTTTTCCCTCTCTAACATCCTATACTATTAAACGAGCAATATTTGTACATACATAGTGAAATCACGTACTCGAAAACGGCTCCAACGATTCAAAGTGGAATATAGGGTTTTACGGAGGCGAAACATCCGTCTAGCTTGGTCTCATATCTGGGAAAAATCGATTTCTCGGTTTTTTTTCTCTATTATCACCCGAGGTCGCCCAGGGACTGCAATATTGAAACTTTCTTCTTTCAATTCTGAGATATCTCAATGGGATTTTCGTCACAAGGCATATTTTTTGCTTTCTTTCTTTTGGACTAATAAATACATTTTGAGTACCCGTATTGTCATATGCAGAGGTCGGAATTTTCGTGGCACTTTTGAGCTGTCATAGGGACTTCTCGTTTATCGACTTCGGATTATACATATGTATAACGATAAATACAGAATACAATATATGGAAAATATGATTCGTTGATTACGAGTGATGGGTAAACAACATGCAGTCTTATCGCGATTGGGCGATCTCATTTCTAGGAAATTATAAATAGAAGTTAAAATAATAATATTTTACAGTTGAACATGAAATTAATAAATGTTAAAACATTTAACTGAACTGATTCAATTTAAAATTCTTAACTATAAACTTTTCATTGTTTTCATTGCAAATCTCTATTTAACAATTTTAGCCACTCAAAAGTTATCTAAAAGAGATCGCTCTTTAGCGGTAAGACTGCCTGTTGTTTACCTATATTTTTAATCTTGTTTCATATGTTGTGTTCTATAATTTATCGATATGATTATGAATATCGGTAGTCGATAAACGAGAAGTCCGTATGACAGCTCAAAAGTGCCACGAAAATTCCGACCTCTGGTCATATGTAAGTACTATTATTTATTCCGAGATATTTTTCTTCAGGAATACGAAACAAAGCGTCCAAGCAAACAACAATACGAAATACACGCTCCTTCATTCCTGTTTACTTGTGTACCAACCTTCAGTATAATAGCATAAATATTTGATCCCCCGAGACCTATTGTGGGTCTTACAAATGCCCTCCTGAATGGGAATTATCCGATTCCCTCAATGGGAATTTAATAACCGACTGGAGGAGGAACGGGACGTCAATTTATGTTCGCCGTTTCCGATCTCAATCACATTGCAATGTTAATTTTACCAAGCAATGCGTGACTGTAAGAGTGAAGTGATTGAAAAATTCCATTTGTCAGACGTTTACCTCAAAAGCGTAAATTCCTTGTAGCTTATTAGCGATTCGCATTGCACCTCGATAGCAAAACATCTGAAAATTATATTATCTACTTGAAGCATTTGTTCTCATCGGTTTTCACATGATATATAAAAGTTCATAATTAATTTTTCATGCAGTGCTTTGTCCTAATCGCTGTTCACCGCGATGTATATTTATTTGCAACGCTTTATTTACTGTTTGCCTTTTACCTCCGTTGTTTTATTTTTCAAACGTTTTTCTTCGGTGTTGTGTTATTTCACAGTGTTTCCTCGATACTATACGAACTAGTAAACAAAAGTCATTACATTGCACTGTTTCAACAGAATGTGAAAAAATCATACCCTCGGTCCGTGGGGTCCCAGTGCGCGAAAGTTATTTGCGGAAATGCGAAACGTCTGGTTGACATAACTGGTGACCGAAGAAAAGCTGGCGGCTTTCTCGTGCAACGCATCAGCATTGCAATTCAGTGAGGAAATGCCGCCAGCATCCTTGGTAAAATGCCTCGAGGGCGTTTTTTAGATTTAACTTAGTTTTAATTTAATTTAGTTAATGTTAGTTATCCTCTTGCATATACTTTAGAAAATAAATAATTTACATAATTATTTGAAGACAGATTTAATAAAATCATACTATGTTATGTTTGGCCATTTGGATGATTGCTAGGAATTAAATGACGACCAGTTAGCCTCGCCAGTGACGCCTACGAAGCAGCCTTCTGGGTTCGAATCCCGGTAAAGGCAAATATTTGTGTGATGAGCATGAATTATTTTTTAGTAGTTAGTCTTAGATGTTTTCTATGTATTTAAGTATTTATATTTATCGGCGGTATTTATTGGTCGTCTAAAGTACCTATAAAACGAACCTTATTGAGCTTACTTTGGGACTAGGTCGATTTGTGTAAAATAGTCCCTAATATTTAATTAGTTCTTTTTTACAATCTTTTATTTAGTTTCACCTCTCCCGTTGTCTGTCAGTCTGTCAGTCTGTCTGTTATCAAATCTTGCAAGTTAAATTTAACCCACTTGCCGGTGATCGATTGAGCTGGAATTTTGGATATAAGTATAGTTTGGATGACAATTCAATATTATGGTACCATCGAGCTGATCTGGTGATGGAGACAGAAGGCGGCCATAGGAATTCAGTACTTAACCGACGTAACCCCGTTGAGTTAGGGCTCGTTAGAATCGTCTCAATGAGTAGTTGATGATGGTATACACAAAAGTACAGTTGGCAATAAAAGCTTGCAAATTGTTGACAGAAGCTTGTTTAATACCGCCGTTTGTGTAGTTTAAGTATATAAATAAACTAAGTACCAATTTGACAGCTTGTATCTAAAGAGGAACATTAGTATGAGTCTCTGTCCTGAATCCGACCTGACACTGACGTAAGTATAGTGGTCTCTTAAGCGGCTTACAATGATTGAAAGTGACAGCACTTCTGCGACTATTAGATTTATTTAAGGTACATCTTTAACAAGCTTTCCTTGAAGGAAGACGACATTTGCCCCCGCGACTTCCACAACAGTTGATCTCTGTGTAAAACTCTGTTTTATGTTTCTTTTTCGTATGTTTTTTTAAGTTTTGCGTTTATTGTATTTTTTCATGTAACTTGTGTGTATAAATAAAATAAATAAATAAATATTATGGGACAATCTTACACAAATCGACCTAGTCCCATAGTAAGCTCAATAAGGCTTGTGTTATGGGTACTAGACGACGATATATTTAATAGATAGAAATACTTAAATACATAGAAAACATCCATGACTCAGAAACAAATATTCATGCTCATCACACAAATATTTGCCCTTACCGGGATTCGAACCCAGGACCTTCAGCTTCGTAGGCAGCGTCACTACCCACTGGACTAACCGGTCGTCAAAGTAAAGTAAAATCAAAGTAAGTGTATGTAAGCACACAAACAAATTATGTATATATGAGTTAGATCTGTCTAAATGTAGGAATATCAAGTTCCATTTTGTTGCTACGTACTCTTTAAGGGAATGCAGGGGTCAGGTTTATGTTAACTTTGTATTTTATTATGTACCTACCTATTGCCCAGGTAATAAACTGTTTATATGCCAAATTGCATACAAATCCGTTCAGCCGTTTCCGCGTTTTGAGTAACTTCTTTAAATCATTGCAGGTAATAAACCGGCCAAGTGCGAGTCGGACTCGCGCACGAAGGATTCCATACCATTATCTATAAAAACGGCAAAAAAGTCACGTTTTTTGTATAAATAATATATCATCTGTGAAAATTTCAACTGTCTAACTATTACGGTTCATGAAATACAGCCAGCCCCACTATTCTGTAACTTGTTTTAAGCTCACCTCAACGCTCACCCACAAATATATCTTGACACAGCGATGCGTAGTAACCAAGCGTAGGTAGAGGTCTAGTTTCGTGACGGGTACGGCGGGGTGAGCCGCATTAGCGCGTAGCGAATAACAGCCCTGGTGACAGACGGACAGACAGACGGACGGACAGCGGAGTCTTCGTAATAGGGTCCCGTTTTGCCCTTTGGGTACGGAACCCAAAAAAAGAGATATCTTCCCCTGCCACTCCAAAGTGGATTTTTATGGATGAAATAAAAGAAAAAACTGGTGTCATGTCATATCAAAACACTTGCGACCGTCAGTGAGAAGTGGATACTACCCTACCAACAAGATAATTACTGTGTAATCATGAGTAACAAACGCACAACGTTTCATTACAGTTAATAAGTAAATTAAGCAACATTTCGACAGTCCCCGTTGACTGTTGAGAAGTTCTACGTAATCCCAGGCAAAATCTACGCGAAACAAACAGACGTTCAAGTCAGCGTTTCCTAGAGCAGCTCATAGCAAGGCCGATTAAGTTAACAGTAAGTCTCTCAACAAACTCCCTCAGCTCTTGACAAATTAAACATAACTCACGAGGTTATTAAATAAGTCCTCCGCCCGGAGGTATAACGCGATTATAAGGTACGGTAAAAGGAAATGCATGAAACAGGGTTCGTAGTGTAACAGGACTCCCGAGAAATGATACAAACCAGTGAAGATATACAACAGCTTTATATTTCTGCCAATAGTTACATTGATTATTTAATCCAAACAATCCAATATCCCTGACTGTCCGGTCCGATGGGTCTACTCCGACTGGCCGGTGGCCGCCTGCGCTGCCTACCGCCATACGTCAAATAATAGTATTAACTACCCTCTTCTTTTAATAAATATTTTCAAATCAATGTCAAATAAGCGGCGTTCAGGAGTAATGCTAACAGTCGGCCATCCTGCAGTCGGGATGCCCTCATTCCGATTGACTCGGCCATTCTAAATACAGTGGTATGACCTCATACCTACATATTTAGCTATCGGTACTACAACTTTAAAGGTTTTTCATTCTGTATATTACTTTATACAACATTCATTACTTATTTCAAATCATACTATAATGATTAAGTTAACAAAATGTTAAACGTAAAACATGTTAATAATTGTTGTCAAGTTACCAATTCAAAGATTATTTTAATAAAGATTACATTTAACACATATGCTATATTTTCTAATCATTTTCGTTGCTTTTGTCTTGCTTAGGCCACCCGCAGGCCTTCATAAGTCACTTATCATAGGCCACCCGCAGGCCTTCATATTTAAGTCACTTATCATAGGCCACCCGCAGGCCTTCATATTTAAGTCACTTATCATAGGCCACCCGCAGGCCTTCATATTTAAGTCACTTATCATAGGCCACCCGCAGGCCAGTATCCATTCAGTCTTCCTTTTGGCCATCCGAAAGCCATGGCAATGCCAGTAATACATCTTCAATTATATTGTGACCACCCGAAGGTCATGTCCATCTTCAACCATCTGCATATGCTGGGCAATATCCGATCACCCGGTCTCTATGCTGTAACTGGTAGGACAGAAATGGACAACTGTTATTATAATCATACCAGATTATTACATCAAACAATTATTGTATCATGTCATAATATATGCTAACAAATCACTTTGGCGGTGGAATAAGGATTACAATTGAGCAAAATAGTAAATACTCTAAGGACGGTGTAGTTCGATAAAACCCCATAAATGCTGGTTTTAATGTCTGAACTATCAGGAATACAATATAGGCTAGAAAGTAATTGTATAATTTATTCATCATTTGATTCTGCGTCAGTATTGTCACTAATTTCATTAGAATTGGTGATACCTACGCATATTGTGACCCATGGCTTAAGTTGGTCGGAACTAAAAACATTTTTATATTTTCTCTGAGCATGTCCTCGAATGCTCGATACCTACTTCGTAGCTGTCATTGTCTAGGGACTGCATAACCCTAAAAGATCCATGAAACTTAGGGGCTATTAGCTACTTATTAACTTTTTGCCATCTCAGGGTTATGGATAGGTACCATGCCTAAAATTGATAGAGTATCTAAAAATGCACACATTTTTTTAGTCATCTTTTTGTATTTTTTTCTATAACTGTTTTTTGCGCATTACCTATCTAGCGCAAACGAGACTTGAACCTACGATTTTTGTGTTACTTTGCAAAGTTTAGGGTTAAGTCACCTTTCTTAAAAACTTTAATTATTGACAATTTTTTATCGATAGTTGCCTTAATTTTTGCTTGTCCCTTCTCTATTCTTTCTTGCACAATTTTTCTCATATCTTGCCTTTGCGTATTACTACTACTGTATAGCTTCGCCAATTTAGGCATATTACATGAAGGTTGTAGTTACCACCGGTTCGGAAAGAAAACCTCTGCCACGAGAAGAACCGGCGTAAAAATACTCGGCGATATAAATATTTCATTCAAAACCGTATTCAATAGGTACTTATATAATTTCAACATCACAGTATTATAAAATTACATTGCTACATTTGCTACAGTAGAAATCTTATTTATTATTTTTTTTGCGATAAATTACTCGTGCCGGACGCTATCACTGCCAAATGTCGGTATCCATGATGTAGGTAATCGTTTATCATACATATAATCCTTCCGTGCTTTGGAAGGCACGCTAAGCAGTTGATCCCGGCTGCTGTCTATGACAGTAGTCGTTAAGCTGAGCTAGAGGCCTTCGGGCGGCTTAAGAACTTCTAACAGTCGAGTTGCCCACTCACTTGACAAAGGGGCACAACTGTTACTCGCGTCTAACAATGTAAAATAATGTATATCATAAGATTAAATAAATAAATACATATAATATGCTTTTGAAATAAAGCACGTGCTTCTGGCTTATCAGTCTTCGCTAGGAAGTCGTATACATTCTTCCTAACATACATTATTATTTCAAATACGTATATCGGCAGTCTTAGAACATCTACTCGTATTTCCTTGAAGAAGTCTCTTCATGACTCACGCGACCCCAGGTTATAAATTGTTCTAATAGCCATTTCTGCTAGAGATTCCCGTGTACTTTTATTGATTGTATTATTTAAACTCCACCGCAGTTTAAATATTAACGTGTGTATCCCAGTCTCTCTCATCCAACCCATGGTTCACAGTGTATTGCAAGTTCAAAATAGCCCTGTTGTACCTCTCAATTTGCCAATTTGCCCGAGGGATGGCAACGGTATTTAAAACGTGCTTTGCCCTAATTGAAGCAACAAATGTTTTGAAGTATTTTAATGTGAAACTGGAGCCTTTATCGGATGTACAATAACTTTGCGCCTACAAAAAGATGTGAAAATGTCATATACCACTTTGATAGTGGTTTGAGATTTAGTATTTCTTACTGCCTTGACAAAAATGTACTTGGTGAATCCATCTTATAACACCAAGTATAAGTATTCCCTTTTTTAATTTTTCCATGTGAACTGTGTGAAAATAGCATTCACTGTGGGAATAGGATACAGTAAGTAAACAGATTTCTTGCCTGCCAATACTTGGCTGCATGCACAGTTATTTTAAGCTTTAACGTATTGATGAAGCGATTCATTTTGTGGAAACCAATAATCTGCCGTCGTGATTAAGAGCATATCCTATCGAGCAGAGCTTGATACGACCCATTTTAATTTAGGGGTCATGCGGCTATAAACTTTGGCAACACGGAGAACGTAATTAGTGGTAGGTGGTATCGTCATGAATATTTTATTTTTTTGTTATGTGCTAGATGCGTAGATCTGTCATCTGCACTGTATGGAGCCAATGATTGGTGGTATAATATTGAGAATAATCTACCTCTCCTTAAGTGTCTGACGTAGTGACTGGATTGCGGCTTAAGCCACATGTTGCATGTTGAACCCAGGTCTATACTCGATCGTAAAAGTATATTTTTGTAACAGCAGGATCTTGCTATCTTAGTTATCAAGTCTCTCTTTGTCAAGTTGGACCGCAATGGATTATAGTCGGTGATCACCGTAAATTCTAGCCGCAATCGTCTCCAACTTATAGGAGTATTAGCTTTCTTCACGAGTGCAGTGCTTTGCTTACTAAAGTACTTAGTCGATTTTTATCGGCATCCGATACTTTTGGACCAAAATGTATCATGTCCAATGTATGGTTCTTTAGTTTGATTCATTATTAAATTGTTAGTATAGGTTTAGCTGGGGTTTCATCAACGATATTATCAACTAATTTCTGGTTTATTTTTAATAAGAGCTTTTTTTTTAAGTCTCTAATTTAATAGCACGCCCGAGTTATTTTAGCTTAAGAAAAGTGACAGGTTTAGGAGATGGACATAAACCTTGACAAAGCGCCCAGGCGCCTTTAATTTAATTTATTTTTAGCTTAATTATAGAACACTAACCATAGCTCTATGTTTGTAATGTAACCTCTAACACTATGGATTTTATAGTCCGAAATAAATGATTTGTATTTGTATAAACCTCCACCAAAGAGTGCCACAATGACCGGTCCTGCGCCACCCGCATCCAGCGGACTCCGCAGTCTTAAGTAAATAAATGGCCGAAACAACGTATGCCTCGACGTTGGCAACTCGTCTACCCTTATATTTACTAACTCTCACTATGTAAAACCGTTAATAACTACTGTTTTTCTACTAGCGAATCATTAACTAAAGTTCATTGCCCACCGAAATGTATATAACATGTTGTGTTAAAATACAATACAAATACTGTTTATTGTACACCTCTGTATATACATAATTATAATTCTTATATATTATTATCAATAATTGTTATTGTTAAGGAGGAACAGGCCATGGTTTTTGTGTCTTAGAAGGTGCTTTACTGATTTGTGGACAAACTAAACATTTATTAGAAATATTTTCTACTTCAGTGTCTAAGTTAGGTTTGTTATCCGTGGGCTTGTCACCGGCTTGTTGAGGTTTAGGAAGATATTGGCACACAGTGTTTATAATAATAATATCGTTGTTTGTTCGCGGGTGCACATAAACCTATTAGGTATTGCGTCTCGTGCCATTGGTTTGCATTACCATCAGCCAACTTTGGTATGGCGTTGAATATTATCTGTCGTTGGCTCCAGCCGTATATTCTCGCAGTCTGTGAATGAGCATATGGGTCGAACTGTGGGATAACATTGTGAGCACCTTCAAAATGGTTTCCTTTGCCTCTCATAATCGTGGCAAACTCCTTAAGGACACCATTCTCCTGGCCGCTCCCAGATCGAGAACGATATCGTCTTCGTTTCCCAAGCCGATGACGATGAGGACTAGTTCGCTCCCGGCTGCTTCTGAATGAGGAATTATGACCGCGAGACAACTAAGTTTGAATTATGCCGCCGTTTCCTACTGAGTACTACGATAGCGCCGACGTCTACTAGGGGAACGGCCTGCCCTGCGATTACGCCGATGAGACTTCGTAAAAATTGTTCCCCCCTGAGCTAGCGTCGCTGCTACTATCGCTACAATGAGATGGCGATCTGGGACGGCGGGAACAGCTACGGTAGGTGGTCCGCGCTCACTGCCTTGTATTTGTACTATTGACCGAACGCCGTCGATCCCTATTACTTTTGGGGCTGCGTGGCGTTCAAAAGGTCTCATATTTGAAAGTGGTGTGTGTACCGCGACTCATCGCTTGAGGACAATGTGTCAGACAGTGGGGATTGGAAACTACAATAGCATATGAATTATGACTCATCAATGTGTCAATTATTAATTTATTATGTAATTCGTATTCGTTATTTTCTTTGTGATGTAGTAATGAGAAGTCATTTAGATTGTGTTACATACATAATTCAACAGGTATGATTATTAGACAGAAGAAATAAGGGAAAATAAAATAAAGCATTTGTAAGATTTCGTTAGTAATAAATCCTAATCGGCTTACGCCTAACAGAAAAAAAACCCATTCTCTTATTTTTCGAGTTTTACTTTTCGCTGTTAGACCGGACTAGTAGCTTATTAGAACTAGAAATTAAATATAGAATACAACAAGCTGCCATTCATTGCCGACTGCACTTTTCTGTATACCGTCATCAACCACTCACTGAGACGGTTCCAACGAGCCCAAACTCAACAGGGCCACGCCGGCAAAGTACTGAATTCCCATGGAGGGTGGCCTCCATCACCAGATCAGCTCGACGGTACCACAATACTGAATTGTCATCCAAACCACACGTTCATCCAAAACCTCAGCTCAATCGGCTGAAGACATCTGGTTCAAAATTGAGTTGCAAGATTCCACACGAACAAACATAGTTATAGGTACATACAATACATTGCAAGTTAATAGAAAGATTTAAAAACTGTATAGAATATGCAAATAAAACTTGTGCTTTTAAATAACATAAACAGAAAACAAAACACTAAGAAATCTGAAAATTACTTCCTCGAGACGTTCAATAGCTAAACAGACATTTGAGTAAAACCCCATTTACTTAATATTCAAATCTGTGTAACAGTTTTGTATTTGTTCATTGTTTTGTTCTTTTGTTTTCTATGTAAGTATTACATCAGTAACCAAGTGTCATTGCAACCAAATCGGGATAGAATTTATACTCCAGGCAAAATACGGTTTTAAAAAACATTAATTTATAATAGCGTTTTTTTTTTGTTGATTTCATTTGAAAATGTTATTCTAAAATGATTTAGTCAAGAATCCGACAGACTTTCCACCCGGAAGTAATTATGTAGATTTAAATGAAGCATGCATTATCTTTTTTTGTAAGATTTATCTTGAATATTATAGAGCAAATGTAAATGAACCAAAATAAAGACAAAAACATTTATTAATATTTTTACTGACTTTTCAGAAGCCAGTTAACTTATCATTTTTTCAATGTCTGAAATTTTGTCGGATTTTGTCGCTGGGTAACTATTTAATTGATAATATATCCGTTACACATAAAAAATAAGCTATTATAAATTATTTCCAAAATTGACATTTTTTTCCATACAAGTTGTCAGTTCATTGCCTGGACTATTATTCCAAGATAAATAGTCAACACAATTTGGTCGTTTATCCTCAGACGTAAACAAAGGAAACGTAAACCCAAATCCATAGTTCTTTGCTCATAGTTATTACGCATTTTAATCTTGTTGCATAATATATTGCACTCCTATAGTAGTAGTACGTCAATATTCCGAGACCTCAAATTATATGGGTACACGTATATTTTTAAAGCACATAGTAAATATAAGGATGCAATATAGGTGAGCATTCGCGTTATAGAACATAGAACATACACTGTATTACACATATATATATACAGTTACGTGAGTACTATTGCTTCCTTCGTTAAAAAATCAATCTTTATTCTACATGTTCTTTATTTAGTACGTAGGTGCTTACCTACGTAGATGCATTATGTAACGAAAATACTTCTTGGTAAAAGACAACGATGAAATCACGGAACAAACATCATAAACTGACCACTGTCCTTATTTCGTTGCAGTAAGGTTCTTGAGAGATCAATTAATTATGTTGTTGGCGGTAATGTAATTAGACATTCATTAAAAATAAACAATAATGGCATAATAATGAATAAAAACATACCTCGGGGTTTTTTCCAAAGTTCTTACCACTTCTGACTGTAACAGGACTCCCGAGAAATGATACAAACCAGTGAAGATATACAACAGCTTTATATTTCTGCCAATAGTTACATTGATTATTTAATCCAAACAATCCAATATCCCTGACTGTCCGGTCCGATGGGTCTACTCCGACTGGCCGGTGGCCGCCTGCGCTGCCTACCGCCATACGTCAAATAATAGTATTAACTACCCTCTTCTTTTAATAAATATTTTCAAATCAATGTCAAATAAGCGGCGTTCAGGAGTAATGCTAACAGTAGGGATAATTATCAATGATAATTATCACGATAATTATCAAGATAATTATCAAAATATTATTAAATAACAAAAAAATGCGCTCATGAAAGTGAATAGAGGCTCTAGTATAAGTTTTACCGAAACAAAACTTTACGACCGCGTTCGCGTTTAGCTGTCAAATCCCATACAAATTAAAGTGTAAAACGCAAGGGTAAAACGCAAACGCGATCGTAAAGTCTTGTTTCAATAAAACTTATACTTATAGAGCCTCTGTATTCGAAGTAATTCGAACGTGTATGTGTGTACGTGTGTGTGTGTATGTTCGTCGTGTGTGTGTGTGAACGCGTGCTTCTATCCGAACGCACGAAGTGTCAACGTGACGTGCCGCGCCGTGGGGATTCCCCTTACAAGAAGAATTCAGATCCGATTATGCAAAGTTGAGTGAACTCGAGTGTTCTTATATTGGTGATAATCCGATAATTATCAAGAAGCGTTATCTTGATCATTTCGAACCCTGGCATGGAACTAAGGTCTGTTTGAAACCAATTGTCGTGACGCTAACTTTACTCGAGCTTAGTAAAAATGTAGTACAAGAGCTTACTTTCTCGTACTAATAAGTAGTTATCATTTGATATCAAGCTCAATCTTTAGGGTTTAATAGTCAACAAACTTGTCCGTCCGTCTGTCCATCTTCGGCTTAGTTACGTTATTGTGTTATCAATACATACGAATGAACAACGAAGTTATAGGAGGGTCGAAAATGAACTGCTTCGAGAAAAGGATGGTGCCGCTGTTTTGCTCGACTTGGCGGGGGCACTTCCGTGCCCCCAGATAAAAGGAATTTCTCAGGAAATGTATTTATACCTGAAAAGATGGCCGCCTCTGCCTCCATACGGACCGTTGCTGCTGCTAGGCAACGTGTTTTGAGCTGACACGGTAGAATATTGTGGACAGTGCAGTGACTTAATAAAAACTTCGAATTCGAATAGACAGTAGGTGAGATAAATTGTAGGATTGACAACGCGTGTCCATAGGCTACGGTGTTTACTACTGTAAATTTAACGTAACACCTGACCAAGTATCGCCCGCTACGCGTGCTGGAAGTCACACTTCCTAGGCAGGAATAGACGTAATATTTTGTGCTGAATACAACCAGCGGTGATATAGAAAGCCTCAGTTTGCCTAGATATTTATCGTCCTTGGCTTCAGCTCGCCCATTTTCTGCGATTAAAGACGTTTATTATGTTTACACCTTAGGTGGGTACTTAATAGTAACTTAGTTACATTGTTGTAGAGGCTAGAAAGTAGGCAATAGATGGACGAGTGGGATCGAGCCGAGAGTCAGCACTCTCCAGCTAACCACATTTTTGAAGCCTGAATTCTGACCATCTTTTACCACATTTCCAAGCAATGGCGTGAAAAGTACTACTAATACCGCGTTTGTATCAAGTCAATGTACTGCGTGTCATAATTTTACAGAAACTTTGGAACACAATTAGAAGGTGAAAGTTGAGACAATATTATATTTAAGACATTCCACCTCGAGGCGGGGTTAGGGAGCTTGGTCTTTCAGTTACAATGTTAGTTAGATATTATATTAGTATAGTGGTATGGGTATATATGGGCATCAAAATAAAGGTGTTGCCTAAATAGTATTTTACTAGTTTTATTGAAAGAGCGAGCGAGTATAAAAAAAAGGCTGGCAAGTTTTTCAGCTTTCAAATCCACTAGTATTCATCATCCTCCTAGCGTTATTCCCGGTTGTGCCCTAAAGGAGCCCGGGGTCCGCTTTGACACCTAATCCCAAGATGTGGAAAAGGCAATAATTTTATGAAAGCGACTGCCACCTGACCTTCCAACCCAGAGGGAAAGTTAGACCTTATTGGAATTAGACCGGTTTGCTCACGGTGTTTTCCTTCACCGAAACGGTAAATATTCCGTACGTAAGTTCCGAAAAACTCATTGGCCACAAAGCCATTAGTATTATTGTTGCAAAGATCTGACACGCAGAATCAAACATGGGAATTAAAAATCAAATTCAAAACATTTATTCGTGACAAAAACAACACAGATAATAAAAGAAATAAAATTAAAATAAAAAACACATTTTGCTTTGTCACGAAACGGGCCCAGCTCAGCATGTTGCTAGCTTTGCAGCCTGCTCTGGTCTTTTGCAGGGTCCATTCGGTGACAGCACAGTGAGAAACGGCGACAGATGCACAAATTAAACATTATACAATCGATGAAATCAAAAAACAAAAAAATGAAACAAAAAGGAACTATATCACTAAAATACAAACAAAAAAGGTTTTTTTTTTTTATAATATTGCATTATATTTTTTTTATACGCACATATCATTAGTACTCTAAAATGCGTTCAGAAACCGTAGGAAATGGCCAGCGTTATTACAACCAATTTTACTATGAGAACTTTCTTGTCTGTGGTAGTAGGTAAAATCTGTACTTTAGTGTTATTACAGTACAGATTTTTGTAAGGTTATGAGTTTAAATTTGGAACAGCTGTCAAAACTCTAGAGGGTCTCTATTCTAGTATCCATAGATATTAAAACAGTTATCGATGCGAAACGTCAATTCAGTACGTCTATGATTAAAAAAAACATTCGTCAAGAGACGTAGGATGGAATTGCCGCCATTACTGTTGTCGTTTCTTTGTTGGTTTTTTGCTGTTACGAAAGTAGAATTGTGAAAAGTTGTTTGTAATTCACATTTTAGTTGAAAATATGAGTAGTAGTGACTCAGAGAACGATATGAACACTCCGCCGGATATCGTCAATGCAGCCACGATTGCAACAAAGATATTTTACAGGTAACACTATAGTAGCAATGCAGGTCATTTCAGGGATCAGGGAGTGAGTATTTTAATTATTTATAAGTTCTAGTGTAGGTATACCTTAACAATAGTTTTGTAAGATTTGTAATTACTAACCAGTGGATCTAAGTTATCCGAATAAACGAAATAAATTATTATTATTATTATTTCCCTACGGCTTCTGAACCCATCTTAGAGTACTTATGATATGTGTGTAGACAAAGTAGTGTCTGCAACTGTACAAAATTTAGCCTTAAAACACTTCAGTGATTCTAATATGAAACTCGCTGACGCGTTTCATAAAACCACACTCGTATTTTAAGGCCTCTGAATATTTATCAGTTGCATAAACTACTATTGTTGGCCTGCCTGGAATATGGTTACACTGTGTTGAACGATCAGCATGCAACTTATCTTGGCAGTAAGCCACCCGCATCCAGCGGCCTCCCACGACCTTTTACCAGGTCATCAGTCCACCTGTGGGTCTACCCGCGCTGCGCCTTCGGGAACGTGGTCGCCACTCGAGATCCCTTCCGCCCCAACGGCCATCGGTTCTACTGTGGTCCGTGCCTCGTGCCCCGGCCACTGCCACTTAACACTTTCGCTGCCATGAACCCACCTAGCGGGTGCCTAAGCCGTAGTCGCTTTCCAGTACATACGAGTAAAACCAGCGGATCGGCTACGAGCGTAGCGCGTAGCGATTCTTGGCAGCGAAAGTGTTAAGTTTAGAGGTTTGGAGGGCTATATCGGTTACCTTGGTGGTGTTGCGGATAGCCTCATTTCTGATGCGATCACGCAGATAAACTCCCAACATCCTCTCCATTGCCCTTTGGGTGACTTTGACCCTTCTTATGAGGCCCGTAGTTAGCGACCACGTTTTAGTGCCGTATTACATATTTACATCTGGGGGCACGGTAGTGCCCCCGCCGAGTCGAGCGCGAAGCAAACACTGCCGTACCATCCTTTACTGGAACCATTTCGCCGCATTTTCAGGCCCCTATTTGAGAACCTCTGGATAAGACCAGAACGCAGAAATTTTCGTCATCTAGTAAGCTATAACCACATACTTAAAATCCAAAATTTCAAGGCTGTAGGTCATTTAATTCCGAAGTTAAGCGAAAGCAAAGCTTCGCATTTATGACACTCACTTACTCACTCACGATCATCAAAATAGAACTAGTACTTCCCATAAACTCAGAGAGCTGAAATTTGGTACAGAGTTAGGGTTTGATGGGCACATAAAGGGAAAACTATAAAAACTAGGATAATCGAAGATCTGGAGTACCTGGTGACCCTGATTAGAAAACACAAGAGCCCAACCAAACTACTGGGACTGAATTCATAATTCGTATGTATTGATAAGACAATAACTTGCAAAAAGAAGTGAGATCCCATAAAAACATTCCATGTAAAAAAGAGGCCAAGTCTCGAAACTCTTCCACCGTAAAAAGTTGTGAGATATTTCGTAGAGCCAAGTCTCAGGCATTCTTTAATCTTTATTTGTTTGCTAAATAAAATTTTGTGACTTGGCAATCACACAATACTACATAGTTTTAGGTATGAAGAAGTCCATTAATGCAGGAAAGTTGTGTGATTGCCAAGTTACAAAATTTTATTTAGCAAGCAAATAAATATTAAAGAATGCCTGAGACTTGGCTCTACGAAATATCTCGCAACTTTTTACGGTGGAAGAGTTTCGAGACTTGGCCTCTTTTTTACATGGAATGTTTTTATGGGATCAAGATTATCTAAAGGGTTTACGCCGGAAATTGACCCCTTCCAGCGACCCATCATGCTAAAAAACAAAATACGAAACTACGCGTTTTAAACACGAGTTAAATTTTTCAATTCGCTTAGTGGTTACCTGAACAATAAACTCAATTAAAACTGAACCTTATTACAAAATATTAACTTATATTTTCGCTTGCAGGCAGTTAGTATTCAGAAGGATGCCCAATAATGGCGTATTTTTTTTATATTTAGGTCATGACGTAAGCTCTTTTAACGGTTGACGACGTTCCGATGTTATCCTGAAGTGAACCTTAATTGTTACGAGTTGGGGTTGCTTTTGCGATGCACAGGTGATTATTAAGTTGGCCTATTAGCGACTAAGGTAGCACGGGCATAGCCGCGGTAAATAATTAAGTAGCTACATTATCCTTCCACTTGTATTAAAGAGTAGTAACGAGGGGTCAATTTAGCAGTTAAGTTTCACATTCTAAGTTATCGATGAGGTCAAAGGGGTTGCTACACTTTGTTAGCGAATCAGGGATGTTGCGATTTTCTAGACATCTGCGGATACGGATATTTCGAGGCTCACAATTGCGGATGCAGACGTTGAGCAGAAACACTTAAAAATCGCTGCACGGCCTTCCTAATAATCGTTTGAATGACATAGGCTATTATATTTGAAAAAAGTAGTTGGGGGGTTTTGCAAAATCTTTTGATGGCACTTGTAGTTGTTTTGTCGCAACTTTCACTACATCCGCAACCACAAATACTTCGGATTTTGCGGATGTTGAAATTGATGCGGTACCATCGCAGATGCGGATCCGAATGTCTGCTACATCCCTGATCCGACTCCATTCTGTTACACATGATTTTTTCGCTACGTGTAGACGTCTACGCTGCTACGGACTACGCACGCCGTAGACGTCGAAGCGAGCGCTACGAGCGTAGCGAGCTGAACTTTCACTACCAAGAACCCGCCTAGCGGGCGCCTATGCCGTAGTCGCTTTCCAACATACGAGGAAAACCGCGGGATCAGCTACGAGCGTAGCGCGTAGACATTCTTGGCTAGAATGTTAAGTGGAAGTGTTAGATTGACTACCTGGTGTTACAAATCTACCACAATTCCGGGTAACTAAGGAACGAAAAGTAAGGGTTTTATTGGGCAATTTATTTGGGCGTATGGGATGGGATACCTTTCACTTTGTCTTAAGCCAACTCTTGCCTTGACAGTGAGTGGAGGCATCCACTCTGTAGTTTTCCGATTTTTATTGATTATAGGTAATTGACGACCGGTTAGCCTAGTGGGTAGATACGCTGCTTACGAAGCTGACGGCCCTGGGTTCGAATCCCGGTAAGGGCAAGTATTTGTGTGATAAGCATGAATATTTGTTTCTGAATCTTGGATGTTTTCTATGTATTTAAGTATTTCTCTTTATTAAATATATCGTCGCCTAGTACCCATAACACAAGCCTTATTGAGCTTACCATGGGACTAGGCTGATTTGTGTAAAATTGTCCCTTAATATTTATTTATTTATAATTTACTTTAAAAACAAAGTTTTAACCGACTTCAAATCATTATTCCAATCTCTTCAAGTGTGCCTGATAAATTTGAAGTTCCCTTGATTTTTCCAGGACTCCATCATCAGATCGTGACCTGATGATGACCATGGTACCACCTAGGAAGCATACCCTTTCAATACCCTTTAAATCAAAAAAATATTTTTCCTAATCGGTCCAGGCGATTTGAGTAATCGGGGAACACACATAATAAGTTTCTGTCAAAATTTTTGGTACAACCTTTTATTGCCGACTACTTTTCTGTATACCATCATCAACGACTCATTGACACGATTTTAACGAGCACAAACTCAACGGGGTTGCGTCGGAAATACTGAATTTCAATAGCCACCTTCTGTCTCCATCGTCAGATCAGCTCGATGGTACCAAAATGTTGAATTGTCATCCAAACTATACTAATACCCAAAATTTCAGCTTAATCGGATAGCAGCAAGTGACTGAAAAATGGATTGCAAATTCTGACGGACAACTTACATACTTATATATTTACATACGAACAGGTCAAGTCAACATAAACCTTGTAAAACATAAAAGATTCCGACGAATTGAGAACTTCCTCTTTTGTGAAGACGGTTAAATATAACAGCCTTATCATCAAGGTTATGCCAAAATAAACTGTTACACCGAAACCCTTAGAGCCAGGGGCTATATATGTACCTACAATTGCTTGTCTATAATGACTGTCTGTTTGTTACAGGACATCGACTTTGAGGGGTTCCGCTGGTTTTTGGAGACATTTCTCGAGTGCTCAGCTCCAGATGAACTCTGCAGGTAAATAAAACTCTACTATTCTACTAAAATTATAAATGCGAAAGTTTGGATGTTTAGATGTTTGTTACTCAATCACGCTTAAACGGTTCTACAGATTTGGATGAGATTTTACACAAAGATTGTTTAGGTTGTTTAGTCTGGAGTCAGTTAATACGATAGGGATGTTGACACTAAATATAATAATCCTTACTAATATTATAAATACGAAAGTGTGTGTTTTTGTATGTTTGTCCTTCTTTCACGTCGCAACGGAGCGTCGTATTGATGTGATTTTTTGTACGGAGATAGTTTAGAAGCTGGAGAGTGACATAGGCTACTTTTTCTAGCGGCAAAACATCTAATTCCCACGGGAAAATTAAATATGTTACATTTTCCTATTACCACGTGGGCGAAGCCGCGGGCATCAGCTAGTTTACTTTAAAAACAAAGTTGTAACCGACTCCAATTCAGTATTTCGCCTCATTTGAAGAGTCGCTTGACCACCCTTTCAAACAAAACAAAATTAATACACAATATTTTTTGTCACGAGGCAGCCGATTGAAACAGCGGTTGCCTGAAAGCGTGTACGCTGTTTATTAATGAAATGCTGGTCGTGGTGGAATGGAATACCAGTCGACATTTTTTCCCCCCCCCTCCAATTTCCGCCCCAGTCCAAGTTGGCTCAGTTCGGGTTGCACAGGGCGGTTCCACAACGCTTCGGGAGCTCAAATACCGCGAGCCATCCGGTTGCCTCTAGGACGATGAAACTACGCGCCATTGCTTAAACTACAATATTTCCCTTTGATGTCCTAACTACATAAACGGAGAAACTTAGGCCGGCCGCCCATTGGACACGATTTCGAACGAAATATACTCGTCCGAACACGCACGAAGCCGTGCGAACGATCCCGACCTTGAAAGTCTACGGGAGCGCGCTCACTGGATGCGAATTGGTCGTACGTATACGCACGCTTAGGTACGACGTCCGCATGAATCCGAACTTGTTGGGATTTTAAATACATTCGTGCGTTATTTGTATCGTATCACTGACATCAACTGACATGTTTCACGCAGGTAAACAAAATCGAATGTAATACGAGGTATATTTTCTTCGTTGGACACATTTTTTTGGTTTAGTTCAAACTGTTCAACAATGTTATTTGCCCCCTGCATGCGAGCCGAGTACTATTGAATCACGTGACCCATTTGTAAAATTTCGTGTGTCTCCAGACATCTGTTCCTGTCATTCGTGCGTCGCGACCGTCGGCCGGCGTTGCGGGAGATGGCTGCCGTCAGCTCGGCCGCCGCCTGCGCCGCGGTCACTGCGCATGGCGACCACCAGGTACCACCATTATATGACTCCGACATATCCTTCATTCGTCGCGACCGCCGCCTGCGCCGCGGTCACTGCGCATGGCGACCACCAGGTCCCACCATTATATGACTCCGACATATCGTTCGTGCGCCGCGACCGTCGGCTGGCGTTGCCGGAGATGGCTGCCGCCAGCTCCGCAGCTGCCTGCGCCGCGGTCACTGCGCATGGCGACCACCAGGTACCACCATTATATGACTCCGACATATCATTTAGATTGTAGACTAAAACAGTAGAAACAATAACTCCATAGCTGTGGCGGATTTCTGCAGAGTGCCCAATGGACACATTGTAGGTTAATGCCGATATATTCTACCTATTAACTATTGCATTAGTTAACCGTTAAAGGTTTTTTTTTTCAAATATAATTCAAATAATCCTCTGGTAGGCCATGCCACCAATTATGTCACGTCGTGAGATAAAAAAAACCCGGCCAAGTGCATGTCGGGCCACCTGCAGTGTAGGTTTTTGTAGGGTGCCTGCCTGTCTTTTTTTGTTACATCGACACGCGCGCGCCAACTAAAGGGTTGGTTGCTTCGGCCGAATTTGTACGAAAATTAGGCCAAGTTTTTCGTCGACTATACTCGGTAACTTTGTGATGCCTACTTAGCAGTGATAGTTTTCCTTATACATCCATTATAACCATGTCTTTAGGAACCCATAATTAATATTTTTGAACAAGCTATCCAACGATACTTTATGTGTCGGTACGGAACACCGGCGCTGTATTCAAATGCATTGACATGAACATCAATGGGCTTACCTTATTGAATCGCAGTTACGCAGAATATCAGTGGAGTATGTCATATTGAATTAGATAAGTCATTCCGAACGGTATTGGTAGTAATTTAGCCAATATACCTACTGCGCTTTTCCCTTTACACTAACGAGCTTCGACATTTCGCTCCGTTGACGTGGTATTCCAGTAAAAGCCGTTCTGAGTAATTCTATTGGGGCTCAAATTGAATATAACTAGGTGTAATATTGAAATAGGTTATCGATATAGAAGTGAGCTAAATGTAGGTATAGGGTAAACTGTATACATTATCATTAACAACACATAATTGTGATATACATTTCTGCTTGGGCGAAAATTATTTCGCAAGTCCGGCTGTTCTCTACATGTAGCATTTCTTAACTGTGTGAGCAGTTTCAATAATTATTGTTGTTCAAAACGCCTTCAAAGGGTCTTTGACGCCTCACGACACCGTGGGTCATAAAACTACCCAAAAACTAGCTATTTAAATTACGTAATCCTAAATTGACAAAAGTGATAACTTACTGAGTGTGCCGGCGTTTTAGCTCCAAGACGGGTTAACAGTCAAAAGTAGGGTCAAGTCAAATGTCGAGTACCAGTTTCATCGTCGAAGGTATCGTGGAGGCCTGCCACCAGCCCGCCCAGCCACGTTGTAAGTATTCACTCTTCGCTGGTCTCCAAACTCGCTACAATATTACACTCGCCTAACGCCGACTAATACTAATATCTGAACACTGGCCTAGCGTTTCCGAACAGATTCCACTCAAATTTATACTATTCTCTAACCGCCAGGCCGGCTCACAAAAACAGCCGTCATGCTTTTTCCGTCCAACTGACAGCTCCAACTGTCACTTCTAACTTTTTAATCCGCCGGTATTGCCATGTGAATAATACTCGGGCGATTCACACGGGCCCGAACATAGAACTATATCAAAATAGAAGGAAAGAGTGTATGTACTTCGCGTGGCAAAGTAAGTCCGATGGACTTCTTTGCTCGCCGAGAACTTCAGTCCGCTCCCGACCTCGGAACGCGTGCGACGTCAGGTTATAATCACAAAATGACTCGTTGTTCGAAACTGAGCTGTTCAAACACCACCAAAAAAGGTGAAGCTGTTAATCGTGGTATTTCCTATCATAGGTAAGTACTATTTGTCCTAAAATACCTGTTATTAATTAAAAAAACAATTTATTTATTGCTCTGTATTATTTTCATCAAAATAGATTATGTCCAACTCTAGTTTTCCATTGCGGCTTTAGTTTGACGAGACACACTTGACGTGCGTTCAAAACCAGCGATGTATAAATAGGCTATTCAAATTGTCGAGTCGCTTCATGGTCGATTTATTCATTTTTCTGTCACTAGTGCTGTACCAGTGTGCTGTACACTGTGATTTTCTTACTCGGTTAAATCGATTATAAAAGCAGAGAAATGAAAATTACGTTTTTATATTATTAATTACTCTTTCGTTCCTGACCGATTGACAGACAGCGCACGGCCTAAACCGCTAAAGATATAAGCATGAAAGGGCATAGCCGGGTAAGTATGGCAAAACTGCCCTTAGCGAAAAAAATAATTTCCTTTTACTGGATTATTACCCTTTAAATATGTAGTGCTTTCACCGAAAATAAAGCCTCAAATCCTTCAGGTTAAGAAAAAAAACGCATAAAAAGAAATAACATTTTTATTTTTTTTTGGCCAAAGTACTTATCCGATTTCTTTGTAATTCGGATATGTTGTAAGCAACATTAAGATCGCTTTTTAGAAAAAATAAAATAATTATTTTTAGAAAAAAAAAACAAATAAAAACGAGATAACAATTTTCTAAAAAAATAAAAAAATAGGTACGAGATTGCGACAATTACCGAATTTGTGTATTTTATGTAGAATTTAATAATCTTTAACATATATTTTTTTTAATTACTAAAATCGGGATTAACGATGTGAAAAATTCGAATTTGTGACAACCCTTTCTCTTCATACTCTCTCAACTCAACTTATAGTGCAAAACCAAGTTGACAATTAAGTATATTTGTAACACAATCTTAACGAATTTGAATTTAGAACGTGACGTTTTGCACTATAAGTTGCTTTTGTGGCTATAGATACGGCTAAGGGGTAAGCGCGAATTTTTAAAATTGTTGATAATATGTATACACGACCTTATTGCCCCTTTGTTAAGGTAGTGTACCTATATTTAACATACATATTACCTCATTACCTATTACAACAAAACCTGAGTTAAATAATACACACTGTAAATATTAAATTCATAACTTTTACATTTCATTAAGGCCCGCACTCAGCACAATAAGTCGCGTTCCAAATTCAAAATGCATTGGGATTGTTGGGAATACAACTTCACAGTGTAATACGTAGAAGTTATATCTTGTTTGAAGTAATGTATGGGATGTTACAAATTCGAATTTTTCACATCGTTAATCCCGATTTTAGTAATTAAAAAAAATATATGTTAAAGATTATTAAATTCTACATAAAATACACAAATTCGGTAATTGTCGCAATCTCGTACCTATTTTTTTTTTTTTTAGAAAATTGCTATCTCGTTTTTATTTGTTTTTTTTTTCTAAAAATAATTATTTTATTTTTTCTAAAAAGCGATCTTAATGTTGCTTACAACATATCCGAATTACAAAGAAATCGGATAAGTACTTTGGCCAAAAAAAAATAAAAATGTTATTTCTTTTTATGCGTTTTTTTTCTTAACCTGAAGGATTTGAGGCTTTATTTTCGGTGAAAGCACTACATATTTAAAGGGTAATAATCCAGTAAAAGGAAATTATTTTTTTCGCTAAGGGCAGTTTTGCCATACTTACCCGGCTATGCCCTTTGGAACATATATACTCTAAGTACGCGGACGTGTACTAAGAACGGATTTTTCGAAATTCAACCCTTAAGGGGGTGAAATAGGGGTCGAACCGTTGTATGGAAATCGTTCATTTGGAAAGTTAAAGACTCGAATCTTTGTATGGATGTTTCTTACTAAACAACAAAAAAAAAGATTTAGCGTTGTTATAAAAATTCATCCACTGAGGGGGTCAAATAAGGGTGCAAAGTTTGTATAGGGGAAACTTTATTTTTTGAGCTAGAGACTTGAAACTTTGCAGAAATATTACATATTAAAATACAAAAATAAGAATTTTCAGTGTTTTAGGAAATACCACCCCTAAGGGGGTTGAACAGGGGTGCAAAGTTATTATGGGAGAAATTTCATTTTTTGAGCTGGAAGCTTGAAACTTTGTAGAAAGATTACTTATTTAAATACAAAATAAAAACCTTTAAAGCGTTTTGGAAAAATCCACCCCCACGGGGGACGGGGGTAAAGAAGATGTGAAAAAAATAAGACTTTTTTAAGACTATTTTTCATTTCTCTGTCGGTTCTTATCGATATTTTGAATCGATACAAAATTATTACAACTGCCGCGTGCTAGTCGATGTTGACGAATCGATTTCGCGCGGATTATGTTTCTCGTCACTAAATTACGCTTGTGACGTCAAATTACCTACGCAAAATGTTACACGCTCGGTTCCCATACTAATCGGCGCGCACTTTCCTTCTATCTTGATATAGTTCTGTGGTTGGTAGAGTCTGACCAGCGAAAGATGAGAATAGAAAAGAGCGGCAAATTAAAAAAAAACAGCGTGTCTACACTGCTTATAACGCGATAAAATAATAATGATACTTGAAAATATATTAATTTTCTTCATTTCTCAAAATGCAACTGGTCAAGCAGAAGGAAGTAAAGATATATGAAATGAAACTGTTCTACTTCCTTCTACTTTATATTTAAGAAGAATAATCACAACCACTCTACAAAATTTCCGATTTACGAGACATATGAACTGTACTTTTTATGACATTCTTCAATGTGAATAACGTTAGCAGTAAGCCTCTCTTTAATTCTCTTAAAAGGCATAAACAGACCAATTTATTATCGAACAGTTACTTTCTTAGTTACGATATCAAGTATCAAGATTAGGACATCATACTAATTTAAGACGTTTGACACATTTGACAACGATATTACTGTTGCCATATAAAAAGTTCCATAAAAAACTCATTCTCATCTTTAATTTGCCAGACTCTACCTACAATTACTTACCTTAGCCCCTTTACCTGTTTAAATGCCCTTACGATTTTAAGAGCATAGAAGACGTCGTTGTTTGACGTAATGCCTGTCAGACGTATATCATTTAATACCACAAGTGGGAAAGCGATACAATGTGGAATCTCCTGTCTTTTAGCGCGTATAGGTTATTTTTACCCGACTGCCGAAGGTGACGAGGGTTATGTTTTTTGTTGGTCAGCAGCTTGGTTTGTTATCAGCTGTCAAAAATTTCAACTGACGTCTTCGATATAAATATGAAATAAATAAATAAATATTAGACGACAATCTTACACAAAATCGTACTAGCCACATAAGGATTATGGGTACTAGTCGACGGTATATTTAATAGATATACAAGTACTTAGAACACATACAAGATTCAGAACAAATAATCATGCTCATCACACAAATATTTGGCATTACTGGGATTCGAACCTAAGACCTTCAGCTTCGTAGGCAGCGTCAGTACCCACTAGGCTAACCGGTCATCGACATAACACGACAATTTTATTTTATAGGACATGAGATGTTAAGGATGTTTTCTGAGTCTTCTGATGTCAGGTTAATTTACCTCCATCCTTTTCGGGCATTCGCTAAGCCGCCATAAACCCTCTATCTAGGCTCGTGCCGTGCAGGACGTTGGCCGACAAATGTTGAATGCAAAGAGGTTGAATGTCAAGTCAGTAAGTTGTCAGTTGGTTGTCAGTAAGTGCTGAAATATTTCACTGTGTCGAACACTATATTTATTATATTACGTTATAAACACAAAACGGTCTACACGTACTATAAGGTGTACGATAATATCCTTAAGAAGTAATGGCGATAGTAGAAGCTGTGACCCTCAACTGCTGATAAAAGCTGAAGATGTTCAGTTGCACATTGTAGTTATCCTGTGCAAATACTCTGGTGTAGTCTTTGGGTCCACGACGGTGGCAAACAAACCCACGGCCTGCCTGATGGCAAGCAGACCTGACCCAGCGAAAGCGTAATATATGCAGATGTAATATCTTTTAAGGTGCTGATAGACAAACCTAACATACACGTGTACAACAGGACATTGAGTTTTTGTCGTTTTAGGGTTCCGTACCCAAAGGGTAAAAATGGGACCCTATTACTAAGACTTCGCTGTCCGTCTGTCTGTCACCAGGCTGTACCTCAAAAACCGCGATAGCTAGACAGTTGAAATTCTCACAGATGATGTGTTTCTGTTGCCGCTATAACATCAAATACTAAAAACAAAATAAAATAAGTATTTAAGTGGGGCTCCCATAGAACAAACGTGTTTGTTTTTGCCGTTTTTACTGTCACCAAACTGTATCTCAAGAACCGCGATAGCTAGACAGTTGAAATTCTCACAGATGATGTGTTTCTGTTGCCGCTATAACAACAAATACTAAAAACCAAATAAAATAAGTATTTAAGTGGGGCTCCCATAGAACAAACGTGTTTGTTTTTGCCGTTTTTACTGTCACCAAACTGTATCTCAAGAACCGCGATAGCTAGACAGTTGAAATTCTCACAGATGATGTATTTCTGTTGCCGCTATAACAACAAATCCTAAAAACAAAATAAAATAAGTATTTAAGTGGGGCTCCCATAGAACAAACATGTTTGTTTTTGCCGTTTTGACTGTCACCAAACTGTATCTCAAGAACCGCGATAGTTGCCGCTATAACAACAAATACTAAAAACAAAATTAAATAAATATTTAAGGGGGGCTCCCATACAACAAATGTGATTTTTTTGCCGTTTTTATATTTTTTAGGAACCCTCCGTGCGCGAGTCCGACTCGCCCTTGGCCGGTTTTTTTTAAATCTGTCGAACTGAACAACAAACAGAGCCAAGCATAAAGTCAAACATCGCTTAGCAACAACATTTTCACAACCATTCTAACACTCTATCTGGGTAGGTGTGGGCAGCGAGGGACGGCGGCGGGACAACAACATAATTGCTCGGCTCGGCAAAAAACTTGAGGCAAATTTACTGACGTTTCGCTTGAATGCTCACTGGCTAAAATGCTTGCTTGTCAAATGACGTTTTGTCATATGACAGGATACCGAGCAGGACGTCGCGCACATCATCAGCGCGTGCCCGCTCACCAAGTACAGCGGGCAACTGGAGGATTTGTTCATCTTGGACGACGACGCTACCCTATGGGCCAGCGGACGAATATTAGATTATAAAAACGACCAGGGTCAGCTAACCGATCGCTGCGCCGTGGTCTCCTAGACCCTTATATTCCGTCATCCCTAGAGACAGACTAGAGTCGCTATTTGCTTAACTTACTGTATTTACATTTGCTAGGTATGCAGGTTAATAAAGGGCGTAAACGCGGCCCGTATATCTGTTTTCATATTTCAATCGTGTAATTAGCCATAATAATAAATAAATAAATAAGATACCAAACTCTGAAATCCACAAGTATCTCGAAATGAACCCAGTGAAGGAAGAAATACCCTTTGCGACCAAAGTGTAGAAAGGGAGACTGATTCGCCATCCGAATGAGCTTGCTGTAAAGCTGACAACCAGAGACTATGGAAAGAGGCTCAAAAGAAAAGACAATTAACATACTAGTTAGATGATATAATGGAGGTGTAGATGCCCTCACTGGAAGACACACTCGACTTGCTATGAAGCCTTCAACCAATTTGCTTATAGTTTAACTGATTGCAGATTTTTGCTAATAAAAAAAACTACGAGTATCTATAGGTACGTAAGTGCTACAATTTTTACATTCCTAAACCGATGTTGGCGAGCACCGCCGCGCCCAAATCGGTCCTTGAATGTAAAAAAATAGCTTTTTTTTATACTACGACGGTGACAAATAATCAGGTCTGCCTGATGGTAAGCAGACACCGTAGTATAAAGATGATTATGCTTCTAGAAGAACCAAAAGCGCCTTGCCAACACTTTAATTATTTGAGAATTCGTTGATAGCTACAGACGAACACGACACCTTCACTCTTAACACAACATCCTCGGGAGTTATGGCGACCTTACTTACCAGCAGGAACACAGCACCAGCACCTACAGAGCACGAAGTGGCGTTTCTATAGCTGCGGTCTTCTGTCAAGTAGTAGTACCTACCACAGATGGGCTGCTCAAAATATGAGCGAAATGACATCCCGATGAGCAGTCCTGAATGGCGGCTCTCGGCCCTTATTATCGTCGTGGTTTTAAAGATTCTCTTCTCTGTTAGCAGACCAAGCAAACCCTGGCATCGAAGATCCATGGTTTGGCAGAGCGTCTTCAGCAGCTCGGGAGGGGTTCTGGAGACTCCGTGGACGGCAGCGACAAGGCGTCTCGGAGTCGGACCGGTGAGTTTATTAATTTACTGGTTTTTGCCCGCGACTTCGTCCACGTTCACTCGTTAATCGAGGGAGTCCCCAGCACGCCGGACTCCTCAGAAACGTAGTTTGGGTCCTATTTTAAAACAGCATGCTGGAATAACATGTATCTTTGTATACACAACGGGATCACCTATATCTAGCCACAGCTAATTTATTATTAACTAGCTGCCCGGCCCGACTTCGCACGGATTACCCGTTTTCCCGCGGTAAAAAGTAGCCTATGTTCATCAGGAATAATGTCGGCTTCTAATGGTAAAAGATTTTTTCAAATCGGTCCAGTAGTTTCGGAGCCTATTCAATACAAACAAACAATCAAATCTTTCCTCTTTATAATATTAGTTATGAATAAAAAATCGGACCCGCCCACCGAGGGTTCCGTATAAAATTACAAATGTATTGTCTTTAGATTTTTCCCTGTGCATGGATAAGACGATATTTCTGGCCCATAGTTTTAGGTCAACGGAAAGCACCTTTAGAGTGTCGAAAAAAGAACCTAGTCTATGTGTAACGTTCGTTGAAAGCCTAGGACATCACTACATAGTATAAAACAAAATCGCTTCCCGCTGTCTCCCCCTTCCCCCCCGATGTCTATGTATGCTTAGATCTTTAAAACTACGCAACGGATTTTGATGCGGTATTTTTTTAAGATGAGTGATTCAAGAGTAAGGTTTATATATTATGTATATAGTACCCGTACGAAACCGGGGCGGGTCGCTAGTAGTTTATAAATAGAGTTTATCTGGAACCTACGCAAATCGATGAAGCTTCGTAAACACCCTTGGTGCCTCCCACCCTTTCTGTGAATGCGTTATCGATTCCCGCCTCCTGATGCAATTTTTATAAATGTTGAATTTCCTTTTCGTTAAGATTATATACCCATACTAGCCGACCCGTACCGCCATACAAAACTATATAAGAAAGTGAAAAAAAAGTGTTTCTATTGTTATTCTGCTATTCGGACCGAAGACAAATCCAAGAAATCACACATCATTAGAATAGGTCCAGCCGTTCTTGAGTTATAAATGGTGGTCCTGTCAACAAAAGGCAAGCAAGAAAACTACGTCATCGTCAACAATCCTGGCTTCCAACCTCAAAATATTAAAGGCAATACGCAAAAAGGTTAAAAAGGCATTGCTAGTAAATAACTGCATGTAGACGCTAAAACATCAAATGTAAAGAAAGATACACAGACACGTTAAACTTATAACACCCCTCTCTTTGCGTCGGGGGTTAATAAAAAGCAATGTTTATCTTCTAATCAATTCTTTAGCGGCGTGGGGGTGTTCAAATGTTGAATATAAGCTCATTTGGTTTAATATTTATTCGAAGCCGCGGTTTCGCATCATTGACTCCGAATCGAGTTTTTTCTCATTTTGTATTCCCAATGATCAAGAAAATCGTATTTGGCAAATTAAATACATTATGAAAGACAATTTCGAACGGGAAATGAAGTCTTATGACGATTAATGAAATCATGGATTTTTATACGAAAACAATAATAATGTTTCATGAAAAAGCTACGGTAGCCTATAGTGGTTCAGGCATGCGGCTGTCCAGCGGCGGTCGTGGGTTCCAATCCCGGCTCGTACCAATGAGTTTTTCGGAACTTAATATGTACGGAATACTTACCGTTAGCTTTTCGGTGAAGGGAAATCTTGAGGAAACCGGTCTAATACCAATAAGGTCTGGTTTTCCCTCTGGGTTGGAAGGTCAGATGGCAGTCGCTTTCGTAAAACTAGTACCTATGCCAAATCGTGGGATTAGGTGTCCCCCAACTGGACCGTGTACCACCCTGAGGACCACTTTTAGTCACCTTGTACGACATGCAGGGTATACCGTAGCCGTAATCTAATGCACTGGCTACAGGGCGCGTAGGTAGGTAACATGCATCCCTGTCACTCGAGTATGGGAGTGCGATAGAGATGGAAATACCCGAACTTCGACTTTCGAAGTTCGTGGTAGCGCCGCTGAGTGGACGCCCCGCTCAGAGCGGGGCGTCGAGCGTCCATATAAATTGCATTTGTTTTATATGGACGCTGCACGCCCCGCTCTGAGCGGGGCGTCCACTCAAACCTTGCACTTTCTAATCCTTAAGAGGTAGGGCAAAGCGGGATGCCATCTCGTTCATATTTGGAAGACTGCAGCCATAATAACAGCACTCCTTGCTCTGTGTTGTGTTCCTGGTGACCAGATCGCCAGAGCTGCCGAGGATGCGCTGTGTTGAGACTGTGGGACCTACATTTCTTTTGCTCTCAATACATCGGATCCTCAAATTATTAAAGGGTTGGTAGCGCGCTTCAGATTCTAGTGGTGTTGAAAGTGTCCATCGGTGAAAGTCTGCTTACCTTCAGACAGGCCGTAGGCTTGTTTACCACCTGGTACAAGAACAATATTCCTTTGCTATTCCGCTAAAAAACGTGCTGGTCTATCAGCGAAGATGAGATGCAACTATTTGCGTATTACCTCGACCTCGAAACTGATTTTGCTCACTGGACGTGGCGCAAGCAACATCTCCCGCCAGCATCTCCTGATGATGCCTCGTAGAGAGGCGAAACGCGTGTCGAGGTTTTGTCATTATTAGTGGGGGTTTGCTGTAATTTTTTGCATGTTTATACGCAAATAGTTGCATCTCATCTTCGCTGATAGACCAACACGGTTTTATAGCGGAATGGCAAAGGAATATTGTTCTCGTAACATATTACGGACTTCCGCGAAGTAACGCCTGGTTCAATTAATTATTTGTTAACCACCGTTATAAGTTAGTCTAAGTGCTCTGAATATGAGCGAGATGACATCCGCTGTCCCCTTCTCTCTGAATAACCGAATTATATGTACCGAATGTCTACCCAATAGTCAGCGCAGCGAACAAAAGAAACCATTGAATGCGAGCTCCTTACAAAGTTCTACCCAAACACGTGCCTAAAACCCGAACTGAATGGCTGCCGGATGGCATCGTTTTGACACCCCGCTCCTCGCATAATGGCAATGGCACCTATTCTGTGGGACCGTTTTGCGACGCTACTTAGACTATCATGGTTTTTTCGTGTGCTGATTCAGCGCATACACATGGCAACAAATTTTCAAAAATATGTTCCAGGGAGTGTCCACCCCATGTTCACCGTGACGACGCATCCCTCCTACTCCTCACACGAGCTGTGCCTCGGACGCACGGAGACCAGCCCCAGCCACAGCCAGATGTCCAGGAACTCGAGCAGGAAGAGCAGCAACTCGCTGAGGGTCAACCAGTCTACTAAGATCGAAGGTAACCTGAAATATAAATTTTAGTTTTCGTAACACAAAACGACAAACAAAATAAAAATATTTGGCATCAAAGTTGAACAATTTTAGGCCAAAAACTGGTTTTCTGGCCATATCTTTTGTGTTAATTGGTTTAAAATCCACCCACATCCCTGTACCAGTTTTTAGAGACGTCACAGACGAACCCGAAAATGTAGATATCGTATATGTTAGATCTTTCACGTCAATAGAGACACGAAATAAGTGTTTTTTTAGACAATGTTTAAAAAAAATCATACAAAATTAAGTATTCATTTGTTTCAAAATCCGGTGGACCAAAATAGAGATTAAAGATTGAAAAACCGATAACCGTTTGATTTATAATGCTATCTTTAGTGCAAAAGTAGGAGATACGACTCAAAACTTGTCAAAAATCGATGAAAACCTTGGGTAGCCCCTTAACACATTCACTGCCGAGAGTCGCTACACGCTACGCTCTTACCGCACGTGCTTTTCCTCGTATGTAGAGGAAAGCGACTACGGCGTCGGCGCCCACTAGGCGTTACTGGCGGCGAAAGTGTTAATCATACGATGGGTTAAGGCGCCGTAGGTTCAGCGAAGTAAAGCGAACAGAGTTTTTGAAACAATATAATGCGTCTGTTTTATAAAAATATGGTTCCAAAAAAATACGAATAGTAATTTTGAGGCTTTTCAGCAGCGCGATCAGTGATTCGAAACATGATTTAGCAATTTTCGCTCGATAGAAATAAATCACAAACATAGGTCTAAAATACACTTAAAATATTCGTAACAAATTATGCACAAAAGCTAAAAATATTAAAATTGCTTCTAAAAATCGGCAATATCATGTTTGAGAGAATTCAATGATTACTTTTTTATTTATTTAAACGCTCAAAAAATTAAAATTAAAAAACATGATATCTGCGCTTCCGAGCACGCGCCTCCATCTCGCTCACTCTTATGCTCAGTGAGAGGGAGAGAAGACCATGAACTTACGGCGCCTTAAGGCCACATCGGTTCAGAAAACTACCACAAGGCGACTCGGAAGTTTCTACTTTATTACACGAACCGTACATAAAATGAGAGACATTTTTTTAAATGTTACTTTAAAATATTCGCTACAATTCTACGGGGTCCTAAACACAATTCGATTAATTTTGCCTCGAAAGTATAAAATTGCAAAGTTTCGTCTGATTTTACGTATTTTGGTAGGTCGAGTTGACTAAAAACCTGTGCAATTTTATTGATATTCTTATTTAAAAAAAAATAAGTGTAATAAGAAACAAGTGAAATCATTGCTTAAAAAAATACATAAATCAGTAGGTGAAAAGTAAGAAGTCCCTTCACTTGTTTCATGTTTTATCTGTTCTTTGATTATTTTATTGTTTAATATGTGTGTCCTGTGTGTTTGTGAATAAATGTATCTTTCTTTCTTTTCTTCTTCTTTATTTAAAATAAACACACAAATAGCTAAGATAAGATAAGATAAGATTTATTTTCAACCAAGTACTTTAAACTAGGGATACATGGACCCTGGAAGGGTGTAGCAACAATCAAGTAACTTATACTGGGTACATATATTTCATTTTTAACTAAGTTAATAATATCGATAGGTACGGTCAGGGACTATAATTGTTGAGCCATTTAGAGCTCACTTTAGACTGGACACTTCGAAGCTTAGCTATTAAAAAACCAAAATTTGTTAACACCTAACTGGCTCAACAATTAAAGACCTTGACTGTACCTATTGATATTTATAAAGAATATGACGGCAAACACATTATAAACACGTATATAAATAAATTCAGGATGCAGCAGCAGCTTTACAATTTGACACTCAAATGTAGCTCGCGTAAGTCGCCCCCACCATCCTACTTCACCCGCTGACTTCGCCTTAAGAGCAATGCCTAGCTGGCTTTTCAAATCTCTAATTTTTGACGCAATGTTTCTGTCGCTCTGCTGTGGATTCCGCTTCCAATTCGTGCGATAAGGACAACTGCAGCTCCGACTAAAAATCCCACGCAAAAAACTCAAAAATCGAGGTTTCGCTCTCGACTGTTTCCTCCTCCAAAACGCAACCAATCATTATAAAATTTTGGAAACTGCAAGTAGAAAAAATAATCTACGCCGCTATGTTTTGATTTTTTTGATATTTGTTGTCATATTTGTATACTGTGCCTTTTTTGGCAGCCAATGCAATTAAGCCGTTTTTGCGATTTTCAAGGCGGTGTAAGTTTCTTTAAAATAAAAATATCCAAAAAAGCAAAACATAGCGGAATAGATATTGATGATATTGATCTTATTTGAAAAATTCATTAGTCTATGTTCAAAAACCAGAGAGGAAACAGTCGAGAGCGTTTGTATGGGCAAATCGCAGGTAGGCATTCCTCTTAAGGCGCCGTAGGTTCAGCGAAGTTAAGCGAACAGAGTTTTTGAAACAATATAATGCGTCTGTTTATAATAATATGGTTTCAAAAAAATACGAATAGTAATCTTGAGGCTTTTTTGCAGGGAAATCAGTGCTTCGAAACATGATTAAGCAAATTTCGCTCGATAGAAAAAAATCACGAACATAGGTCTAAAATACACTTAAAATATCCGTAACAAATTATGCACAAAAGCTACAAATATTAAAATTGCTTCTAAAAATCGGCAATATCATGTTTGAGAGAATTCAGTGATTACCTTTTTATTTATTTAAACATGATATATTTTCCGCGCTTCCGAGCACGCACTTCCATCTCGCTCACGCTTATGCTCAGTGATAGGGAGAGAAGACCATGAACCTACGGCGCCTTAAGTCCTTATAGCTAGAAAGTTAACTCGCTAATATTATTTTCAGATTTTAAACACCTCATGCGACGTTCGTCCACTCTAGAAGTCCACACATCCCGAGTCTCACTAAAGGACATCGTTTGCTATCTCTCTCTGCTGGAGGCTGGAAGACCCGAAGATAAGCTTGAATGTGAGTTCAATCTATCCATTGCATATTCAAGTTAGCTTGCGTACCAATGTCTTGTGCAACGGAGACGGTACGAGACTTATTGCAAACGAGAGTATGTAAGGACGGTGTTCGATACCAGTCTTTTACCGCGGGCATCACTCGATTGATAACCGGAAAAGAAAAGGACACGTCACTATTTGACGTTTGACGTCTGTCATTTTTGTAGTATAACCTAGAATTTTGTTTTTGTTGGATTGAACACGTTTTTCGTTGATTTGTATTTTGAGTTTTGTGAAAGCATTCGGGACATTTGATTTATGTTGATTGGAATCAGTTCATAATTGAGGCCAGGCGCTCCTATCGAGGAGTTTTGTTGTTGCCTGTGAGTGAAGTGATAAATTCGGGTGCGCTTACGTGGTGAGCTATCATCCAGGAGCCAGGAAGTGTTCACCAGGACACGCGACGGCCTCGACACCCACCCACACCATACACATACATTCAGAGACACATACGCCGGCCGACAGATAACGGCGGATGAAGCTTCCATCAAGGTAAAAGCACGTTTTGTTGTATCGGACCGATAGCTGGCGCATCTTCGGTATGCCACGCTTCTTGGAAGCTATAGCTTAGCGGGGTTATACCGGTCGTTCTAGTCCAGGCCTCTACTCGGGTCAGGAACTCGTCGGGCCCAGCCCTGGCTTCAACCGAGTAGAGTATTGCAAGCCCGGGCTAGTAGCGAACAGACGGGTTGCACCAACGTACGATTATAGACCGATCATCGTTAAATATGGCGCGGGCAGCTGTCATTCCATAGAAACTGTCAAACTTTCTATACATTCAGATTTTAACGAACACCGCTTCCGATTACAGACGGTTTGGTGCAAGTCACCCTAAGGCCTAAGTGCACGCTCCGCTACGAGCGGGGCGTGCAGCGGCCATATGAAACAAATACAATTTACATGAACGCTCCACACTCCGATGGTAGCGCAGCGTGCACTCGGGCCGCACACTTAATGATAATTCGCACCAAACGGCAGGCATCGCATCATCATTTTTATTTTCAGTACTAGTTTAATCTAGTTGACTAGATATGTTCACTACTTAACGACTAAATAGAAGGTGAAAGGGAGTTGGACCTTACCTTCAGGGGGTCGCTTTCCGGACCAACCTGTTGACCTGCAGGCAGCGGTTATCACACCCTTTCAACGCTAGTGTATTTTCCAAGATTGGGTGAACCATAGCAACTGTATGTATGGTGTTTTCATTATTTCTAAGCGTAAAACCATTTGACTTTTAGGTATGAACATTTAAAAGTGATTATATTGTGTACTAAAGACACTTACTTTAATAGACCGTAAATAAAACGTGCTTTCCCTTAGTGTAATTCATGTATTCAAATGGAAAGCAAACATCAGGGTGTGTTTATTTTAGGGTGTAGTTATTTAATATAAATGACATGGTTGCTGCGGATGAGACGCAAAAGCAAAGGCCACAATGTTAATGACGGTCTTAAGGTGGTTTCCCACCGGATGAGCGCGGATTGAATTGATTTTTTATTTGCACGCTAAATTGAAACGTATTGCCGTACTATTAGAATGCACATTACACTGAAGAAATTTTCCCGCGATGTCAAGCGCTTGAAAATAATCTTCAGTGTGATTTGCACTCTAACAGTACAGCAGTACGGTTCAATTTAGCGTGCAAATAAAAAAGCAATTCAATCCGCGCTCATCCGGTGGAAAACCACCTTTAGACACTGCAACTGTATTCAATATAGGAACGTTGTCAAAAAGAGCTTTAATCTTCTGTTTCTGGTTCGAAAATGAACTTTACGTGTTCTTCAGTAAAGTTCAGAATCAGGGAAACAGGAAAACACATGCATTCTGATATTTTATCCGTGTAGAGGTAAATGCGTAATATTACGTATTGTTCTGGTACAAAATACAGTCAAGCGTAAATTAAATTAGGGCACTGAGGTAAAGATTTTTAAATCATAACACTAGGCTCGATCTTGAACACCATCAGCACTAGACAACCTGCCTTAGAGTATAATAGGTAAGAAATAATAGTAGTAAGTATTCCAGATTATGCCAATAGTACATTATACCAACTGAGTTTTATATCGAACAAAGTTATATCTCATGTATGTTATACGTTATGACTGTTAGATTAATAGTACAAGTTCATTATATCTGTTGATAATTATCAATGATCGGCTATCGGAAGCATTTTATGTCACTTTGACGTCCTACCTAATGAATAGTAATGACCAATATGGATAAGTCGGTGTTGTTCAAAATAAAACCACACATTCTTCACACATTCCTTAGCCTAGTAATATATCGTCGTCTAGTACTCATAACACAAGCCTTAATGTGCTTACTATGGGACTAGGTCGATTTGTGTAAGATTGTCCCCTAATATTTATTTATTTATTTATTTTTTATTCTTAAAAACTAACTGAATTTAATTTGTTATAGTAAATAATTATTATTTTTTCTCTGGTTTATATTGTCAATCGATTCCTTTTAACATTCAGGATCCATTGATATAAAGAGAACGGCCGTTCGACATCAACAGATGAGAGAGGTGCATAGTTGTAAACTGATAGTTCGTTGTTATCATTCAAGTTTCTTACAAATTCGTAATCAGGGATTCTGTCGATTACTGATTCCATTTTGTTACTTAATGAATTTGAGGACGTCATCATTACATACAGCCTTACCTCACCTAGTAAATCTAATGATTCTCTGATAGATTTACCACGCTTTTCTAACAATGTTATATTTCTGGTTATTATTTCAAAAATTTCCTTGTCGTATATAAGATTTTTCATTTCATCTTGCATCAGTTGTTTGGCTTTGCGTAACTCAATAAAAAAACATAGGTAGATTTTTTGTAAGAAAAAAATTGTGCAAGAAATTAATTAGTCATGTCCATGTAATAATTTCGTCATCAAATTGACATAAAATGCTTCCAATGGCCGATCACTGATAATTATATTAAGTACATGAGAATATATCAAATGTTGTTATATCAAAAGTGCATTATATCCTTTAATCGTTATATCCAGTGAAAATATATCAAAGGTTTTTATATCGATCGTTACGCACCCCGGAAAATAAACAATATGTTTATTTCAAAAACGGCAGCCGCCATTACCGTAACGTCATCCGAGCCGAAAGAATAGTCCCATCTCACCTGTCCTAAAGAAATAGGCGAATATCGGTCTCGCTCGCGCTTATGGTTATATTGTGTAATTCGGTCACGTGACATACAGATAATGAAACTACGATTTTAATTTTGAAATCAAAAATATTGCTAACGTTGTTATAACCAAATAGTATTATATTCGTATTTCCTAAAGTCAAAACTATATGAAAAACATACTTTCATAATTTAATTGTGATAGACGAAAATAGCCTATTCAAATATTTTCATACTATTTGTATTTATTATTAGTATTAGTTGAAGAGTGGCTGTATGCGTTTCTGCCTTAGCTCACATACACAACTTTAATTTAAAAAAAGCTTTGTGGATGTATTACATTTGTCCCCACCTCATAGACCCTAGTGATTATTTTAGCTAAAATAAATGTAATGAATTTACAACATAAAGTCATTTTACATATAATAAAATAAATTCTATTAACTAGTAAGAATGAAATTATTTCCCTTTGTCAGTAGCGGGGTAAGTATTGATATTTATTAGAATTCGTTCCCGCATAATGCTTATAAGGCGAGGACTAATTGGAATCCACTACTTTTCTGCACTAGAGCAGAAACGTATCACTTTCTGCACACTTTTTAGAACTACAACGACCCACTTTCAGAGCATGAGATATGAAAAATATTTTTACAGTACATATGGTGCTACTTTCCCGCACTAGTGCGGAAAAGAGCACTTTTCGTGCATATGTCGAAACTTTAAAGAGCCATATGTACAGTAAAACGTTGTACGATACACGTGCGAATAGGTAATTCGCAACTCGTGTTGATTTAAAACACTCCCTTCGGTCGTGTTTTAATTTATCACCGCTCGTTGCGAATTTCCTATTTTCGGCACTTGTATCGTAAATAACTATTACCCATCCCTAAGAGCTTGACAGCTATCAATATGTTTTCTGTTTTTTTTTTTTGTTATAGTTATCTCTGTTTAGTGGTTAGTTGGTAGATAATGTAATTTGGAATTAAGCTCGCCATTTTTACATTTGTATATTTTGTTCAATAAAGTTCTTACAAATATTGATTTATCTAAATGTACCTACTTATATAAAAAAAAAAATATAATAATAATAGTACAGTTGACGTAAATGAGATGTGTACATTTGTCACTTATCACAAGGGAATAAACTGCAAAAGTGTAAACTTATCTTTGACGAGGACTGTACAAGCACTTTGCCTAAGATTGTCCGCAAAAAAACATATTTTTTTATAAAAACATAGTATTTTTGTTTCAGTCATGTTCCGACTATATGACACGGATGGCAACGGAGTTCTGGACACAAACGAGATGGACTGCATCGTCAATCAAATGATGACGGTCGCAGACTATCTTGGCTGGGAGACCTCGGAGCTGAAACCGGTGAGCTAACCCATTCAAAGCCAATGACTCACATATGCGTCACGCCTCTACGAGCGATTTCCGCTCTATCATCATCGTCCTACCGTTTTCCCGGTAAAGCCCTAAAAAAATCCCAAGATATGGCGCTAGTTTTATGAAAGCGACTGACCTGCTTCCAACAGGAAAAACTAGACTTTATTGGGATTAGACCGGTTTCCTCGCGACGTTCTCCTTCACCGAATAATCACTGTTAAATATCAACAGGTAAGAAATGAGATTTTGTAAACCCAGTGGTACAGTCAGCATCAAAAGTAACTGCGCAAACGAAGACGTCAAAAGTCTTTATTAAAAGGGAATAAGAGCTTTTTTACGTCTTCGATTGCGCAGTTACTTTTGATGCTGACTGTACAAGACGGGGTTTGATCCCACGACCACCAGATTGAATGAAAGCTGAGAAATACTGCTATGGAAAGCACAGGTACTGTGGCCTCGAACATGGAAAAAGTGCAGACAAGTAATAATCAACTATATGCTTTGTCACCCTATACTATTCCGCAGAAGTATTCACACAAGCATCTTCCAAAAAAACTTAACATAACACCAAAAATATCTGCACACTCAAACCTTGGTTGTAATTGCGTAGTACGCTAGTTGCCTAACTATACATTTTGAATAGGCAAACTAAAATGTTAAAACTATAAGGCCTGGCCATTGTAAAATGTAACTTTTTATTTTCTTAGCAAGTGTTGTCAAAATATTGCCATTTATGCAACAAACCACTGGGAACCGATTAAGATGGGATTCGGTATGGAGGTAGTTTGATACCCGGGGACGGACATGGGGTTTTCATACCCGAAATCATCTTCAAAAGGGGTTAAATGGATTTCTGTTATTTTCAGATCTTACAAGATATGATGGTGGAGATAGATTATGATGCAGACGGCACCGTTTCCTTGGACGAGTGGAAAAGAGGAGGGTAAGTTTCAACGTTGCATACATGTGTAGATTTTTTATACCACAACGGTGGTAAACAAGTATACAGCCCGTTTGGTAAGCGGACACCTAGCGTAACAGTCTTTATTTATTTTTTGTGGAGATTATCTGCGAGCCAGGTACCCAATCACCGGGGGATGACTGGGTTACGTGGTATTTCTATCCACTAAAAACTCCATCTGCGCCCTCATTGTAATTTTTAGACATGCGGTGCCTAAAAATGATTATAAAATTGATTGTCTAGTTTATTTGTAGTTTATTTATTTTTGGGGCTCTCACTGAAAAATAGCGTCAGGCTCCCATTTAGCACATTATAATATATGATGCGTTGCTTGTTTTTTTTATTTTTTCCGTGTTTTGTGAACTAAATTAATAAATTCTTAATCTTACAGCCCTAATTTTTTTCGAGCCATGTGCCCCTCTCTCTACCGGCTAAATGGCTACTACTGGCGATGTGAAAAAATCGTGGTAGTAGCACATATTACTATAATGAATTTAAAAGGAAAACTGTCATGGCTAAGCAGGCATAACTTACTGCTACTTTCTATAACAAAATAATAGTATTAGATTATTTTATTACATTACTAGCTGATGCCCGCGGCTTCACCCGCGTGGTTACAGGAAAATGTAACATATTGAATTTTCCCGTGGGAATTAGATGTTTTCCCGCTGGAAAAAGTAGCCTATGTCACTCTCCAGCTTCTACACTATCTCCATACAAAAAATCAGATCAATACGCCGCTCCGTTGCGACGTGAAAGAAGGACAAACATACAAACACACACACTTTCGCATTTATAATATTAGTAAGGATAAGGATAAGGATTTTACGACACAATCAAGTGTGTCGTAAAATAATGTATGTTTGAGTAGGCTGAGTAAAAAAAGAAAATAAAGACCCAGCTTTGGTTTTTTTTTGTATCGAGGAAACTTTAGGAAATCATGTATCGATTAAATCATAAATGGTCAAGAATCATATTATAGCTGAAAATCAGACCTTATTGTTTCTTAATCTAGTCGGAACGGCGTTTCAAAGCACGCGATAATTTCCAATGCACCGCCTTAAAGGTAAAATGTGATATCGCACCGATAGAGGTTGCTACGTACATTCTACTCTTACAACACTCACTGGAAGGGAATTAAACCCGAGAACGCGCGGTGGTATATTAATTACAGTTAATAGTATTTGTGTGATAAGCATATTTGTTTCTTAGTCTTGGATATTATCTACGTAGTTAGATTTTTATAGGTATCTATCAAATATTATATCCTCGTCTAGTATCTATAAAACCAGCCTTATCATTCTTATCAAGCTTAAGTAATATTATATATTTATTTATTTCCAGCAACGTACATGTGGCACTTTACTTTAACGAAAGACAAGCTGAGTGAGATTGGAGATAATATGATAAATAAATCTTTAAAAACGATTATATATTTATATATTTTTTTAATATTTATTTATTTATATGTATACACATTGAATTGCGTAAGATGTACCTATTATGTAACACAAGGGTTCCCTCTATTTAGCATAACTTTGATTGTCTGACACGTTTTTCGCATAACAGACTTGGCATATTTGGTTTTCGCCTTATTGATTGTCCGATACTTACTAAGCATACTAAAACGGGGTGCGTCTCACGAGATATAACAACAATATAATTGGATTATAATATAGTAGATTAGCTTAGGGCAGCTAGAAAAGGGGGGACGGGAGGGCGAAGGCGGGGCTCGTAAGTGGCGGGGCGCAGTAAAAAAAAACTAATAATCGTAACAATGGTACCATAAGTTGGTTAGGTTAGGGTCTGCTTGTGTCCCTTAGAGCGGAAATTGGCGTCCTACTTATATTATATATTTCTGCGAGGTGTTCGAAAAAAAAATTATGCTCATATATTTTATGCGTGAACATGATTCGGAGCATCAAAATTATGCACAAATAATATTCGGACTATTGAAAGTCGGCGTAATCGAACTATGCGAATCTCGATTCTGCCAAAACAGTTTTTGGGTCAAAATCAAACAGATGAGCATTTTAGGTTTTCAAAAATCTGAGAAATAAAGTTTTTTTTTAAGAAAACCAACAAGTGGAGTCTGTTGTGTCATTTGTCATGAACCGTTCCTGTGAAGAGGCACGCACAAAAATATATTTTAGAAATTCTACCAGTTAATAAGAATAATGCCAAGGCACAAAGTCATTTCGGGAACACTTTTAAAGATTTTTTTAATAATTATGTAACTAACGCATTTAAGAATCACCTTCAAGAAATTGTAACTAACCTGTTCCTAAATCGGATAATGTTGTTATTTTGTATATTTGTTATATTGAAAACATTTATTTTTGTTCACTTTATTGTCACCTCGGGAACGCCCGCATCATTTCGGGAACGTCCGTCATATACGAGAACGTTCCCGAATTTACCGTTCCCGAAATGACTATTTGATAAATATTTTCATGTCGCGCTTGACGGCGCCATGTAAGATATTGGTTTTAGGGGTTATGAACAAGTGAGCTCTAATATTTATAAGAATTTTGCAAAATATATGCAAATTTTCGAAAAACTATCCATCAAACTGCGTTCCCGTAGTGACAGGGAATTAAAGTACGCTTCACACATATGAATTTAAAAGGTACTTACCAACTAAATCATTTTTTTTTTCCGTAAACAATAAACACGCCTTTTGCTTTGACTAGTGAACTTCACGCTGTTGCTTGCTAACGCCACCTAGCGTGTGTTCTTTTATTTATCAATCGATATCCACCGCGTTCACGGAATGATTTAATAAACGTCAGACAGCATTTGAATAGTCAAAATATGAAGAAATTAACCTGCTATTAATGTATTTTATACGTATATTCTTAATTTGATGATTTTCAAAGCTAATATTAAAATATGAAAATTTTAAGTCTTAATTATAAACATTTTTGATTTGTTTGAACTATGAAACATGGTATAAGGACGCATTCCCGGAATGACAATTTAGACCTTTTTTATTTTGAAAATCAAATAAATCATTAGTATAGAAAGTTAAATAAGCTAAGTGCCGTGAAATTATGCACAGAACCTTTATTTTAAAATAAATATTTTAGTAATATCATGTTATTTTATTCAGAAAAACTTTGTCAGAAGCATAATGCTCACCTCTCTGATTTTGACCCTTATGCGCAAAGTCAATTATTCCTACATAGATTATGCCAATTAGAATTCTTACTAAAAAAAGCGCAAGAGTCCATAGACAGGCTATGATGTCAGTTTAGCATCAAGCTGGCCGTATACTTGTTTTCCACCATTGCAGTATAAATCTCTCTCGAAACACGATTAGGCACCCAGTCAAAGGAAGGGAACCTCCTATCCAAGCTGTCTCTTTGCAGGATGACAACCATCCCCCTCCTAGTGCTACTAGGCTTAGACACTAACGTCAAAGAAGATGGCGAACACGCGTGGAGACTTAAGCACTTCAGCAGACCAGCCTACTGCAATCTCTGCCACAACATGCTGGTTGGATTGGGGAAGAAGGGACTCTGCTGCATATGTAAGTATCTTCAATAAGCTTCTACACTTACATGGTCATCATCATTATATCAGCCGAAAGACGTCCACTACTGGACAAAGGCTTTTCATCACAATGCCACAATGGCCGGCCCTGCACCACTCGCATCCTGCGGGCTCCCGCGACCTTTACCAGGTCGTCAGTCCTTATGGAGGATCTACCCACGCCGCGCCTTCCACGTGGTCACCACTCAAGAGTTTTGCACTGCAACGGTTATCGGTCCTATGCAATGTCTTAATAGCTAATGTCAAAGACAGAGAGAACGTGGGGAGATTATTTGTTTATCGTATGGCAATTTATGTGTCTCTACTTCCAAGATTTACAGTTTTCAAGTACGCTACCGCGTCTCCACTTGCCCGTGGTATTTGGTTAGAGGACAGTCAAATACCGTGGGGTGTACAGTCTGCTCGGGAGCTCCACACTGGCATACTGGTGATTTGCACCCGTTCCATTTGTGCCGAAACTAAGCACTGTTCCCAACTCCCTTCCTTAACCGATTCAGCTTGCACCAAACGCGTCGGGGCTCCTCAAAGCCAGCAGGTTGTGTCTTGAGATTAGGCTTGAAGATATCGTTAGATCTTGACTCCCATTCATATGCACAGGATTCTTGTGGTTAGGAGTTTGTTCGGGATCATGGAATCTCATTTGCCTACTGCAATCTATGCACCAAATCGTCGGATTGGGGAGGAAAGGACTGCTTCAACTGCAGCTCCTACTACAGTCACCATCAGATAAATATATCGGTGTCTCGTTATTGTCGAGGCATTAGAGATGTGTGCAGATATTTATGAGCACTTTGGCCGATCCGATATATCTGATGGCGACTGTACAATGACACCGCGGGCCTTTTTCACAAAGCTACATGTTATACAAGTCTTAACAGGCAACAGAGACGCTTCACCAATCGAGCTGCGTTGCTTGAACGACTGACCGTTTGACCTTCGTGGCTTCGCGAGACGGGCCATTGTTGTTAAAACAGGAAGACAGCGAGGAGATCGAAGCAGACTGACCTGGAAGCATGTGCCATAACTTGATCGTTTGTCTTTAAAAGAAGCGACTACTGCTTATGTACAGATCCATAAATACCTCTTACAATGATAGCTAATGTCAAATACAGAGAGCAGTCTCCTCTGAAGCAGGCTGGCTTACTGATAGCTGTGCCATAACATGCTCTGCTGTATATGTAAGTACTTACCTTTAATTTGTAGTTTTCTTCCCTGATATTCCCTGTTTAATTTCTGTACGAATCTAACATAGCAGACGTAAAAATCAAAGCCACTCTGGAGCAATCGCCCCGAGTGGCTTTTTCCGTCTTGAGCGTAAACACTTGTATCCCTCGTTATGCTCAACATTCAACTTTATAATTCCTGGCTAAGCTCCAGATTCTATTGAAGAGTTGTTCGTTTCCATCAGGATTTAATATACCGCACACGCCGTAAATAGTTTTTTTTAACTCCCTTGAGATAGTCTTGGATTAGTCATTTGATGCTGCACGACGACTTAGTAATGGAAGGAAATATAGAAATAAGGAGAGGCAGGGAAATCCGTTACAACTGGTCGAAGACTTGTTGGGCGTCCTAAGTACCGTTGGGGCGACGAAGTCCAAAAAGACCTGAACGAACTCCGGGCCGTCGATTGGACAGACACGGCATTGGACAGGGAAGCCTGGCAGTCTTTAGTGTCGTAGGGCAAGATCCCATTTGGGTCGTTGCGCCACAGCAGTAGGTGCGGAAGGGAAATCCCAAGGCGCAGTTACATGGACTAATAAAAGGAAAAGCTGCATGTCGTGTCATATCAACAAATCAAAAGGCTGGTGTACCAGTGAGAGAGAAATGGAAACACTCCGCCGACAAGAGAAGAGATACATACAATGCATAAATTCGTGCCTTTATTCTCAAAAGCTAAGGCTCATGAAGCTTATGATCCAGTGGCACTTTTAGTATAAATGTGGGTATACAAGATCGACAAAATGTGGTGTCGCAGTGATAGGTTGCTTGCCCATCGCCCACAATACAATTAATACAATACAACTCTGTTCCCTAAGTCGACTTTTACGACACAGCAAGAAAAGGGTGTGGTGAAATTCTAACCCGACACCACACGGAGGTCACACACAAGAGAATAACTTAAATTCTCTTTTATTTTTTCAGTCTGCAAGTACACTGTCCACGAGCGCTGCGTGCAACGCGCGCCTGCGTCGTGCATAGCCACGTACTCCAAGTCGCGGAGGGCCTCTGCCACTCTTGCGCATCATTGGGTTGAAGGTATGAGCGCATCATTCACGCCATCTATGAAGAAGCTCGCGTAGGGAAGCGCGCTGATTATCCCTTTATTGATTTGAGGTTTCGTTGTGTTCCTGCTGGAGGCAATGCATGTCCCTCACTCCCAACACAGCGCATCCTTGGGTGCTCTGGGAGGTTACATTTAAAGTTAAAAAAAAACTATGGTTTTGTACACTTGTACACTAGTAAGGCTTTGTGGGATTGGGCCCTGAGGTTTATGCGCCATTCTACTAATCCTACTAATATTATAAATGCGGAAGTTCGGATGCTTAGATGTTTGGATGTTGGAGGTTTAGATGTTAAGATGTTTGTTACTCAATCACGCCTAAACGGCTCAACTGATTTGGATGAAATTTTGCACGAAGATAGTTTATAGCCTGAATTAAAATATAGGATAGTTTTTATCCCGGGTGAACGAAGACAAAGTCACGGGCGGAAGCTAGTTCGAAATAAATGGTGCAAAATTTAAATTAAAGGAAATATTTAAAAATATAATGGCTGTGGTCGCCGGTTCGAATCCGGCTCGGAGCATTCAATTGTTCCTTTAATTAAAAAATTATAATTTCGTTAGCAACGTTACTGCATAATACAAAATTAATAAATGGTACTGTCTTTAAAGTGACGCAAAAGACAATCATTTCGAAGGATCGCGACTTAATTGTATTGTATAGCCAGAGTGATAATTTTAAATAAGGTCAATGAGGGCATTTCCGTCATACTTTTTGATTAGTTCACTTTGGCTGGTCATAACTAAGAGGATATTTACTTTTTAATAAACCTGATCACTGTAATAGATTGGGCATTTATTGAACTATACAAATGTACTCATATTAAATTGCTAGTAATGCTGGTTATTTAACTATGTTTTTCTTTTTAAAACATGTCAGTTGACGGATTTTCCCGACGGTTTGGGGCTATTCCGTCAACCAACGATTTTTCTTGTATCGTGACGTATTACAAACATATACGTCAAGTGAACAAATACCACTGAACTCTTAATCGAAACTAAACTTTAGCGAACTCAATTTAAGGTTTATTTTAGATTTTATTGCCAAATATGTTTTTTTGGGGCAATTCCGGCCTATTTTTATAATCAGGAGTAGTAAACCTTTTAAAACAAATTCCGAAACCCTAGGGAAAATCCGTCGACTGGCATCATGTTTTTAAAATAGAGGGCTACTGTTTTTGTGTTCACCAGATGGCGCCACTGTTGAGTAAGATTCGAAGTACAGTGGCTAACTCATTGTTATTATGGGCGCGACAATATTTTTAATTGCAAACCTTATTTAATAAGTAAATTGGTCATTTCATTTCAAGTATTGAACGACCAATTTAGCTTAAGACCCTAAATGCTCAACAATCGAAGAGCTTGATTACCATCATACTGCTATTTTGCATTTATCAATCAAAATTAATTATTTAACTTTGCAACCGTGCTTACAATTTTAATATTGAAATCGTATAATGATATGGACTAATTAACTCGCGCTAAGACGTATACACACCATATGGGTATACGTATACAGACATTAAAATGTAAACGTAGCTATCTTAAGTATTCCCTCCCAATACAAGTAATGCCTTTACATACAACAATTTAAGTACCTTCTAAGTTTTAATCGAGACTAATCGTAATCTCAGTCCGACGAGTTGAAAAACAAATAAAAAAATCAAGCAAAATATAAAAATAAACCTGATCCTCTGCAAATTAAACTAAGAATCGTTGAAAATAAATTAAAGTATAATAATCATAGTTATTATTTAACTAAGTCAAATCAAAAAGGTTGGCAATATATGAAATGGGGAAATTCCGGCACATGACGGTTTTTCCCGTTTCACAATTGACGGATTTGTCTACTCGATCATTTCGTTAGTACCAATATTTAACCACCCATACTTTCTCACCAACAGATTATAATTGAAAATTAATAAAACTACCATGAAACATGCATATCGAACTATATAACAAACGCATTTAGTAAGCCCTAAACGTACATTTTTTCATCGCACCGTCACGAAACACAGCAGCACACTACACTCGCATTCGAGTTCAGAGCGCAACTAAACTTTGAAAGTGTGGTTTTTCCGTTCACTGGCTAGACAGCGCCATCTGTTTTTGACTGCGGGTATAAAATTTTCTCTCTGTTTTACCGATCGAGTCAGTAAGCGCGTACTGTTGTTTGAATAGCCACAAACGCCGTTTGACGGAAATGCCCCGCTGACGGCTTTGGCCACCCTGACTTACATCTAGTCAGCATTGTATAAGTTAGTAGCACCCGAATATGTTTATCAACTTACACATACAGTAAGTAACGACGTGTATCGAAATACTTGAGTACTTTCAATGATGCTAACATACGATGCTGACTGTGCAGCCACATGTTTTTAGATTTTCGTCCGCATTTTTTTAGTCGGTTTCATATTTTTTACCAGGGAACTGCCATGGTAAATGCGCTCGATGTCGGAAGAAGATCAAGGGATACAACGGCATCACAGGGCTCCACTGCCGATGGTGCCACGTCACTGTAAGTTCGCTTATTACCTTTAATTTCTACCAGTAATCTTTTCAACTGAGCAATGATTCCGATTGCTCAGTTGGTTGACAGCTACTGGCCATGGATGCCAGAAAGTCGGTGTTTCGAATCCAGCTTGGTTAAATGTTTTGAATTTTCCAAATTTGATTTATATTTTCTATTTAGTCTTCTTTTTAACACTAGGACTTGATTCTACGCCTACTAAAGAATAGCCTATGAACTTGAGTGGAGTGCTCCATTTTTTATCGGTTTTTCATTCCGCTTTTAGCAGGTCGTTTTGTGCAACCAATGTTTGCCCTTTATTCTCATTCCTAACCATGTGTTCTTTGCTAACAGCTGCACAATCGCTGCGTGGCCAACAACGCTGGGGGGACCTGCTCCCTGGGCCGCCACTCGCGTCACATGCTCCCCCCCACCGCCATCCGTCCGCTGGTGCTGGACCGACAGCGCTCGCTGCCACACCGCCCGCACAACGACCAGGTGAGGGACACTTACAACGCGGGGGGGGGGGGAGACTTGCTCACTGGGTTGCCACGCGCGTCACATCCTCTCCCCCCACCGACACTAACAATGCGGGGGGACTAGCTCCCTGGGCCGCCACTCGCGTCATATCCTCTAACTACCATCCGTCCACTGGTGCTTGACCGGCAGCGCTCGCTGCCACAGCGCCCGCACAACGACCAGGTGAGGGACACTTACAACGCGGGGGGACTTGCTCCCTGGGCCGCCACTCGCGTCATATCTTCCCCCCGTTCCCCCCACCGCTATCCGTCCGCTGGTGTTCCACCGGCAGCGCTCGCTGCCACACCGCCCGCACAAAAACCAGGTGAGGACACTCAACGCTGAGGAGACCAATCCGATCCGATTTCTGGCCGTTTTGTATTTTTTTTTCAGTAGTAATGATTATTATGGATTACTGTGCTTTCAATTAATACAGAGTGTAATCACTATCAAGCAACAGAGGTACCACTACGCCATGCATATGCCAGATTTGAATTCTACATGCACATTACAATCGTTGAAATCAACACCTACAAAGTTCTTGACGTTATCTGATCCTAGCTTTTTAATTTTCAGCAAACACTGCCAACCTCCATATCCCTCCCTACCTCCATCTCAGCTCCCCCAGAAGAAAAGAAAGAGGAGAAGAAAGAACACCGTGCTCCTCCCATCTCTTTTCAAATCACACCACCTGACGGCACCTGTCCCCTTCTGGTGTTCATCAACCCGAAGTCTGGGGGTCGGCAGGGGTCGAGAGTGTTAAGGAAACTCCAGTACATACTGAATCCGAGACAGGTTCACGATATCGCGAAAGGGGGACCTATGCAAGGTGAGTTTATGCGGCTTATGTTTTGTTTTTGTTTGCTTGTTTAATTGTTTAATATATTTGTCCTGTGTCTTTCGTTATTTTGTTCATTTTAAAATATGAAGCAAACTACATTTGTGTTATCCAAAGAAATATCTTTATATTCTGTTATATTTTAGTCGGTACACGTCTTTATTACTGTAAGAATAAGGGTGTGTTCCGAAATATATGGCTACTCTGGCTGCTACCAACTGACGTACATCTTTAATCTCGAAGTAAATTAGATCCTCAATACCATGAAAGCCGTGCCTGGATAGGTCAAGAGATTCTGTCCCTACTGGTGTAACTCAATAAAGAAAAAAATATTTTTGTTTTTTTTTTACAAATTTTACTAGTCTAAACTGGGAACACTGAGGTGCTTGACCAATAAATTTACATAGGCCTCCCCCAAATAGTGCCACAATAACCGATCCTGCGCCACCCACATTCAGCAGGAGACGTCTTTTAGCTGATATGGTGATGATGATGATGATTATGAATCAAAATTGCGACTTGCAGGACTGCAGATGTTCAAAGATGCAAAGAACTACCGGGTGATATGCTGCGGCGGCGACGGCACTGTGGGATGGGTGTTGGAAACCATGGGTGAGGATTATGATAAAATATATTAAAGTAGGTATACCTACTTGTTTCCACCTTTTTAAGCGTGAAGATATGTTGGTACTATGAGTAGCTAGGTACCTATATTACGCATTCTTCAAAACTTACTTCGTTACTAATCCACCCTGAACCTTTGATTTTTTTTATACCACGTCGGTGGCGAACAAGCTTACGGCATCTGATTGTAAGTGGTTACCCTAGCCTCGGCACTGTGGGATGGGTGTTGGAAACCATGGGTGAGGATTATGATAAAATATATTAAAGTAGGTATACCTACTTGTTTCCACCTTTTTAAGCGTGAAGATATGTTGGTACTATGAGTAGCTAGGTACCTATATTACGCATTCTTCAAAACTTACTTCGTTACTAATCCACCCTGAACCTTTGATTTTTTTTATACCACGTCGGTGGCGAACAAGCTTACGGCATCTGATTGTAAGTGGTTACCCTAGCCTCGGCACTGTGGGATGGGTGTTGGAAACCATGGGTGAGGATTATGATAAAATATATTAAAGTAGGTATACCTACTTGTTTCCACCTTTTTAAGCGTGAAGATATGTTGGTACTATGAGTAGCTAGGTACCTATATTACGCATTCTTCAAAACTTACTTCGTTACTAATCCACCCTGAACCTTTTATTTTTTTATACCACGTCGGTGGCGAACAAGCTTACGGCAAGTTGTAAGTGGTTACCCTAGCCTATGCACGCTTGCAACTCCAGGGGCCATGCGCGTTGTCAACCCTTTAAGAATCTATACACTCCTTTTTTGAAGTCCCTCGAGGAAGCCTCGTTCCACATTCCACAACCGGAGCGTCCAAGGGAGGAAATTTCGCTGAAACCGTATGGTACGCGACCATTTCCACCACCATTTTTAGGGTTCCGGAGCCAGAATGGCAAAAACGGAACCCTTATAGTTTCGCTATGTCCGTCCGTCCGTCCGTCCGTCCGTCCGTCCGCAGCTTAGCTCAGAGGCTCTTGGTACTAGAAAGCTGTAACTTGGCATGAATATACATATTAGTCATGCCGACAAAGTGGTAAAATAAAATCTTGAAAAACATTTTTTTTTAGGGTACCTCCCCTACATGTAAAGTGGGGATGATTTTTTTTATTGTCGTCTACCCCATAGTGTGGGGTGTCGTTGGATAGGTCTTTTAAAAATATTGGGGGTTTGTGAAAACATTTTTTCGATTAAACGAACCGTTTGTGAAATATTAAGCCTTAAAGTGCTAATTTTTGTTAGACTCCAGTGTCCCCACCCCCTGCTAGCTAAATGGTTGTTTTGGGATATGTGAAAAAATTCATGGTAGTAGTACATATAACGAAGTTAAAAGGAAAACTATCACAGCTAAGTAGGCTTTACACGTTTACGAGTAATAGTCGACCAACTTATAAAATGTACTTCAAGAAGTAATAGTTTCGTACAAATTCTATTGTAACTTATTATTATATATAATGGTACGGAACCCTTCGTGCGCGAGTCCGACTCGCACTTGGCCGGTTTTTTTTTTACTAATTCTAATATGTTACAAGTGATATTTTCGAGGCTCGTTAGAAAAAATATAAGTTACTAGCTTCCGCCCGCGACTTGGTCTGCGTTGACCCAGTTGACACAGGCCAAGTCGGCTCAGTTTGGGTTGCATAGGGCGCCGCAACACTTCGGGAGCTCAATTACCGCGAGCCATCCAGTTGCCTCTTGGATACTGCAACTGAGGGTCATTGCTTTAACTATAACTTTGAGTCACAATCGGAACTACCTAATACCCTCAATAGGCATGATGCCTCATGTTCAAATTGATAACGTAGTGATGCTAAATGGATAGTAAACCAACAAATTATCGTAATAAAGTATAAATTATAAAATATAATTAAAATCATAAAAATATATAAACCTTGAAAGTTTAGAAAAAATATGCATTTTTTTTTATTGTCCAAGAGTAAATTAAAAGCGACGAATAGAATCCTTACGCTTTTATAGAAACAAAATTGTACAACAACTATGTACTTAAACGCAGCATTTTACCTGATTTTCCATACTACGATTAGTACAAATATACAAATGTGACGTCACACTTGTGTAGACACACAGTATGAAGCGTTTCGCGCTGCCGCCAGCGAGGTCAATCTTTATCTATTTTTTTTAGGTATTTATGTTCTTTAATTGTAGTTTCTCCCATACAAACATTTGTTGCTCTCCAAAAACTGGTTCGAATGACGTCACAAAAAAATCTTAGTCATCATCCCTATTGTTTTCAGATAAAGTGCATATGGAGACTCAACCAGCTGTGGGGGTGATACCGCTTGGTACCGGGAACGATCTGGCTCGCTGTTTGAGGTGGGGCGGCGGGTGAGTTTGATCATTGCATTGTCCACATAATCTATTATAATATTATATTATAGCCTTTTTTAAGCCGCCGAACATTGTACGAATTGTGGCCACAAGGTGCGGGCTAGTTCTGTCATACATTTTGAGTAGCATCGGCATTCGCCGAGCGTTTAGGGGCGGTGTCCGAGCTACAAGCCGTGTGAGTGGCTCGCGCTGGATACTTTAGGCTGCGTTTGGCCACTAGTGGTTTATTGTGTGGCAAAGTGGTGTCATTTAATGGCGACTACTAGCAGCTGTAATGTGCGAGCGCTCTTATATAGCCAGTGTATCAAGGATTTTAGTTTTGTGGGGTTGACTTTTGGTTTCAAATGGGTCGTTGGCTATCGCCGGCAACTTATCACAGCAACACAATTTCTTCATTTTTAAAGCTACAATTGCTAAAACTGGCATTGATAATGTGCATGTCCTCTAGCTACCCCTTTTGGTGATAAAGGTTGTGATGTATGTCTACAATCTGTTGTTGCCCTGCATGGTACGCCTTCTCGTTTGCTCAAAGCAATGCCTCGCAAGCTTGTAATCAATGTGATTCGTTTGCAGGTACGAAGGCGAGTCCATTCACAAGATTCTGGACAAGATCGCGAAAGCCAGCACAGTGATGATGGACCGGTGGCAGATCGACGTTGAGAATACCAACGAAGAGGTAGGAATCAGTAAGGACTCGGCTAAGACTTATAGACATCATCATCATCAGCATTGCCATGCTTGTTCGTGAATGAATTGACGAATGAATTATTTATTTGAAACAACCACAACATTAAATGCAAATTGCTTAAATCTAGGGGAAAAAACGATGTACAATGTTGAGAGTGGTCTCAGAAAGGAGTCCACTCAGCATGTGTCAGAGCATAAAAGCCACGACGCTGATTTTCAGTGGATCCATTTACAGACCTAGGTATACCATTTACCAAAGCACAAGACGGCGCGCGAGCTGTGCCGGTTCTATAATAGTTTTTTCATTTTGCAGCAGCATTCTGCAGAGTTAACAGAACAGCCTGAAATGCCGAGCTCGGCGCCACACCCTACTTCGGTGCCCTACAACATCATCAACAACTATTTCTCCATTGGTGTTGTGAGTATTGTTAATGTTGGGTTAGGCTCGTAAAACATACTTACCCGAAATGTGTACTTTCTGTAAAGGTGCATATTTTTAGAATGATCATTTTCCCGGAAAGTACACTGTCTCTAGAAGTGCACCTCCCGGTATGTACACTTTGTCAATAGGTGCACTTTCCCAGAATGTCCACTTTCGCAGTAGGTATATTTTCCCAGAAAGTACACTTTACTTTAGTAGGATACTTTAGTCATAGAATAGAATAGAATATTTTTTTTTATTCAGATAAAGCACACATTACAGAAAAAAAAGTTGAAACTAAAACCTGTTACATCAGCATAATTTAAAAAATGAATATCACTATATTTTAGACTGCAACTTAAACTTGTCATATGACATGGAAATGTTCTCTTGGCGTGGGAATGTGAACAAAAATGGATTTATGACCATATTTAACGATTTAATGACATTATTAAACTCATTTGTTACCGACCACTTTATTATAGGCGAGTCAAATTTCTATTTGACGCAAGAAGCCCAACATGACTGTAAAGTCATAAATAAGACAATATTGACAAAATAAAATTTTTTTCGTGACTTATGAACATAATCTGACTGACACTAATATGACACCTAGCCAAATTGTAAGTAGAATTAGAACTCTCCATCAAAACATAGCAGGACTTTGTAATAAATTGGACTTAATTGAAATTGCTTTAAATGATTTGTCAAACAATGGAAAAGAGGTTTATATAATATGTTTCAGCGAAACTTTTGTCAGGCAGGGATCAGAGAGCAATATTAAACTGAAAAATTATAAATTGGCGGCATCTTTCTGTCGGGAAAAGAGTAGAGGGGGTACATGCATTCTTGTGCACAAGTTGTTCGAATTCAGATCTGTAAATATTCCGACAGGGATTGCAATGGTATTACATTTCGAATGTTGTGGAATTGAGGTAATTGGTCTGAATACATTAGTCTTCTGCATCTACAGAATTCCACATAGGGGCAAGTTGCAGATAGGTTTATTTATGCGTAGTCTGGAAAAGCTGTTACATTTCGCTACCGAAAAATTCAAGCGAAAAAGAGTTATAATCTGCGGTGATTGGAATATCGACACAATGAAAGATAATTTAACTACAAAAGACTAATTATGTATATTACGCAATTTTAATTTCAGTGTGCATATAAATACACCGACCAGACAGAGCGCGTGCATTGACCTAATGGCGAGTAACATCAAAGAAGTAGAGGCAGAGATACTCCATTTAGGGCTTTGAGATCATGAAACAGCGCAAATGATAGACGTGAAAGCCAGTATACATAGGGCAATAACCACTTGGTTCGAATATAAAAGAGAGTATACAGTAAGGATAATTTGCAAAAGTTTTGTTATTATATCTCGAAGTTATCTTTTCATGATGTGTTTGCCTCACGCACGGCTTCAGAGGCGTTCAATCATTTTTATGACATTTTCTATTTACTCTATAAATTATGCTTTCCCATTATTAAAGTCAAAAGAAATAATCGACCTGAGAAAGTCAAGTGGCTATCATATGGGTTAAAAAAATCGAGTAAAACAAAACGCAACTTGTATTTTAAATATAGGACATCTGGTGCTAACAGTATAAGAAGCAAAACTAAATATAAGCGGTATAACCGTGTTTTTAAATATAGGACATCTGGTGCTAACAGTATAAGAAGCAAAACTAAATATAAGCGGTATAACCGTGTTTTTAAATATAGGACATCTGGTGCTAACAGTATAAGAAGCAAAACTAAATATAAGCGGTATAACCGTGTTTTTAAATCGTGCCTACAAAAAGCCCAGCAAATATACAACAATAAATTTATCAAATGTAGTAAAAATGTATGTAAAGCCACTTGGAAAACCATTTCAACAACATTATCGAATGAGATTCTCAAACAAGATATTGATCATTTAATTTTTTTAAATAAATCCTATACAGATCCTAATGAAATATGTAATTTTTTGAATAAGTATCTGATAAGTCAAGCCATTCATGACAATATATCCAAACCGCCAGTTATAAAACTGGAGAGATCATTATACAACACTCATTCGATCTTTTTGAAACCTACAGACGAACACGAAACCTATAAAATACTCATGTCATTAAACAATACCAGAACAGCTGGACATGACGAAATCACAACAATGGTTCTTAAGTTATGTGCTAATATTATCTGTCGTCCCCTTTCTCACATAATCAACCTATCCTTTATGGATGGAGTCTTTCCAACTGAATTGAAGCTCTCTATTGTCAAACCACTCTTCAAAAAAGGGGAAAAAACAGACCCAGGTAATTACCGGCCCATAACCATAATCCCAATTTTGTCAAAAGTATTTGAAAAGTCTATATTATGTAGAATTAATGAGTTCTTAGATAAGTATAACATCTTAACTTCAAAACAATTTGGGTTTCGCAAAGGAAGATCTACTTCACTAGCCGGGTTTCACTTAGTAAAAACTGTCACAGAGGGTTTAAATAGGAGAAATCCTCTCTTGGCAATTTATTTAGACTTGAGTAAAGCATTTGATCTTATCGACCATTCAATCCTTTTGAAAAAATTGGAAATGTATGGAATAAGAGGTAAAGCATGTGACTGGGTACAAAGTTATCTAACGGATAGAACGCAGTATACAGAAATTGAAAAAATTGTAAAAATAAATAAAAACACCGTTTTAAAAGAAAAGTATAAGTCTGATCAACTAGTTAATAAAACCGGCGTGCCGCAGGGAAGCATACTGGGACCATTGCTATTTCTAATAGCAATCAATGATTTCCCACATTGTCTAAAAGAGAAACAGGATTGCATTATTTTCGCAGACGACACTACACTTATAATACAAGGGGACGGCCATTCTCATGCTGCCTTTGAATCAAAAGTTAACATTACATTAGCAGAAGCGGTTGAATGGTTCGAAAATAACAAATTGAAAATAAACATGACAAAAACTAAAGCAATGCAATTCTGTTCATACAATTCAAGCCCACTGCCTGTACAAATTAATTATGACAATTTAAATGTAGAATTAGTTGACTTTGTAAAATTTTTAGGTTTTAATATTGACATCAATTTAAATTGGAAGCTTCATGTTGACACTGTTTGCAAAAAACTAGACAGATTTGTCTTTGCACTCAGAAGAGTGAGACAAACAGTGTCATTAGATGCAGCTCTAACTGCGTACCACGGTTACGTCTCCTCGGTCTTAAACTATGGAATATTACTGTGGGGAAATTCCGTAGAGTCGGATAAAGCATTTAAACTTCAGAAACGATGCATTAGGGCCTTGGACAACGCGTGGTTTTTGCAAAGCTGTAAGCCATTATTTATAAAATTTAATATACTCCCGCTGCCTTGCCTGTACATAAGAGACGCATGTCTCTTCGTTAAGGACAACCCTAGTCACTTTGTAAATCGGTACGACACCAGTGCTAGACATACAAGGGCCCAGTACAAAAACCTGTTATACCAACCTCGCTGCCAAACAGTTATTTATAAAAAAAACTGCTACAATATGTGTATAGTCATTTATAACAATTTGCCCGATGACCTTAAATTAGAAAATAAGAATTCTTTTAAAAGTAAGTTGACAAAATGGCTGCAGGAGAAGTGTTTTTATAATGTAAATGAGTATTTGGCAACAGACATAAGTAGTTAAGTTATTTCTTTGACATACATAGAAATTTAGGGAATTATTAATTATAAAATAATCTGATGAAATGACATGCACGAAAGTTTAGTTTTATGACATAGTAATACTTTGCACACCTGCATGCAGGTAGAATATGAGAAACAAAAATAGCTTTAAGACCCTACATGTAACCATATTCCGGCAAATAAAGAAATTTTGAATTTTTGAATTTTTTGAATTTTTAGGGCTAGGGGTGTAGGGGGGTTTATAGTACTAAGGGTTTCTAATGTTTCTATGAAATAGTGCAAATGCAAACAGACGGAAAGACGGACGGACGGACAGACGGACGGCTGGACGAACAGAAAGACCGAAATAAGAGCACATAAATGTGTGCCCTAAATGGAAAAGTGTACATTTTGGGAAAGCGTGCGTTTTGAAAAAGTGCAATGTTTGAAAAAGTGCACATTTCGGGAAAGTTTCCAAATTGGGAAAGTGTACTTTTTGGCAGTGTACATTTTGCGGAAAGTGCACCTTTGCAGAAAGTGCACATTCCGGGAAAGTGTGTTTTGCGAGCCTAACCCTTATTGTTGTGATACCTAAGAAATGTCTTTGCGGCGAATAGTGGCGCTTTTATGTTGATTTCGTGGTTTCATAGGATACTTTAGTCATAGAATAGAATAGAATATTTTTTTTTTATTCAGATAAAGCACACATTACAGAAAAAAAAGTTGAAACTAAAAATATAAACATGAAAACAAAGAAAAATATTTTACAGTACATATGGTGTTACTTTCCCGCACTAGTGTGGAAAAGAGCACTTTTCGTGCATATGTCGAAACTTTAAAGAGCCATATGTACAGTAAAACGTTGTACGATACACGTGCGAATAGGTAATTCGCAACTCGTGTCGATTTAAAACACTCCCTTCGGTCGTGTTTTAATTTATCACCACTCGTTACGAATTTCCTATTTTCAGCACTTGTATCGTAAATAACTATTATGAGTTCAGCAATGTGTGCTATAATGCTATAAAGAATAGGCTAAGTAAGACTAAGCATTTATGTTGCAATTGCTAGTTATACCATTGCAACGTTGTTATTCGGTCTCAGCCCTACTGAGTGATATTTTCCGCTCAATAGGTAACCAGGTAAACGGAAAATACAAACAAGAAGGTATATCAACTGGTATAAAAGGTGAAGTTTCGCGGGTAGATAGCATAAAAAAAAATTGTGCCGGTCAAGGTCAGAAACATAAAGAACATTGAATATACCGGGTGGAAAAATCGAATGCAACATGGATGGCAACTACCTTAAATATTGTAAATAGCACATTCTGTGTAAAGGAAACATTCCTTTGTTTTTAAAAACAATAAATTCTGCATTTAAGGATTTATGAAAAATCGCTTGCCTCAGTCGGGACTCGAACCGGTCAAATGTGACAAAGGAATGTTTCCTTTACACATAATGTGCTATTTACAATATTTAAGGTAGTTGCCATCCACGTTGCATTCGATTTTTCCATCCTGTATATATTAGTGGTGTAATTGTAATAATAAACATATGCATGTATATAAACTAAAATAATGTAAACTGTAAGTAATAAATAAATGATAGTAATCAATATCACAAAGGCGTCAGCTAGACTGTGGTGCAACGGTTTCAGATTTCTGAATAATTAATAACGCGGCTTAGAAACTTAAAGCGATCGAAACGCTAGTTAACTGTCCCTTAAATCATTAAGAAATACCCTTGGTATTATTTGTTCGGAAATATAAATGTATTAAAATTTTGATGACATATATTTTTAACAGGGATTGAATAATCTAGCTAAGTATAATTTCCGGGAAAATAATCTCTAAATGTTTTCTCTAGAAAAAGAAACGTCTCTTTCTTAGACGCTGAAGCTCACAGGGTCTTATATCCAGAGCCCGGATTTTTCACGGCAAAACAAAACACTATCGTAATCTAGACAGTGGTAGAAACATTATTTTATCGATATCGAGTATTATTAGGTAGGACTTATATAGGTATAAAAATAACATGCCGATATATTTTTACATTATTGATAATTTACAGTATGCAAAATAAGATTTTTATATTTTTGGATAAAAAACCAGAAGGGAATTTTTATTCCGAAAACGCCATAAGGTATTTGAGCCAACTAAAAAGTCGCGATAATGACCTCATTTAAAATAATAGACAATACAGTAAATAATAGACACTTATTTATTACTCCATAAGACTTTAAATGTCATTTCATTACGTATAAAACATAAATTGCGTCTAGATATTATTTATTTCTTATAACGCTTTGAAACCGACGTGTTTGATATACGTATAATACCTTAATATTATTACAGTTATTAATAAAATAAAAATTAGTAATGTGCAAAATTTCATACAAACTTCACGTAATGTAATTCAATATTTATTTTATTTGGTGACGTCTTTTCTTCTACTACACAATTATCGATATCGATAAAATAATGTTTCTACCACTGGCTAGATTACGATAGTGTTTTGTTTTGCCGTGAAAAATCCGGGCTCTGCTTATATCTAATTGGGAATGTGAAAGTCTAGACACCAACGTTGTTTGTTCTAACTATTCAGGACGCGGCAATCTGCGTAAAGTTCCACACGGAGCGCGAACGCAACCCGGACAAGTTCAGCTCCCGGATGAAGAACAAGCTCTGGTACTTCGAGTTCGCCACGTCCGAGCAGTTCGCCGCCAGCTGCAAGAATCTACACGAGTTTATCGATATAGTGGTCAGTTACCCTTTCTTATATCATAAAAGAACTACACGTTTGTCTATGATTATTACCATAAAACAGTCTAATTTTACTCTTAAAGTGTCCACCGTACTTCTAGTATGGGAAAAATACTCGGTGATTTTTCCTGAAAAAAATCTGTTGTACGTATTTAAGTGTATATTCGAAAATCATATCAGCCGAAAGACGTCCACTGCTGGACATAGGCCTCCCCCAAAGAGTGCCAAAGCGACCGGTCCTGCGCCACCCGCATCCAGCAAACTCCCGCAACCTTTACCAGGTCATAAGTCCACCTTGTGGGGGGGGCCTACCCACGCCGCGCCTTCCGGTATGTGGTCGCCACTCGAGAACCTTTCCGCAGCCATCAGTATTTGAAAATAGTAAAGTTTTTTCATAGGTACTGTGCGCTGTCCTTTGCGAACCATTTTTAAGCTACTATACATATTTATGTCCATTCATTGCCAATGCGATCACCAAGTTGAGACAGAAGGTGGCCAAAACAACTCCTAAACTACACAAGATAGATATAATCCCTTGATAGTGATTTGGCTCAATACCAACTAGTAGGTAGTTCATGTTTGTGAAATATGTAAGTATAATGAGAGACGACCGGTTAGCCTAGTGGGTATTGACGCTGCCTACGAAGCTGAAGGCCCTGGGTTCGAATCCCGGTAAGGGCAAATATTTGTGTGATGAGCATGAATATTTGTTAGTGAGTCATGGAAGTTTTCTATGTATTTAAGTATTTATATCTATCATATATATCGTCGTCTAGTACCCATAACACAAGCCTTATTGAGCTTACTATGGGACTAGGTCGATTTGTGTAAGATTGTCCCCTAATATTTATTTATAATCTGTACAAAATAACAAATTTTAGGAACAAACATATTTTCTTCACCATTTTTCGGCGGGCAAATTTATACATACGGGCAAAGTTGAGAAAAACCACCGTATTCAATCTAGAAATGACCTTTTCTACAGTGCGATGGGTCTTCACTGGAGTTGAACAAGGGTCCCGCGCTGCAGGGGGTGGCGCTGCTGAACATCCCCTACGCGCACGGCGGCTCCAACCTGTGGGGGGCCAGCGGGGTGCATCGCAAGGGCCGCTTCCCGAACGCACATCAAGGTTACACCTTTCTATTGCCGGCTGTACACATTGGGGCAACGTTGGCGCGTGAGCAGGAGGCAGCTATGTAAACGAAAGAGATCGAATTATAGCCCTCGTCATTTAACGCATAGCTGCCTTCTGCTCACGCGCCAACGTTGGCCCAGTGTGTACAGCAGGCTTATTAATACAATGGCAGCAAGCATCGTAGCCAGGCCCCGTATCATGGTCGGCCTTATCACGCGATATGTGACAAGATAAGAGCGTCGTCTCGTTCTATCGAACGGTGTCAGCCAGTGACGGACGCTCTATCTTGTCAGTTATCCTGTGACAAGGCCGACCATGATACGGGGTCTGAGATTGATTTGATTATTCGTTGTGTTGAAAGCTATATAGGTCGACCGCTTAGCTCACTCCTTGTAACTGCTATCTCTAACTACTGCTAACTACTTATTTGATTGGAAAATGCTTTCACCAGTATATACTCGTAGAATGGATCTTGAGGGTTGACATATCACAGCTAGTTTTAAATCTATATAAACGTAAAAGTCTTGATTGTCTGACTCATTCACTCACTTACATCAACGCCCGCCGATTTTTTCACAATAGGTAGTTTATGTGACGTTAATACCCACTAAAAAGGGATTATTGAAAATTCTACCCTCAAAGGGGTAAAAAGAGGGTTGGAAGTTTGTATCGGGTATTACAATACAAGAAGAGTTTTTTTAGGGTTTTGGAAAAACCCACCCCTAAGCAGGTTAAATAGGGTGCAAAGTTTGTATGGGGGCAACTCTATTTTGAGCTAGGTACTAAATTAAAACTTTATCCCCTAAGGGGGTGAAATGGGGGGTGAAGTTTGTATGGAGCTACGATATAAACGTTTCCACGAGGACGCAGTCGCGGCAGAAGCTTACCTTTAAACTTGTAACGCAAACTTAACCTCAATCAGATATGCTAATTGTTGATGTATTTTGCGCAGATATCGGGGACAAATTGATCGAAGTCATCGGCCTAGAGAACTGTCTCCACATGGGGCAGGTCAGAACAGGTAAGGTTTATAAAGATATAAAAAACCTTGTGCCACCATAGACACAAGATCTCGGGAATCTATCAAGTTCACTTGTGCGCATACTTAGATAGCTATTATACGTCACTAGAGTCACTTTTAAAAACTATAATTACAGTGTTTAAGTCCACAAACATTGGCATTCTTGACATTTTTAAACCTCATTATTCAACTCCAAGAATACCTAAAGATTTGGTGTATCCTCGTGTCCGCAGCGCCAAGAACTCGTATAGGCGTTATGATGTCCGCTGTCAAAGCAAACTTCAGTTTTTTCATGTTTCATGTAAGGTTTGTGTTTGCACTCTTTAAACAGTGGTTTTGGCGTGACAATGTCTCTTTTAGCCTTTGTTTGAAGCCTATGTTCTTACGTTTTTTTTTAAGACGCTATCACTTTACCATCACCCTGTATCATGGTCGGCCTTATCACACGATAAGTGATACAATACAGCGTCCGTCACTGGCTGACACCGTTCGATAGAACGAGACGACGCTCCTATATTGTCACTAATCGCGTGATAATGAGGCCGACCATGATACGGGGTCTGGTTAGGGACAGAATAACAACAAGAAACAGTTGATTGAGACATTTACTTCAACTTTTTGACATATGGCGCCATCTCTTGGGAATTAACGAAAACTTCCTCACCAATTCTTACAATGATTCACCCAGAATTTTTTCACAGGTCTGCGGGCCTCCGGCCGCCGCCTGGCTCAGTGTAGCTCCATAGAGATGACCACCAAGAAGACTTTCCCCATGCAGATTGACGGAGAACCCTGGATGCAACCACCGTGCAAGGTAAAAAGGACATTTTCGGGAATCGCTCTAGCCGCCGACAAAATTAACAATGAAATTTGTAGTTTGTTTTGATTTAAAATAGAACGAAACAAAAGATATATCTGTGCCAATCTTCCAAATTTAGAATGAGGAATTTTCTTGGTAAGTCTTAGAGCTCATAGCTTATTGTCCGTTCGCTGACGTTAGACTATGGGAGCCTACTGCTACCTACCATATAAACGAAGCTACCTGCCATATAAACGAAGCTACCTGCCATATAAACGAAGCTACCTACCAGAAATATCACCATAATATTCGTCAGTAGCTTTTTGGTGAAAAAAAAACGTGAGGAATCTGAATATGTCTAAGAAGAAATTGAAAGCAACACCCCAACCCCAGTAGGCTATCCTGAAAACTATTGCCCATTTCCTTCTCATCCAACAGCCCAGCAATAAGACGTATACGATAATTATGATGATGATTTCTTACATATTTCAGATCACGATAACCCACAAAAACCAAGTACCGATGCTGATGGGACCAGCGCCAGAGAAAGGGAGAGGTTTCTTCAAACTCTTCACCCACTGTTAACCGTCTCTTTTACTCATTCCAGGTTAGATATAAAAGAGCGAGACGAACATAAGTGTATTGGTTATGTCTTTTTAGATTAACTGTTCTAAGTAACTTTTTTTTTTTTTTTGTACAATGGAATATGAATGCCAAGGATTTGATCATATTAGAATCGATCTTGCGACTCGTATCGGGGAATATTATATTTAATAGTTCCAATGTTATTATTTACGAAGTAATCATAGTTATATAATGCCTGTTAATGTGCTTTTAAAAATGCTTGTCTATTTCCCACCTTGATGATTTTTTGTGTATTTTTATTTGTAATAAATGTCTCTTACACATTTCTGACAAATATTTCCGGAAAGATGTGAGATTGAGATGGCTTCAATATGTTTTCTCCTTAATTGTCTTATCTGTTCACTTTTCAAATGCATTTGATAAAAGATGTGGTCCAATTTCAGCCATTTAATTTTTAGAAAATGCTCTAAGAACATATAAACTTAAGCTTTATACACGTGTAAAACTTGGCGTCCATTAAAAATAGGCCTTTTAATTGATTTCGATGAAACATACATTAAATTTTTTCCTGATTTCCACGCGCAGATAGATAGCATTTTGTTTACACAATTACTTAATAAAAATAGAACAAAGTAGTTAAATATATTATACTTACGTATTATTCTAAATTATAGGTATAGTTAACGCGTAATTTTATAATTTGCTGCCATTTTTAAAAGATCCTTTGAAATATATCATACTGAATTATTACTTATACTACGGATAGTACTATTTTAGTATTAAATTCATAGGAATATAGCGGAATAATGAATAAGTACATTATGTCATTTTAACAATGTTCGATATGTTTATTTAATAATTATAACATTAATTTGTAGTGTAAAGTTTTGAGCTTTAAATGTATTATATTATTATAACTAGTTGTAATTAAAAAATAGTTCTTTGTTGTAAATTATATCATTTAAATATATTAAATTGTAATTAAAAACATTCGCTTCGCCTACCTACAAAGCGGACATAAAACTCTAAATAGATGTATTTATAACAAAAAGTTTTAAGCACTTTGATATCAACAACATTGAACGTTTTTAGAATTTTTTGAAATCGAATAATCGAAATTTTAAATCAATTGTTTTATTACTAAAGGAAAATATAATTTACGTGCCAATGCCTGGGAACGTCCTACTATTCCTATTACAGCCACTGTAAATATATTTCTGTAGGATTTTTATGATCCATTTATAGGAACAATACCATTAGACTAGATCTGACTCTAGAAATTGCTAAATATAAATAAGGATAGTTTTCTTTATTCTAATAAAGTATACAGTCCAATTTTAATAATGAGTATAACGACCCAAATAATTGGTTAGATTACTTACTTTTCAGAGGTAACAATGAAAGTTACTTAAATAAAATAAAGTAATGGCTCTGTAAACTGTAAACCTCGCGTGTCCGTTTATTTTAATTTCGAAAAATTGTTTTAAAAAAAAACAATATAATCATCGAACTAGCACCCATAACTTCACAAGAATCGGTTGAGTAAATGCGACCTGTAGAGGAAAATAGCCGGACATCCGGATATACGAAAGATTTTTCGCCCAAGCTGAAACGGAGAACTTCGCTTTGCTCGCTCGTTCAATAATGAAATAATGATGCACACAGTGTAAGTTGCTTGTAAAAAAAAAGCTGCGCTGTTGATTTGTTTAAAGGTCAAACCGATTAAATTCAACTTTGAATAAAGTGGGCCGGATTTTTCCACACAGAGCTTATTATATATGACAGAACTCGATTAACAATTTTATTGAAATAAAGAAAATATGAAGTAACTCATTATGTAAATTTATTTTCAAATTTTTGTTATTTCCGTCAATGTTCAAATGTGTTGATGCTTATTTCTATATAATAATTTGTAAAAATAGTGAAAATATTATTGAAAGACTTTGTGATTCTCGTAATAGGTTGTTAAACAACATAATATATAGTATATAACTACGTGAAATTCAAAAATTAATTGAAAATTAACAAAAATATTTGTTGTCGACTGTTTCTAGTTGTTATTACTATACTATTATTATTAAACTTATTTATAATACGTCATGTGAAGTGTTATGATATTGACTTATTCAAGAAATAGTGTCATTGGTCGCCCTGACTAAAGTAAAATGTCATAAGATATCTTGACAAAGCAGACAGAACAAAATGTTTACTTTTTTCAGTATTGATTTTTACGATTAAAATGTTCTATAATAACACATGGTTTAAACCATAAACTGCATTGTAGAATGTTTTTTTTTTTTTTCAAATCAATATTGCACACAGTTTCGTATTTTCGAGATCTTAGAATGTAAACGATTAAAAAATCATTATCATACCAGTCATGAGGCTCTAGTATAAGTTTTACCGAAACAAAACGTTACGACCGCGTTCGCGTTTACGAGAAGCTGTCAATGTCCCATACAAATTGAGGGTAAAACGCAAACGCGATCGTAAAGTTTTGTTTCGGTAAAACTTATACTAGAGCCACAGGTGAAAAAATCAATGTACTTACTTATAGTTTTATGAATGTTGTTAAGTACGTTAACAATTGTACTGTACTGTACATGTTATGAATGGGCAATGTTGCCGTGCAATCTTTCAACTTTGCCCTACTCCTAACTTGGAATATAGGTACTTATCAAAAAGTTGAAATATATTTTCCATTATTTTATTTTCTAAAGTATATACAAATTGATATTTAACATTAACTAAATTTAATTCAAACTACGTTAAAACTAAAAAAAAACCCCGAGGTATTGTACCGAGGATGCTGGCGACATTTCCGCGCTGAATTGCACAAAAACGTTGCGCAAGAAAGCCGCCAGGTCTTCGGTCACAAGTTAGATCAACCAGACGAACTTATGCGCACTGGGACCAAACAGACCGAGGGTCTCGAAGCAAAAAAAATGTCTATTATTGAGTAGGCTGCATAAAATTGTTTTTATGCTCTAATGCCCCCGCCTTCAGTACCACACGAGTTCCAATATGTGTTTGTACTTTTACTACAAACCAATAATAGAACACATTTTAGAAGAAATTTACTAATCGATTCGATCAATTATTATTTATTTATTTATACAAGGAATTCCAACAGCTATGAAATATATGTCACACAATAGATCAAAGTACAAAGGCGAACTTATCCCTACAGCTTATCCTTACAGTATGGAATATATCAAAATAACAATATAAAAAACAAAAGAAGAAACAAATCTTATATGAGCACCGAGTAAGAACATCTCTAGATGTACAAATCATCTATAAATGTACAAATACAACTACAAATGTACACAAATAATTTAATGTACAGTCGACAACACATCTAACTGACCATCGGAAATCTAATCTGACCTTAAGTGCATTGTAATAAGGTTCTAGGTTTTCACGGTATGGTCAGTTAGCTGTGTTGTCGACTGTACAACATGGACCAGACACAAATTAATTAAAGTTACAGATCAGACGCTATAGCATATATGTAATGACTGCAACAGGTTATTTAGAAGCACCGATTGACTAGATTACGCCTTATAGAAGGAATTGAGCAGTTAAAAACGTCAATATCTAGATCCTTCGACAAGTTATTTAAGTTACGAGCTGCGCGACATAGGAAGCTATTTTGCCTATAATTAGATAAAGTGCGTTTAACTGAAAGGGTTAGGGTTTAGGGGTTTATGTACTAGCTTCTGCCGGAGATACTCCTCCGTTTGCGTGGAACTCGTTTATATTTACACACCCCACACACACACCATAAACACTTTCAACCCTATGTCCTTCCCAGGGACTCAAACTATTTATATATATTTTTAATGAAATGTTTCTCATTTAAGTGAAATGTATATTTCTTTTTGAGAAATAAATGATTCTTTAACCCGATATATTTAATGCGGTTTAAACGTGAAGAGGTAACAGACAGACACTTTCGGATTTATAATATTGAGTATGGATATGAATGGTGTCTTTTTAAACGAACTAACACACGGCAATCTCTAGGTGTTTATGAATTATATGAGAATTATATCATAATATACGACTTAGTTTATTTATTTTAACTTGTATAGTTTTTACAAAATAAAATATAATATTTTCTTACTACTGATGCACTTTATCCGAGTAGCAGTCGAGTTGTAAGAAAAATTAGGGCATTTAAAATAAATTTAAAGGGCACAGTTGAAAGATTAATGTTACTCATTAATTCATAAGCAAGTGTATGAATTAACTCTCTCACTAAACTATTGCTTGTGCATAATTCAAATTTACGAATGAGTTTAATTATTTCTTGTATTACACGTGACGGGCAGACTTAAAATATATGTATAAATCAATTGATAAATTAGAAAGGTGTAGGTACCATTCCGAATAGTGTTTAGTGTTATTCCCCTGTGACGTTTAATAGACTATTATTAAATTTAATAAACTATACAAGAAGACACTAAAATCATCAAAACGATTAATTAAAAAAATTGCATTTTACAACGTATTTTTTTCATTTTTTTTCCTTGAATCTGTCCGTCGTAGTGAGTTAGTTAGAAAACGTTCCTTTTAGGTTCTTGTTTAGCTCGAAAGCTTAAGTAGATAATTTATTATTAGCAATTTTCTGTACCTTTTATGAAAAAAAAATACATTGGATACCTATGTTCTACGTAGTAGATGTTTATGCTTTTTACAGGATAGTAACATGTTATTAAAATCATTATATTACTAAATGAATTCAAACTATTAAGAGGAAACACAAAGGCCGAGAAAATTGAGAAATTGGTATTTGTAAAATCTATTGCTGTCGCGCAGTGCCTGATCAAGCGAGCGCGAGCGCGATAGAGACAACTGCAGCTTGGACCGAAAATACCTATTAAAAGTAAATGAAATCAACGTTTTGTAGTCCCCTGATTTCTTCTCCAAAACTAGACCTATTTAACTATTTTTTATATTAATAATTAAAGAAAGGCTTTGGCCGTGTTCCTGTTTTCCTTTTTTTTAATAATCTAGTCAAAATTGTTTTCTGGATGTTTTAACATAGCGGAAAATCTGGCATTGTTTTTGAAGGTATATCTCTTTTAAGAATAAATTTATGAAAAAAAGGAATACATAGGAACATGTCAATAGTAGCAATAGATTTATGGAAAAAAAAATATTGCTCTACTGCCATTATCCAGGGAGAAAACAGGGGACTACGTTTGTATGAAAAAACGGCCTTTGTGTTTCCTCTTATGAATAGTTATGAATGGCGTAAAATTATATGGGATTATCGGTAAAAACACCCGCAATTTTTTATTTTAACTATAATTTATAGTATAAGGGTTCGTTTCATGGACAGAATAAACGAATATATTACACATGAAAATTCGGGATGATTATTGAAAATGATTATTGAGAAATGTAACCGTTGCAAAAATATAGCTACCGTTATAATGTTAATTCCTATCCTTCTAAGTATTATCTTTTCCGTATAAAGGTTCACACAATAATATTTTAAATAAAAAAATATGTGTAAAACATGTTTACGTATATTAGAAATTGATATCATTACCTACTTAAAAGAATTGAAAACTCAATTAGTATAATAAATACCAGAATTTAAGAGTATTTTCAACTGGAATTATAATACAAAAATTTTGGGACTTGTTGTGTGAACCAAATGAACACAATCGGAGATTATTATTATTATTATTAGCGAATTCTCGGGGAAATACCTATTTACTAAAATATGTTTTTTGAGGGAATCTAGCGTTGCGGGATACCAATCTGTGGCAGCTTTAATAGTGTTAAGGAATATAAATTATTAATATATTACATTATTAAATATTGTAACGAATTATATGTGCATTTTAAACTTTACTTAGCGTTTTATTTTGTTCCTTATATTTTATTAACATACATTTTTAGACGGCCGGTTAGCCTGGTGGGTAGTGACGCTGCCTACAAAGCTGAAGGTCCTGGGTTCAAATCCCGGTAAGGGCAAATATGTCTATGATGAGCATGAATATTTGTTTTGTTTTTGTTAGTATTTATATCTATTCAATATATCGTCGTCTAGTACCCATAACACAAGCCTTAATCATAATCATTACTTTATTCGTCAAAAAGCAGGTGATGATAAACATAGGTGTTACAGGGATTGCCTTACTTAAAGAACTCCACTTTTTGCCATACAAGACATAAGGTGAGTCGGGGCAAGAGTAACATCGGGGGAAGAGGGTTCTCCAGCTAATTCTATTGAATTGAGCGCCTTTTTGTACCGTCGGTAAAACACACAGGCGTGTATTCGTTCCATCAACATATCATAGATGTCTCTTTCACACGCCATATTGAAACAAAACGCGGTTAATTTTGACTGGTTACGACTTGTGATAAGTGGAAGTGCACGTGTATAATTCAAAAGCGGTTTTGTGTGATTTATGGCGGTTCATTCGGATTTGTTTGTTGGTGAGTCGAATATTTATAGTTTACTAGCTTCTGCCCGCGACTCCGTCCGCGTGGAACTCGTTTATATCGTAGCTCCATACAAACTTTCACCCCCCACTTCATCCCCTTGGGGGATGATTTCCGGGATAAAAACTATCCTATATCCTTCCCCAGGACTCAAACTATCTCTATACCAAATTTCATCCAAATCGGTTCAGCGGTTTAAGCGTGAAGAGGTAACAGACAGACAGACAGACAGACAGACACACTTTCGCATTTATAATATTAGTATGGATTTCTTATGTTACATCGTTATTTTCTGTAATTCCTATCGATTATAAGTTTTTATCAAGCCAATAAAATTTTAACATCATATTATTTAAGTGGGGCAAGAGAGCAGTTCAGTCCGGGGGAAGAGAGTCATAAGCTACTCTTACCCCATGTCAGGGCGGTCAAATTTTTTATAAATTGACATTTTTATTACAAATTGGCACTGTTTAATTCAGGCATGTGCGTACTGTGTATGCGGTTATTCGACATTTGAGGATGCGGATGTTGGGTTCAAACACTCAAAAACATAAATAATCAACCATATCGTGACACAATTACAATTACGTACAAAACAAAAAAATCGCCTCAGTTCTTGTCACCTGATAAAATGCGGTAACATGGTGGCGGGTGGGTATTATTATGTATAACAAAAACAAAATAAAGATTTTTATTGGTTAAAGACGAAAGTAATCACGAGTGGCATTAATACTAAATACTACTGTAATATCTATAGGTACTCGTTAATTGTATATTATGGTCATATTTTGCAATTTTGTTTTGTTTACATTAACTTAGTGACATTTAGTTTGTTAACCTTTTATATATAATTTTAAATTATTATTGTGTAAGATTATTATTATTATATTGTAAATTACCGTTTGACGTGTGAAAGTGCCCTTGTGGCCTATTTGCAGAATAAATAATTTATTAGATTTTGATTTGATTTGATGTATAGTTTTCAAAGTGAAAAATTCAAAGCATTATTTTTTTCATTTATGTGTTAGGTAGTTTGTCACCCCTGATAACACTTACTATGACACTCTTGCCCCAGAATATGTATAAACGCAGTTTCTCAGAATTTTGAAGAGTTTTTCAACTTATTAAGGTATTAATTATCTTGACAGCGTCTACCAACTGTGTTACTAAATACGTAAATCCACTGGAGCTAACCTAGTTCAAGTGAGGTACGTACGATACTCTTACCCCAGTCATGGGGCAAGAGGAACAGTCATGCTGATTTTTATTTTTTTACAAAAAAGTGCATGTTTTAAAAGGTTCTTTGCTTGATAAGTGGTTTCAATTAAAAATATATAAAATTTACTTATATGTTATCGCTTTATTATACGAATTAATGCAATAATAAGATCACAAACACTATTTGAATCTAACTTTAAAAAAAGTATGACACTCTTGCCCCGACTCACCTTACAAATATTTCAGTGTCTTAAATTAAACAGTGAGAAGTAGAAACAGAGGTAGTAGATATCAACACACAAATACAATATTTAAAGGTACTTAATTCACAATTTTCATGTTCTATAATTATTAATTACAATAAGGAATATAATGTCAAAGTATTTCTATATCGTGTCGTTTTCGTATCGTGTTCCCGAATTTATTGGTAGGTAACATCTGTATGGACATTGGCAGCTTATTGAATAATTTAATAGCCATGCCAAAAATGCTTTTCCTGAATAGCGCGCAGTATGCACGTGGATTTGAGAGAGTGTTTCTTTGGCAAAGATTGCGTACTAAGTTGGGTTGATTCTTCTGAAAACGGTTGTCATATTTCTTGATGAATATTTTGCTTTCTAATACCGTTAATATTCCTAAATCTGAAAAAAGGTTTGCAGCTTTCCCATGTACGTATACCAACAATAACACGAATACATCTTTTTTGCATTCCAAATACATGGCGCTAGTTGGTTGAGCTTCCCCAAAATATAATACTATATGTTATTAGCGACTGAACATGGCCATAATAGGCAGTAATTGCGGTTTCTATATTAACTAATTTGACCAATTGTCGGAGAGGATAGACGAAACTATTTATTTTGTTGCAGAGTTGCTCTATATTGTGTTTCCAGTTACAATGTTTATCGAGAAATATTCCCTTATTGAGCTCACTATGCGACTAGCTCGATTTGTGCAAGATTGTCCCCTAAAATTTGTTTATTTGAGATGTCTCGCCACAATGTTGCTGTCAGGCGACATAATAAATTCTGAAAAACTTTTATTAGTCTATTTTCACTAAAATTAGAGACTGTTTATGGCTAAGCATAAATATGTCTGATAAGCTAAAGGCTAAGCATAAATATGTGTAAAATATTATGCACTACAGTCCACATTTTTGCATAAACAATTATTAGTTATTTTGATCTGATTTGTCGATCCTATGCAATTATAATGTATGTGTAACAGGTGTTTACGGTATTATTGCCAGCATAAATACGGTTTTGCATATTTGCGTGTTGCGTGACACAATGTACAAATAACATTTGAATAATTAAGTAACCGTAAGTCATTGCTAGTATTATTTTTTCTATAACTGTGTTAAGGTTTATTTGTTTTAAGTTTATCTTTTGAGAATAGTCTCAGTTACCACACATACCCACACATTACCTAGGAGGAAGGAAAAAGATACTTTGTTAACCAGGTTTTTTTTATTTATTTATATTTATTAAGAACGCTTTAGTTACCTATACCTCAAGTTTATATTGAAATTGATACAATTTTTTTACGCGGGGTCTTAAGAGGTTGAAAAATATTACGTTGTTTAAAATTCAGTTTATAAACCTACAACCTTTCACTCCCATTTGGTCCTAACGAGATGATTCTCAGAATAATTAAGTACCTATTAGTCCTTATCTGGTACCAAAACTATGTCCACACGTACCGAATTTAATTTATTCTTTATCTTTACTATTTTTTGTCCGTAACTTCGCCCGCGTGGAAGTCGTTTATATCGTATCTCTAAATAAATTATTTGAGGTTAATCTCCATCGGTTTAGCGGTTTAAGTGCGAAAAGGTAACAAACAGAGTGACAGAGTTTCAATCTGTATGTTCCTCTTCACACTTAAACCGCTGAAGCGATTTAGATGACATTTGGTATATAGAGATAGTTTGAGTCTCGGGAAAGGACGTAGGATAGTTTTTATCTCGGAAATCATCTCCCAAGGGGGTGAAATGGGTGCGAAAGTTTGTATGGACGTACAATATAAATGAGTTCTACGCAGACATAGTAGGGGGCAGACCTCAGTATTATTATATCATTACGTAATATCGTACGACGAAATAAATCGGAACCGTTTTTATGTATTTAAATTATTATAAAAACCAAGACATGTATGTCAAGATGTCAATATTCCGCAGTGTGGGTGTACCTACTTTGCATACCAAAGTTATTGTGATAATGACAGATAATGTGAACCACATTCCTGGCTAGATCAATTCAAATCCGTTGGTAATGCTACTACAATTATACATACATAAAGTCACGCTTAAACACATTAAATTAAATCGGCTTCTTTTTAACCCCCGACGCAAAAAGAGTGTGTTTGACGTGTTTATGTGTTTATGTGTCTGTGTATCTGCCACACAGATTGACGGGTTGGTCGGTTTGTGTCAGACGTGTGGTGTGTCTGTTTGTCTGTCTGTGGCATGGTAGCTCCTAAGCGAATGGACCATTTACAATTAGTTTTTTTCTTGTCCGAAAGCTGACGTGGTCGAGATAGTTCTTAGATACGTTTAAAAAAAATCAGCTCAGCCGGTTTTAAGATATTGAACTTTGAATTTAAAATCTTAGGGTATTTTTCAACTTTTCTAAGTTGTTGGTTATTAGCAAGAGTAGGTTTAAATGGTACACCTTTGGAAAGTTTGCTAATATAGTCTTGAATTCTTCCAACACACCATTTTGTTTAGAGAATTAAACGCTACACGACCGGGACAGTACACGTCAATACAAACATATACTGGTAGAAACATATCCCTTCCTTTTGGCTTGGCCGTATTCGGGTAAAAAGAAATTCAATGCCGATTATGGATTGGATTTGAAGTTCATTTAAATAATACTCAAGGACTATGCTCAATTGCATTAAATTACAATTTAAACGCCCTTCAGCAATGAAGAAAATTTACTGCGAAGAATATTAAACTTCCTTCAAAGGTATAAAAAACAAAACGTTTCTATTAATACACTCGGAAGTACACAAGCAAACACACGTAGTAACGTTTGCTGTTACTATAATAGTAGTAAGGAAAGGAACACAAAATCATATATAAAGCAGCGATTAAAATTTGTATCGACATTACTATGCTATTGTATTGTAATTATTCTCATGTTTATAGGCTAGGAGCGTCTGATTGTTTGTGACAAAAAAAAATACGCAGGTCATATTTGGAAGAGATGCCCTAAGTATAGATGTACGTTCACCATACATTTGCATGTACAGTCGCCATCAGACATATCGGAGCGGCCAAAGTGCTCACAATTATCTGAACACGTCTCTAATGCCTTGGCAATAGAGACGTGTTCAGATATTTGTGATCACTGTGGCCACTCCGATATATCTGATGGTGACTGTACTTTAATCATATTCTAGCTGTCCGCGCTGCTTCGCCCGTTTTGGGCAATATCAGGAACCTCTTATCCGATTTCTAAAAATAATTCACCTATGTGTAGAATGGTGTTTCTGGATGGTTGTAAGGCTGTATTTAATAGTTATCTATATCTTATAGGCTATAGTAGCTATAAATAGGTACAGCTAGTGTGTATCTGTGTGCATTTCGTTTAAAATGGAAATTTTGAGAAATTACATAACAAGCCCAGTTAGGTTTTTTTTTTTCAATCCCCTTAAACCAAATCTAAGGAAGGCAATTTCATATAAATTATTTAATATAGTACTATGAATAACAGTTTTTAAATATAACAACATAATCAATAAAATAAACGAAGAAACAATAAATTAATTACAAAATAACTTACAAACTAACCTAACCCAGTCATAGTAAAAAGACCCCGTCCAGCAGTTCCGTCTGCGGCATGGAGCCCATAACGCTGGCGGCGTTACCTCTCTGTATTGCTAATGAAATACGTTGCGAGAGGTAAGCGCCAGCCCTATGGTCCCCTGAAGCGTCGATGAGTCGCTCAGTCATTGCCCTCATAAAAGATTTCATGTCAGCCGACCAGGGACCCAATGTTTCTACCGCAAGCGCCGCAAACTCGTAGTCTTTAACTAAAGACGAGTATTTGCGGCGCTTCAACACCTGGGCCTGGTCAGCTGCAGCGCCGGCTTGAGAGCGAGTCCCCTGGATGTGGGACTGAGCAAACGTATCCACGCACGTTGCGTCCCACACCAAGGCTCTACCCAACCTCCACGGCACTAATGTGGCACCATCAGGTCGCTTGCCATCGTCTCTTGCCAAACCCGTAGGTTCGAGTATAGCAGGCACAGAAGCGGTGGCAAGCGAACGACGGACCAAATCGTTTATAGTGCCGTGGCGGTATAAGCGTCCGGCGCTTTTTGTACACGAGAGGCCATGCCTACCCAAACCATCGACGCTTTTGCCACAGACGCATGTATGTGAAACACATATTCTGGCCCCAAGCCTCAAGCAACAAGCAATTCTTAAGGTGCTTGGGTCCAGAACGGTGCCTAACTGTCGTGACGGAAGCGCGTGGAGCCAGTGTCCCGACTCGGGGGCGGAAACCGCCAGGAGCCGGGCCTGCTTGCACCTTTTTAAGGCGAGGGGAGTCCCAAGCTCGCTGAAAATGTCTATCGGCCGGGATGACCGTTCCAGGGCAGGAGTCACACCATGCATCCCTGGCCTCCTTCAAACTCGCTATCTCATCGTCAACTATCTGGGGAAGGTTAAGAATGATACCGACGAGAGACAGCGAGCCATAAGCAGAGGACAGGAATGCAGGTAGGGCTACGCTAGCCGAGGTTCGAACGCCCAGCCCCCCAAGCCTTATTGGGAGAACCGCTTGAGTCCAAGGTCTGGTGCTGGAGTCAAAATCAATGTTTATAATTTTGGACAGTGTTGTCTGAAGGGAGGAATCAATGGATGACAAAATGGAAGAGAATTTCCAAATGGGACAACTGCGCAATAAATACATAAATTTTGGGGTGAATAAGCAAAAACGAATAATGAAAAGGGCCATATGAGGATTGATGTGAAAAAGTAGGTCGGATGTATCCTTGAACAAGTTTAATTTACAATTAACGACTGGGTTGATTGATTCGTCGAAAATTGGCGAACCTAATAGCGTGAGAGATGAATTGGAATGAACGGAGACATTAGGCAAAACTGCATTGAAATTGGTTAGTATGTCAATTTTATTTTGAAGTGGAAGGTGATCGGGGATGAAAATTTCGCATTTTGTGAAGTTCAAATAAAGGCCGACTTTCGAAAATTTATCGATGATTGTCCGCAAATCCTCTAGAACAATTGAAGCATCTCCGCCCAGAGAACCATCGTCCAAGTACCATAAATTGAATTTAGAATTTAGTGATGAGATGATGGGTTGAATTACTAAACTAAAAATGGCGGGTCCAAGCGGATCTCCTTGTTGACATCCCACACATGAATGTATAGTTTTGTCCTGATAAATTAATTTTGACGGCGCTCCGTAGCATTGCCACAAGTAATTATAAAGCTCTGGGAGCACTTTCTTGGCTTCAACTAACAGAGCGCCGCGGTCTACCGAATTGAATGCATTTTTTACGTCTATTTTTACAAATACCTCATAGCCCGGACGATTCAAAAAAGTGCGTGCAGCATGCACCGCCGCCTCGCAACCGCCCTTAATGCCAAATCCCAGCTGCCGGGGCTTAAAAACTTTTGTCAGCCTCTCGCTAAATTTTCCACAGCAAATTTTTGAAGCCAGACGCCTGAAAGTAAAGCCAACGGCAATCGGGCGAATACCACCATCCTTCTTTGCTAAAGCAATCAAATTAGCACCGTACAAGACTGGAACTATCTCGGCGTTCACTTGTCCTGACAGCATCAAATTTATCAGTGCCGTGAGTTGCTTTAGCAAAGAAGCTCTCGTGTCACCCAGTGAGAAAGTAGTCAGGTCCTTGAGGTGTTGAGGAGAGAGACTATCAAGCCCACCCGCGGACCCGTTAGGGAAGGATGAAATAGCCAGCTGGACGGCATCTTCGGAAACAGTGAAGGTAGAGTTATCAGGGGATGGTGGATCCGGCAGTGTAGATGTGGCTGAAAGGACGGGGTGTTTTTCCTTCAGGGCGGCGTAGGTCTCGGCGGAGTGAGCAGCAAGGTCGTCGCGAGAAAATAAAAGACGGGCAGCTCCACTCACATTCCCTTCGGATAACTTATTTTCAATTGATCTGATTTTAGAATTTTGCGAATTTGGCGGCTTGTTTGATCTGCTACTGTAACAATTTAGTGGGACGGAAGGTAAAACGGACAATGATGCTGTATTGAGTTTGATTTGTGAGGTGAGTGAAGCTTTGATGGATTTGTCTGCGTGAAGGACTGTGTATGGAAAGGTAAGTAGACGCTCCCACGCCCTAGAGGAATTTTCCGCGACCACCTTGGTAATGCAATCGGTGAGACAGCCGGCGACAGATATGCGAGCACCGCGAGGTATTCTTCCTACAACTGGGATGTTTGATTTGAGCAGCCCTAGTCTTTCCGCTAGCGACGTTTGAGCCGGCGGTGCCGCAGTAGAGCTCCAGGCTGAAGCCGATGGCGCGGGCTGAGATGCGCTGGGCAGCGGGGGGTCAATAACCATACGAGTGCCATGACGGCGAGCGGTATGGATAGCGAGCCCCCGCTGCCCTTTATATTGTTTATCGCCGCCGCAAGAGGGGCAAAACAGTAACTCCGCCGGGTTCAAACTAGGCTGAGAGGGCATAAAAGAAAAATAAACTTAAACGACTAAAAACTTAATAAAAATAGCATACAAATAGACAAATTTGGCATACTAAATTGTTTGTTTACGCGAACGTCACCACACAAATCTTGACAATTGTCCAAGGGTAAAACGCTGCACTTGTGCGCAAGTACTGTTGACGGGTTGCCCGGGATGCGTCAGCTGAAGTCCAATAGGGGACGAGTATGCGTCGTACTGCGCAGGTCTGTGCGTCGCCAAGGGAAACGAATGATGGGCTATTGTGGCGTCCTTTCAAAACTGCATGCCATAAATACTTTGGCTAATATCAAACGATTTGGCACTGCTCTCAGCTTGCCAACAATTAATGTCGTGAATCAGGGGTCAACGAAACTGGATCTTATAATTGCAGACTTGTGCTTGGCGAATTTTAAATTTAAAAGCCCTTTACGGCCGAGCTGACATTTTATGACTTCTCAACTTGATTGTTTGTTTATAATCTCAAAGGAACATCCACACTCTTGGGTTCAATAGAGTGTCTGTAAAGTTTGATTAGATATCTTGTTAATAAGAATAGTTCTGCTTCGCTAGGCTTACTTGCTGATTATAGAGTTATCAACTCAAGTGACCCAGAGCTGATAATTTAAGTATCTAAGACTGTGTGTGAGTATGATGTCAACTATCTTACCTTAATAATAGTGAGTCTTTCTGCCTGGCTGTCCATGCACCTTGTCGCCTCGATGGAGTCGAATGCTCCTCCTAAGGGTTTTAATGTATTTATGAATCAACTGCTTTGACTCTCTAAGTATCCTACCATACTTTTTACACATAAGTAACACACCAACATATTTAGAACCTTTTGGTATGCTATTTAATGTCATCAACCTTTTGTCCCCTAAGGACACTTTCATTTGTCGTACTCCACGAGTACGACCTTTCTCTTATCTGACGTACTCCGCGAGTACTTCCTTTATATACCTCGTTCCACAGAACCAGGTCTGTCCCAGCTGGGCCCTTTTGTTCCAAGACCCTAGGGCCGGATCTAAAACCCGCGAACCCTGTCTCAAAGAACGAGGACTGTCCCTGCTGGGCCCTTTTATACACCTTGCTAATAGAATTGGCCAAGACTACACGCACCGGTTGTTCATTTAATATAAATGGATGTTTTGGCTCGCAAGCCTTGAGACCAGTAAATAGCATAGCATTATAATTCGCGTATAAGCGTATCAGATTAGCGAGATGGAAACAGATTGCCCTGATCAGCTCATGGAGTTTCGCCGAGCAATCCATCTTCCAATCTCTCTCTTTTAAACATAAAGAAATTGTTGATAATATTATTGGTACTTATTCTAGATACTTAGCTTTTGACTGGTGGCAGGACAAGCCGAAAGATATTCACAATTAACACAATAAATGCATCTACAAATGCAGCTTCAGGTTCCCGTAAGCAGATTTGAAGACAAAAGAACGTTAGAAGAAAAATGCAAGTTTACCATAGATAAAATTGTGTTTCTCTACATCCGGTATAATGTTGCCGTGTAATTGTTATAGGGCTAGTTCTCGCGACCCTATTCGCGACACACCCGCCTCGCGGATGTTAGTTGATATTGGTCATCAAGTCGCGAGTCCATTCATGGATTTTTTCCAGAGCTCGGACTGCAGCGGCTCGATGTTGTTTTTCGTTAATGGATGGACTGCGCAATTCTTCATTGCTTGGTACATCATTTTCGGAATCATACAGATCGTTTATTATGCTTGTATTGTCTAGCTTCTCTCTCGTGTCTTGCGTTAAGTCGTATTTTTCATTCACATTATTATCGTCTTCATTTATTTGACTATGATTTGGCTCTAACGAATTGTTTGTTCCTAAATCCATAACTTCTATGGATGGTGTTTGATCCAAACTACTATCCTTTAAGTACGTGTCCTCGACTTCATTTCGACAGAACGTCTCTTCATTTAAATTTTTGGTTTCCACCTCCAACGGGTAGAGGTGTGAAATGGAACGTGTAAATATATTGTCACCAACCTTTACTTTGGCTACTCTACATAAGTTGTCACGTCCCATTATTAGTTCTACTATTTTTCCTACCTTCCGACCCTCACCCATTTCATATTGAATTGAAAATAAATAATTTTAAGTGCGGGACACAGAGAAAACTTATACCTTTTTTTAATAGAACTTGCATGATGAAACCATTATAATAACAATACAATAAATTTAAAAGATAATGAACTAAAAGTTTTTGTTGTTTACTTTTGTTGCAAAATAGAGGGCAGAGCCGCGATACCAACGGTGTTAAATTTAAGGCATGTGTTAAATGTTAATTTATAAAAAAGAAAACATATTGAAACTTGAATCTGGCCTCAGCTCCTAGCCTATGATCCTGTATAAGGTGGAATCGTCCTTGCATTGTTTGTTCTACACTTATGCCCTGGGCGTCGACAGTTTAGCGCCTACAAAAAGTACTTATTAGAAATTAAGATGAGCATCTATTTATAATTAAAGGTCAATGAATTGTGCCTTCGACACTCCATATCAGTCAAACATTTCATGTACAATTGATTTATTTCAGATGTTTCTAATTCAATCAAATATGAAATTATATTTTGTGCACAAGTATTTTTGGGGTACAGTACATAATTCCGAAGAGTAATTTGTTCAAAAGCATATTTCTTCAGAAATTCCTTATTCCTAAAACTATGTTCCACTGACGGATTTTTTTTTTCAGGTTAAGTATAATACGAACCTAAACTAACCTATTTACATATTCCATGAAATTAATCTGGTGCAATTTTTTGTTTAGCGGAAAATGGCGTTCGTAATTTTGTAATGTCGGAATAATGATGGTTTCGGACTAATCCCTTCGAAAATATTCTGTATTCCCGTCTTTTTGAATAAGGGTTCAAGCCCACAGATGAAAAGTGGGCCTTACCGCTCGGCTATAGTGGCTTAGTCAGGAACTTACTAAAGTAGTCAGGAGCAAAAGTAGCTAAGCAGGCCACGTACCTACTCAAAATGACCCACATACTACTCTAATGTCAAGAGAATAAGGTCTACATCATTTTGAGCGTGTTGTTGTGCTGCTGACTGTACGTCATACTGATTCAATACTGACCAAGTTTGACAACATTGCGCGCTTCGGAACCGTTGCGACACGTCGATCCAACATGCTGCCACACCTGCTCCATGATTAGGATAATGCAATCCAACGGTATAACAACTAGGTACAGTCAAGGAAATTGAAACACGTACCTTTTTAGCTCTTGTTACTATGATAATAAGGCATAAAAAGGTACGTGAATACATTTCCCTGGCTGTACCTACTCCATCAACGTTTGTTCAACGGTTATTCATTAGTACAACGATTAGCCAAACGTGTTGTTGAGTGTACCGCAATCACAAAATTCCACTTCCCAACTGTTTATCCGAATTCACGTTTCGGCAAAACGCCAATTTTCTTGAAGACTCCAAAGGTTTTGATTCTTTTAAAATAATGCCGTGCTTACAATAACAGCAGTAACTCTAGTCGGAATATTATTGTTTAATTTATTTGAATAAGAATCAGGTCGACATCTGAATTACATATCGAACGAAGTTACTGCTAATATAGGTACTCCAGGCAAAATACGGTTTTGAAAAACATTAATTTATAATAGCGTTTTTTTTGTTGATTTCATTTGAAAATGTTATTCTAAGATGATTTAGTCAAGAATCCGACAAACTTTCCACCCGGAAGTAATTATGTAGATTTAAATGAAGCATGCATTATCTTTTTTTGTACGATTTATCTTGAATATTATAGAGCAAATGTAAATGAACCAAAATAAAGACAAAAACATTTATTAATATTTTTACTGACTTTTTAGAAGCCAGTTAACTTATCATTATTTCGATGTCTGAAATTTTGTCGGATTTTGTCGCTGGGTAACTATTTAATTGATAATATATCCGTTATACATAAAAAATAAGCTATTATAAATTATTTCCAAAATTAACATTTTTTCCATACAAGTTGTCAGTTCATTGCCTGGACTAATATCGTAAGCACGGCAGAAATGTCGTGTTAGAACTTAGTTAGATTAGGTTTATTTTATCATAAATAATGGCATAAATAATGACATGAATAATGGCTCCAGAAAAGCGGCTTTTAGGACAAATGATCAGAATTGACAAACAGTTTTCAGTGATTCAGATAGGTTACCGTTTTTTAAAGGTCCCAATTTATGTCACTTTAACTATAGGAGTTAACTGAGTATTCAAATTGACACTACTGGCCCCCCTGTTACTCGAATTCAAACTATCATGAGTCCTGGAGAACTCCTGCCTTATCACTCAATAAGTGACAAGATAGGAGTGTAGTCTCGTTCTATCGAACGATGTCAGCCAGTGACGGACGCTCTATCCTGTCACTTATCGTGTGATAAGGCCGACCATGATACGGGGTCTGGGCTGTTATTCAGAACGCGGCGTAAAGATATATTATTTGTGGGTGAGCGTAGAGCTAAATAGTGCATTACGTACCTAGGGCGGTGAATTCGTGAATGGGCCATAAATATGCGATCTGGGGCTTTATGAATTACCGCCCGTGGTGAGTAGACAATTTTACGTCTTCACCTGGCCACAATGCGAGTTATACCGTACGCCCAGCGTGTGATGTAAAACAAGTTACAGAATAGCGAGGTTGAAGAATTCGAAACAGGTCGCCCGTAGTCGTAATATGGAACTGAAACCATGCGATAATTAGGTAGTATCTCCCCGTTGTTTATCAATATTATTATCTAATAAGATGGTGCTAATGATTGAGTATGTATCAAGCACTGGGCTACTTACGATAATAAACAAAAACTGGCTGTAAAATAGCGCAATAGCTTTTCGGTAAAGGAAGTACCATCAGCAAAGAAAGTGGTCTACCACTTTTGGACCTTATTTTGCATGTAATAGAGTCGAAAAGTGGTAGACCACTTTCTTGGCTGACTGTACCAGGGTACCTCGTGTCGTTGGTTCGAACCCCGGATCACTGAGTACTGTAAAACTTATGTACGAAATATTATTTGATATTTTAATTGGCTTTTCGGTGAAGAAAAACATTGCGAGGAAACCAGTCTAGTTTTTCCTCTGGGTTGAAAGGTTAGATGGCAGTCGCTTTATTAGGTGCCAGAGCGGACCCCGGGCTCCTTTAGGGCACAACCGGGAATAACGCGATGAGTATGATGATAATATTCATGATGATGATGATAATGATGATGGCGATGTTGGAATCTGAATAATTACGGAAATCACGTATTTTTGTCTAAACACTGTTGTTATTCCCGGAGCCTTTGACACATAATAAACTGGCTGTAGGTATGCATTTTAATAACACATTATGTAAAACCAGTTGTTATAAATGATTAACGATTTATTGTTCCACTCAACCGGAACGCCAGCAGTCATCAAAAAAGAAAAAACTTCCGCAAAAATTATAAAAAAATAAATGACAGTGCCCTGAACAGAATGCAACCGAGTTGTGACCACGACAAAGTTATAATTAACGGCCAAATCAAAAATATGTATACGACTTTGCATCTTATTCTTATAAGCGCAAGTTAAAAAATGTATAGATATAATTGGTGCAGTAATGCATTACTGCGTTAATGTTGGTGGCAGTGGATGACCCACAAAGGACGGCCTTGACATTAAGTGTATGTACGTATGTAAGGCGAGTATGTGGATCTCGGCCGGTTGGATGGCGGTATGCAGGAGTGAAATATTTATAGTAAGGTATATACAGGAAAATATATTTGGACTTTTGGAAGTTTATTGGGCCTGTGGGTGTAGCTTGGCTGACAAGACTGTTCAACGCCATAATGCAAGATGGGGCTATACCCGAGTCATGGCGTCTTAGTCATCTGGTTCCTTTCTACAAAAACAAGGGTGACGTTACACAATGTGGCAACTATAGGGGCATAAAATTGACATCACATACATTGAAAGTGTGGGAACGCATACTTAACAGGCGCATCCTCACGATGACGACAATAACATCAAACCAGTTTGGATTCACACCATCGCGTTCAACAACGGATGCTATACAGGCCGTGAGGATACTCACGGAGAAACATCGACTGAATAAAGAAGATTTACACCTTATCTTCATTGACCTTGAGAAGGCATTCGATCGCGTCCCAAGAGAGCTGGTCTGGGAGGCTTTGAGAGCACAGGCGCTACCCGAATGCTACATAACCTTGATCCAGGATATGTACAGAAACGTGCGCACAAAGGTAAAGAGCCCTGCCGGCACTAGCCGGGAATTTGAAGTGCGCGTCGGTGTGCATCAAGGATCTGCACTTAGCCCTCTCCTTTTTAACCTTGTTATGGACTACATCACAAGAAATATCCAAACTCAGCTGCCTTGGAATCTCCTCTATGCCGATGATGTGGTGCTTATAGCCAAAACCCCAGACGAACTGCAAACGTGGTCTGCATGGGTAAATGCGCTCGAAAAATCAGGACTTAAAGTGAATAGGACGAAGACGGAACACATGGAATGCTGCTTTAGTAATGGAAACAATCTTAACGGGTCTTCTACAATCTACTACCCCGACGCAACTGCAGTTCCAAAGGTCACCCAATTTAAATACCTCGGCTCAGTGCTTACCCATGCTGCCGATATAGATGCGGATGTAAAGCATAGAATAAATGTTGCCTGGCAAAATGGCAGTCATTAACAGGGGTTCTATGTGACCCACGAATGCCTATTCGCACTAAGGGCAAGGTTTACAAAACAGCAGTTCGGCTGGCTCTAATGTACGGCGCAGAATGCTGGACGGTAAAAGAGACGCATGTACAGAAAATACACACGACGGAAATGAAGATGCTAAGATGGTCAGGGGGAGCAACCAGGCATGACAAAATCAGAAACGAGTATTTTCGAGGCAGTTTCAAAATGGCTCCAATACCAGAAAAGCTTTCTGAAAGCCTTCTTAGGTGGTATGGCCACGTCATGAGACGACCTGATGACTTCGCTGTCAAAAAGGCCTTAAACATCCCGGAACGTAAAAGAGGCAGAGGCCGCCCCCCTTCTACATGGTGGACCAGCATGACCCGGCTTTTGAAAAAGGAACAATTACCAGACCCGACAACCCAAGACCGAGCGACTTGGCGCCGATTAATTAGGAGAGCCGACCCCACCTAACGTGGGAACAGGCACAGAAGAAGAAGAAGATATTCAGGAAAATATATTACCGGTATTAAGGTATTATTTGTATCTGTAGCGAGTAAACAGAGTAATTTTTATCAATAAATATAATACTTTGTTTACTGGCAACATTTCACTCGCCATTATGCTACTACAGCACGGCTATCACAAGACGGCGTACGAGCTCTCTCGATTTTGCTCGCACTACCCATCCGCCTCCCTCTTATTAGAAAACTTAGAAAGAGCAATAAATTAATGTATAACGCGAGAAAAATCGAGAAAAAAATCGCGCGCCGTCTTGTGATAGCCGTGCTGCATACTCGTAGTGTGAGCGATGGCTCGAGAAACGTTTACGGGATGTGTATGTACCTTAGTACACTAGTACATTTACTATGTACGTGAATTTCAAAATATTGTTTCAGTTACGCTAACTTTTATTTGAAAAATCATCTGCGCAAGATAGTTAATTACGTTTTTTTTTTCTTGTTTTTATTCATCAATGTAACCCTTAAATACTTTCTGTCAATCCGTAAACAAAAAGACCTGCCATGGTCTTACAAATAACGCGGCTAAAACATTTAATTTTATTAAATAAATGTGTAATATTGTGACCTATTTACAATTGAATCGGCCTGTTTTGTGGCATTACCTACGGACATATACGGCGTAAATCGTTAGACTCGTAATAAACCAGTATGCCAAAAAAAACTAAAAATATTACGAAAAAGGTCGCGGGAGTCCGCTGGATGCGGGTAGCGCAGGACTTAATAACTTTAGCACTTTGAGGAAGGGCTATGTCCGGCAGTGGACATCTTTCGTCTGATATGCATGATGACGAAGCACATTATGGGTATTGGTCTTATACAGGGTGGAATCTTGTACGTGATCCAAAATAGCAAAATGTGAATCTATCCATGATTCTGAGCAACTTTTATTATGGGACCAACTTTGTGTTATGCCAAAAAAAACACACCTGTTCATACATTCTTGTCAGTCTAAAATGAGCAGAGTTAATGAAATAGTTGGATTTTTTTGGCATAACACAAAGTTGGTCCCATAATAAAAGTTGCTCAGAATCATGCATAGATTCACATTTTGCTATTTTGGATCACGTACAAGATTCCACCCTGTATAAATTAATTTTAATATCTGTATAAAAGTGCCAACTGGCTAGTTTTGCATTATACCGCCGAACCGCACCTGCAACGTGAAACATTTCGGCATGCAACTCGCTCATCGGATAGTCTAGGAGGCGGGCGGCTTTTTTGTTGGTTTGTTTTTTTTTTTACTGATTTCCTTTTTATGTTCATGCTGATGGCATTTTAAAAGTAAGATAACAGGAATGATCATCAATTTTAATTAAGAGTTTGGTTTGCATGATGTTTCTGTATTTATTTTACTCGATATCATTTCATCGCTAGGACTGAGAAGGTGTATTTTTATGATTAATGTCTTTATAGCTACCAGTATAGGTACTACTGACTTAATAAGACTGTATTATCATGGCATTACAGTAGTTTTACGCAAACGCAAAATATAAGTCAACATTTTTGTTTTTAGTACTAGGACGGTAGCAATTCATTGCGTTCACAGCTACGGATGAATGCGACCTGGCGACCTAACTCATGACCAGGAAAACAATACATCTTACCGACAGAGCAAGTATTGTGTTATTATATGCGGATCTACTTACTCTTACCCAGTTGGGCCGGTTCCCCAGGTGATCCTACCTCTCAATTGCTCAAAGGTCAGCTGGAAGAGATCCCTTATAGGGATAAGTTCGCCTTTGTACTTTGATCTATTGTGTGACATGTATATTCTTTAACCTGTTATTGTGTACAATAAAGTGCTTACATACATACATACAGGATATTCTGCGGCAGATTTATTAACCAATCGATTCAAAAACAATAACAAATGTTTTTTTTTTTTTTAATGGGCTGTAACAATCATTACAGAATCCCTTTTTTTTCTTTGTTGTTCTGGCCGGTGAAACCTGAATCAAGATCGGATTAACTACCCCAGTATTCCGGTGTTCTTGGACTCTTTGCATCGCATTGACATGTCAATATGTTTTGCGAGCTCTATCACGCGTTGAACTTCACCATACCTAGCTAAACATCAATTACTATATTAAAACAAATTATACATAACACATGTTTTCAACATAAAAATCATTCAAAAACAATCGTTGTAAGCAGCGAAAATACTATTCCAGATTGTTTTGACAGTTTCTGCTGTTGTTGCTCTTTTGTTTTTAATCTTCCAGCTATAATCTATTTCAGATTGGAAGATTCTGGTGAATGCTGTCATCTAAGTACAGTTAACGTCGTTTCTGACGTTTGATGACACTACCAAGTGTGAACTGTACCAAGATGACAGTCATCGGTCTCTTCCAATCTGAAATAGATTGTAGTGCCCATATTGCGACCAGAACAAAAGACGAGAGGAAAGAGACATCGCTTGCATACGTATTAGAAAGAGTACGCGAATCGCATTGCAATGTGAAAATGGTGAACCAAATCAAGTCCCAGTTAGAGGCGGAATTGTTTAGCCATTTTACAGCGTCCTACAATGTCCTAACGTCACGGCATACATCAATCGTCTGGTTCTAGGTGCAGGCTTGATCGCGTAGGTGAGTTTTCAATTAGCATAATTGTGTTGCAATAGAAATTGTTGGTTTTGAGTGGCAAGTACTGTTTTAAGTTTACATTTATATTTGGTTCAAAAACACTTAGTTTTGAGAAACGTGAAAGGAAAGGATGAGGCAGATTTTTCCGTTTAGGTTTCTGGTTTTTTCGGCATCATTATTATTGTAAAACTGTTATCTGGAAGAGCTAGGCCTCCTGACATAGGTCGATAATACCTACTAGGAGGGCTCGACCATAATGTTTAAATCCCTTAAGGTTGAACGAAATTTAATGATTATTGAATACTATAAATAAATGCGAAATTAACTCTGTGTCTCGTTGTCTTTTACTTTTCACGCCTACACTACTGGACCAATTGTTATGAAATTTGACAAGCATTTTACATAAGGCTGAAGCTGATGGATATATGTCACTTTATTTTTTGATATTGACCGAGTGTAGAGCCGCTGTAGACCGCTGGTAGAGCCACAGGCTGAGCTACATTAACTTAAGGCGCCGTAGGTTCAGCGAAGTTAAGCGAACAAAGTTTTTGAAACAATATAATGCGTCTTTTTATAATAATATGGTTCCAAAAAAATACGAACAGTAATCTTGAGGCTTTTTTGCAGGGAAATCAGTGCTTCGAAACATGATTAAGCAAATTTCGGTTGATAGAAAAAAATCACTAACATAGGTCTAAAATACACAAAACTACACTTAAAATATTCGTAAGAAATTATGCACAAAAGCTATAAATATTAAAATTTCTTTTAAAAATCGGCAATATCATGTTCGAGAGAAAATAAGTGATTACATTTTTATTTATTTAAACGGCCAAAAAATTAAAGTTAAAAAACATGATCCGCGCTTCCGAGCACGCACTTCCATCTCGCTCACCCTTATGCTCAGTGAGAGGGAGAGAAGACCATGAACCTACGGCGCCTTAAATTAAATTGTTACTTAACTCATCATCATCTCCTCCTAGCCGTATTCAGCCTCAGCGACTGCTAATCACTGCTGAGAACGTTGCTGGTGACTGATGACTGACACAGGCAATTATGGCAGCGAATGTGTGACCACATTCGCCACACATCAGCACCCCTCCGACAATTATATTGTATCCTGCCCCCCTATTCTGTAACTTGTTTTAAGTTCACCTCAACGCTCACCCACAAATATATCTTGACACCGTGATTCGTAGTAACTAAACGTTAAGTAGAGGTCTAGTTTCGTGACGGGTGACCGGCGGGGTGAGCCGCATTAGCGTTTAGCGAATAACAGCCCTGACCTGTACCTCAGCACGCTTTGTGTCGAGCTCTGCGTGCCATTTCACTTCGAAATATGCCTCCACTGTGATCGGCCCTTAGCCAATGCCTCCCATTCGGACATAACTACTCAAGCACACATGTTTGTATGTGTACTTGAGTAGTTATGTCCGATGATGCCGCTATGAAAACTAAGTAATGTTAAATCAACGAATATTAACAGCAGTAGTAACTGATATGTCTACCCAATAGATCCTCCCATTTTACAATAGATAACATTAATAAATCTAATTTGTATAAGTACAATGTACAATTACATATTCCTAAAAAAACAAACAAATTTTAAAGCTACCTCTTAGCTCATCCACATTCTTCAGTCCGAAATTATATTTATCCGCCATAAATATAATTTTATTGCTTTATGCTTCTTAAATAAACATTGCAACTCAATACGAAATGTACCTTATTGCTACAGGAATACCACATAATATAGGTCTTTGATTTACAATAATAGTCGCCTCCATAAAAAACGATCCTTAAAAAATAATAAGTAAATTAGCAGCCATAAATATTCTACGAAAATAAATGTTTTATGTCGTCTGACACGCCAGTTGCATATAATAAATATATTGCAAATACTACTTAAATATAATAACGCTTAAGTAAATGCTTTAAGGCTCATTTTAGCTTGCACGACGGTTTACTAAGTGTGAGAGCTATGTGGGAAAAGTTCAATAATAATTTTAAAATTATAGCACTGTGGCAAAATTAAATTCGGTGGCTACCAGGTAGAAAAGGTGAGATTTTTTTACCACGCCGCCCGTTGGCAAACAAGCATACGTCCCGCCGGCTGGAAAGCGGACACCGTAGCCTATCGTCATACGCTCGTTACCGTTGTTATTGATTTGAGGTTATTGTGTCGACAACTCGAAACAAATGCAGGTCCCCAATATTCAACACAGCACATCCTCGCGAGCTCTGGTGACTTTACTCACCATCTGGAACACAACACATACCTACAGAGCAAGTATGTCATTCGGAGGACTTTAAGATCTCTACGAACCGAACACCGCATACATACAGAGCAATTATGTAATACAGAGGACTGAGATGTTTACGAAGTAAGATAACAAATGCAGGTCCTCAATATTCAACACAGCGCGTCGTCGGGAGCTCTGGTGACCTTACTCACCACCTGGAACACAACACCGCATGCATACAGAGCAAGTATGTAGTTCAGAGGACTTTGAGATGTTTACGAACTAAGGTAACAAATGCAGGTCCTCAATACTCAACACAACGCATCTTCGGGAGCTCTGGTGACCTCACTCACCAACTGGGAACATAACACCGCATACATACAGAGCAAGTATGTAAATACAGAGGACTTTGACATGTTTACGAACTAAGATAACAAATGCAGGTCCTCAATACTCAACACAGCGCGTCGTCGGGAGCTCTGGTGACCTTACTCACCACCTGGAACACAACACCGCATGCATACAGAGCAAGTATGTAATTCAGAGGACTGAGATGTTTACGAACTAAGGTAACAAATGCAGGTCCAGCGCATCGTCGGGAGCTCTGGTGACCTCACTCACCAGCTGGAACACAACACCACATACCTATTGGCTATTATTATTACCTACAGAGCAACTATGTCATTCGGAGGGCTATTACCTAAGTCCGTAAAGACGAAGGACTTAGGTAAAATTATGATATGTTTTGTTCAAAACAACATTGTAAATACCTTCCTTAATTACTTATTAAATCTCTAATAACAAATACAGTAGCGACACTTGGTCGCTTAATTATTCCGTTTTTAATGGCTCGTTTTGCAGCTGATTGATCGATGAATTAATATAACTCGTTCGAATCTATGTGATTGGCGTTTTTGCTTGAAAATTATCATTAAGCTCAATTTGCAGTAGGAATCAACTGTGCTCAAATGGAGGTGGCGTTTGATGCAATATCCCTAACATTAAAATACTGAACCAAAATTAAGTGAAATAAAACTTAGTCAAAACGAAATCGAAAACACTACTTATTTTCACTTCAAACAAAAGGAGGAGGTTCTCAATTCAATTGTATTTTTTTTATTTTTTTATTATTTGTTACCTCGGAACTCTGTCATTGATGAGCCGATTCGTATTTTTTTTTTGTTTGTTTGTATATGCTTCCAGGTGGATCCCATTTTTTTTTAAATCAGTTGGATGATGGGATCCATGAGGAATTGAGGGAACTCTTCAATTATATTAGGCACGCGTGTAGTGATTTTGGTATTTTCTATTATAACTCGTGTATTTACACCCGGAAATCATAAATTCGGTGGAGTGGAATTAATGATGAAGACCACAGATGACTTATGGAATTCCTCAATTATGTAGGTACCTACTTAAAAGTACTAAAGTATATCACAGATTCTGATAAGATTCCGTTGAAATAGCAACTAATGAAGTGCCAAAGGTTATCCTTGTGGAATCGACGGAAGTCCTCAAATATCGGCCCACATGCAGCGATTCGGTTTTTTTTTCTAATAATGTGGTAAATTGGAAAAGAAATGTGGAAATGTCCTCGTGGCTTGGCGGAGTACTAAATTGAAGTCGGTTAAAACCTTGTTTTTAAAGTAAATTATATTAATAAGTATTAGTGTTGTGTGTTGTAAGAGGAAAAGAGGATTGCGACTAGTGAAAAATCATATATAATTATCTAGTCAATAAAGTTGTCCTATTAAAACGCAGTTACACTATGTAGTCTGTCAATAATGATGACATATTTTATTTGGTCTGGTTTGGATGCAATTTTAACGCGATCGGTACGAGATCCTCGACAACCTAAGTTCACCAAAGTGACAATCCAAATAAAATAATGAATACTGTTGAATTTTCTCGAAAAATTATTAAAAATAATAGTCACATGGAGAAAAAAGTAACACAAGACAGTGAATAATCACCAAGTAATCAAAGTTTTAAGAGACGTATACAGTATACTCTTTTAGGCATATTATTTTGACTTGTTTATTTTGGACTAATAATAAAATTAGAGTCCACAACCATATTAGCTCCTCCACCGATTTTTGGCTCAACGTAATGATCTCCATATATAATCCGTTGGAGGCGTGGTCTTCCGCGTTCCCATGTCGGGCGTGCCGGCTGAATCTATCTTCCAAATGAGGTTTTGTTGGCATTGGAGCCAGCCAAGCAGCCAAGGGGTCTGTTGCACTGGCCATCAGATGCAACCTGTGGGTTTTCTTAATGCTACGACGGTGGCAAAAAATCATACGGTCTGCCTGATGATAAGCAGAAACCTTAGCCTACGGATGCTTGCGATTACAAAGAGTCACAGCGTTGCCGACCCTTTATCTATTTGACGAAACGATGTGTTGATAGCTAGCGACGAACGCTGGTCCCTCACTTTCAACACGCCCTTGGGAGCTCTGGCGATGTTAATCACCATCGCAAGCGCGTTGCCAACCCAGTATTCATATGACGATTCTTGAGTTGATAGTAATAATAATGAAAAAAATGAGGTGTTCAGAGCCGAAGCGTTGTAGGTGACCAAAATTACTTTAAACGGCATGACGACAATCAAAACCATAAATATATACGGTGATCGGGAGAAAAGCAAATAATTTTACCAACGTAATATATTCGTAATATTATGACGTCGTAAGGAGTAAACATTTATATAAAATGTTTTAATACTAGGGCAAGAATTATGGTTTGTAATACATACTTTAACAAAAAAGAATTTGCTTGTCTTGTAAAAATACTATGGGACGAACAGACAACTTTTTTTATTTTATTTGTATTTATGTCGCGATGGGGTCTGGCTAAATATCCTGATTTAGGGGCCTAAATTAACCCATAACATAAATAAAAACCATAACATATTTAATTAATCATTTCATTGTCTGAATTTGTATAAGTTTTACACTTTCAAAATAAAAATCTGTGGAGTCTTTCTATACGTGATATTTTGAAAGTTCTTCTGAAAAATAAGCAAAATATGAATTTGGCAAAATCCCAATTTTATACCGATTTGCGCATGCGCGAACGAAGAGCAGTTAATCGAGATTAAGAGAGCGAGCCAGACAACAGTTTGTGGGTTACATTACATCGATTTGTGTGAGATTGTCCCCAAATATTTATTTATTTATTATTATTATTTATTACCCAGAATTAGAATTATGCGACCGTCTGGCGTTGTTAACGAATAAAATAATTATTAAATATTGCGCTAATATACTTTACTATTCATAATAAAAAAAAACACCGTTTGTTAATTACAGTTAATTATTTTTGTAACCCATTTGCTGCTGATGACTGGTTCTTTTTATGAATGAATTAGGTATTTAAATTAGATCACTAGACACTTATTAGTTGGGTGTTAGGTGAAATAATACTAAAGAAGTCATATTACGCTATCGCTACTAAGGTAAACGTGTTAGTGCTTGACACTGGCCCAAATCATAGTGACAGTAAAACCAATGAAACAAAAGTATCTGGCAATATTAGCCGATATATTGCTATCGCCGGTAATTTTCCTGGTAGCATCGTTAAAACAAATGAGCATCCTGATAACCAATTTTTTAAATTCAAATTATTTATTTCAGACCAAGGTCCAAATATTCATCCTAATCAGGCAAATGTATTAAGACCGTCACAAATGTCTATACTGTATATCATAAATGTGCGAAATACTTAATAAACCTATCTCATCATCTGAAGCATGGTCCAGTTAATTGTAATGAGACTTACATAAGGACTAAAAAGGCAACTTAGGGCCTGTTTCACAATCTCCAGTTAAAACATATCCGTCAGATAAATGTTGGCTGTTACTTTTCTTTTATACTTATGACGGGAGAAAAGGATAGCAATAATTTTAACTTTCAGATAACTTTATCCGGCGATTGTGAAACAGGCCCTTAGAATCTTAATTACAGTACAAGATATCGTCTTAAATGGTTGGCCAGTTTTATACTCGTACGGTAACGGAGGCTGCGGGATAAGTATAACCTATTTCCAATCTATATACTAGTCAAAGATTTTGTTTTATCGGATGAGTATTTTCGGAAATAAGTTTGTATGTTTACATAGCTACAAACTAACAAGAAATACACACTCACAAACCTTACCTTTTTATAATAAAAATATAGACTCACAACATAGTCAACCAACCGCCAAAAAATACAAAAAAAAACACATTTTACTTCACTAAAATCGCGCTCGATAATAAATTGACATAATACAGAGCCGAGACATAGGTATTTTGTGTTTTTAACAGCTAAGTAATTGACTATCTTGTGAGATGTGATTCTATATTGTCTTGAAGAAATTTGCTGTTAATTACATGCCAGGGTGGCAGAATGCGAGATGCCTGGCGAGTACTATAGTTTAACATACTTAAGGGGCTCCCATACGCCAATGACCTTCGAACTGAATCCCTTAGTTTTTTAATGTTTTTTTGTAGCTTATTATATTAACAACAACGGCTTTAAGCAATATAGTATCCCATATTTACTTCAAAGTTCATTGTTTTCGAGATATTAGGCATCAAAGTTGAACAATTTTAGGCGATTAAACTGGTTTTCTGGCCATAACTTTTGTGTTAATTGGTTTAAAATGAAAACCCTGGACCAGTTTTTAGAGACGTTACAGACAAACCCAAATACGTAGATTTCGTATATGTTAGATCTTTCACGTCAATAGAGATACGAAATAAGTGTTTTTTTAGATAATGTTTAAAAAAATCATACAAAATTAAGTATTCATTTGTTTCAAAATCCGGTGGAGCAAAATGGAGATACAAAATTGAAGAACCGACAGCCGTTTGATTAACAATTATATCTGTAGTGCAAAAGTAGGAGATACAATTCAAAACTGGTCAAAAATCGATGAAAACCTCGGGTAGCCCCTTAAGAGTCGTTGTTGTTTATGTTTTTCTTTTTATTTTTCTTAATGTTACATATTTATAAGTTTGTACCGCTTTGGCCTTGCTGTTAAGGTATAAATGTTACTATATAAATAAATAAATAAATGCCATAGATCATCTTAGATATCCCCACTGTCTTTTAAAACCAGCGTCTCTGTCTTTTAAAATCCGAATGATAGGGACATGAAACAAAAGACGTTCCTTTTGTTATGCTAGTTTTAGGGAATATAGAATTATGACGTCAAAAAACGGCCATTTTGTAGGTAATCTTAATGTATAAAAAAATAAAAAAGTTCAAGATCGATGTTTTACGAGTATTTTCCTAAGTTTTGTAGATGTGAGTTCACGACCGAAAAAATCGATGTCTTCCGTTTCTACTTGCGCAGAAATTCTTGCGTTCTCAACGGATTCTCGTGAAATTTTGCGAGCAGCGAACGGTGATTCGATTTTTTTTATCAACTCAGTTTTTAAAAGCTGTTCAAACAATTATAACTTTAATAAATAAGCAGACTCGCTATTTCTACAGCTCGTAAAAATAGTATAATTGACTGTCGTCAAATATCTTATTGCGGTCATGAATGTACGAAAGGATAGTGGTTAAGTTAGGTATATAATCATTCAATAATTTGACACATGAAACCAGCTTCAGGGTCTATTTGGCAAAGAGGTTGTGGTTATATTGATATTGTACTGTCAAGTGCAAAATGTATCGATTTAATCCTATAAATATGTACCTACCTTAATCCGCTGACATAAGAGCGACGGGACATATTTACGAGCAAGTTGTATGCACCCATATTTGTACACTTAACTGTAACAATCGAGATTGTGTTCACAGTGTCACTTCATATAGCTAAATTAGGTTAGGGGCTGGGTTAGGTAGGTAGGTATTTGCATGTGACTTCGTCCACATATTGAAATATATGGCTCTTTCATCTCTAGCTAGCAACACCACGTATCCTCAAATCAATAAAGGGTCGGCAACCTGCTTGTGATACTTCTGGAATGGAAAGCATCCGGAGTTTACGTTATCTGCTTATCATCAATCAGACCATATGCTTGTTTGTCAACGTCGTAGTAAAAAACAAGGTATCCCAACTGCTAAACGCCCGCCAAACCATTCTTTCTGGGAGAAAACCTACGATCCTGAAAGCAGGTTACTACTAAGTTACCCAATCATCAATGACTGGGTTGCGTGGTATTTCCCCTAAAAACTCCACGGTGATGGCCTTTCATACTGAACGCACTGGAGCCACCCGGGCACCTCGCTACATTTGGCTCACCCTAGGGGGAAATACTCAACGTGTCCTCAGCTTCTTTGGCCATTTGGTCAGGTCCGGACCGCAAAGCCTGGGAAAACTAATTATCACTGGCCGCATGGCAGGGAAGAGGAGCAGAGGACGGATGCCTATGCGTTAGGACACGGTACCATCTGTGGCCAGAGCCACACTTCAGGCCAGCATGCATCAAGCCCAGGACCGAGCAGCTTGGAGAGTGATGTTGAAGAGCGCCCACAGCCGTCACGTCCCTCAGCCGTGAGGATACGACAAGGAAGAAGAGGGACGAAATAGATCGTCGCCTTCCCTGGGTTTGTAGAAGAGGCCTCCCCAGAACACTCGTGACCCCGATGACCCCTTTAGTCGCCTTCTACGAGGCTGGTGACCGTAGAGTAGACCTATTCTTGTTTTTAACCGACTTCAAAAAAAGGAGGTTCTCAATTCGGTTGTATTTTTTTTTTATATAGTACTGCTATAGAAGGTCCAAGCAATTTTTAGGACTAATGTAATAACGGCTCAGTGCCCTGAAAAATGGTACTAATTTAAAATTTTAAACAAACAGAGTTCAAATTTTATGACAAAAATCAAACGAATTGGGCTGATACGCCTAAATTTCCTGCGTTGACCTAAAATTAGGCCGCTGGCCTTACAAGGCTAAGGCTCCATGAGAGAGTCAAAGTGAACTCAACGGCTTTATAATTGGGTGATGGTATCATGTTAATTATAAGCGATACATTGTAAGTTATATAAATAATCACTATCAAGCTATATAAAAAGGAACCCTTATAGTTAAAAAATCCTACATACTACTACGACATTTATGCCGCATATTCTAATAATTTTCAATTCAATTCAATTCATTAATTGTTTGTAAAACATAGGTACAAGTACATTGGTGTTACGAAATTAGTCTAGGATCACTATGTTCTGGCCATGAGGCTTACAAACAGTCAGGCGTATTAATAATTTATAATAATAAAAGATAGCTATATAGAAAACGCAATTTTGAAGACTTTATGATGATGTATCGGATCTAAGACCTTACGTAATATAAATCCTAACTAATTAATAATAACTATGACTTTGTAACTACATATACTATCGCATACTATACTATCGCTTTTGAAACAATCCAGCGGCAGCGTAAAGGGACGATAAACGCTCGTAAATACTTCGTGATGGGAGCTCAAGATACACAAGACGTCCCCAAAATAAAGTTTAATTAGCTCCTAACCATGTGACTACGGAACCCTTGCGGTCGCACTCGCACTTGGCCGATTTTTTTTTAATAAGACTACGTAGAAAAAACCAGTCAATGGCTCGTCTTTTTTCTGCCACTCAAAATACAAAAAAAGTTACTTTGGTCATATTTTACACTAGTAAGAGCTAGCTCGTAAAAAAAACTCAAAATGTGTATACCGTCTCAAAATTTTAAGAGCTTTCGAATGATACCCCACACGTTCCTTACAATCCAAAAAAAAATCCCTTATTACCCCTCAAACTGCCCCCTTTATTGGGGTGTACACCTTTTTGACTTTATTTGTGTAATTAGGCCATACATTTCTATATCTATACCAAATTTCAGCTTCCTATGTCAAACGGTCTTCGAGAAAACTGGCTGTGACAGACGGACAGCTCCCGAGTGATCGCATAAGTGTTCTGTTGGACCAATTTTGGTACGGAACACTAAAATGAATGTGTGTTCCTTATTCTTATCAGAATGAATTCATTACTCGTCGCCTTTTACTCTACTTATTCTGTCATCACAATGCATGCTTAAACGAAATTCATTGAAGTAATTCAATTTTATGGGCACAAAATGGCGACCTTACTGCATCCATATTCGGAACAGCCGTATATAGTGTGTTTAATTGATCCAGAATCTCGCCAAGGGATTGGGTACCTTAATCCTAAGGAAATAAAGTGTGAAATGGACTTTAAAAGCGGCAATCAATGCAATGCAATTTGTCTTACTCTGGATTAAAACGCTTCGTTTTTTGTAGTCGCAGGTCAAGTCTAGTAATTAGTAGATTAAAGGCTTAGATGTGAAACTTACTTGTTTATGGGAGAGCGTGCAGCGCTGCGATAAGCGAGCTGTCAGGCGAGTATGGGGATGCGCACGCTACATAAACACTCAGAACCTAATCAGTCATTTATATTCTAAAACATGCTAGAAAAAGACCATTCAACAACCTGAACCTGCTCACAAAATTTCAATAGAATCGGTTGAGAAGAATCGTACCAAAAGCGCGCTGTCTTCAATTTTGTGTCCCTTTATTGATTTGAGGCACAATTTTATCATCTGAGCATAGAATTCCTGTTGACGTACCTATAGCTATTTTTAAAAACCCCAAAGTTAAGTTTGATTAAGACTGTACATAGCGCCAAACTAAATTGCTAAATCTATTGAACTATTTTTAAATAGCAAGCGCTACTTAATCTACCCATTGAATTTGTTGAGCGTTGTAATTCAATACCAGCCTCGAAATGCCTCACCAGTCATTTATATTGCTTATCCCAACATAAACCGTCAAAGTATGACATGGCTTAAATTCGAATGTAAAAAAACCCTCTCAGTACGAATTTGCTTTGACATAATGTGCCCATATCTTATACTACGTTTACCTTATTATTACAAAATACACAGAAAACAGCTTATTTATGTTACTTTACAAACATCTTAAGCAATTGGTAGTGTATAATTTACTTTAAAAACAAAGTTTTAACCGACTTCAATTTAGTACTCCGCTAAGCCACGACAATATTTCCACATTTATTTTCCAATTTACCACATGAACTGATTTCCAAGAGCAAATGCGTTGATTATTAGAGAAAAAAAACCCAATCGCTGTATGTGGCCCGATAATATTTGAGGACTTCCGTCGATTCCACAAGGTGATCCCTTTGGTACTTCATTAGCTGCTATTTCAACGGAATCTTATCAGAATCCGTGACGTGCTTTTGTACTTTAAGTACATCATTGAGGAATTCCATAAGTCATCTGTGGTCTTCATCATCAATTCCACTCCACTAAATTTATGATTTCCGGATGTAAATACACGAGATATAATACAAGATACCAAAATCACTACACGCGTGCCTAATATAATTGAGGAGTTCTACAATGTTGCAATGTGCTACAATGACCGGTCCTGTGCGCGCACCCAGCGGACTTCCCGATCTTTACCAGGTCATCAGTCCACCTTATAGGGTGTCTAGTAGCTAGTAGGGCAGTTTCAGGTGATAATGTGGACACGCTGGACTTTTGTGGTGCTTTTGCACCAAATTTTTTTCAGGTACTTAACTTTAAGTTTTTGATAGGAACCAACTCCTCCGTCGGCCATCTTTAATTTTATGGCGGCCATTTTGAATTATACTTACCTATATCATTAATATCTCGAGTTCCAAATAACGTAGAATCACAAACTTAGTGTCTAAATCAGGGATGCCGCGGATGCGACTTTTTAGACATCCGCGGATGCGGATATTTCAAGGCTCACATCCGCGGATGCGGATTTTAAGACTAAACACTTAAAAACGTAAATACGCAACGTCTTCAGGGTCACGCAGTACTCGAACACGTTGCGACTGATTTACAATCGTTGCAAACCTAACGCATCACCTATAGCGAATACGGCGAATCGTCAGATTACAGAAACGAAATGAAGATTCTTATTGACTAATGACGTAGATACTGTAGTCCAGGCAATGAACTGACAACTTGTATGGAAAAAAAATCAATTTTCGAAATAATTTATAATAGCTTATTGTTTATGTATAACGGAACGGAACGGAACGCCGGCCGGGCGTAATGGTTTTTTCTTAAATTGTATCTGTCACTCATGCGGCAGTTACAAAGCAAAGAGGTTTTATATCAAATACGATGTCTCAAAACGTATTTATAAATAAATTTAAACTTAAAAAACTACTTAAACATGTTTAACTGAATTATTTACAGATTTAATATGTAGTTATTTAGTGTCTATGTAAAATATTTTTAATTGTTTTCAAATCGTGGCTGTATACCGAAGGGTCTTTGCCATACGCGCCTCACGTCAAATTCAACAAAATGGACGACTGACATGATGCAGTGTTTATTACGATTTGTATGCATTTCATCTAAAATGTATTTGTTTCCTCGCAAATGTGATGAAAAACATTGTGTATAACACGGGCGTAAGAATATTGCAAACTCGAGTCATCAAAAGCCCTCCTCCTCCGGCGTCGGGCTTCTGATAGACTCTTGTTCGCAATATTCCACTTCCGCCCCTCGTTAAACAATGTACTATTGAGCACTCTGCCCCACTGTGCTGGCTCAAAGTCACCCTAAAGGCAACGGAGAGGGCTATGCTGGGAGTTTCTCTGCGTGGTCGCATCACAAATGTAGCTAGCCGCTGCAGGACCAAGGTAACGGAATCGCTAAACAGCGCAGTTAAGATTTTAATGTGACCGAGTTTTGATAAAGCTGTCATTGAAATTGGAATCTTATATATTGGTCAGTAGAGTTGCATTTTTAACCGACTTCAAAAAAAAGGAGGAGGTTCTCAATTCGGTTGTATTGTATATAATATATATCTTTTTTTAATGTTTGTTACTTCAGAACTCCGTCATTGATGAGCCGATTAGTAATTTTTTTTTTGTTTGTGTCCTATTTTTTTAAAAAATCAGTTGGATGATGGGATCCATGAGGAATTGAGAGAACTCTTCAATTATATGTGCGTGTAGTGATTTTGGTATTTTCTATTATATCTCGTGTATTTACACCCGGAAATCAGAAATTTGGTGGAGTGGAATTGATGATGAAGACCACAGATGACTTACGGAATTCCTCAATTATGTACTTAAAAGTACAAAAGTACGTCACAGATTCTGATGGGCGATTCTCCGAGCCGGCTCGATTTGCTTGACTTCGGTGAACGTATTTTTTTTTCACTTTTTCGATTGGTGACCTCGGTATTAAAGAAAAGGCCTAAATTTAAAAAATATTGGTGTAAACCTTGTAGTTCATGGGATATTCGGGTTTTTGCGTACACCGAAATCAAACACACACACCGAAATCAATATTCATAAAATAGTATCACCGAATTCAAACAATGCTTACACCGAAATCAAATTTGAAATTAAACAATGTTTTTTGCTACAAAATAACCTTTATTTCCAATTGGTACACTTACAAAATATATATGTATACAGTCGTGGCCAGATAATTAAGAACACGATTTTTTTTCCCATACAGTTGCATACAAATATGACTGTTCAAATTTGATGATAATTTATAATGTGTTTGATTACTTTTGTTTCTGATTATACGGATGTAACCGTGTTTAAATAGTATTTAATTTAGTGCACATACGGCTTGTGTTCTTGGTGGTGAGTAAGGTCGCCAAAGCTCCCGAAGATGAGCTGTATTGAGAATAAGGTAACGCTGAGCCACACTTGTGCCCATTTTGGCTTAGAGGGGCAGTACGGCCGGCCGGCTAATAAAGTACAATATTAAGCATAGTAACTAAACCCTAATTATTTATACTCGTATTATATTTACCTTCTTTTGTATAGCTCTTATAATAAGGAAGCATCCTAAAAAGTAAATATGTTTAACTTAAATACTGCACGCTTTATTACTTATAAATTAATTATTAATAAATTAAAACTTAGACTGTCCCGGCGAAGAATGATTAGGAGAGCCGACCCCAACTGCAATGGGATTAGGCGAGAATAAAGAAGACAGGTCGGTTTATGCCGACGTAAGGAGTATATTATGGTGTTAGCCTAACGACTCCAGAATAACCAAGAGCGCATTGCCGACCCTTTAGTAATTGGAGGATTCGTTGTGTCGACACCTACAAACAAATTAAATACCCTTATTCTCAAAACAGCTTACCATAGGAAGTTCAAGTGACCTTACACTCAGCACCAGGATCATAATCAAACCTACATACATAGTAAGCCGTGGGACATATCCTAGTTATATTATATATGCGAAAGTTTGGATGTTTGTTACTCGATCACGCTTAAACGGCTCAAGATAGTTTATAGCCTGGTACAGTCAAGGTTACTAACATACGTACATTAATATCTGTACAGGACTCTATTGTCAATGTCATAAAAGCGTGTACAGATTTATCTCCTTATTTATGTACGTATGTTACTGTACCCTTGACTGAACTAATCATTTAGCCAGCACTAAACTTTAATGAGAATTAGAGTTTTAAAACCACATAGTTAACAGATCCCTGAATTGACAAATGGTTTTACTAAACAACTTTTTTTAGAACTACATATTTACCAATATCCTACACTACTTTTTAACACAAAAAAAATTACATTCCCACCTTACGTGTAAGACAAGTACCCAGTTTTTGTTAATTCTTTTATTTTAACCGTTTTGTTGGCGTGATTGATTTACATACCCAAACCAATTTACACTTTTCCAGTAGTAATGGTCACTGAGCTAAGCCTCGGGCGGACAGACATGCGGACATGCTGAAAATATAAGGGTGTTGACTACGGAACCCTAAAAAGCAATCATTTATACATAAAGATTGATTTCGGTCCTCATTTTATTGAATTCGGTGACCAAAAAGTACACCGAATCCGCGGAAATCAATGTCACCGAATTCAATATTGATCGATATTTGTAAATTACACAAAAAGTATAGATAGTACAGGGAAAGAGTTATTCAATACGAAATCACATACCTCTGAGGATTGCTTATTCACTTTTATAATAATTAAAACACAAACACTACACAATTTAATAGCTTCACCGAATTCAAAAAAACACGTAACCAAACTCACCGAACGACGAACAAACCTTTGTAGTAGCTGCCTATATGACATCAGCCGGCGTCCACTCTCGTCGGCAAACGTGGTGCGACTAAAGCTACCGGCGTGTGCGTCGCGAGATTCCTACGCCATTTCTTTGCTATGATGCCGACGCGTTTTCTAAATGTCACTGAGTTTACGTGTTACCCCCGGACGCTTCGAAAAAATGCTTTTATTGAGTAAGTTTAATAGATAAATTATCGCAATATGGATTATATATGGGGGAAACTAATGTTGATTACGTGAACCGATGTAAAACATGTACTATAATTCCAATCTTGGGTTATGATTTTTTGTTTAAACCAACTTGGGTAGTGGACGCTCCCACTGAACGTCAATTTGGGCGCTATTTTTTTTTTTCTTCAAACATATGTATATCTACAGAATATCTAAATAGCTGTCCAGGTATCAAAAAGCCTGAAGTATATGTGAGATTTTATTCAAAAATATCACGCACCTATTTGAAGAATTTTTGGCCCTGGACACTAAAAAATGCCACTCCGGAGAAATGCCCTGATAAGATTACGTTGAAATAGCAGCTAATGAATTGCCACAGGTGATCCTTGTGGAATCGACGGAAGTCCTCAAATATTATCGGGCCACATACAGCGATTGGGTTTTTTTCTCTAATAATCAACGCAGTTGCTCTCGGAAATCAGTTCATGTGGTAAATTGGAAAAGAAATGTGGAAATGTTCTCGTGGCTTGGCGAAGTACTTAATTGAACTCGGTTAAAACTTTGTTTTTAAAGTAAATTATTAATGGACTACTTTGCTGCAATTCGCCGAACTCAAATAATATCAAGTTATATACCTACTCACTAAGGCCGGTAAAACATAGAATGGGAGACATATAGACATTTAATGCTCGAGCCGAAGGCAAGGGCTAGCTTGTAAAGTGGTACTTTTCCAGATGGCCTGCTTCAAAAGTGAGACATTTTACTTCAAACCAAAACGTTATTATCGACACCCATATTAAACCTAAATGATCTGTAATTCATTTTGAAGCAAAGAGTTGAATGTCATGCTTCCTAAAATGGTTTATCAAATTGGAGCTCACCCACACAATAATATTTGTTAAGTAGGCATATAAGTAATTTATAAAGAATATGGATAAAGGATATGCGTAGGCTATCATTTCAATTAGGTCACCTATGCGATCCTGTTTCGAGTATTTTCTTCCTACATTAACAATCGTCCCTGCTGTAAAATAACTTTTATCCATTTAATCTAATATTATAAAGGGGAGAACTTATTGATCCGTGTAGTATGTATAAACATTATCTATAAAACGCAGGCGGAGGCAAGTCAAACATAGATGTGTCGGTTCCATGTTACTAAGGCCGCGGCTACACTGTTGGGGCGATTGGCGACACGCACACGACATCGATTTCAGTACAAATTGGGCAATTTAACGTAATAAGATCGCCGTCACGTCGCTTATGTATTGCTCTAGAATAGAAAAGAATAGAATACATTTATTTTGGAACAACAACAGGACCAATGCGTTCGCGGCCTACGTTCCTACTTTCTATATCACGTTCACTTGTTTATTGTTTAAGTATGCAAGCTGGGAGTTGCCATCAAATAGATAAACTCGGGTAACTTTGACTTTGATGGTTATTTTTGCCTATTCATGAAAATAATAATAATAATAAATAAATAAATATTAGGGGACAATCTTACACAAATCGACCTAGTCCCATAGTAAGCTCAATAAGGCTTGTGTTATGGGTACTAGACGACGATATATTTAATAGATAGAAATACTTAAATACATAGAAAACATCCATGGCTCAGAAATAAATATTCATGCTCATATATTTGCCCTTACCGGGATTCGAACCCAGGACCTTCAGCTTCGTAGGCAGCGTCACTACCCACTAGACTAACCGGTCGTCAAAGTAAGTACCAAAGTAAGTAGATATGTAGTTACTATATAGTAGCAACGTGAAATAAAAACTAACAACCTGAGTAGGTAGTTCGCTGAAACTAACAACAAGGTAATTTGACCATGTTCAAATGCATAAAAAACCGGCCAAGTGCGTGTCGGGCCACGCGCAGTGAGGGGTTCCGTAGTTGTCTGTCTGGGCAAGTAAATGGACCGGTTGTGTTGGCCGAATTTGCACTCAGGGTTGTTTCAAGTACATTTCTAAGTTGGTCGACTATTAGACTATTTAATTACTCGGTAACTAGTCCTGTCGACTTAGCCGTGATAGTTTTCCTTTTAATTTAATTATAAGCAAGGTCTAGTTTTCCCTGGGTTGCAAAGTCAGATGGCAGTTGCTTTCGTAAAGCTAGTGCCTATGTCAAATCTCGAGATTAGATTTCAAAGCGGACCTCGGGCTCCTTTATGGCACAACCGGGAAACGCTAGGAGGATGTTGATATCGTACTACTGCCACGAATATTTTCAATAGTACAGTCAGCATCACATAGTTAGTAGCAGCCAAAGTAGTCAAATATATCGTAACACTTCCTTACTCCTATAGTAATAAAGACGTTGATATAAGTTCAGACAAGACCAAATAGAATATTGGCTTTATTCAATAATAAAATACGACATGGTAAAGTAACGTAGTTGTTGATAGAAAGACATAGCGACAGGCAATGTCAGACACCATAGACAATAGGTACGGTATTTACAAGTCTTCTTATAAAGACGCAAGGAGGCTATTATCACATTCGCCCCCTCTACGAAGAGACGTAGTCATGCATGAAGGCTGGGGGTCTGCGCTCTCTGCTCGAACGCCGGAGTTGGCTGATTCCTGCATCCGGATCTATGTTGGCAGGCGGGTCTTGAATGGCAGAGATTTCTTCGGATTGGTTATCGTCGACTTCGTCATCTGAAATGTCATCGTCAACGGCTCGTGGTGCAGGAGCTAACGATCTATTGGAGACTGTTGTCTCTCGCCCATCAGGCAGTCTTATAAAGGAGTATTCTGGGTTACTCTGCAACAATTGGACTTCCTGTACAGCGGGGTCATACTTGGAGCCTCTTACGTGCCTTTTCATAAACACCGGTCCAGGCGAATGTAGCCAAGTCGGCAAAGACTGTCCGTTTTGCGAACGGCGTGGGTGATTAAACAAGCGTTCATGCGGTGTGGTGTTAGTGCTCGTACACAGGAGAGATCTTATAGAGTGCAGCGCCGGTAGCAGTGCCTTTTCCCAGTTTACTATATCTTCATTGTTTGATTTGAGGTTTAGTTGGATCGTCCGCCACAGTGTGCCGTTGAGACGTTCAACCTGTCCATTTCCCTGGGGATTGTAGGGTGTAGTGCGGCTGCATGATGTCCCGTGGGAAGACAAGAATTGTCTAAGTTCATCCGATAAGAAAGATGTACCCCTGTCGGAGTGGATGTACGCCGGAGTACCAAAAGTGGAGAACAAGTCTTCGAGACAATTGATTACCGTTCTTGAAGATACATCTTTACACGCGTAAGCGAAGGGGAAACGACTAAACTCATCAATTATTGTCAGTATGTATCGGTTCTGGGTGCTAGATGGTATTGGTCCTTTAAAGTCAATGTTCAATCTTTCAAACGCGGCTGTCGCTTTGATAAGCTGTCCTTGATGTTTCATGTAACGAGGTTTTATTTCCGCACAGGTTGGGCATGCGGCCGTCGTTCGTTTTACATCCTCTACGGAGTACGGTAGGTTCTTCGATCTGACCCAATGAACCATGCGCGTGACCCCTGGATGGCAGAGGTTTCGGTGTAGTTCCACTAGTTTAGAGTTAGAAGCGGCAGTATTTATTTGCATGCATACTCGTGAAAGTGCATCAGCGCCGAGGTTATGTTTCCCAGGTCGGTAGACTATATCATATTTGAAACACGAGAGCTCCAGCCGCCACCTTTCGATCTTTTCGTTTTTTATTTTGTTGGAGTGTTTTTGATTGAACATGTATGTGACAGATTGCTGATCTGTAATGAGTAAGAAATGTCTTGCTATCAGGAAATGTCTCCATTTTCGCAAAGCTTCGACTATGGCGCAGGCCTCTTTCTCAATCGAAGGTTGCCTTTTCTCGGAGTCGTTGAGAGAACGAGAGAAGAATGCGACAGGACGACCCTTTTGTGATAGGATCGCTGCGATGGCAAAATCGGAGGCGTCTGTCTCAACTGAAAATATTTCACTGTCGTCGATTCCTGCTAATGCTGATTTTGATATATCGGTTTTAAGGTTTTGAAAGGCAGTAGTAGCTTCTTGAGATAATGGAAAAGTAACTTCGATTAAAGGTATGATTTTTGTAGAAAAGTTGTCGATCCACTTTGAATAGTGGGCGAAGAGACCGAGCGCTCTCTTCAGTGTTGCAGTATCAGCGGGGATTGGAAGATTCGTTAGCGGTTCCAATCGAGACTTGTCAGGCTTTATAACGTTGTGCGCGATAGTATATCCAAGCAAGTTGATTGATTCTGATTCGAATGTGCATTTGTCCATGTTTAAGGTAAGTTTGTATTTTTCAGCGGCCTTCATGAACATTTCAAGATTTTTGTCATGATCGGATTTGTCCTTACCGCAGACAGTTACGTCGTCAAGGTAAGCGAAGGTACCTTTAAGTTTTTCAGTGTCAATTATGTATTGCAAGGTTCTTTGAAAGGCCGCCACTCCATTTGTTACACCAAACGGTATTCTTGTAAACTGGTAGAGATTACTACAAGCTTCGAATGCAGTGTATACTTTTTCTTTCGGTAGGATTGGGACTTGGTGGTAAGCACTTTTCAGATCGATTTGACTGTAAACGTTGTATTTTGCCACTTTTGTTATGATAGAATCAATGCTTGGGAGAGGGTAAGCGTCTAGGTCAGTAAATCTGTTGATTGTTTGCGAGTAGTCGATGACGAGGCGCTTACGGTGATGGCCTCCGCCGGCAACGAGTACTTGTGCCCTCCATGGTGAGATACTGGGTTCGATTACTTTGTCCTTAAGTAGGTTGTTTATTTCGTTTGATATGAAGTCTTGGTCTTCTTGAGAGTGCCGTCTTGAGCGTATAGCTATAGGCTTTATGTCTGGCGAGAGGTTGGTGAAAACTGATGCTGACGGGACTGACGCTTCTAGGACGTTACAGACTTTGAGAGGTTGTTTGTCTCCTCCAAATTGAAGCACGAGTGACGAGTGCTTCCCGAGAACATCGTGCCCGATGATTAGATCGGCGCATAGGTCGTTGATGATGAGCAGCGGTTGGTGTTGGTACTTGTGTTCACCAATCTGAATTGTTGCATAGCATAGACCGTCGACATGAGAGACATTATTGAGTGATGCTAGGGTAATTGCTTGTTTGCAGGGCTTTTGTTTGAGTTTCATTATTCGAACTAGGTTTTTGTCTATAAAGCTAATTGAGCTACCGGTGTCGAGAAGTGCATCAGCACGATATTCGTTGACTGTAATAGGTATAGTTGCTTTTCTTAGACTAGCAGGAGCAGCGGCGGAATTGTTAGACAAGATAGAGTAAGTAGATTGAGGTTGAGATTGTTCGTCGTCTGTGACGATAGCATTAGCAGATCGTGGGTTGGGCCCAGAACTACGGCATACGCTTGCAAAGTGCCCTTTCTTGGAACAAAGCTGACATTCGGCGTTATATGCAGGGCATCTGTTTCGTTGATGAAGATTACTGCCGCCACAGAAGAAACATCGTCGTCTGGTTTGGTTAGAATAAGAATCAGGTCGAGGTCTGTTTGGAACGTTTGTAGCTGCTAAATTGGTCATCGGCGAGTGTTCTGGAGCTTCAGAGGCAGCATTAGCATGAGCAGATGTGGATGGTGACACTGTAAGTAGTTGCGAAGTGCTTTCGGCAGATTCTAGAGACAAAGCCAGGTTCAAGGTTTTTTCCAGAGTGTCAGTGAAGTTTTCTAGAAGTCTTTGTTTGATTTTCTGCGATGCTACCCCGGCAATGAAAGCTAAACGTACGACATCGTTTTGGTACTCAGCTGCGGTGACGTCTGTGAATTTGCAGTCACGAGCGAGTACGTTTAGGGCTCTCGAATATTCAGCTACTGACTCGCCCGGCTGTTGTTTCCTTGAGATTAGAATATGTCGTGCTAGGGTGGTGTTTTGTCGCTTTTCATAGGCATCTTTGAGCGTTTTGATGGCTTCGTCGTACGAGGTCTTTGCTTGAATAATATTGTAAATTGGCGGAGAGATATGATTGACAAGGAGTTGGTACTTAAGTATTTCATCAGCTGAGGCGGCTTCCCGTGCGATGAAATTCTCGAATGAATATTTCCAATGGGCCCATTTAAGGTCCGAACCTGTCATCGAAGGTTCCACGTCAAACCTTTCGGGGCGCAAATAGCGAGAATATGAGTTTTCTTTTCCTTTACCTTCAGTCATTTTTGGTGACGCACAAAAAAAATATTATTGAATAAATTGATATAAGTTCAGACAAGACCAAATAGAATATTGGCTTTATTCAATAATAAAATACGACATGGTAAAGTAACGTAGTTGTTGATAGAAAGACATAGCGACAGGCAATGTCAGACACCATAGACAATACGGTATTTACAAGTCTTCTTATATAAAGACGCAAGGAGGCTATTATCACAGACGTGTTCCGATATATTTGGCTACTTTGGCTGCTACTAACAATATGATGCTGACTGTACTAGCCTTATAGCTAGAAGAGGGGGATGGGGTGGACTCAAAAAAAAAATTAGGTCTTGAAAGCCCAATTTCACGCAAATGCACCACTGATTAGAAAAATAGTTACCTATATCGTAACATCGTAGCATGCTCAAATATCTGAACGCGAATTGACAATAAGCTCATAGTCAGCTTAGTAAGCAAACCATAAGCAAGTTCTGGAAAATATAGCGCAGGGCACGCAATATCGCGTGTTAATACTTAACGTCTCTGTTATACATAAAACCAGGCGGGGACTCCATTTAACTAGTAACCATTTCATTATATTTCATTCCAATTTTGAATAGTGCATCGCACTCCCACACTTAGCTAGGAGGTAACAGGTAACGTATGAATTAACACGTACGGACATACATATAACCACGCCTATTTTCCGGAGGAGTAGGCAGAGATCACGGATTTCCACTTGCTACGATCTTGTAGGTTTGTACCTTTGGTTCATTCACTTTCATTACATTCTGCATACATATATGCTCGTCGGTGTAGGGTACTCTATCTTTCTTCAGGATTTCTCCGATTTGGTCGGAAACAGGGGACCGATTTTTGACTTTCGAGCGCTCGACTCTTTCACTCGAAAACTGACAAAAATTATGAAATGCTATTTTGAAATAGCGATAGAAAGTTTAAAAACGAGTGGTATTGACCACTCGTAATTAATTCTATTGGTAGAAAGTAAGTGCCTGCCATTTTGACACTGCAAACGTATTTACTTTTATTTGATTTTTGAGCGCTCGAAACTCAAAAATCGGTCCCCTGTTCGACGAGGTCTTCCCCTTCCAACTTTACCATCAACATTTCACTCATACACTCTCTTTGTTAATATACTATCATCTATTCTCTCTGCATACATCTGCTTAGCATGCCGTTCTCAATTTTCGTCACTACATCTTCAGTCACTCCACATCTCTCTCTTATCACACTATTTTCTTTTCTATTCCTCAAACTGCTACTGATATGTGGGCTTCCACACATACTTTGCAACGCTCTCATTTCCACTGCATTAACTTGATTCTAATATTCTTTCTGCCACATCCAAGTTTCACTTATCATCATCATCATCATATCAGCCGAAAGACGTCCACTGCTGGACATAGGCCTCCCCCAAAGAGTGCCAAAGTGACCGGTCCTACGCCACCCGCATCCAGCGGACTCCAGCAACCTTTACCAGGTCATCAGTCCACCTTGTGGGGGGCCTACTCACGCCGCGCCTTCCGGTACGTGGTCGCCACTCGAGAAACTTTATCTACCATGGATCAAAGTAATGCTTTTATTACGTTAAACTGATCTATTTCGTGCCAATAATAAAGGGCCATTAACAGGGTGCAACAACTCTTATGCCAGTTTTATTATATTGCCGGGTTTGACTGAATTCGTATTACCTATTTCAGTAGGCCACAGCCCCGCAAGGTAATGAAAATCGCATACGAGTTGAATTTAAACGGCCCTTTAATATTCGACAATACGGGTTCAGATTTCAAAATTATTATTAGGTACTCCAAAAGAAATAAGGCAAAAAAATATGCTACAACCGTTTTACCATTGCTTGTTGAGAGAGAGAAAACGCTCACAGTTAGTGACGTCACAATCTGCGAGCGTCACAGTAAATGACAATCGTTTCATATGAAGGTACGTTTTGTGGAAAAGGGACAGAACATGGGATATCTCTTAAAACCTTGGACACTTGTAACTTTGTGATTATTTAACCTTGCGTTGCTTTTTTCTCCATTTGACTACATTCTTAATCCTCTTTAAAAAAATAATATTATTATTGATTATTTTATTTAGTGTCACCCCTTTTCAGCCCAATACGAACCTTTTGTCGCATGTGGTCCCGTTCGCAAATCGTGCCGTTCGGGAATTCGTCCCGTTCGCAATTCGTCCCGTTAGCAGACCGTCCCGCACACGCACGTCGTCCCGTTCGCGACTGATGCAGTTCGCAGTTTTGCTAACGGGACGAATTGCGAACGGGACCAGTCGCGAACGGGACGAGGTGCGTATGCGGGACGATCTGCTTACGGGACGAATTGCCAATGGGACGAATTGCCGAACGGCACGATTTGCGAACGGGACCACATGACAACGACAAAAGGAATACGAACATTCGTTCATGCCGCACACAGAATTACTACCGAGTAATCGGCGTATCTCTAAAATGTACCTGTCAATCGATTATCTATAAAATTATCTGAAATTACGCGCACAGAAGACCACTGTCAAATAAAAAAATCTACAGTCAAAATATCAAAGACAAGAAGAAGAATATAATAAGTAAGGTTAACGTTCTAGTAATGGACGTGCACTAGCGTATGACACGAGCACTTTTGACATGGTTTAAGGCGCCGTAGGTTCAGCGAAGTTAAGCGAACAGAGTTTTTGAAACAATATAATGCGTCTGTTTATAATAATATGGTTTCAAAAAAATACGAATAGTAATCTTGAGGCTTTTTTGCATGGAAATCAGTGCTTCGAAACATGATTAAGCAAATTTCGCTCGATAAAAAAAATCACGAACGGTCTAAAACACACAAAAATACACTTAAAATATTCGTAACAAATTATGCACAAATGCTATAAATATTAAAATTGCTTCTAAAAATTGGCAATATCATGTTTGAGGGAAATCAGTGTTTACATTTTTATTTATTTAAACGGCCAAAAAATTAAAATTAAAAAACATGATATCCGCGCTTCCGAGCACGCAGTTCCATCTCCCTCACGCTTATGCTCAGTGAGAGGGAGAGAAGACCATGAACCTACGGCGCCTTAAATTCGAATGAAGAAAAATCATCTTAGTTCGAATTGAACGCATATTGCTTTGACGTAAGGTGCGTCATACACTAGTGCGACGTCGAAGACTAGAACGTTTACGTTATCTACTTGGTATAATAATTAAGTACTTGCTCTGTAGCCTGGTAAGTAGGTATATGATGCTGCGGGTTCCTTGTGGCGCGTAAGGTGTGTTGATAGTGTGGGCCCGGCATTCGTCTCCAGCGATCAACATGGCGAATCCTTAAAATAAATATAGATTCGGCAACGCGCATATGATCATTTTGGTAGCAAACGTCCATAGGATGCGGTGTCTGCTCACCATCAGGCAGGCCGCATGTTTGTTTGGAAACGTTGTGGTATTTTAAAAATGTAGAGACCGTTAATTTTTATACTGTAACTACGGGTAGGTATAGTATTCACAGTTCAACTCCAATGTAATGTGATTGAAGAGTTCTGCCTTCTGGCTCCATCATCAGATCTACTTTATGGTACCATCATCATCCTCCCAGCTTTATTCCCGGTTGTGCCCTAAACGAGCCCGCTTTGACACCTAATCCCAAGATTTGGCATAGGCACTCATTTTACAAAAGGGACTGCCATCTGACCTCCCAACCCTTGTACTATTATCTATTCTGTGCCCAGACGGAAAACTAGACCTTATTGCGATTAGAACGTTTCCTCACGATGTTTTCCTACATAAGTTCCGAAAAACCCATTGGTACGAGCCGGGATGCGACCCACGACCGCCGCTTGACAGCCGCATGCCTGAACCGCTAAGATTTATAGCTTCCTTCTTGATGGCACCAAGTTATAATATTGTCATCAATATTGTAAATAATTACTTTGAAAGTTTCACATCGCTATGACTAACGGAAGTATGTAAAAATCAACTTAAATAAATAAATATTAGGGGACTATCTTACGCAAATCGTAGTCCCATCCCATAATAAGCTCAATAAGGCTTGTGTTATGGGTACTAGACGACTATTTATTTAATAGAAATAGGTACTTAAATACATAGACTCAGAAACAATCCAAGACTCAGAAACAAATATCGATGCTCATCACATCACATATTTCCCCTTGTCGGGATTCGAACCCACCTTCAGCTTCGAAGGCAGCGTCACTACGCAGTAGACCAGAATAACCGCTCCTCAATTTGCTAGATTTTATTACGCTTCGCACGGGTACTATATTATACATATAAACCTTCCTCTTAATCACTCTATCTATTAATAAAAACCGCATCAAAATCCGTTGCGTAGTTTTAAAGATCTAAGCATAAATAGGGACAGACAGCGGGAAGCGACTTTGTTTTATACTATGTAGTGATTGAAGCTAGGTACATTGTTACAATACTTAATTAAAGGTGGATTTAGTAATGTAATGTTAGTATAAGGCTTATTCCTTTTATTACTAGGAATGTCCCTTTTTTGTCGCCACACAAAGAGTTCAACGCGACATAGCGATTAGTAAAACTTGAATTTGAGTCCCTTCAGCACTTGACCTATTTCCGCATACATGCCATGCGCATATAAAGGGGCGCGCGGCGCAGGAGTCGATATCAGTCTCACGAGAACCGTGGAGAGGATAGCAAGCATCATGTTCGCCAAAGTTGTGAGTACTTTAAAAATCATGACAATATAAGACATATATGGAGAGACATTTTTGTGCGTCGCTTCACATCCCAATGTATCGCGTTGAGTGGTGCTGCGCGTGAATTGGATGGGGATGCGAGATAGATGAACCTTACACGCTATATTTTTTTTTTGTCCTTTTGTTTAAAAGTAAACGCCCCAATAATGGACAAAGCTGTCAAGTATTAGGTCAGTGTCAAGCTATGGAACATTTTACCTTTATCGATTTTTTGTTGTACGGTCGAGGAAATTGAATGTTTGGCACATGTCAACTCTATTAGAATGACGTTAAGGTCCAAAAGTGCTAAACATTCAATTTCCTCGACTGTACATACCCCTTATGTATATCATCCCTAATGTGCTATAAGAACTTATGATTGCGTAAAAAAGTGAAAAGGCTACAATAGATTGGAAGCTAAATCACTAAATCATTGCAGCTTGTGCATTTTTTATCCCCCCCCATTTTCATCCCACAAAATAATTAATAGAAAGGGGTAGATTTTGATACGTTTATCAGTGCTCAATTTAGTTGTTAACCAATGATATCAGAAGTTCTAGATATTATTAATTTTTTTTTATACTTGGTTTTGGAATCATGTTCTACACATTTTTAGTTAAAAGCAACAAGTGAAATCTGAAGACTTTTTAAACTTGACCGTTTTTAGCCTATGTCATTCCCATAACTAAAAGGAATCTAACGACACCTCACATGTTAAAATCCATCAAGTCGTTGACTGCAGACCGTGACATAGGTAGATACATACATAGGTACATGCACTCGAAAAACAACCCTCCTTTCAGAGGCAATTGGGTAAAAATATAAATACTTAGCACCTTATCAACCAAAGGGACTAAACAAAGTTTAAAATTATTAATGTAATCATGATCGCGTAATTAAGATGTAATTTCACATTATAGATTCATGTCACACCTGCCATAGCCTTGCGCCCACAATGCCTCGTAGCCGTGAAACAAAGGCATGCATGTTATAATTTAACATAGTAACATGCGCCCTTCTTTAATTAATTAGCGATAATTCATACGTCTGTCAATTGTTTTGAGAGTATTGAGACATCACTACGTACTACAGGGGCCGTAGACAAGGTTACAATCGACAAGCGCTAACGCTAACGCTAACGAATAAAATGTATGGGAATGACAGATGCCGACGAAACACTTTTCGTTAACATCTGTCATTCCCATACATTTTATTAGTTAGCGTTAGCGTTAGCGCTTGTCGATTGTAACCTTGTCTAGGCCCCCAGATAAGAAAGGATTGGGGCGTTCTGTAACTAACCATTTCGTTTTAAAAGTCGCCATCGCCAGGACGGTCGAATCTCCATACCAACGTGGTTTGGTGGTTCTCGTTTTAAAACGACATGCTAGAACCGTGCCGTGTGGTGTCGGGTTATAGAATAGCACCACCCGTTTTATTCCTGTGGGTGTCGTAAGGGAAGGGTTGAAGTGTTTTGTGGGCGATGGGCTAGCAACCTGTCACTGCAATATCACATTTTGTCGATCTTTTATACCCACATTTATGCTAAAAGTGGTACCTACTGAAACACAAGTTTTATGTGCTCTGCCTACCTCTTTTAGGGATAAAGGTGTGAATGTATGTATGTATGTACTATGTATGTGTGCTAGAATAACATAAAACCTAAAATCTGTTAATTTCTTCTATTATATTTTTTGTAAAACTAGCTTCCGACCTAAATATGGCGAGTCCCATTCTGTAGGTATAAAAAGTTTCTTGATATTCCAATACTTATGCCGTTTTAAAATGAGAACCATGTTTGTATGGAGAGACGATTTGAGTCGACCGTGTGGGGGAAAAAGGAGGCGGGGAAGGGAGGAGGGGGGAAAGACCGTAGCCCCCAAAAATGTTGTGTGTATCGCTCGCTAATGTAAGCTCATAATACTGCTTCGAATGACTGTAGGTCAAGCTCTGGACTTCTCGACAAGCAATCTTTATTTGACACCCCGTCCTTCAGATGGTCGCTAACTGAAGCTGATCCCGAACCGGCACAATCACTCTGCGGAGCAACATTCACAATTCTCAATGTATCAATTACGGTCATATTGCCCATGTTACCGTTAATTGCTACAGCCTAATTAACACAATAATGTTCATAAACCTTCGCATAGATCCTTTCAATTATTTCAAATGACTGCCGTATTAAGTGATATGATATGATTTCCTATTGATATGGTATTATGGCAGTTATTTCCTATGATTTGTGGGTTAAACGATTAAACCTAGGTGGGTGTAATTAGACGGAGCACAATTAAAACTTAGTTTATTTGGATCAGCGCTTAATTAATTGAAAAGATAGCGGCATACAGAAATCAACTAAAATAGCCTGAGAGTCTTATGTTTTCGTTAGCCTTTTTAACCCAAAACATACACACAAACACTATTCATGTAAAATCTTGACATATTTCATTTTCTAAAGTAAGTTTAATATACAGCGTGGAAATCTAATACGAGCAAATCTTTAAATGGTGGTTAGTACAGGACGTAAGAAGTTTATTTAGATACCTTTTGTCTAAAATTACAACGAAAAAATTAACCATACAAAATAATTCAGCCCGCAATGTAACGCAAAATATTCAAGTTAAGGCTCGTTGACAGTTACTTGTCAAGTATTTGGACAGCTACGTTTGCGTTACATTGCTGCTCGGTAATTTTTGAAAAAATAATTACAGGCTTTCTATTAAGTGTATCTTAAAAAGTCCCAGTAATTAATGATTACGGTATTAAACCCTATGTCTGGTTTAATTCTTTGCTCGTATTAGATTTCCAGGCTGTATATGCAAGGTGATAACTAACATTAACATTCTTTAACCTGTTATTGTGTACAATAAAGTGCTTACATACATACATACATACATTAACTAATATAAATTAAAAATAATTTAAATCTAAAAACGGCCCTCGAGGCATTGTACCCAAGATGCTGGCGGCATTTCCTCGCTGAATTGCAATGCTGATGCTGTTTTAACGAACCTATTTCATTAGTTTCAGAATATCAGGAAAAGCATATCATCACGACATATTTTTGTATTTCTTTACTTAAAACGATTTAAATATATCTATAAGATTTTGCTTGTTTTCATGTTTACCAAATAACCACCCGATCCAATCAAAGCTCAAAATTACCATAATACACAGAAAAACAGTAGTACAACCAAAAGCGCGAAAACCATCTGTCACTAATGATTGACACACGAATCGATTGTCTAATGCCGTTGCTCAAGTGCATGCACTAATTCCCGCTATGCAATATGATAATCGCTCGAATCCTTAATGGGCTGGATTTAGATCGCGAGTGGATAATATGAAGCCAATAAGGTGTGTTACATTGATTAGTGTTGTACATTGCACATACATTTATAGGTTTTTTTACTACATTAATAAAAAAGAAATTGTTTCAATGTAGCAAAACACAAAAAGCGTTACCTGTGTTTCTAATTTCACTACCTCATTACTAACGTACTCGTATTACAAAAAGAGGACATTTTAATTGTATTGCGTGCAAAGCACTTAGCAATTTGTGACAACAACTTGCTACAGTTGGAATGAAACTGCATACCATATTTTTTTGAAAATTCTTAATAATAGTCATCTATCTATCTACATATTTGATCTTCTCTAAAAACTGGTACAAGTAACACTGTAAGAAAAATACCCTAGTAATTTAGGACTTTCTTAGAGGTTCTCTGGAAAAGATCGCTTTAAAGCGGCTGGACCTGATATCATGGGCCTGTTATTACCATAAGTTATTTAGTGAACATTTTTCTCTTGCGTCACCGTGCAATATAGAATATGTATCCTCATAGCATTTTCCCGGTAGAACCCCAAAAGCAGCCCGGTACGCTTTGGCACCTAACCCAAAATTTCATGTAGGCACTAGTTTTACGAAACAGATTACTTACCATATGACCTTCCAACCCAGAGGGGCAACTAGAATTCCTTGTTATGATTATACCGGTTTCCAAACGAAGTTTTCTTTCACCGAATTGTATATAAGTTGTACAAAATATGTTTTTTTCGTTAAAAACGACGACCTCCAAATTCAAAGTCGCGTCCCTAACCACTTGGCAACATTGGCTTATTTATTATTCGGCTACAGTGGTTTAATAATATAATATTAACTAATTAATCCCTTGTTCCAGTTAATCATCTGCGCCGTGGCCGTGGCAGCCCTAGCCAGGGAGTACCCGGCCGGCCTCCACCCAGCAGTGTGCCCCAACTACCCCTACTGTGCCCCAGACGCGCTCGCCCGACACACCCCTGAGGGGATCCCCATCCCTCAGTGGAGCTACCCTTACGCCGCCGCCCCCGCACCCGCTGCTGTAGCCGCTGAGTAAGTTTATCATCAGTATATCATCCCATTGCCCAGTGTGCTAAGTCCTCCTCTCATAGACGAAGTAACTATATGCTGGCAAGTACACCCAGATTACCCCAACTACCCCTATCGTGCCCCTCACGCACTCGCCTGACACACCCCTGACGGGATCTCGATCCCTCAGTGGAGCTACCCTTACGCCGCCGCCCCCGTGCCCGCTGCTGTCGCTGCTGAGTAAGTTTATCATCAGCCCCATCTTCTCACTCCCAGCGGCAGCCAGTGTGTCCAGACATCATTCTTTTGTTTGTTAGAAAGAGCATATCCGAGACTTGCTTATGACCAGCTTGCACACTATTCTTGAACTTAACCTTGAGTGCTCTCCACGGACACTTGCCTGTCAGTGCCCTACCATTCTCATCGTTCAACGCATTTAACATCCTCTTTCTCATCATTAATCTTAAAATATTGCCCCACTAAATGCTATGCATTTGAATTAAATGACAATTTATATAGCATTAATAAAAACATTTATAGCTACACGCCATACGATTAAATAATAAATAATAACAACATGTATTGTTTCATCTTCAGGCAAGGAGGAGCCCGCTACCCCGCCGATTTCAACCCGGCTCTCTGCCCGAACTACCCCTACTGCTGGTGATTCTACTGTGACATTTGACGCCAACCCATAGACAAACGTAACTAGCATTCCAGAACGTATCTGTCAACTTAGGTACTTTTTAAATGACAGCTATTCTTTTAAAATTTTCCAGGCTGTTCGGATTGTTTTTAATGTTTTGTAAATTTGTACTGAAAATACACTGCCATATTTTGATGTAAAAATGTAAATAGCAAGTGGTCTTGCATTTGGTTTTGTAAAAAATGTGTAAAAATGTAAATAAAAAGTATTTTTTTACTTTTTTGGTTTCTTTGCTTCCTTAGATCCCAATTCACCAGTGAAAACCATCCCCCTTCGTAGGAGACGTAAAATGTTTGACCATGGACGGTAATAATAATAAAACAATTGGTAGGTATTCTTGGTTTCACCGCCCTAGTTGAGTACTGTTATGTACTGGCTTCATTGCCGGCATTGTCGGCAGTGGTCCCGGCAATATTCCGGAATGAGAATATTACCTACGGCACATCAGTCAGACAAGTCATTTTGTTGTATGGATTACTCATAGTCCTCTTGGCGTTTTTCCCGGTTGTGACCTAAAGCAGCTCGGAGTCCGCTTTGGCATCTTATTTAAAGCTTTGGTGACCTTCCAACCCAGAGGGAAAACTAGTCCATTGTCCACTGGTCTAATCCCAATAAGGATAAGCGCTAACGCAGTGTTAGCGCGCCCGGCGAATAGGTAAAGCAGCCCCTGTATCAATTGATGTCGTACATCTTCTACACGACTACACGAAGTCGTTGCTATGTGTGGTGAGGTAGGGCACAGCGAAATGTCATCCCGCTCGAATTTGGAGCAGCCCAACTGGGGAAGTGCCTCCGCCTTGCAGAAGACCACAGCCATAATAACACTACTACTTGCTCTGTAGTAGTGTTGTGTTCCTGGAGGTGAGCAAGGTCGCCAGAGCTCCCGAGGATGCGTTGCGTTTGTAAAACCAGTGGAACGAGCCGGGATTCGAACCCACGACCTCCGGATTGAAGACGCGTGCCTTACCGTTCGGCTACAGTAACTCTAGTTTTTTTTTTTTCTTATACTTTTTAGTGGAAGCGTGCTGGGCCCATAACCTGATGGGTTTAGGGTGCAAAGTAATCGGGATCAGGAGAGGAGCATACAGCGGACTCGACTAGCACTGAGGCAAAAATTAAAAGACAATGCTGTTGACATAGACAGCTACCATAGAGTTAAAGTTAATCCAACAGATTCCTCCATTCTGTACGCATAAACGCCGGCGCGTCCCGAAGGGACTCGCCTGGGGAAACTCTATAGTATCAAAGTATGGATAGACAACTGAATGCTATAAATAAATTCGTACCATATCAGTGTGACTGTTTCACAATCTTGGCTATTTAGTAAGTAAATGCGTTTTGCATAAACAAAGTAGCGCGTGCATCGGTGAATGCAAGAATTAATATCAATTCTGTTTGGCAGTTGAATTATTTCAAATGTAAAATTTTAATCAACTCCATCAAAAGCCGGGTGTTCATCTAGATGCCGCGTCGTATCGTCTGTCTCGGCGTAAAATGGATGGACGTAATATTTTCTTGACTACATTTGTATCGCGTGTTGAGTCGTGTTAAGTCAACCTTCACTAACCCGCCATTTGCCTCGACGATAAATGGATGCGTCCAAATGGTTGCGTCGTCATTGTACCTAGTAGATAGGTACCTATTAACGTTGAATTTTAACATTCTTTACCATTAAACGATATGATACAGAGAAAGAATATAATCATAAAGTTATACTTTATTTATGATATAATGGAAAAATAAACCATCTTCGTCTGTATCGTGTTTGTGTGTATCGTTTATAAAATGATCGGGGTAACTTCCTCGTTAAAGATAACACGAAACCAAAAAAAATAATTATATAATTTGTTTCGTGACAAGGGTATTCTTTACCATTGCTCAAAAATGTGGCAAAAGATGCTAAGAATTAGAGATGGGCCGACTATGGGTTTGGCCGACTAGCCGACTAGTCGGCCGCCTAGAAGGCCGACTAGTCGGCTAGGCCGATCGTGGACTTCGGCTAAGTTCGGGTGCAATCGGGTAACTTCGTTTCGCTATGCCGTCGCGCTGTCTGCATGCGTTCAAAGTACCAAATATAAATCTGTATTTGAGTAAAATATAAAACGATTTGTAAAAAATGGTAGTTTACTTATTCTATGTCTCGTTTTCCTGTGATCCATAAAGTGCCGACTAATCGGCACATTTAGCCGACTACTCGCCGACCAGTCGCCGACTACAAATGAGGCCGGATAGTCGGCTTTCCCGACTAGTCGGCGACTAGTCGGTACATCTCTACTAAGAAAGGATCTGAACGCCGCAAGAACAAGCCTTCTATGAATTAAAACTGTCGAACAATGTTCTTTCCCCTACTTCCTCGGAAAGCCGTCTTTTATCCTTTAAATCTAGTGGGCAAAAACGCATCTTATCCTAGTGGATAAGACAAAAGTGCACTAAAAGTGCACTAGTGTGGGGAAAGTGATTTGACCTTGGAGCGTGTTTAAGTAGCTTTTGACAGATAACAAAACGTAAACGCTCATAATACAAATTTTCACAGATGATGTATTTCTGTTGCCGCTATAACAACAAATACTAAAAAACACCACCAAACATGTATTATTTTGTTTTAATCTTAATTAATGTATTTTTGTTGTACATAATAATATCATGTGTTGTGGACTCTGTAAGTGATATATTTATTTTTGCTAATAAATAAAAAATATAAATAAATAATCCTTGATTGTTGAAACAAACATAACTTTTAACAAAAGTATATTTTTATTTGGTTAATAAAATCTGCCACATATTGTACAAATTACGAGTAGGTAAGAACATTACATATTTCACAACGCTATTATGTAGGTATATTGCTTCTTTGTTGTCTTAGGGTTTTTTCGTTTCACACCTTTTACATTTTATTAAGTATTCCTAGTAAAGGTCGCTGGATGCGGGTGGCGCAGAACCGGTCATTGTGTCACCCTCTGGGGGAGGCCTATGTCCAGCAGTGGACGTCTTTCGGCTGATATGATGATGATGATGATGAAGTAATCCTAAGCAATTATCAGGTTTATCACATAATACTGATCAGAAAATCCCAGCGTTCGCGCAGCAATACTGAGGTTGATTTCAATCAACTAGGTATGACATTATTCTTTGAAGTGTTAATAAAATGTAAAATGGTTGAAGTTTGTAAATGGAATCAATCAATCATGATTTTGTTAAAGTCTACGAGAGAATCTTTGAATCTAAAATTTTTGATTGTATCCTTCTGATGTCACAGTAGAATTACGCGCAGTACGGGTAGTTGGGACAGGAGGCGGGGTCAACATCGGCGGGGTACTTGGCAGCGGCGGGTCTGCAAAAAAAGGGTTTCATGTAACATTATAAAAAACGATACATTTAACTACTTAAAATAACTAGATTAGGGCGAGGGACGAAGATGGTTTATTTTTCCATTATATTCTTTCTCTCTGTATCATATCGTTTATTATTTTACCTGCTTATAGAATGGACATAAATAAGCTACATTTTATCCTAAGACATTTTTATTAATATATTTTATTAATTGTAATCGCGTTTCGAGTGATAGTGGGACTGCCTCGTTTCTGTGGCGCACCAGGGATGTGTGCGGAGGTGCGGGTTGATTTTTTTAATGCTAATACGCAGTCGCGCCGCAACTCTGACGCGCCGGGTGCGGAGCGGTCCCAATACCATTCTGAGAATTATTGCCGACAAACCTGACTGTGCGATTATGCTACACTGCACGGGGCATTCTCCCACCAGTGTCATTCAGTGGTAAATGTTGTTGTAGTCTTCCCGGAGGAGAGGGGGAGGAGCGGGGCGAGGGGGGGGGGGGCGCTGGTGGTCGTTGAGGGGAGGGCAGAGGGGGAGGTTTATTTTAAATGTGTCGTTCATTAGGTACACGATATAAACAATTGAATTTCAATTTGAATACGCGGACGGGCCTACGCGGGCAGCTGGGCTAGTATGTATATGTTATAATATTAGTATAATGAGAAAAAGTCTGTGAGATTGTAGGTTCGTAAGTTTGTATGTAGGGTTATCTTCAGAGCTACTGATCCGATTTCAAATATTCCTCTGGCATGGCCGTAGTCCATATGTTATCCTGAGGCTCTGCCTGCTATTGCAGAGTATTGTATTCAGTTATAACTTGGTTACTTACTCAATATCGGCGGTGATTGGAGCAGCAACATAAGGATAGGCAGCATAAGGATAGGCAGACACCATGCGGGCATAGGGCAGCTCCCAGTCCGGGATGGGCACGCCTTGCGGGGTGTGGCGCGCGAGCACCTCCATGTCGCAGTACGGGTAGTTGGGGCACACGGCGGGGTGGATGCCGGGGGGGTACTCGATGCCCATGGCCACCGCCACTACTGCGCAGACGAGGAACTGTGGGGGTAATTTCTTTTATATTTTTTTGTGTTCTAGTTTTATTTTGGCGTGCTGTGTTCATATTCAATTATTTATTACATCATCTGACATTGTTTCTTAATAGGGTACAGCAGAAACAATATTGAAGAAGAGATCGAGATTTTATTTAGTTTTTGAATTTAATACCTTATAGCGAGAGAGAAAGTGTTTTCACGAAACGTTGAAAACGCTCTGTTAAAATGAAGTACTTATAAAAAGAAATGGGAACAATGCACGTCTCAATTTCCTATGGTCTAACAGCGTTCATTTTAAATCTTTGAATATTAAAAATGACAAAGTTTTGTTTATTCCTGATTTTTCCGAACATCTTTAATTTATCGTCTATAAAAAATTAAAGATTCATTTATTTGTACTCTAGCCTTATTAATTAGCCTTTTTAATCTCATTGCATGAATATATTTCTTAACTGTGTTTTCTTTAAATATATCTTACCACTTTGGTGAACATGATGCAAATAATCCTCTCAACAGTTGATGTGAGACTGATACCCTGAACGACTTAAACTAGCTATTTATACAACTTTGCAAAGGGTAAGTTCATCAACTTTAAGGTTGTAATTATTAAAGACTCCGGTTTTATGTTAATTATATGTTGATTGCATGTCATCAAAGACTTGTACTAACTTAATAGTCAAACTTAATTAACAGTTAATAGACATTTTTTGTTTATTAGTTCGCCGGTTTTTAGACAATAACAATATCTACATATACGTAGCACTATTTTAGCCACTTAGACAATTAATTTATCACATCTGAAATATTGTACGATGTTTACTCGTTAATATAACAACATACAAGGTCAGTCAAGTGTGGGGTTAGAGTAAATAGCTCTGCCCCGTTTCTTAGCATTGGTAAGAGTCGGCTATGAAAATAGAGTGTGTTGTTGTGGGCGACAGACTAGCAACCTACTACCAATGCAATATCTCATTTCTCTGCGTCAGTAAACCTACAATGTATACTGTTACTGAATAAATAACTATGAACTATATTATGAACTACAATTTTTAGAAAAAAATACATAGGTACTATAGTTTCTCGGATGTCATAGCTAAGGCGGAAGTTAAAAAATCTCGATAATTGAACACATTTAGACCTGATAATGATGATCGACGATATAATGAGTGTTATTATTAATAGAAGACCTGAATATTTATCAAATAAAACTAGTTAAGTGACTGTGACTTCAATGTTTCTCAATGAACGATAGTTAGATAATTGTATAAATAACTGGACGAAAATAAACGGAGTATCAGTCTCAACCCTGCAGTCGAGAAAATCACATCATGTTCACCAAAGTGGTAAGTATTTTATACATCCAGTAGTCACAACTTTACTAAGTCTAAATCAGCAACGCAGGTCAAATGGCCAGTCATCCTGCCAGTCAGTTGCCTGTTTCATGCTCCTAGTATTATTCCCGGTTGTGCCCACAAGGAGACCGAGGTCCGCTTTGACACCTAATCCCAAGATTTGGCATAGGCACTAGTTTTACGAAAGCGACTGCCATCAGACCTTCCAACCCAGACGGTTAAATAGACCTTATTGGGATTAGGCCGGTGTTGAGGTCTGTGTTGGTCTGTTTATGCTTGTAAAACTGTAAGATGTAGCTTCGTGAAACTGGCTATAACGCGCGCAGATAAAGAATGGATCTGAAAATGGCGTCAGTGACGGACGCCATTTTCAGATCCATTCTTTATCTGCGCGCGTTATACTAAACCGGGCTGATGCAGATGTCTGCATTCGCTCCGCAATCCATAAAACATCCGCATAGCCAAAAATCTATGAATTTGCGGATGCGGCTGCTATGATTCATTTCTAATTTAATAACGTTTTGATGGCTCTTAATCGAATATGTCATTATCAATACTTCAAATTTAGTTGATTAAAAACAATTAAATACCTGTACGTGTTTGATAATGTGTAAACACCGTCACTGGCAAAGTTCACAGTGAGAAGCCATTCATAAAAAGAAAAAATACATCGGGCTGAATGCGCATTCGCGCCTCGCTTCACGCCTATTTTCCAGTGTCAATTTCACGTTAAAAATAAGAATTTAGGTTACAAATTTCGCTTGTTTCTTTATTCTGCAAAGCATTTGTCAAAATAAACTGAATTCCTTTCACAGCTCCTCGTCTGCGCCGTCGCCGCGGTAGCTCTGGGCATCGAGTACCCCCCCGGCATCCACCCCGCCCTGTGCCCCAACTACCCGTACTGCGACATGGAGCTGCTCGCGCGCCACACCCTGCAGGGCCTGCCCATCCCCGACTGGGAGCTGCCCTATGCCCGCATGGTGTCTGCCTATCCTTATGCTGCCTATCCTTATGGTGCCTACCGTGTTGCTGCTCCAAAAAGAGCCGCTGCTCCAAAACCCGCCGCTACTGAGTAAGTAACTAAGTAATAGGTAACTAGTTGTCCATCCGCGTATTGCAAAGAACCCAAGCCGGCCGCGGGATGAAACGTAGCCTATATGTGCTTGAGGGTCCATTCTGTACATACTATTTTCTCGTTTCGGAGATTACTGCCTCCAAATATAGGTACCCTCGCACAAAGCTTCACACTCAAACTAACGCTTTATTAAATTGGTTTAGATTATTTAACCCCACTTACATTATACGAATATTAAAACAAGATTGCTCAAGACCATACAACAACTACCCGGTACTATATGCAGCCTTCTGGCGAAAAAAGAGTCCACTCTGAGCTAATCTCTTAGTTTTAGTAGTAAAATATATCTTTTTTTTTTACTATTGCTCTTGACCTTACCTATGACCTAATTAAACTTTTTATTTTATTTGCAGACCCGCCGCTGCTGTCTACCCCGCTGACGTTGATCCCACCTCCTGCCCCAACTATCCGTACTGCGCGTAACTCTACTGTGACACTAGACTCAATTATAGATGAATAGAATCAATATTCAAGACTATTCCATTTTCAAACTTCAACAGTTTTCCATTATTTTTACACTTACGGCAAGACTGCCTTAGTTACTTTTCCTCAGTATTGCTGCATGAGTTCAAAGCGAAGGAGATTTTTAGTATCATTCTTTATCGATGTCCATAGCGTAGATATAGAAGTAGAAATTTCTAGGGAATGTAACGGGATTCCTGCCAGTGCAGCGATCAGTATTTTGGTAGTTACTGCCTGGGAAAACCTAAATAAAATGTAAAATGTGTGAAAAAACCCAAGTCAACAAAAAGTCAATATATAATATCTAGTGTAGTGTAAGAAATTATGCTGTTCTCACCTAATTTGTATGTAGTATAATAACTATCTGACAGATTTTGTTAATAAAATAAAAAGAGACACTTATTAAAAGCTGTTTTTTTTTTCATCATTGTAATGTTCTGTCTGTCCCTGTCGCTGCAGTTGCCAATTAAGTAGAAAATACATACGTATAACCTGCCTATTGGGATGGGCAGAATTCACGGATTTCCACTTGCTACTAAAAATCGATTTTGTATTGATATTTGATATGTGATTAAAACACGTACCTACCCTGGATATAAAAAAATCGCATTATTTATTTATTTATGCTTAAGGAGTACCAACAGCTGCAAAAACATAATATAAGTCTTACATAGTAATACAAAGCCAAATAAAGGAACTCACAGATAGAAATGGCATAGAAAAACGAAAAATGTTTGACACACTTAGCACACAATATCGCACTAGGTATATGTACACTACAAATACAGAATAGTGCACCAGAAAAACAGATTAAAAAAAAATTAAAATACATAAAACTACATAGCAACTAATTAACAAAGAAGGAACACGTGAGCAAAGTCACACGCACCTGAACAAATCACCACTTGCAAATTATGAATTGTTACTATGAAAAAAAACGACATGCTAGTTTTCGCCTCACAGAAGGAACCGAACAGTTGAATACTTACATCAATATCCATCTCTTTCGACAAACTATTCAAAGTGCGACTAGCGCGACTCAGGAAACTATTTTGCCTTCAATTAGATGAGGTAAGTACATTTAAGTGAGATAGGGGGAAAGTAAATAGAAGGGAATAATAATAATAGAAGGGAATTCATTGGGAATTTCTAAAATACACCATAAGCCAATGCTTAACATAGGTACCCCGAGTAAGCGTAAGATAGTTTATAATATATTCTTTAATTTAATTATCAACAATTCATCACACGACGGGTCAGAGTCCGCGACGTCAAAATACAATGTAAATTGAACCAATTATTGACGAAATTCCTTTGTTCAAATAAATATTTGCACATGTACAGTCGACAACACAGCTAAGTGACCATCGGAAATCTAATCTGACCTTAAGTGCATTGTAATAAGGTTCTAGGTTTTCACGGTATGGTTAGTTAGGTGTGTTGCTGTGTGTACATTGTACACAATAGAAAATAGACAAGTGAACGTGAAATAGCAAGGTAAATAATTGTGAGTCTGGAAAAAGGATCTAGTTCAGCATAGTTTTATACAGGGTGACCCGTAAACCGAGCATAATCCATGGATGATGTGAAAATGTCTTAGCTTTGAAAATATTGGCATTTTTATGAAAACCGAGTTATTTTGTGAGTTTTTTGATTGCAAAAGGTACAAATGTGTTTTTTAAATCTTTCTATTGTGAAATATTCCGTTAAAGCTAGGCTTTCACACGGTATATTTTTTTATATTGAATTCCACCTAGCTGAAAAACGACTTAGGCGCCACTTGTTAGATTTTTTTTCAGTCTTATCCTCGGAATTTGCCCCATCGATGTCAAAAAAATATTCTACGATCAGGTTAAATCATGCTACGCACGTACGCCCATCTAATGACGTTTTTAAAATGGTACATGACATACTACGAGTACATGGCCCAATAATTTATGAGATTTTTGCTTTCCAACTGCAAAAGCACTTTAAAATGTGAGCACTATTCTAGCAACACGAATGAAAAAATAATTATAAACTTGAACTAAGTGGTGTTTATTGACCAAAACAATTAAATTAAATTCACAAATTGTTGTTTCAGAAATGCCCTGTTAATTTGAATTGATTGTTCTAAATACAAAACCGGCCAAGTGCAGTGTAGGGTTCCGCTGTTGCCTGTCTGTCTTAGTTACATCGACGTGCGGTGCGGTTGCGTCGGCCGAATTTGTACGAAAATTGGCCTTTCCAAGTACGCATTAAGTTGGTCGACTATTACTCGGTAACTACTTATGCCTCCTATGTGTCCGTGATAGTTTTCCTTTTAAGTTCATTATATGTACTACTAACACGATTTTTTTCACATCCCCAGTAGTAGTAGCCATTTAGCCGGCAGGGGGGGGGGGGAAACAACACTCGAACAAAAATTAGGGCTTTAAAGCCAAGCCCATATCTCGCAAACTAATCACTGATTTTAAAAATTGTATTAGGAAACCCAGGTACAGTCGACAACACAGCTAAGTGACCATCGGAAATCTAATCTGACCTTAAGTGCATTGTAATAAGGTTCTAGGTTTTCACGGTATGGTCAGTTAGCTGTGTTGTCGACTGTACCATAAAAAAAAATTTTTTCAAGATTATATTGTACTGTTTTGTCGGCGTGATTGATTTATATACCCATGCCGAATCACAGTTTTCTAGTAGTAATGGTTACTGTGCTAAGCTGAGGATGGACGGATGGACGGACGGACAGACAGGCATGGCGAACTATAAGGGTTCCTTGTTGACTACGGAACCTTAAAAATGCCAATATCTCGAAAAAAGGTATTTTTACTAAACTTACAATTAAATATTTTGAGAGGTATTTAATTTAGCAGCCCTATTATCTGTCCACGGATTGTCCTCAGTTTACGGGACACCCTGTTTTCATCCTTATTTTGGGAATTCGCTGCCCAGGCCAGTCTGTGGGATAAAACATAGCCAAAGTCCATTCAAAACGCAGATGAAAGAATTATTGAAATCGGATGAGTATATCCGGAGATTACCCATTACATAGGGGAGATATGCCTAAAACGGGTAGCCCGTCTAAAACGGGTAACCTTATTAGTGTGCTTATACGACTGGGAATTTACGAGTGCAGTGCGGTGGCGATGTTGTCGCCCAATCACAGGCAATCGGTTCCCCGCTGTGACGCAAGCGCTTGAAAGGTACTTTTATGCAGCAGACCCGTCACTAGCCTATTAATTTCGGAATAAAAATTGCTTATCGTAGAAGTTACCGCCATAGGCACAACTTCATCTATCAGTACATCTTCCTACTACTTATTAATAAACTTTTTGATACGGAACCCTAAAATTATTTCTTTTCGGTGTCTTTTGTACTTATAATGGAATGAAAAGGTTTTTTATTTATCTATATATATGTATTAATTTCATCCTTATAGCTTTCCAAAACAATTTATTGATTTAATATGAAAACATATAGTCCACCCAGTGTGTTTTTCAATAAATTCATTTACAAAACATCATCAACACGTGGAACAATCCTTACATTGCACAATAAATATTTTTTCTCTTACATTTTCAATTATATAAAAACCTATTTCGAATGACTATGGTTTGGTATTACTGCAGAATACAGTAGAATCATGAGCAGTATGGGTAGTTTGGGCACGACGCGGGGTCGACGTCGGCGGGATACTCAATGGCGCCGACACTGCAAATAAAACATACATCGTTGACTACAGAATCCGTTGACCTGACCTCTACATAGCAATGTATCAGCGAAGTTCGCTGAGCAAAATAGTATACCCACTGATCAAATAAAATGACGACCGCTTTAGCCTAGTTGGTAGTGACCCTGCCTACGAAGCAAGAGGTCCAGGGTTTGAATCCCGGTAAGGGCATTTATTTGTGTGATGAGCATGAATATTTGTTTCTGAGCCATGGATGTTTTCTATGTACGAGTACCTAAGTATTTATTTATTTATATATGTATGTTTATCATCATCTAGTACCCCCATGGTACAAGCTTTGCTTAGTTTGGGACTAGGTCTATTTGTTTGATCGCCGATGAGCGAAATATTTAATTATTTATTTATTAAAATGTGATCGAGATTACATCTTAAACACCAATTTAACTTGATATTGTGGTGAGTATGATCCCAATAATAAAGTGTTGTTAACAGAAAAGATTGAGTATCTAAAAGTTAAAATTAAACGAAACCGGTATTTACATTTTAAAATGTAATTTTCGCTTTCAATACTTATTTTATGACACTTACTTAGGTGAAACGGGAGCCGCTATGGGTGCGGCGAAGGGTGCAGCTACCATGCGGAAATAGGGCAGCTCCCAGTCAGGGATGGGCAGGCCCTGCGGGGTGTGGCGCGCGAGCACCTCCATGTCGCAGTACGGGTAGTTGGGGCACACGGCGGGGTGGATGCCGGGGGGGTACTCGATGCCCAGAGCTACCGCAGCGACGGCGCAGACGAGGAGCTGTGTGATTGTTAGATTGAATTAAGTAGCACAAATATAATTATCTTCATCACTATCTGCCTAAGCCTTACCCCATAATCTGGGGTCGGCTCTCCTTGCCCGCGTTCTGAAAACTGAACCCTTATGGATTCGTCATGTCTGTCTGTCCGTCCGTATGTCACAGGCATTTTACTCGAAAACTATAAGGTGTATTTGAATAAAATTTTGAGGATAGATGTATTTTGTTAGCCGCTACATAGTTTTGTATTTAAATTAGGACCCTACAAAAAAAAATGTTTATAATATTGTTGTGGTTGAGTAAAATATAGGTAGCTTACCACTTTGACGAACATGTTGCTATTGTATTCTCTACAGCTAGAGTTAAACTGATACCGTGTACAATTATGTACTGATATTTATACGATGCAGACGTAGTTTTCTGGTCTTGGTAGAAAAACAATGAATGTCACCTAGCAAAAACATTAATTATACCGTTATCAATATTAGTAGATCTTGTATCAAATTGTTGTATGTTAATGGTCCTAGTCATTCAAAAACGTTAATCAAACCAACTTTAGTTTTCTTTAAGGAGGTTGTTTAAATAAAATGGCAATTATAATTAAATGTTAATCACCAAAGGTATTAAAGAAGCATACTAGTTCTAGTAACTAAAATGCCAGCCAAAGGTAAAAAGGTCAACTTTGGATCTATTGTTTTATTTGTGCTTTGATTGTTATTTTTGTCACTATCCATTGTAAATCTGGTTTTAGATGCAAATGTTTCACATAATATATAAACACTTTTTTCCTACGATTAATGATTTCAAAGCTCATTTTAACTACGATTATGTTCGATTATGTTACAGACTGGGAATCAATCCCTTACTAACTTAACTACAGCACGGGACTTAAGTAACTTTATACATCGTATACTCTCAGGTATACATATTTTTAAAAGAAAATTAAAAATATATTTATTAGATAATACTACCTTAGACATTATAGTATTAAGTGTCGAACTATTTAGCTCTACCTAGGTATTTATTGTTAAATTGCACTTGTTATAAAAGTCTTCCTGCAGACAAACTGTATTAAACAGTTTTACAGGGCTTTTGTTTTAAATGTAATTTTGTAGTTAGCTTAATCTCTATCTCTACATATAATAAATATTAAAGTTCGTTGAGGTTGTCAGTGAGACATAATAAGAAGAGCTTGAAGGAAATTGTATTTATACAACATACATTAAAAACTTAAATAGCGCGATGCAGAACTTCACCAATTTCCACGCATTAAGGTCATTCTCCAGATTTTTAGCGGCGTCTGAACTCCAATAAACCATATTAAACCTATAAAAAAGTTTGATAGAGTTACGGTGACCCACAGGCCAAATTTGAGAATATTTGGATAAAGTCGTCTTTACTTTACGCAACAGCGCCATCTATCTGTTTATTAATACGACAGCCCAACGAAAAGGAGTGTTATGTTTTCTGTTTGTCTGTTTCTGTCCGGGTATCATGGGAAAACTATCGAATGGATTAATATGCAACTTTCACTAAAACGTTCAATGGATCTTCGGTCACGCAATAGGCTATAAAATTATAACGATAAGGGTGCAAAAGGGTTAAAAAATGTGGTTGAAATTTGCATGGGAACCCCTTGAATCTGTGAGCTAAAGACTTGAAAATTGGCAAGCATATACTTGACTAGAAATTAATAAGAACCCTATTCAAACTTTCAGCAAAATATAGATAAAACGTGAAAAACGCGGGATGTAAAATTGTTTATATATATATTTGTAAAATGTGCAGTATTTTCAGCCCCAGTAATTTCAGTGTTTCTGGTGTACGGGGCCGAGAGACCGATCTAGCTTCGTCTTATTTTCGCGAAAATTAGTTTTTTCCGTATTTTCTCGCAAAAGGCAGGCTTACTCTTCGATGACGACCAATGGTTACCCAATGGTTGGTTTGTTGATGGCTGCGAGTTGAAACCCCAGCGATGAGGTTTTTTTTTGTTTTCTTTCTATCAGATTATTTCGTTTTTTTTTTGGTAAACGATCAGTTATTGGTTTTTTGTTTAAATAAATAAATAAATAAATAAATATTAGGGGACAATCTTACACAAATCGACCTAGTCCCATAGTAAGCTCATTATTGTGTAATATTAAGGCTTGTGTTATGGGTACTAGACGACGATATATATAATAGTTATAAATACTTAAATACATAGAAAACTTCCATGACTCAGAAACAAATATTCATGCTCATCACACAAATATTTGCCCTTACCGGGATTCGAACCCAGGATCTTCAGCTTCGTAGGCAGCGTCACTACCCACTAGGCTAACCGGTCGTCAAAAATTGGTGTTTAATTTTGAATACAAATCAATTTTTCGTAGTATTACAGCCGAGAAAAACTCGGTCCCCGGAAAAAACAAAGCTTAAGCATTAATCACAATATCGACGGTTGTGGATTTGAATGCATTCATGCAGTCTTAGCGTTTTTAATTTATGCCGAATTTCTCCAACATGACTCCAACCTGGGCCAAACTTAATTAAAATATGAACTGATAAAATATTATGTTTGCGAAGTTACGGAAATATTGTATGGCATTATTATACTTAGAAACACTTACAGGTTTACATTAGTTTTCCTTTCATAATTTTAGAATCAAATAAAACTCATTTAATATGGTTTGGTATGTTATTTTTATTAGTCCAAATAAAATCAAAAACGTAATATAAGCGGCATCTATCGAGCTGAAATTGGCCTAAACTTAAGCTCAGTAGATGGCGCCAATCAACAACTAACAACTATTGTTAATATCCGTTGTAACAAAGATCTGAAATTGCGTTAGTTTTAAGACTTTTAACACGTTCAAAGGCACCCGGCGCGTTTCACCGCTGCGAAAGTCCGACTCCATCTTGGCCAGTTTTATCCCTTATTTAATAATAGCTTCCGCCCGCGACTTCGTTTGCGTGGACACGGGATAAAGCTATCTTATATTTTAATCCAGGCTATACATCTTCGTGTAAAATTTCATCTAAATCGGTTGAGCCGTTTAAACGTCATTGAGTAACAAACATCCAAATATCTAAACATCCAAACATTCAACCATCCAAACTTTCGCATTTATAATATTATTAAGTAGGATTATCCTTGACTTTATACTTATTTTATCAATTAAATTTTCACTTTGTTGGTAAACTTCAGCACAATTCTATCACCGTAGCGAAAATCGTGAATAAACCTAATTCATAAACTTTTTAATCGTATGGCATACATTATTTTTGGCCTTTAAAGTGTATCACTCTTTAGTACCACCCAGGGGACACGTGCAGGGTTGTGGTAGGTAGCTTCTCCGGACGCGAGTAACAGTTGTCTCCCCTTTGTCAAGTGAGTGGGCAACTCGACTGTTAGGAGTTCTTAAGCCGCCCGCCTCTAACTCGGCTTAACGACTACTGTCATAGACAGCAGCCGGGATCAACTGCTTGGCGTGCCTTCCAAAGCACGGAAGCGCTCATTTATATTAAATATTAACCACCCACTCAAACATCAGGCGGTCACCCATCCAACGACTGACCGCTGCCATCTTTGCTTAACCTGCGTTATCGTTTCCGACTCGCAGCTGCCGCTACGCTATGATGCTAAAGTTTGGACCTCAATCACGCAAAAACGGATTAAAATGAATTTTGGTATACATATAGTGTTTATTCCGGGAATCATCGTCTAACGGGGCGAAATAGGGGGCGCATGTTTGTATATAAGGAGCTACGATATAAAAGAGTTCCACGCGGACGAAGTCGCGGGCAGAAGCTAGTAAATCAATAAATAAATAAAAGGCCAAACTGAATAAACTAAATACTCGTCTATAGTTGCATAATACACATTAAAAACATATTTAAAATAATAGTAAGACAATAATAAATCTAATGAAGACGATTAAAAGTCAATTAAACCTGCAAACAATTATACTCAATAACTATTCTATCAATATTGCGAATATCAATTATAGCATAAATAGCTGAAAGAATTTCACCAAAGCATCAGTCTCACTCAGACAACGATTGAGATAACTTGCGCCATGTTCATCAAAGCGGTTGGTACTTTTTCATTATTTATCGTGATATGCCTCGATATAAAAGATTCAATATAATTTAAGTAATTTTACGTGAAACCTGGTCATAAAGTTGCAACCACCGCCCGGTACGTACAGAAAATCCCTCCGCCTGACCAGGGAAAACCTAAAATTGTATACTACGGGCGGTAATAAAGAAAGTCTACCCCTCTCAAGTCAGATGGTGTGCTGTAATAATGTATTGTATTCATTGAATTTGACTATGCCAACAGTTCCTCATCTGCGCCGTCACCGCGGTAGCCCTGGGAATCGAGTACCCCCCCGGCATCCACCCCGCCGTGTGCCCCAACTACCCGTTCTGCGACATGGAGGTGCTCGCGCGCCACACCCCGCAGGGCCTGCCCATCCCGGACTGGGAGATGCCCTATATCCGCATGGTAGCTGCGGCCATCACCGCACCCATAGCCGAGCCTATTGAAACCAAGTAAGTAATCTTCGTACGGATAATTACGACGACAACGTTATATCACCTTTGAACCTCGGACATAAAACATTCGTCCCTTACAAGCAAGTATGCAAGTGCGAGAGGAACGAATGCTTTATATCCCACAAAAAAGCGGCCATACTATCTAGGCAAGGCCCACCATGATTTGACTGAGGAATAAATATCGAGCTACTCTTAAAAGAGGGTAGGTGATAAACTTTTAACGAATTTGTATTTCCAGAGTCGGCGCCATTGAGTACCCCGCCGACGTCGATCCCGCCATGTGCCCCAACTACCCGTACTGCGACATGGAGGTGCTCGCGCGCCACACCCCGCAGGGCCTGCCCATCCCCGACTGGGAGCTGCCCTATGCCCGCATGGTTGCTGCGCCCATCGCCGCACCCATAGCCGAGACTATTGAAACCAAGTAAGTAATTTTCGTAAAATAGGCTTGCACTAGGTACATACAAATCTGGATGCAATCTTTACGGTTGGCACATTGGAGTTTTCATCGTAGACAACATTTATTTATTTATTTATTTTATAATGTGGCCTACCTAGATCTACAACCCGTTATTTAACGATCAAGGGAAGCGAACGAAGTGCTCCGGCTGGGGCTGGTCTCCACTACAGTCGCATTTCTCAACCAATTCCAAGGTTTAATCATTTAAAAAGAATTTTGTCGATTTCTTTCTAAGTTTAAAAAAAAAAGACCGGGTTGCATTCCGGGAGTGAAAACTTGAATAATTTTAATTTTGCAAATCCGTTTGGGAGCTACTATACCACAGACAGATACACAGACACGTTAAACTTATAACACCCCTCTCTTTGTGTCGGGAGTTAAAAATAGATGCGCGCGGTTCGTCGCGTTCAAGTGGGCAGCGGCGGCGGATCACAGCACGACGCACGTGTGCTCGCGCGCGCGGTGCCGGCCCTCGACTGATTGGCGGCCCGGGGCCGAGCGAGCGATAGGGTTCTAACTAGCTTGCGAGTTTTATAGCTCAGAGAGCCACTAGTTATTAAAAGAGTGATCCAACAGAACCTTGAATATCATAGAACCTTTGCAAGACTGGATAATTAATCAACTAAGTATATCGTATCTATGACAGCGACGACAACGTTAGATCACCGTTGAACCTCGGATATTAAGCATTCGTTCCTTACAAGCAAGTGCGAAAGGAACGAATGCTTTATTACTTATACCTATCATAGTTTGACTAAGGTATAAATAACGAATTAGTCCTAAAACATGGTAATACTTAAACCTTATTAAATATAAAGAGATATGTATAAAAAAAATGATAAACTAATCGTTCTACTTAAATATCATAATGTATGTGACTGTGTTATCATTTAAATTTATTAATTACGCACTTCTCACTGAAAATTGTGCATGCTACCCTAAGCAGAGTACCTATGGCTGATCTCAATATTTTAGATGTACACCGATATTTATGTCACCTACCTACTCAGAAAATAAATTCATTTCGTTTCATTTCACTGCTGCGCTAAAATCTGGTTAAAGGACACTGTAAGTAGTTACCTAACATTTATTTATTTATTTGCAGAGTCGACGCCATTGAGTACCCCGCCGACGTCGATCCCGCGTCGTGTCCCAACTACCCCTACTGCGCTTAACTCTACTGTAACATTTGGCGGCAGTATCCAACAGTATTTAAATACCATAGGCACAAATTTAATTTATCACACAATCATGACTTCTATCTCAACTACCCACTATTCTATTGAGACATTGTTTGTAATCATGGTACCCTAAAGACACTTTCACAATTTTAATTGAAGAGATCCGTAGTGAGATATTAATTGAAGGGATCCATAGAGGTGAGTGAGTGAGTGACACCTATGCTGCCTGCGTTACCAGGAAATTATAAGGGAATGTTAAAAACAAATAAATCGTTGCCAAATTTTACGTTCTAACTTTTATTACTGTACCCTTTTGCTGATAACTTTAGAGGCCCACCCATACACCACCCATGTTTGCGTGTAAAACACGTGGAAATTTGCCACCATCTGGACTCCAGGACCCCCTACTGCCGAACTCAATCTTTTACGAACAAGTTTAGAAAACACATCCCATCCAAGCCCTTTCTTTTACCACACCGAAGTTGCATGCTTTAACAAACTTTCATCGAAACTGCCCCTGAATGATTTCACGCTACAATATAACTCTTATTGCCTTACCTTCAAAGATGATTTTTCAAAATTTGCACCCGATAATAACAAGTAGACTAGTCTAAAACAATGTCGATAGGTATTTTGAGTGACTTAGAACTCATTAACATTGTGCAATCTGGTTAGTCTGATCTGGCCCCGTATCATGGTCGGCCTTATCACGCGATAAGTGACGAGATAGAGCGTCAGTCTCGTTCTATCGAACGGTGTCAGCCAGTGACGGACGCTCTATCTTGTCACTTATCGCGTGATAATAATTGCTAGTTTTGTTCGATTTAGCACGTATTCAGTAAACAAACCCCACAATCTTTATTTCTACTGATATGATGCCAATACGATTTAAATTCATTTAATTCGAATGAACGCATCCCACTGCCACGCTGACAGATAGGTTATTAAAAAAGTTACATCAATACTTAATCAGAAATAGTGACAGTGGCGCCACTGTCTAAAGTTAAACGTGCGTTTGTAACGAGAAATTTTAGTTTCAAACTTGGCCACCGCTGTTAATAATTTTGTGGCGCGAAAATTTATGGCGGCCATTGCAATCGTCAACATGTTTTCGTTTTTTCCGGCTATTATTTTAAAGTGTTGTAAGATCCGTATTGCTAATTTCTGTTGGCTGTTTCGGGTGATTTAGTGGACAGCTTTATCGGATAAGTTCAGTTATTACCATTGAAATGTTGATGATAAATGATTACTTGTGTGATATTAAGGGTTTGTAAAGTTGTGTTTTTTTTAAACTGCAGTTAAAAGTATCGGGATTTATATTTAATTATTTTTAATTGCTCTTTGGTGTGTTTTTGTAAGTAATAGTAACTGTTTCTGTAACCTTTTCCGCTGTACGGCTGAATCGATTTTTGGTGTTATCATGGTGATCATTTGAGGCCGTCGTATATACAGCCTGGAAATCTAATACGAGCAAAGCATTAAACCAGACTTAGGGTTTAATACCGTAATCATTAATTACTGGGACTTTTTAAGATACACTTAATAGAAAGCCTGTAATTAATTTTTCAAAAATTACCGACCAGCAATGTAACCCAAACGTAGCTGTCCAAATACTTGACAAGTAACTGTCAACGAGCCTTAACTTGAATATTTTGCGTTACATTGCGGGCTGAATTATTTTGTATGGTTAATTTTTTCGTTGTAATTTTAGACAAAAGGTATCTAAATAAACTTCTTACGTCCTGTACTAACCACCATTTAAAGATTTGCTCGTATTAGATTTCCACGCTGTATACCCTCTAATTTTATTCTTAATTTGTGTCTATATATTGTAATTCTTTGTCACGAATAAAGCCCGCATCACACTGGCGCGGCCTGGGGCCCGTTTCATGAAGCAACAAGTTACAAATTACAAGCGGAAGTCTCTTTTCAATACCTTTTGATAGAAAGAGACTTGTAACTTGTTGCTTCATGAAACGCGGCCGCGGCTTATATTACTAAACTTGTCATTAGCTGTCAAATTTACTATTGACCGCCGCCGCAGGCCGCTCCAGTCTGTGAGAGGCCTAAAGCCTGTCTAGGACTGACGGCCTGCGGTGACACACGCACACGGAATAAAATTGTCAAAAAAAACAAAACAAGTGACTCTCTGCTGGTTGCATTATGGCTGACCGTGAAACTATGGTCCAAAGTAGACTAAGTAACTTATTTTTGCCACAAATAAGGACTTTTTTAATTATTTTCTTGGTTGTTTTAGAGGTTCTGCAGTTTAATTGCCTGATTTTTGAGATATTTCTAAAAAACTGCCTTCCTTAAAGAAAAGGACGCAAGTGCCATAAGATTTCAGTAACGATACGACCTTTTTAATAGACACGGAACCCTCGTTGTGCGTGGTCCGACACGCACTTGGCCGCTTTTTATTTAGATTTAACTTAATCATCATCTTGTATTTACTTTAGAAAAATTTAGAATATTTTAACAAACTCCAATTTAGAACGATATAAATTGCATTGAAGAGTAGGGTGTGCCTTTTAAAAGTTTTAAAAGACCTTTGGGCGGCCATAGTATAAAAACTGGAAAAGAAATCATAGCCTCAAATTATGTAAAGTACCTTATAATTACGGCTTCTGTAAACTGCTACACTACAGAATTACGCAAATACCTCGTCAGGTCATCAAGGAAGTTCCATTTTAAATTAATAAACCATAATCATAAAGACGCCATGTTTGGAACCGCGCGTTGTACAACTGATCTTTAAAATGTTGTTAAAATCTTGAGATGCTTAATTCTTTCTTTATTACTATGTAGATATGTGGAATATTTTGTATTGATAATGATGCTTGAGTTTTACAATATTATTATAGTTCATTCGTTATTTATAGTACATCAATTATTACATTACCGTCGTCATCAGCAATAGTAGGTACATTACTTACCAAGGACTGTAAAAGAAAGAAAGCCCGAAATCGCAGGTATTTGTGCTGTGTGAATATCTGATACAGGACTTTCTTTTTTACTGCCCGTCGTGAGTAGGTACACAATTTTACGTCTTCACCTGGCCATAATGCGAGTTTTACCGTACGCGTCAAAGAGCCACTAGTTAAATAATGGTCGGGTAGTGGACTTTTTTCGGGTCTACCCTCCACTTTCTCATCGACTTTTGTAGGGTAGTGAAATATATAAGGTATGGGTATACCACCGTTGACAACTTGCTGGGACGACAGTCATCTGTGACCATGACCGGGGCAACCCGTATCGATAATTTAATAATGTGTACAAAGAGCGAAACTATCGTGTTAGGTATATCATATCTGGTTTCGAACCCACCACCTGCAGATTCAAAGACCCGTGCTCGGATTCAGTGGTTACATCTATTCAGCTGCATCGACCTATTCAACAAAAAGTACGTAGGTACCTACGCCAAATTAGATCCGGCTTCCCTATGCGTATATTTCACGCAGTTAAATTATTCACGGAACGGTTGACATACTCCAATGCTATATGCCCAATTTACCTTAAAAGGAACCCACGGAGTAATTGAAGACAACAAAAAGCGTCCCTATAAATCACTTTCACAACACTGATAATAATTGACACCTTAATTTGCAATATTCATTTACCGTTCAGTCTCTGAAAAACGCGCAAAAACCAGTCTTATTCCGCTTGGGTACGGTTGGGACGTGAAGTTTTGAGATGCTGATGGTAAAGTGGTTTGTTTTGGCGGGAAATGTCATGAAGCGATGCGCCATCTCGGTTTGGGAGCCGTTGAACGCATCGGGTGGGCCTGACCTTGGAGAGGGCTTCGGATATGACAGGTTAACGCTGAATGTGCAATGCTGGACATAACCAAGCGACCAGTCTAGGGACCAGGCTAAAAACCAGCGCCGGACCGCGTTGCCCAGCACATGCTGAGACTGGGACCCATTGCCCACTTAACTAGTTCCTTAAGTTATTTTTGTAGTTTTATTTTTGTTTTTTCCTTTGTTTCTTTTTTATTATTTCTCCATGTGTACTTGTATTTTAGGTTCTTTTTGTGGCAATAAATATTTTTGTATCTGTTTCTGTAATAAATATTTAAGATGCCCGGCGAAAACCATTCTTATTTCGGTAAGGACCTGTCATAATTTCATTAAAAATTACAAACTTTAGATACCTAAATAATTAAAATTTACCGTGATATCTGAGACCCTATCCGTTCGTATTTTTCATTAACATGTTTAACCTGATCTGGGGGCACGGGAGTGCCCCCGCCAAGACGAGCCAAGCGAAGCGCAAGGGCACTACCTGTTAATTTTTACATATGGTATTATTGGTATGCTAATAATGTGGTAGCTGAGATTTGCATGCTGGCAACTCTGCCCTCTTCCCTTTTTCAAAGCGAACATGTAAGCATCCATATTTTTGTATCGATCTCTAATTTCAAGTTATTAAAGTAATCCGGTGATTGATAGTTGTAATTAAACTGAGCTTTAACAGTCAACGCATCAATATAATCAGTGCTATAAATATTTCCTTGTTTTACTTAAAACTTCACACCAATAGGATCACCCACTGCCAAGCCCTATACAGGCTTTTCTTTTAATAGGCTATGGGCCCTGCCTGCGATTGATTATATAAATTGGTGCGAGTTAAAAGTTTAAACAAGCGAAATGAGTGACGACGAACAAAACCGTCGGAACAACGGGAATCGTCGTGAACCCGTCGCGCCCGGCAATGGCGGCCAAGCGGCCGAGCCGGCGCAAGCACCAGTGTCAGCTCCAACGTTATCAAACACACAAAGCGTTAATTTATCGATTGATAAATTGAATGGTACAGAGGATTACAACAACTGGAAATTTACGATGAAAATGGTCTTAACCCTTGAAGGCCTGTGGGCCTGTGTTGAAGGCAACGACGAGAACAGTTCTCGTGATCGACGCGCTTTAGCTAGAATCTGTTTAGCAGTGAAATCGACGTGTTACCAGTATGTTCGCGATGCTCGAACCGCAAGAGAGGCGTGGGACAACCTTGCTAAGGTTTTTGAAGACCGCGGACTGTATAGACGTGTTTTACTTCTACGCAAATTGCATAGAACTTCGTTTACGACCATGGGCGAGTACATTGAGGAAATAATGACTTGTACAACAGCTTGCTGACATCGGCAAAGTGATAGATGACGCCGAGGTCGCCGAATTACTGCTGAGTACCGACTGAATACGACGCCCTAGTGTCTAATTTGGAAACTGCGTGCATAACTTCAACACTTTCTAGCGAACTAGTGCGAGCGAGACTGCTGCAGGAAGAGTTCCGGAGGGCATCCAACGGCAACAGTGCCCCTAACAGTGCTTTTCTTTCTAATAATAAAAACACAAATTTGTTGTGCAATTACTGCAAACGAAGAGGACACATCAAGTCAAAATGTTTTAAGTTGAAGCGTGACAAGAAGAATCCAAACAAAATTGGACAAAGTTTAGTCGCGTCTGCCTTCTTGGCGAAGACAGAAGACTGGATCGTGGACTCGGGGGCCTCACAAAATATGTCAAATAGTAATAATAATATGGACAATTTTAAGGACTCTAGAAGTGTGATATCAATTGCCAATAATGAAAAATTGGAATGCCATGGTCAAGGTGACATTGTTCTATTGAACAACAAGCTGGTAAGCAAAATTAATAATGTTTTATATGTCCCTGATCTTTCTGTGAACCTTCTGTCTGTGAGTTGCTTAGTCAAAAAGGGGTTTTCAGTTCTCTTTGATAAAAGGGGTTGTTTTATTTACAATAAATGTCAAGTTTCTGGCAATATAGTGGCAACGGCTAGTCAAAATAGTGGTCTTTTTATTCTAGATAAAGGAAATATGTGTACAGGTAATTCCCAAAAGAAGCATTCTTCAATGCCCTTGTGTCAAGCGACCAGACAAGAGCAACAGAGTGCAAATGTTGCTGCCTCATCGGTGCCCGTAGAACTTTGGCATCGAAGGACCGGACACTTGAGCCTTAGTGGCTTAAAAACCTTAAAAAGTTGTATTTCTGGTGTCGTGTTTCAGGAAAATTTGCAGGAGCTCCAGTGTGAATCCTGCCTAAAAGGAAAAATGTGTGCGCTGCCTTATCCAGTGGGAGAGGCTTCGCGTGCTACTAAGCCCCTGGAACTGGTACATTCGGATGTGATGGGTCCGATACAGGAGGACAGCTGGGGAGGTGGGAGATACCTCGTCACATTCACCGACGACTATTCTCGGAGAACACATGGATACATAATAAGACAAAAATCTGAGGTAATGTCAACTTTTCTTTTATATAAGGCCCTAGTCGAAAAACAGTCTGGTTTGCCCATACTTTGCCTGCGTACGGATGGGGGTGGTGAGTATTGCAGTTCAGAATTTGCTACCTATTTGCAAAAGCAGGGTATAGTACACCATAAGATAGTACCCTACTGTCATCAACAACTTGGTGTCGCAGAACGCTTGAACCGCATTCTGGCTGAGAAAGCAAGATGTATGCTGCAGGGTGCAGGTCTCTGCAACAGATATTGGGGTGAGTCTATGATGACTGCTGTATATTTGAAAAATAGGAGCCCCACATCTGCGTTGTCAGGACTGACACCAGAGGAAGTATGGACTGGGTCAAGGCCAGACCTCAGCCATCTTCATGTCTTTGGCTGCATTGCTTATTCTCTTGTGCCTAGTGAATGTCGCCGAAAGCTGGATCCTAAAAGCAAAAAATTTGTCTTTGTAGGCTACAGTGAAACTACTAAAGGATTCAGATTGGCAGATCCCCTTAATCCAAAGAAAGTTATTCTTTCTAGAAACGTAGCATTTTTAGAAAATATTTTTTTAAATGATATTGACAAAAAATAAAAATAATGATTTATTTAATGATGAATTTATATTTTATGAATGGTCATGTAATGACAATTTTAATAATTTGACAAATTTAAATGAATCTAATAATAATTCTTCTAGCAATGCTGAAGTGAACAATGATATTAATCAATTAAATTCTTGTCATGAAAGTAGTATAAGTTCTACTCCCAGTGATGAAATCACTTTAAACAATTCTAACATAAATGTATCTCAAATTTCAGGAGGTGATAAATACTGCAAGGGCAGCGAGAACGAGTTTGGCTCCGCTGAGTCACCGGTGCCGGCCGCGCGCTTCGAGCGTCTGACGTCTTCGTACCAGTCGCCAGTTGGTGGGGAAGATGCGAGTCGCCCCCTGTCGCCTGTACTCGCCGATGCGCGCCCTACACGCAGCACGCGCTCCAAACTACCTACCAGGTACCAAGACTATGAGATGGATTATTCCCTCATAGCTGAAAGTATGTCTGTAACTGAGCCACAATCTTATGAGGAAGCCATCTCTGGCCCTAACTGTCACCAGTGGCAGGCGGCCATGCAGGATGAATATAATTCTATGCTATCTAATCATGTTTGGAAATTAGTAGATTGCCCTTCAGGAGCAAATGTCATAAAGTGTAAATGGGTCTATAAGACTAAACATGACGCTTCAGGGAATTTTGACAAGTACAAAGCCCGTTTAGTTGCCAGAGGCTTTACACAAGTTTATGGGGTCGATTACTCTGAAACATATTCACCTGTTGTCAGGCACAGTAGCATGAGAGTATTATTTTCCTTAGCAAATAAATTAGATTTAAACATAGATCACATAGATGTTGCTACAGCATTTCTTAATGGAAACCTAGAGGAGACCATCTATATGGATCAGCCTCCGGGCTTTGGTGACAGTGACCGAAACAAAGTATGTATGTTGTTAAAAGGAATCTATGGATTAAAGCAAGCTAGTAAAATTTGGAATGATAAAGTTCATGACTTGCTCTCTTCCAATGGCTTCACACAGAGTAAATGTGAACCGTGTGTGTACATAAGTAGGTCACAAAATGATTTGGTCATAATAGCTTTATATGTGGACGACTTTTATGTCTTTTATAGCAAAAATAGTACCATTTATAAACATTTATTGCAGCTTTTGGAAAGTAACTTTAATGTGAAAAACTTGGGTAGTCTCAAAAGCTGTCTATGTATTAATGTTACACGTGATAGATCAAAAGGATTGTTAAAGCTTGACCAAACGGAATATATCCGTAAATTGTTAATTAAATTCGGTATGCAAAATTGTAAGGCCGTGTGCACACCCATGTTGCCTAACAGTAAGTTTCATAAAGCTGAGAAATGTCTAGATGAAAATCTTTATCATTATAGGCAATTAATGGGCTCACTAATGTACCTATGTGTTTGCACAAGGCCAGATATTGCTTTTGCGTGTAGCCAATTGTGTCAATTTAATAATGGCTTTGACCAAAGTCACTGGTTAGCAGCTAAACGTATACTTCGGTATTTAGCAGGGACAATTGATTATTGTTTGTTATTTACAAAAAATGACAATTGTAATTTAGATGCATATGCCGACGCAGATTGGGCTAATGACCAATTAGATAGGAGGTCTTATACAGGCTTTATTATTAAACTTGGCAATGACACCATCCATTGGGAGGCTAGGAAGCAAAGGTGCATAGCTCTTTCTTCCACAGAATCGGAATACTTAGCGATGTCCGATGTTTGCAAAGATATCTGTTTCATTAAGAATTTTATATCAGAAATGTGGGAAAATGTAAATTTAATTATAACTTTATATAATGATAACCTTAGTGCCCAAAAGCTGTTAGAAGTAAAAGAGTACTGTCACAAGCGTACTAAACATATCGATCTTAGATATCATTATGTTAAAGATTTGGTAAAGAATAATTGTATATCTGTTAAGTATTTGCAAACCGATATGATGATAGCAGATGTTTTTACCAAAGCTCTAGGTTCCACCAAACATAACAAATTTATACAGAAATGTAATATTGTTGGGTGTTAATTAATAATGTATGTAGCTTGTTTGCCTGGTTTGCTTGGAATGATAACATATTGTATAGGTTTAAAAGTTTTCAACTTTTTCAAGTGATACATATATTTGTTAATGTATACCTAAGCATGTTACAACATTATAAGCATATGGGGAAGTGTTAATTTTTACATATGGTATTATTGGTATGCTAATAATGTGGTAGCTGAGATTTGCATGCTGGCAACTCTGCCCTCTTCCCTTTTTCAAAGCGAACATGTAAGCATCCATATTTTTGTATCGATCTCTAATTTCAAGTTATTAAAGTAATCCGGTGATTGATAGTTGTAATTAAACTGAGCTTTAACAGTCAACGCATCAATATAATCAGTGCTATAAATATTTCCTTGTTTTACTTAAAACTTCACACCAATAGGATCACCCACTGCCAAGCCCTATACAGGCTTTTCTTTTAATACTACCTACCTTTTCTCGAAGCGCTTCGTCGTATTTTTTAACCTTCTTAACTTGGGTTCGGATTATACCAGATAAACAAAATTTTCGGGATATGATGTCAGTGGTTGACTTATTAAAACTATAAGGTTTCAATTGCATAGCTCTTATACTTTAGATTTTGTTTGAAGTAGGAAGCTTGGCGCTACTTATGATCTGATATCTTTTTAACGCTGAAAGCTACATTAGCTAGGGAGTCTTGGCAATCACTTTACATGTAATGTTTTTGGTGGGAGGTAATTCTAAATCCTCAGTCCATAAAAAATGCGTAGAATCACATATGCCGTATGTCCCAAACTCGTATGCGTGTCAAAGTATATTCGTTGCAACATTTTTCTTGTTTTTACTCGTATGTAATTCCACTCATAAAGATGATAATTGAAAAGTAGACAGGAATAATGATTTCTCGCTTGTCATTGAACTAGCAGGCCAAGTCCGCTATTTTGGCGAACGACCGTTAGAATATACTTAATCAACAATATATTTTCCCACCTTTGAAACGATATGACACAGAGAGAAAGAATATAGGTAATGGATAAATAAACCATCTTCGTCTGTAGCCAGCGACAGGACTCGAACCTGCGATCCTTGTATTGCCGATCTCTATCGGCTATATGCTATCTCTATAGCTTAGTGGTTAAAGCAAGAGTTGCTTTAACCACTAAGCTACGAGGACAGTGACTGAAGTCTTTCAACTATATTCCTGCTACGAATAGCGACCTCTCTGTATTCTCTTGAAAGGCTCACAGCCAGGGGCCACTCTGATAGGCGAGTTATATGCGCTCGTTTCATTCTAATTGATCCACATCAGGTACCTAGTTTCGGATTAACTAGAGAGATGGCGCTGATGTACATTATAATTTATGAACGGAACAAATTATTTTAGTTACTTAAATATTTCTGTTTCGTGTTATTTTTAACGAGAAAGTTACCCCGATCATATTTTAAACGATATGATACAGAGAGAAGGAATATAATGGAAAAATAAACCATCTTCGTCTGTAGCCCCCGACAGGACTCGAACCTGCGATCCCTCGTTAAAACTACACGAAACAAAAATATTTAAACAAAATAATTAATTTGTTTCGTTAATGAATTTATAGGTATGTTCCCATCGATAAATACATGTATCCTATGCGCGTTCTAAACATTACAAAGGAAACGCAGAAAAAAAAAACCGGTCAAGTGCGAGTCTGACTCGCGCACCGAGGGTTCCGTACAAACTATCAATTAACTCAAGGTAAAGTAAATGTCCCAATATTTGTTAAAGTAAATTACTTACTTTAACCCAACACAACACACCAAGACCTGCTATTGAAATATACCCGACCCAACCCCATTAATTCTAGAAAAATCTTAACAGCGCGAAGTAAGAATAGGGTCAGCGCCATCTATCGGCCCCATTTGGTACTAAAGTTTGCACGGGTAATCAGCCTAGTATGTGTGTTGGTGTTTTAGCGTGATTATTGTTTATCACGTGAACCGATCTCGATATTTTTTTTTTATTTGAAAGACAGTAACTACTGCTATAGTCTTATAGGAATTTCAAAACAGAAAAATACTTATAAAGTTGATTAAATTGCAAACTTAACTAGGAAATGATTTTTGAAAATAAAACAAAAAATACGCTAGATAAAGAAAAAGTTGTACTTTTCCAGTAATATTTATGTTTATCTTAATCACAAGTAATTATTTCAAATTTTTCTCTTGGATAACTTCGGAGATAAGGGGGGGGGGGGGGAATGGTATTTTTTTTTTACAATTTCCTTCATAGATGAAAGTTTTACCAATGTAGAAAAAAATAAAAACTGTTTTAAAATGTCCAACTCAAGCCCATTCATACTTGACCTAGTAACTAAACTTTGATTTTTTTCCCCCCCTCTTATCCGTAATTTTATTTGTTTATTTAGATAGCTATTAAAAATATATATTAATATTATTCATGTTACATACACATGGATTAAGTTTCTATAAAACCATTCCAAATTTCAAATGGATAGCATTAGTAATTCCTGAGATATTTAACTTTGTGACAGACAGACAGACGGACAGAATCGCACCATAAGGGTTCCGTTTTTACCTTATTGGTCCGGAACCCTAAAAAGGACTGAATGGTTCCTTACAGCATAATGTGGCCGCCCCATTTTACCACGACTTGGCGCTTCAATTACTGTATAAAGTTTCGCTTCCTGCATCGTTTTAATGGGATGGGATAATAAATTGGTTAAGGTTTCATTATTAAGTGGGCTTACAACGCATGTCGCTTACATTCGTTTTTTTGCATTCCTCGTTGATGCTCCATAAACCTACAGGGTATTATATAGCTACAATATTCTTTACAGTACATATGGTGCTACTTTCCCGCACTGGTGCGGAAAAGAGCACTTTTCGTGCATATGTCGAAACTTTAAAGAGCCATGTGTACAGTAAAACGTTGTACAATACACGTGCAAATAGGTAATTCGCAACTCGTGTCGATTGAAAACACTCCCTTCGGTCGTATTTTAATTTATCACCACTCGTTGCGAATTTCCTATTTTCGGCACTTGTATCGTAAATAACTATTTCACTTCTCATGCTCGAAAAGTGTGTCATATCAGGCGTAGATAGCGGGGCTAAACTAGTACATTTAGCCCCTAGGGAAAATATGTAAACATATTTATGATTTTAAAACATTTTAATTTGACCAATCAAAACACTTCAACGTATTAATCCACCAATCACAACTGTTTAAAAAACCATTTGTATTTGCTATCAACTAATCAGAATAGAGCCATATATTACAATCAACCAATCAGGAAACAGAATAAATTTCAATTATTTGGCGTTTTTTATTCCCGAATTCACAATCGTTCATAGTACATTATTTAACGAGGGGCGTAAGTGGCATACGAAAACGCCGAAGGCGGAGGGCTTTTGACAACTCGAGTTTGCAATATTCTTATGCCCGTGTTATACACAATGTTTTTTATCACATTTGCGAGGAAACAAATACATTTTAGATGAAATGAATACAAATCGTAATAAAAACTGCAACATGTCAGTCGTTCATTTTGTTGAATTTGACGTGAGGGCCCTTCGGTATACAGCCACGATTTGAAAACACTTAAAAATTTTTAGATAGACACTAAATAATTACATATTAAATCTGTAAATAATTCAGTTAAACATGTTTAAGTAGTTTTTTAAGTTTAAATTTATTTATAAATAGGTTTTCAGACATCTTATTTGTATAAAACCTCTGCTTTGTAAATGCCGCATGAGTGACAGATACAATTTAAGAAAAAAACGATTACGCCCGTGGGCGTAACACAGGCTATTACAGCTCTATATGTCTGCGCATTATTTATTCATTTATTTATTTATTTATTTATACAAGGAATTCCAACAGCTATGAAATATTCGCTAGACTTTGATAAATAGCAATACAGAGCCAATTATAGGAACTCGCAAATAGAAACTGAGTATAATAATATGTTACACAGTACACGCTATATGATAAGTGATAACATTGCACAGTTATGAAGCTAATCTAATGAAAAGTCTAATGTAAAATGTTATTAAGTGTTTCCAAATCGTGGCTGTATACTCGTAGAGAAGGGTCTTTGCCATACGCGCCTCACGTCCAATTCAACAAAATGGACGACTGACATGTTGCAGTTTTTATTACGAATTGTATTAATTTCATCTAAAATGTATTTGTTTCCTCGCAAATGTGATGAAAAACATTGTGTATAACACGGGCGTAAGAATATTGCAAACTCGAGTCATCAAAAGCCCTCCGCCTTCGGCGTCGGGCTTCTGATAGACTCTTGTTCGCAATATTCCACTTCCGCCCCTCGTTAAACAATGTACTATTTGAGGTAGGGCGCAGCGGAATTTCGTCTCAATCATATTTGGAGCAGTCCAACTGGGGATGTACTAGTATATTCACCTTACAGTAGAGTAGATCGCAGCCTAAGGCATTGGTCACACCGCCGGCGAGTAGCGAGTACTCTCATAGTAATTCTTACTCGCCTTTACTCGCTTGAGCGAGTAGCACGGTAGTAACACTCGCTTACTCGCCGGTAGTGGGACCAGTGCCTTAATAATGCCACTACTTGCTCCGTAGATATGAGGTGTTTGTGTTCCTGGTGGTAAAGTTGTTTGTTTCTAGCAACGAATCCTAAAATCAATTAAGGGTCGGCAACGCGCTATTGATTCTTTTTTGGTCACAAGCGTTCAATCTTTATTCCAAAATGTATACACGATTAACAAAAGATGTAAGTACACAGTTCACAATATTGATGTGCACCTCACCGAGTGACGTCACCTCTGGCTACAGTGTGAAGCGCACTTAGCAATCGCGGGGAGAGAGGCGTCTTTACCTTTGCAGGGTGTGCGTTGCACACGGGCGCAGCGGTCCTAGGGGGAGCCGAGCGCCGCCCGCTACCATTTCATTTTGACCGCGCGCTTACTAGGGGGCGCTAGAGTAATGTTTGCACACGGGCGCTACATGGGCTAGAGACACCTCTGCGGGGAGGTAAGGGGAAGCTTGAGGGGCGACGCATTCCAAGGACGTGCACCGATATTGTGCTCTAAACAGTCTTATGAGTAAAACAAAAACCTTCTCCGGATTTAGATGTTTTTTAAATAGAGTTTATCCGATAACAAACAATTACACCTTTTCATTAAATGGTCAAAAAAATCAAAATCTAGTCCAATATAAAAGACACAGTAGGCTGTCGCTCTCCCAAATCTGGTTGCACCCTAAGACTCTTCTGATTCTTCGCTTGCGTTACTCTTTCCCCCAGAATCTGTATGCTGTGCTGCTCTAACAGCAGGCGTTTGAACTTAGCTTGGATGTCAGTCGTGCTGACAGTTGACTCGGTGAGACTGTCCAGTTTAACAGCTATGGTGGCACAACTTTCTGATGTCATCTGTGAAGGTACAATGCATACAAATGTTATCTACCGTGTGGCATTTCATTCAGAGCAATGACGCGTAGTTACATTATCCAAGAGGCAACCGGATGGCTAGCGGTATTTGAGCTCCCAAAGTGTTGTGGAACCGCCCTTTGCCACCCGATCTCTTTGATATTGCAACTGTACGCGTCATTGCTTTTATTGCAGCATTTAAATAGTTTTATAGATAATCGAGGCTAACTACCTATTTACAAACTTTAGATATCCGTTCGTATTTTTTACCTACCATCTAGTCAGTTTCTGTTAAAGGCAGATATTCTGCTAATACTTGTACCCACAGAACAAGTAAATACTACCCTACGCATTGACACGCCCAACTTAGAAGACTAGTCAATCATCAATCAATCAATTAATTATTTACTCTGCAAATAGGCCACAAGGGCACTTTGACATGTCAAACGGTAATAACACAATAATAATTTAAAATTATATATAAAAGGTTAACAAACTAAATGTCACTAAGTTAATGTATACAAAACAAAATTGCAAAATTTGACCATTACATTCGATATAAGATCTGTATCAGCATTAACAGAAGTTAATGATATTAATTCAGTATTCCAGAGATGTATAAGGTCTCTGAACGTCCAAATACAATTAATAATTATTCTAATAATAAAATACAAAATTTTGACTGTCACGTCCATGTACATTTTGGAGTCGAGTAAATTTGTTAGAAAACATATAGATTTATATTCACAGATAACCCAAAACAAAAGAAATGACCGAAATTTAAATAAACTAAGATTACCTTTTTCAAAATTAAAGTTCGTTACATCCAGCCCGCTCTATATGACAATAAAAATTTATAACCACTTACCTAATTTTATAAAAAAATTAACTAAAATCGTTCTGTACAAAATTAAAAGCTTATTTAGTCGATAAATGCTACTATAATATAGACGATTTCTTTAATGATAAAATGTAGAATCTGAAGTTCTAAAAATTTGTATGTATAACTTACTTAAAAATAATAGTTATTAAGCTGTAGATGCCCTCTCATATTGCTGCGCCCTATTCAGGGTATCACATGTAAAACTGCCCTATATTGGGATTATTCGACGCTCATGCCATTATTGTTTCTTCCTATTCATAATTCTGCACAATATGGATTCTACACATTTGCATTTGATCTCATTCCTTATTCTTCGCAGTCATTCGTTTTATACAATCCGGTTTCTTCCTAGTCGCGATTCTGCACAATATGGATTCCACACATTTGCATTTGATCTCATTCCTTATTCTTCGCAGTCATTCGTTTTATACAATCCGGTTTCTTCCTAGTCGCGATTCTGCACAACGTTCACGTGTTGATCACTTTCGTTAAGCTGGACACGTCTTACTTTACGTCGTTTTATTCTGGCATAAGAAAGTGTAAGGGCAAGCGGGGGATTGCTTGACGAAAAGCTGTTAAAAAGCTATCAATTTATTTCCCATGTTGGTACATTGTACATACCCATTCAGCGAGTTTTACTAGTTTTTTCGGAGATATTGATCATATTAGTCGGAATGGCGTTTCTTACTATTTTAACTATTAGCACGACATACCCCGACTTATCCATTATATAGTATACAAACTGTTTCTTTATCAAAAATAAATCACTTCACTGGCCACTTGACGAAGCCATTGTCACAATTAACATATCCTGAATTGTCAAATGGTTTCCATTTCTCAGTACAATAATTATATGTTTATACGATTTTGAGTGATTAAAGTGATAATAAACTGAAAGATGGAGGAAAACGACGATAAAGTCGTATTTATAAAAAGCGAGAAGGGTAAGGATATTCTTCTCAAAAGTGGATACAAGTATTATTTTCGAGGTAACCGTGCCAAGGGATCAAACTGGCGATGCGTAAATATGATATCGTGCAGTGCATCAATCACCATTTGCAAAGATAACAATGTGCTAAAACTGAGTAAACATATGTGTAAGCCTAATAAATTTCAAAATAAAGTCGATGTTTGCTTAGACAATTGTAGGTCAGAAGTGACCAAAACCATGAAACCCGTTCAAAAAGTATTTGAAAAGGAGTTTGCACTTCTAAAGGAGAAAGCGTCCGTGATTGAATCTAAACAGATTCCTGAGTTTAAAACGGTAAGAGACTCATTATATAAACGAAAGTACAAAGCGTTAATGGTCGACAAAAGTACTTTTCAAAATATTGACGACATAACACACACACACATAAATTCTTTCAGAGGACTTCTTGGTTAGTGACGAGTTCAATATATTTTATGTGTTTGCTACATCTCTAGGCAGGGAAACGATTCAGAAGACAACAAGTTTTTTAGGGGATGGAACTTTTAAAGTAACACCTTCACCATTCTTTCAATTATATACGCTGCATGCAGATTTAAAAAGATACTCGGATGAGGCTACTACTATCGTACCTGTAATTTACGCTTTACTCCCAAACAAATCACAAAATACATACGAACTATTGTTTTCAATATTGAAAGAAAAACTGTCACTGAATGTATTACAATTTAAAAGTGACTATGAACTAGCCGCTACAAATGCGTTAAAACAGTATTCAATAATGTGATTATAAAAGGATGTTTTTTCCATTTTCAACAATCCATTTGGAGAAAGGCTGAAGAACTTGAAGTAACAGGACATCCCCTTGGTAAAAACGTTACAAGACAATTATGTAAATTAGCATTATTTCCGCCAGCTGATATACCGGAAGGTTTTCGTATCATTACTGAATTTATGCCTCATACACAAGTATTTAATCTGTTCAAAAAATACTATAAAAATGAGTGGATGAATAAAATAAAACCAGAGATGTGTAGTTGCCACAACGAGCTGAATAAAACTACCAATTTTCTGGAAGGTTGGCATAATCGAATTGGTATCAGATTTGGTCGCCACCCTAAATTATTTTTGTTTCTAAGTCAATTAAAAAAAGAAGCTAAACACCAAGATTTCCAGATTAAACGAAGTCTTGCTGGATGTAAAAAGCAAGATCCCAAAAGACGAAGAATTGATCATTATTCATTATACAGGTGCAGATATAATTGAGAAGTTTGCAAACCACGAAATATCAATAGCAGAAGTCTTAAAAGCCATGTGTAATTATGATGATTACATTTTTGAAGATAATGACAGCCCTAGCTCAGAATCGGATGAGAGTAGTGGCCTAGAAACGGATGCCAGTTCTGATCATGATAATGACCACGTCGTACAAAGTGACAGTTCGGACTACAATATTTTTTAACAAGACCGTACTTTAGACTTTTTTTTTTGTTAAACTGCCTGTAAATTAATATTTTTTTATGAGTGTTCCTATGAGGTTTTAAATATTTAATCTGTTACTTAAGTATAGTCATCATCAAAACAGTGATAGCGTAAAGTTGGTTTGGCAACCTTGGTTGTATTAATATTATGTTGACTTGAACTTACTTCTTCTTAGGAAAGAGTTACCAATAACATAGTTAAGTTAAAAGTATTTTTATATAATGTTAGAAAGTTGTTTAAAATATTTTGATCGGATCGGAGCCGGACAGTTTGGTACCTTTCTTTGTAAGGTCGAATTTTAAAGCAAATGTGTATGGTCAGTTAAACAACTCTGCCTGGGTAAAGGTTTATTTATTTTTATTTTATGTAAGAACGTAAAGCGATTAAAGAAACTGTTACAAAAGATGTATATGCATATTTTTGTTTTATTTATTTTACTATTTATTTTCGTTTATACAGTGTGGAAATCCAATATGAGTTTTATCGTTAAATGGTGGTCCTGTACAGTCATCGTCATATAGTACGTAGCATCTATAGTAGCTAAATAGTTCGGTACACCATAGAATTTATCTGGGGGCACGGGAGTGCCCCCGCCAAGACGAGCCAAGCGAAGCGCAAGGGCACTACCTACCTTTTCTCGAAGCGCTTCGTCGTAATTTTGAACCTTCTTAACTTGGGTTCGGATTATACCAGATAAACAACATTTTCGGGATATGATGTCAGTGGTTGACTTATTAAAACTGTAAAATTTCAATTGCATAACTCTTATACTTTAGATTTTATTCATATCTAAAATACCCCGATTTCGTCACTGACTCACTGATGATCATCAATATTGTTAAGGTTCTTCCTGAAGTCCTAGAAAGCTGAAATTTGGTATGTAAGCTAGTAATAGTATACAAACATCGAAAAAATCTTAAAACTTGAAACTTTTACCCCCCCAACCCCTTAAACTAGGGGGTGAAAGTTTGTATGAGACTTCCGCAAATTTTGATGCTAGAGGTCTGAAAATTGATATAGGGGGTCCTTGTTATCCTTGTTATAAATAATAAGATATGTATTTCAGCATTTTTAGTAATTCACCCCCCACTCTTAAAATTAGGGGATGGAAGTTTGTATGGGTTTTCCCATTCACTTCTTTAGAAATTACCTTACAAAAAGGAATGAGATCCCACCATAAACATTACATGTAAAGTGATGCCAAGACTCCATAGCTTTCAGCGTGAAAAAGATATCAGATCGCAATTAGCGCCAAGCTTCCTACTCCACACGGCGTAACTCTACCACTACCAGCCACGCTCTACAAATTCTATATCTTGGCTAAAAAGTATAGACCCGTCACTTATTAATATCATCATAAATTCATTCGGCGTGAAAGTCTATGCGGCGACCGGGATGTGCCCGACAAAGCTATATTTTTAACAATGAAATTTTTGTGAACGTTGTGCAGAATCGCGACTAGGAAGAAACCGGATTGTATAAAACGAATGACTGCGAAGAATAAGGAATGAGATCAAATGCAAATGTGTGGAATCCATATTGTGCAGAATCGCGACTAGGAAGAAACCGGATTGTATAAAACGAATGACTGCGAAGAATAAGGAATGAGATCAAATGCAAATGTGTAGAATCCATATTGTGCAGAATTACGAATAGGAAGAAACAATAATGGCATGAGCGTCGAATAATCCCTATATTTGTACCTACCTTTATAGCTATGTGATATGCAATAAACGATATTATTATTATTATTATATTCTAAGAGATGTAGACGCTTAGAGACCCTAAGCGTCAAAACAAAAAAAGGAACATTAATGTAATATTGTCAGAGATGTAATAACAATAAAACGTTTCAAGATCAGAATGATGTATCTCGTCAATACGATAATAATAATAATAACACTAGTAGTTAATTAGGTACTATGCCCTTGCAAGCATGAACAGTCCGGACTCCACAGACAGCTGCTGCTTATAGTTTCCTTACGAAAGTGAAATATTTACCTTAGAAACCATAGGTTTAAAAGCGTCTAAGTCTTGAGAGTAATCATGTTGTATGTGCCGCGACTTCAGCCAGCTGTAGTTACCTGCTGTTGCCTGATGAGCTGATTCCTTCATCAGAGATTCCACCTAGCGATTATGAAACGGGACATTTGGTACTTAAACAAGTCAGATTTTTGTGTTACACATGGCTACAGTGTCCAGCATTAATATCTGCCACCACAAAGCAGGCATACATATACGAGTACGTATTGCATCTGATACGACTCTATTATATATAGATGTTCCCGCTTTTTTATGAAAGTTATTAAGACTGGTGGGTGTACACTAGGTTTAAAGAATCCCGGCTCGTGCCAATGAGTTTTTCGGAACTTATGTAAGGAATAACATTTGATATTTACCGTTAACTTTTCGGTGAAGGAAAAACATCGAGAGGAAACCTGTATGCATCCACGAAGAAATTAAGGTGTATGTGAAGTCCCCAACCCGCACTGGGCCAGCGTGGGGACTACTGCCCGTTCCCTCTCATCCATGAGAGGCCTGTGCCCAGCAGTGGGACGTATATAACTACGCTGATTTATTGTTATTATATTGGTATGGGAAAACATCGTGTGGAAACCGGTTTAATCGTAATTCCCAACAAGTCCTGGTTTTCCCTCTGGGTTCCTAGGTCTGATGGCAGTTGCTTCCGTAAAACTCGTACCTATGCCGAATCTTGGGATTATGTCAAAGCTACACTGCACTATATCAAAGCGGACCCCCGGGCTCCCTTGGGAAACAACCGGAAAAACTCTATGTGGATGACATATATATACAGGGTGGAAAGTTAACTCGGGCCCTGGAGGGAAACTACCTTAAATCCTTGAGCTAGCTCATTTTACTTAAAGGAGACATTCCTTTATTTTGAAAAAGAAACTAAACTGCATTCAAAGATTTTCTAAAACTCGCTTGCCTCGCCCGGGACTCGAACCAACTAAAATTGAAAAAAACAAACACACCCTATTTTATTATACTTATCGATTGTATTATCAGGATAGAATTTCTCTAACAAACATTTGGTCTTAAAAATAAAAACAATCGTTAAATCTAACATTAACTTTATTTTACTATCAATTTGTTACACTTAAATTATTTAACTGATAAATTGTTCGAAATCGAGCCCCGTGGTTCCGTCTACACAAAATTAGTCGCCGTTGAAATTCATTTCTTGTAGCCTTCATCAAAGTGTTGTGGTGTATGCCCCTAAAACATTACCCCTAATGTGCAGAGGTATTACCACCATTAAACGATTTTCTTATCGAAGATTTCAACAAGATACTTAGCGATAAATTAGCAAGCGTGTACTTCATACGAAGTCTTAGAATGTTAGAGAGATAACAGAATTGTTACGTGTCTTTTACTTGTTAAAAGTGAACAGTAACCAAATGTTTGTTAGAGAAATTTTATCCTGAGTATTAATACTATCGATTAGTATAATAAAATAGAGTGTGTGTTTTTTTTATGTTAGTTGGTTCGAGTCCCGGGCGAGGCAAGCGAGTTTTAGAAAATCTTTGAATGCAGTTTTGTTTCTGTTTCAAAATAAAGGAATGTCTCCTTTTAGACCAGCGGTTGAACAAAAATGGGTTATTACAACATTAAAGTTTTTTCTTTTTTGATATGTCGTTGGAGGCATGTTAAATAATACTTATGTAAAAAGTTAGAAAATTTTAGGTGGAGCTTTCGGCTATATTGAAATATTTTAGTTTTTGCCAATAACTATGTCAATATAGAATTAGAGTTTCAAAAAACTGTAACATATCCAATAACACTTTAATTTATATACGATATTCTGTTTTTAGAAATCTGGGACTTCTGCATCCTGGTGAACGTAAAAATGCAAATAATTTTGTAAATAAAGAATTAGAGTAGCTGATATTGCAAAGTTACGATATTGTCGATCCACTTAACATACTGGAAAAAAGTTAGAAATGTAGACAATCGGCTTGTCTAGATATTGATTTCCGGTTAAACAGTATAGCCAATATTGAATTAAAGTTTGTAGAGTTAATAGTAAACGATCATGACAATGATATCAGTTACCAAACAAAAGTTAAGAAAAATAAACTTACGGCGACACTAAATATTGATACCTAAGTACTCCGTGCGTAAATGAATACATTTAAAAAGCGCGGCATGTATGCGCGCGCCGCGCTGTGCGCTGTGGCAGCAGGCAGCGATCAACGCAACGGTAGAGGAGTGCCCTTGATTGCGTCCACGATCCATAAAAAAATCCACAAAGAATAAATATCAATGGCAAAACACATGTTATTTTGTTATACGTACGTTAATGGAATTATATATTTATTACCAACTATACTAGGGATTGCCCGCGGTTTCGTCGAACTGGTTATCGCGTTATACACATAATTTAAAAATATTTTAGGGATCGCCCCTTATACAAATGACCACTCTTCCATGTTTTGTTACTCCTTTAAGCCAGCTGCATAAATACCTACTAACAAATAACCTACATATATTTTTTTGCGACGTGGTCAGCAGTAAGCTATAGTTAAACTCAATTTACCTTAGATGAAATTGTATATTTAGGATGTAGGGTAATTTCACCGGTTAGCGACCACCTAATTTAGTGTGCCGGTTTGCGACCACTCGGGAGTAATAAATGGTGAACCGAGAGAATATTTTCTCGTTTTTTAAGTAGATTCCTGCCTAATATCTTCTTTAAAAATTGCGTACGTACCGAGGCATTTTTACAGCCTGTTTAAATATTATTATATCTTTAATTAAAAAAAACCTAGTCCTTAAGGTGGTCGTTAACCGAAGTTGGTCACGTGACCGGCGTAATGACCGTATAATATGGTGGGGTAAGTATAATACATGACGGCGAATAGGACTGGACAAGATATGACAATAGGAACCAGGATAAACAGAAATAATAAAAATTGTTGTGAATAGCTCGTATATTTTTATTACAATAACAGTCAAAAAAAATAATTGTAACTTTTTTCACATTATAATATAACTGACAGCGAACTTTTATTAATACAGTATAATCTCGATTATTCGAAGTGTCAAAGAATAACATTTTCAGTCGAAATATTATAAATTTTCGACGTTAAGTCCTTTATAAAGTAGGTACTTATTGTTTTATATTAAAGTCAGTATGGATGGCTAACACAATACTAAAAAATTACAAAAAAATACAACCATTTACGCCAACATTATAATAAAATTGCAAGTAGATATTGTATAAGTATTAATCATTCATATTTGTTTACACCTAATGACAATTCTAAGTGAACTTCTGCGACTTCTCATTATTCTGTGCAACTTTTTTCACAAAATAACTAATGTAATTAAAAGACGGAACTTTTTTTTTCATTATTATTTAAATTGAACTCTTATTTTTACAGTCTAATCTCGATTCTTCGAAGTGCAATAGAATAAAGTCTTCAATTCTAATCTTACAACTTTCTAGTAGTAAGGGTGACTGAGCTAAGCCGCAGACGGACATACGGACATGGCGAAACTATAAGGGTTCCTTGTTGCCTTCGCAAACCTGAAAAGGCTACTGGCGATTTTTTTTTTATTCTGATCGAAAAAACACCGCACACCTAGTATGGCAAAAAAGAACTGAATATTTTGAATAAAAAAAAACTATTTTGTGTATTTAAGTATGTTTAAAAATAATGAAGGTACAAAAACTTTTTAGTAAGGATTATTTTTTCAATAAAATATATTTTGTGAAAACTGTTAACTGAACCAGAATTGAACTTCATAGTAAAATGTAAAAGAAAATAAAAGTAAGTGGTTAGATTCTTCCTACTTTTACCAGTAAGATTTTTTTTCAAGTCGTTTTTGAAACGATTCTTATGACATACATTATTTTCTTTTCAATCTGACCACCTTTTTTTTGTCTTCATACATTTTACTATACAGCTCAAATCTGGGTCACCATTCACATTTCTTTTCCTCAAAATGTAAAGGTACTCACTTTTTTTGAAATAATACACATTAATACGCAAAATAGTTTTTTCAACAAAATTTTCAACTTTTTTTTCATCCTAGGGAGCGTTGTCCTTTAGAACTTCGTTAGCAGACGTTTCTGCTTAGTAAACCTTTAATTGTCTCGAATATTCCTAACAAGTAGGGTAAATCGTTAATAACTGGCCACCTCATACTATCTATATCTATTCTATTATACGTGAATAGAGTTAATTTTTAGTATGAGGGGGCCGATTATTCAAGGGTGGCCAGTTATTGGAGATTTACCTTGCATACAAATGTACATCACGCCTATTTCCCGGAGGGATAGGCAGAGATGACGGATTTCCACTTGCTACGATCTTGACAAACCTTTCTTGCTTCATTCACTATCATTACATTCTGCATACAAATAATATTTGTAATCAAAGAATATATTTCTCACTGTTTTGGTTTAAATTATGCTCTACTTTCTAAGTTTTCTTTAATCAGGTACTATTAGAGCAGAAACGGCCTATTTTAAGTGTTAACGTAAATTGGAATGTTTAATTTAATAACGTTGGGTCAATACGCCGCCCCGGTTACGCGACCAGCTTCAGTTAGCGACCACGTGAAAGACAACGTATTTTTTTTTCAATTAAATATACCTAATAAAATGACATTACAAAGCACTCTAAATAAACCGTGCCCCGCATGTATTATTTAAAGTAATTATTAAACAGGAATCTATTGAAGAAGTATTTAAGGACCGTAGTATTTGGCGTTCCTTAGTCTCTGCCTACCCCAATGGGATACGGGCGTGAGTATATGTATGTATGTATGCAATCTATTGAAAAAACTGAAAGGATATATTGTCGTTTTTTGCGGTAGATTCCTGACACCAATTGAAATGAGTGGTCGCAAACCGGAACCATAAATTAGGTGGTCGCTAACCGGCGATATTACCCTGCAACATCACCCTGGTGTTCGTAACAGCAATCCGTAATCAGGGGCAAACTAACATTGGTTTGCTTGCGGCGAGCAGCTATAGCTGCGTTTAACAACATCTGTGTAGTACATTTCTTTATTTCGCTGACAGTGATTCTGACTTGAACAGGGCGTTTGAGTTGACCCTGTTTAAACACTTCGTTGGCAGCTTCGTTGCAAAAAAAACCAAAAGTTTTGAAAATCAAAGCATTCCTCATCGTCACTAGGCTGTGCTACTGGTGCCTCCATCTCCATTCTTCTTTTGTGCGCCGATATAGCCTTCGAATCAATGTATAGTAATCTACACAACGACGTTTTTTAATACAGTTGCGAAAAAATAAGAAAAACAACAAGTAAGGAATTCGAAACTTTTATATTATTAATTCTGTAACGTCATTGTAATACAGTTGAAAAATGATGAAGTTCAAAAATCATTTTATTTAGTACAGCTCTATCTTATTTATTTTTTATTGACATAATAATTAATGGTACAATTTGTACGATGATTATTGAGTGCGAAAAGTGAAAAGCACTAGTTCGTGAAAATCAACTTTCCGCACGCTAAACAGCTACGTAAAAGTAGAACTTTTTGAGCAAATGTATTAAAAATTGCATCTAATATGTGCACGGTAAACAAACAAATGAATGATTTGAAAGACAACAGCAGCGCTTGCGCGGTAATACGGGGAGGGCGGGGCGAGATATCGCTCGCTAGGTCGGCTACGATCGGCCCCCGCGCGCCGCCGTTGAAGGGCCAGCGCGGCGTAGTTATGAATTTCGCGCCATTTTAAATAAATTATACTATTATTAATGCAAGCAATACACAGAATTTTCTTACTTTTCATAATATGGTTGCATATATTATTTTATAGTATTAGACTTATTTTTACAGACTCTAATTCAATATTAGATCTTACAGGACAAAAAACGCATATTACTTTTATAGCATGTATCCTATTCTTCTACATTTTTAGCTTTGTCTATTAACTTAAGAAATTAGAGATATTGTTGAGGATTTTTAAACTTTAATTCAATATCGACAAAGTAATAACCTAATTCTGGTTTGACAAAGAAGCTGCGTAAAAAAAGTTCTACAAACTTAATAACATATAGCGTCATACATATTATAAACGATGAAGCTAAATCTTTGCACTTTAATTCAATATTCACAAATTATAAATAAAAATATATAAATACCTAATTTATACCTAACGCTCGTTCTAACTTTTCATCATATATTGCAAATATACTTAAAAATATGTCCGATGTCATATAAGCATCACTTTTCCATCTTTAGAATTATCAAAACTTTTAGGGCAAAAATCCGGTCCCACTATTGATCTATTTAAGTAAAATGAGCTAGCTCAAGGATTTAAGGTAGTTTCCCTCCAGGGCCCGAGTTAACTTTCCACCCTGTATAGAGACATGGTGGTTACGTTAGCCCGTATTTTTGGACATACCTACGAGTACGCGCAATTAAAAACATAAATGGATGACAGACCGCATGTTGCGCCGCCTATCCACGAACATATATGGCCTTAGTATCTTAACTACTTACGTATTGCATCAGATCGTCTTGAGAGAAATTTTTGATTTGCCCAACGGCGCTTTTGTCGAAAAACCGCATATTTTAGTATTATGTTTAGACCCTCTAAATATCACTCTACTTATTCCAAAAAAATAACATGTAAATACGACATACAGTAAGCTCAATACAGGATCTACTTCACTCTGAATTCGGACCAACAAATTAATATCGATATATGTGTATCATGTTGATAAAATCTGGTTTTTAATTAATTATTATCAGTTCTCCCTAAAGGTACCTTTCATTAATTATATATGATTTATTTATACATGTTATCAGTAACAGGTTGATATTAAATATTCATAATTAGGATTCCGTTTTTGGAGAGCACAAAATATTACGTATTTCACTGAACGAAACAAATTATTTTATTAAATATTTCATTAGATATTAGTACCTATATTTCTTTATTCTGTATTATATAATTTAAATTAGGTATTCTTTCTGATTCTTGGACTTAGATACCAATAATCAGAAAGAATACCTAATATCCTTACTGTCGTAAAATCTTTTCCAACGTCTGGGCTAATATCACCTTGATTTTTACACGTCAAACATACAATCTTCTACATTTGACATAAAAATCCAACGTCAAAATTCTAGAATGTCACAAAAAAAACTAGAGTAAATAAGTTATAAAAACCTAAAATAAACAGCAAATAAAATGGGCAATGCATCAAGCTTGCCTAAATTCACACGTTCCTCGATATGAAGTGAACAGGTATTAGAGTAGAACTCGATTCGATGGTCGAATCTGTCGCTTCAGCATGGGGATGATACAACAGTTCTTCAATAACCTTCGCCTCGTCATAATGCAGTCATTGTCTTGTATAGTGCCGTTCTGTAGATGTAAATATTCTGGACAAGGGGAAACTTCGAGAGGTACACAAAAAAAAAATAACAAAGATCGAAGACAATTTGAACACGTAGTTGGCTCTATATATGGTAACTTTGATCCACAAACTGGGATACCGCTGCACCAGGATATCATAAGTGATAGGTGTCACGGGACAACGAGCAAAAAACACAAATCTGTTACTAAACATCGTCACCACCTCGTATCCAAGGATATTTTAAACGCAATGCCTAATGAATTTGACAGAGACGGAGAAAAGCGGCTATTTACAAATGTAAGCATAATGAATATGGTTTTAAGTGAAAAGGCCACCACGGGATCAAGCGTGAGCATGGGCCGAAACACAGGTGATGTATTATGCTCAAATAAAGGACATCTAAGCTCAGACGACGCGGATAAAGAATACAGCAGCAACTATAATGACGGTGACAAGTTTCCATGTCCAGCCAAACCGTGTAACAAAACGAACCGTCAGGGCGGCAACTGTAGTCCTGCCAGAAGAATCTCATTTAATGACTCTGTAAATCCATCCACATCAGACGATAATAGCAACGAACCTTGTCAACCCAAACCTATTAAAAACGTAGCAAAAAACTGTGGCAGTCCAACCAAATCAAATCTAAAGAAACTCAAACTTTGCATTGCTAATAATTTAGAAAACTCATGCTCTTGTGACAACAACTCATGCCCAAACTCAAAAGCCAGAAACGAAAAATGTCGAAGCCGTTCCAAAGAAGACACTTCGGGTGCCCTAGACAATATGTCTCCAAAAAAAACGAACCTAGAGACACTCCAAACGCCTGCAATTAATAAAAATGAAACTAAATACCCTTGTGACAACTACGCAAGTCCTTCCACATCTGAGACCAACTTAGGTCAACCCTCTCAATACAAAGGATCTAAATGCGCATTTGAGTGCTATGTAATTCCATCGTCGTCAAGAATTATACACAAAACACGCCAAGATACAGATAATGAAGCGAACGAATGTGACCACTTTTTTAGTCCAGCCACATTACAACTTAGGAAGAAAACAAATTGTTGTGGTGACAAAATCGCATATGAGAAGCCGCTTAGGCCAATAACATCTGAAGATGACAAAACGTACACACAAACCTCTACAAGTAAAGAGACTAACCAACGTGATAGTGACGTTAGTCCAAACGCGCTACAGAAAAATGCAACATCTACCCGTCCAAGAGGACTTAAGATCACAATTGACAGAAACTTCATTTCACGCAATTCAGAAGACGAAAAATCATTCCCTGAAACTTCAAGTAATGATGAGAAAAACAAATATGACCACCAGTTTATTCCAAATTCTGAAGAAATTAATACGACAGGTGGCAGTGGCTCTAATACAAACACGTCGGAAGATGATAGAAATCCCCAAGTTAGTAGCACTGATAATAAAGAAGCTAAACAGAAATGTTGCCACTTCAGTCCAACTACATCTAAGGTAAAGAAAGAAACCTCACCCTGCGCGCTTTCTAAAGAAGTTAAATTCGGATTTGACCCGTCTAGTTCAAACACATCAGACGAAGATAAATTCCGAACAGACAGTAAATACAGATGTGACCACAAATTTAGCCCGATTCAAGGAAAAACATTTCCCCGTACTTCATCAAATAGTCAAGACGAAGAACCATGTGATTGCCAATTGAGTGGCTGCGTATGCAATCATAAACCTATTAAAAAGGTATCCGTAACCGAGAACTCGTGTCATAATCTTGAGAAACCGGACCCCGACTCCGATGCTATCACTGATTTAGAAAGCGGATCTGATAATAAAGATAATGCATGTGCCTGCAGGAAAATCGGAATATGCAATTGCGAAACTTACCGTAAAAAGAACTTATTTGTCAACTGCCATTGCAATATCGCTGACACTGATGACTACAGCACTTCTGATTACACGAGCGAAGACGTTGATAGCGCCGTCAAACCTTGCAAATGCTCTTGTCGTAAGAGGAATAAAGAACTTAATAAAGTTAATGAGCATTCACTCGAAGGGAACCTGTTCCCTGTCAAAAATGACTGCAGACATAAGAATTCTATATTGACATTACAACCTCTAAGTAGTACTGCCGAAAGCAGCAATGATGAAAGGAAATCTAAATCAGATCTTACTATGGATGGAGAGCATAGAACCGCCTCGGTTAACACTATATCCTTCAAATGCTCATGCGACCATAACGACAGTGTTAGAAAATTGACTAGCTCTATAGACCTCAGCTCAGACAACTATAATATATCAAATCGCAACGTATGTATCACGGATGGCAGAAAATTGCAAATTGATGAAGACGGCCGCAACACGAGCATACCGAAATGCGTGATCAATCATTTGATAGATCATAACGTGACATTCCATATTGTGAAAGTTTGTGATGACTAATTATGATTCCTTTTCGAAATATATCCGTTCGTTTCTTATACCGATCAATGTTGACTTATAATTCCTTGCAAGCATGAGTACCTAAGGTGTAATTGCGTGCATCGCGGCCCATCGCGGCGATTGATTGCATGCGACCATGCGACTGACTCGCGCCGCTGATCAGTGTATGAAAATGTATGCACCGTTTACGATGTCTGCGACAGACGCGTACGGCATTTTCATTCGCTGACTGGTGTCGCAAAAGGACAGAGAAAGGCTCGAAGCCTTCGAAATGTGGTGCTGGAAAGGATGGAAAGAATAAGCTGACAGAAAGGAAGACAAACGAAGAGGTTTTTACGATGGTAGGACTTAGGAGAGAGCCGATGCTTGCTAAAAATAGAAGAGGCAAAATGATCGGACATCTAATACGGCACGACAGCTTCTTTTTAAACATTTTGGAGGGCAAGATCGAAGAGGAGAGGTAGAGGAAGGCCCAGATATACTTATACCAGCCAAATAAAAGAGAAAGCGGCTGTCGAGTCATATGAAGACGTGAAGAGGCTAGCAGAGGACAAAAATCAGTGGCGGTTACTCCACCGACAAGAGCCTAGCTCTTAAATAGATGATGACTGGTGTCGAATGCCGCGCGCGTCTGTCGTATGCGATCGGCCGCGATGCACGGAATTACACCTTTATAATCATTTATTCTTTGCAACCATGGTATCTACATGATGTTCTTAGAGTCCCCAACACGGTCGACTCAAGTCGGCTATCCGCAGAAACGTAGTTTTTTTGAATAACATGAAGCGATTTATACACAGTGGGTCCGCCTTATCCAGGTCGGAAACTGCTTTCTATCGCTAGAAACATAGAAAAAAGTGTGAGTCGGACTCGCGTACGAAGGGTTCCGTAGGTACCTTACCTACACACACACACACACACGTGTCGACAGTTTGTTTTTTTTTGCCACGAATAAATGTTTTCTTTCTTTCTTATAAAAACGTCAAAAAAATCACGTTTATCATTATCACGGTTATGGAAGCCCCCTTAAATATTTATTTTTTCTGTTTCCTGTGTTTCTTTTTTCTGTGTTGTGTGTTTTTATTGGTGTTATAGCGGCAACAGAAACACATCATCTGTGAAAATGTCAACTGTCGGACGGACCTGGTGACAGACGGACGGAAAGACAGACAGACGGACGGACAGCGGAGTCTTAGTAATAGGGTCCCGTTTTACCCTTTGGGTACGGAACCCTAAAAAAATGAAGCGATTAGAGGAGGTCTTAAAATGACTGACATGACGGCTTACCATTTAAACAACCTACTAAAGTTTGGCAGGTAATGGTTAATTGCCGCAACCTAATACTAACTCAGTTGCGGCAAATAAAAAAGTGGAACGAATGATATATCCATTTCTGTCACACTTATTGAGATTTGTATACTACCCTCTCGCTCGGTCGTGGTATTATTATTACCATAGATAGTCCATGTAAATGAAACAGTGGAGAATTGAGTTCATTTGTTTATTGAGGTGCATTTAAATAAATTCGCTAACTAACTTATATATCACAGTATTTGCGTATATTAGACTAGCTAACCGGCCCGGCTTTGCACGGATTACCCGTTTTCCCGTAGGATTGAAGTAGTTTCCCGCGGTAAAAAGTAGCCTATGTTAATCAGGGATAATGTCGGCTTCTAATGGTAAAAGATTTTTTCCGATTTGAAAAAATATTTTACAAAGTAGTTTCGGAGCCTATTCAATGTATTGCAAACAAACAAACAATCAAATCTTTCCTCTTTATATTAGTGTAGATGTATAAAAACGTCAGCAATCGTGAAGCCCTGAAGTTTGTTACGAATCCCATCGCTGTATACACCGTGATCCAAAGTACCCGACAGTGTTACAGAGAGAAATGACACAAAATTGTTTAAATAAAACTCGATATCTTTAAAACTACGGCAAGTCAAGCCAACTTTACATGACATTTTACCTATTACGTTTTGTTTTTATTTTCTCTGTGTTTTTGTACACGGTATAAGTTTGCCTATCTCGTTCTACATACCTTCCTCTCAATGGCTCAAAGGTTAACTGGAAGAGATCCCTTATAGGGATTAGTTCGCCTTTGTACTTTGATCTATTGTGTGGCATGTATATTATTTAACCTGTTATTGTGTACAATAAATTGCTTACATACATCTAATCACATTACAAAAACGTCGTCAAATCGCGGACATAACTTACATACTCAATATCACCACTGGCAATATTGACTGTCCTGAACTCCTTTCTAAACTTTCGTTCAATACGCCTACTCGGTCTAAAAGGTTTTATCCCCCCCTTTCAGTTAAACGCACTTTATCTAATTATAGGCAAAATAGCTTCCTATGTCGCGCAGCTCGTAACTTAAATAACTTGTCGAAGGATCTAGATATTGACGTTTTTAACTGCTCAATTCCTTCTATAAGGCGTAATCTAGTCAATCGGTGCTTCTAAATAACCTGTTGCAGGCATTACTTATATGCTATAGCGTCTGATCTGTAACTTTAATTAATTTGTGTCCGGTCCATGTTGTTCATTAAATTAGTTGTACACACATTACACGTGTTACATTTATAGATGATTTGTACATCCAGAGATGTTCTTACTCGTTGCTCATATAAGATTGGATTCTTCTTTTGTTTTTTCGATATATTTCATACTGTAATATTTTGTATCACAGTATACTGTGCAATGTTATCACTTATCATATAGCGTGTACTGTGTAACATATTATTATACTCAGTTTCTATTTGCGAGTTCCTATAATTGGCTCTGTATTGCTATTTATAAAGTTTAGCGAATATTTCATAGCTGTTGGAATTCCTTGTATAAATAAATAAATAAATAAGTACATACATTTTAGGGCGGGTTGCATCAACTTACGATTACAGACCGATCAACGTCAAATATGGCGCCAGTAGTTGTCATTTCATGGAAACTTGACAAACTTGTCCATACATTAACCCTTTGATCGCTTTTACTTTCGTGTCAAAATGTGACGTACACGCCAGCATCTTGACAGCTAAAGAGCGAATATGAAACTTATCTGAAACTAAGAAAATTGTTTTGACAGTGTCCGCCATAACCACTTTAAAGGTTGTTTTAAAGCAAGCTTTTACAATATTCGTGTTGGGTACTTCACAACCACGGTGTATACTGTACTACACTCGGCGTCAAAAAAATCGCACCTTTCCTAAAATTCGTGTCAAGCTATTATAACTCCTAACGGAGACAATTTAAAGCACTGACACGTAAGTAGAACCAACATGGCGCCATTGCCGCAGGTTCTCTAGTGCGCATGCTCAGATAGCGTGCGCGGGGCTCGTCGCGCCGTTGCTATGGATACGCGCCCCGCCTCCTCAGATTACACACGATAATTCAACTCCTGCGCTGCGACGCTACCACGAAAATCCTCATTCGAAGAAAGTGTATAAGGGCCATTGCATACGGGCTGCATTTTTGCTGCTTTCTGGCTGTAAATGTGCAGTTTGAATGCAGTTTAGCAGTTGATATAACTGCATCGAAACTGCAAACCGACTGCGCAGTTCGCTTGCAGTCTCGACGACCGCACGGTGACGTATATTGCAGTTGTATCGACTGTGACTTAGTAAGTGCGACTGCAAGTCAGTGAGTTTCGTTCGACGCAGTTATGTCAACTGCAAAAGAACTGCACTTTCTGTTTCAAGTACAAGTTTCAGTAAACCACAATGAAATGCAGCTGGTCTGTAACGGCCCTAAGAGCGATAGAGGTGATACCCAAACTTTGAATTACGATTTTCGTAGATGTCTCAGGTTCTAATTAACACGTTCCCTGCCCGAGTACCCCCCCAATGCTTCCACAATGGATTCACAGCTTCCAACTGGAAGCACACATGGACGTGGACATAGGCAGATCAATTTGTATGGGGACAGTGAACGTGTTAAGTGCCACGGATTATAACAAACAAAAAGAGTTTATAAGGTATATATGTAGCACATTACGTATATTACGTATTAAATACGATATAATTAGAGAGTGCAAAAGCAACATCGTCTTTGGACAATTAAATCACATAAAAATCACAACACATACATATTTTATATAGAAAACTCTGAGTCTCAGATATATTAAAATATCATACACGATTAGTAAACTATAAAGATTGCAATCTCAAATCACTTCGTCCCTGCTTTCGCTGAGCGGCGCGGCATTGAACACACAAACATACCTCTCCCATTTTTAAAAGGTAATTTCGTTAAGGATTGTGTACAGTCGAGGTCATAAATATGTTTACACTTTTGCACCTTATTACAAGGCAATAAGGTGCAAAAGTGTAAACGTATTTATGACCTCGACCGTACAAACCGCGAGAGAAAGAGACTTTTAAGTTAATAATGTTTCAATCAACTATTTCTTGGTGTTATTCTGGTCCGTTAGATAGAAGACAACAAGACAGTGTTCTTGATGAAAATTGCTTCACATGGACTTCTGAAATTCTCGGGAAAGGAGGGATTGAAAATGGCAAGAAATCCCCATAGATCGTGCATTATAAACCATAAAATTGCAGTTTTAATAGTTTACTTTTAAAACTAATTTTTAACCGACTCCAATTCAGTACTTCGCCAAGCCAAATACATAAACATTTTCACTTTAAGTACCACATAAACTGCGTTCCGAGAGCGAGCGAGTGAATTATTACGGAAAAAACCCAAATCGCTGTATTGCTAGAGCCTATAAAATTCTGGTTCTCGAGTGGCGACCACGTACCGGAAGGCGCGGCGTGGGTAGGCCCCCGACAAGGTGGACTGATGACCTGGTAAAGGTCGCGGGAGTCCGCTGGATGCGGGGGGCGCAGGACCGGTCACTGGCACTCTTTGGGGGAGGCCTATGTCCAACAGTGGACGACTTTCGGCTGATATGATGATGATAAAATTAAGAGTTCCCTCGATTCCTCCAGGACCCCATCATCAGATCGTGATTTGATAACCATGGGAACATCTGGGAAGGACACCCTTTCAAACAGAAAAAATAATTATCCAAATCGGCCCAGGCTTCCTAGAGTAATCAGGGACCATAGGTACATAAAAAATAAAAGATTCCGATGAATTGAGAATCTCCACCTTTTTTGGACTCGGTTAAAAAGTGATGATATGGGTTCTCTCATCTCCTAAGCATGTCAAAGGTCTAAGGCGCAAAAAGACTAAGAAACTGTCATATTGTCTTCTGGAACATGTGTCTCACAAAAAATGGTTGACTGACCCATCAATGTTTGCAGTTCTCCTTTAAGCCTCTCAGGAGCGGCCTTCGGTGGCGGTCAATAGTAAACTTGACATTAGGGCGAATATTCAGCGTTTTTAGGGCGTTTTTTTCCGTCATTGTCGAAAGAGAGACGAATGTCAGAGTCAACTATTGATGAAGACTGAGGCTCTAGCCTCTGACGTCTTCATCTGAGTGTTTTTTGATTAAAGTTTCCGCGGTATGTTTTACCACTGCTGAAATAATCTCGAGACGACAATCGCGTTAGAACCGAGCGGTTCAAAAAACGCTAGGAGATTCGCCCATTATTTGTCAACTTGACCGCCACCGATTCAGGCTTTCCGGACACTAAATAATTATCAGTATATATTCTAGTCAATCTTGTCCTTCCTCGTGAAAGGCAGCATGGCGAGAGAAGGCGCAAGCCTCAGAAGTAACACCGGCTTGATAGTGTTCAATACGAAGTGGGACGCGTAGAACCTGTAAATAAACATATGAGGATTTGTTTTCATCATGTTAGACTGTGTTAAACTAATCAACTGATTTCTGGGGCACCGCGCATCATCTCACTCGCATTGGAGCCCAACTGAGTAATGTAGCACCGCAAATATAAGTTACATCGGCAATCTTCGTCCCCGCCGACAAGTGCTGACAAGTACCGAATGAAATCGACCATTTCAATAAAGACCTTGTTGCACTATACGTAAGGTACAATATGCAATGACAGGTGAACTCGTGCTTTCCCGCTCATGGCACCAGACAATATGGCGGGCGCCGGAGCTGCCGGCGTAGCGCGCAAAATTTTGGCCAATGGGCGTTGAAGATTTTACCCGCGCAAACGCGCTGCCTTATGATTGGTTAAAATGTTTTCAAAAAATTCTACACAGGTACATCGTTGTACTTATATTTGCGGTACTACTGTAACTCCACCTAAGGGTGGTATTCCACTTGTCCAAGATCTTTGTCCAAGTCCACTCTTTAAGCAAAATGTGAGACGCAAATACACATTGGACAAAGATCTTGGACAAATGGAATACCACCCTTACAGAAAACCGCGGCCCACTGCGATGTGTATTTATTTACGTTGTTTTTCAATAGAAGAAACGCTAGTATTTACAGACTAACACACATACATACTTACATACATAGATTCTCGCCTTTATTCTCAAATGGCCCACTTTTAGGACAAATGTGGGTATAAAAGATCGACAAAATGTGATATCGCAGTGATAGGTTGCTAGCCCATCGCCCACAACACACTTCAACCCTGCTCCCTTAGTCGTTTTTTACGACACCCATGGGAAGCACACCACATATATCTACATAAAAAACAATGTAAAACACACATTACCTCAACGTGTTGGTCTTGTCCACTCTTGCTGTCAGCTCTTGGAAGGAGTACATGATGGCGCCAACCAAGAAAGATGATATGATGACAGAGCGATGAGGCGTGTAGTGACGGTATCTGGAAATAAAGTATCAAATAAATACTCTTCTACTTTGGACACCTCTCAAGATGTTCCTTTGATACCATGGAGAGGATTATTATGACGAGCAATTTTGAGGGCCAGAGGTCTCGGGGCGGACCCACAGAAATATATCAAGATAGAAGGAAAGAGTGTGTACCTCGCGTGGCGAAATGATGACACGGTGTCACAATTGCTCGCCGCGAACTTCAGTCTGCTCCCGGCTGCGGTCTGCGTGCGACGTGAGGTTTTAAAAACAATATGGTTTGTTGCGCAATAATTCATTGTTCAAACACTTCCAATAAAGTTGGAGCTGTTAATCGAGGTATTTCCTTTCATCGGTAAGTGCAATTTGTCCTTAAATATCTGTTATTCATTAAAAAACTATTTAATTTTATTATTTTCATCAAAACAGTAGCGGACGATTGTGTGCCAACGCTAGTTTTCCATTGCGGCTTTAATTTGACGAGTACCTACGCAAAATGTTGCACGCTCGGTTGCCATACTAATCGACGAGCTCTTTCCTTCTATCTTGATATAGTTCTGTGGGGCAGACCACCCGCTAGATGGAGCACTCAAATCACTGCACCCTTGCAACTACATCTGCACGAGGCCTACTTAAAGCGGGTGATAGCCGCCTATGGAGAAGTCTTGTTCGACAAGAATATGTATAAGACATCATGTACACGATCCTAGGCATTGAAAGAAAGGAAAGAACGAAAGAAAGAAAAAAAATCATTTATTCGCGACACACAAAACGACAAACATTGAATAAAAATACAAATAAACACGTCATGAAATGGTCCCAACTCAGTCTGCAGGTCGTGGGTTCGAATCCCTAGAACTTGTCACTTAAAATCTCTTTTACCTTTTTGGTGAAGGAAAACATCGTGAGTAAACCAATCTACAAGGTCTCGTTTTCCGTCTGGGTTGGAAGGTCAGATGGCAGTCACTTTCCTAAAGCTAGTGCCTGCGCCAAATCTTGAATCTAGGTGACAAAGTGAACCCCGGGCTCCTTTAGGGTACAACCGGAAAAACGGAGGAGGATCGTCAGGTTTAAAAGAATTAAATGTTCGTCATATGTACATATATTTTCTGCTGAGATTCTTTGAATTGATTAAAAAATCTGGATTTTTACCGTCATATTTAATACAATAAAAATATTCGAATACATAAAAAACGACCTTTCGCCCTAATTCATAAAACTTAACATGCCTCTCACCACTAAAATGTGGTCTATAATTTTCTTACAATTGTTTTTGTAAGAACATATCAAATTGATAGACAGTCGAATTTTAATGGCCTTTTAGTTAAAATAAGTTTGGACGTTTATAAATAGCAGCATTAGTATTTTCAAATACCTTCGATCTTTTAGGAAAAAAATGGGCTACTTTGGTCATTTATAATGTAGTATAAAAACAGAACTATTTCAAATAAAGAAGATTTAATCGAGTAAACAGCAAGATGGGATACTAATATATTCACTGCTACAGTTCACCTACAAGTAAAAACAATGATTTCGGAGAAAAACGAATTTTATCATAGTCGCCCCCCGAATCAAAGTTACCCATTAACCCCATTCCACGTACTCTTTTTATTGCAGACCTCAATACGAGTATATGAAACTAATACTGAACATTCAGGACCAATCTCTTCCAGGCAATCTTGAGGTAACGGAGAATTGAAGAACTAAAAATTAAATAGGTATGTGGCTAAATAAAACAAATTACATATCTAGCTTATAATATGCGCAATAACTACATAATTATTCATTTATTGTATTGAATCATTAACTAGATTCAAGCCACAAATGCTCATATTTGCATTATACCTTGCAAACTAATATAAATATTGTTGGATCTTCGACGGTTTTAAAGACGCCTTAAACGGACCGGATGACATTAGCTGTCATTTTACGCGCGAATAGCCTGGATTGTATGTATGTATGTATGTAAATACTTTATTGTACACAAGACACAGGTAAAAATACAGACAAAAAAAAGTTAATTCGGTACAAAGGCGAACTTATCCCTGTAAGGGATCTCTTCCAGTTAACCTTTGAGCAATTGAGTTGAGATCAGGAACAACAAGATAGACAAACTAACACGTGTACAGACGTATTTACCTAGACGCTACAGTAAATTAATCTTAATACATATATATACTACATATAAGTACAAATAAAAATAAATAGTATACACATACTATAACTATATATATATATATATATATATATAAATATATATATACCTATATATACAAATAAACATTTTTACACAATATACAAACAGTATCCTATTAAATCACAAGTAGTTGGAGAGCCACAACTTTTTCAACTTTTCTTTGAGTAATGCCACAGACTGGGACTGTCTAAAGGACAACGGCAAGCCATTCCACAACTTCACAGCGCGCACCGTGAAAGACTTAGAATAAGCGCGCGTCTTATTAGACGGTAATGCAAGGGTGAGGTTAGCGTGAGACCGCCACGCCACGCCACGCCACGTGAGATTGTCACTTTTGTTATAGATTCTCGTACGGTTGGTTTTTTTAAACTTTGCCCTCATGATTCTTATTGTAAAATAGTAGATTTGATGTAAATTCATTTAATATTTGTAGAAAAAGTGATTATAATTGTTATCTTTGATCCGTGTGACTTTTATTGCTAATAATATCAATATATAAATAGAAAATTGTTTATTTGCATAAGCACACTCTACAAAAGGGTACAAAAATATAATAATAAGAAACAATAACACAACGTGTGCCAGCAAAACGGAACAAGCTCAGCATAATTCTTTTACAGCATAGCGGCTGCAGCGGTGATTTGCAGCCTGTTCCTTACCTGTGACATCCAACCACAACACAATATATTAACTACAACTTAGAAAGTTGAAGAACCCCCGACATTTTTATTTCAAAGTCCAATATCTCAAAAACCGCTGAACAGATTTTCATGAAACATGGCTAAGAACACTCGGAATACAATTATCCATAACACAAAAAAACCGCATCTAAACCGGTCGATCCGTTTGGGCTCCCAAACGGATCGACCGGTTTAGATGCGGTACGATACCACAGACAGATACACATCTGTCTGTGGTCTGTCACAGACTCACAGATACACAGACACGTTAAACTTATAACACCCCTCTCATTGCGTCGGGGGTTAAAAATAGCATTCAGAAGAGCGTGTGTCAAAAAAAAATGCAATAGGACGACGAAAAAGCCCCAAAGCTTTCTCCCTTATTGTATTACCATTTCCCATATAGGTACTTTGTACAGCGATAACACAAAACGAAAAATCTAAAAACTATGGAAATGTAGGGATTTTTTCGTCTCCTGAAAGAACTCGTGATTCTCATAAAAGTTGCAGAAAATATCATGAAAAATGTAGTGGCATTTTTTTTAGACATAGTAACTGTGTATTTTGTGAAGAGGTATGAAATGACAAAAATTACTGTAGGTCCGCATTGTTTCCATTTGTGTTTTCTTCCTCTTCCACCTGACACTCGTTGCCCCTGCAGCACGGCAGATTATCGATCCCGCCCGTGTATCCCTTCAAACGTAAAGCGTTGATCACCTGCTGGTTCAGCTCGACCGTGGGCCGGTAGTGGTCGGAGCACGCCCTTATGCTCTTTACGACACCGTTCTCCACCACCATCTCGCCGGCGCCAGCTACAGGATGTCCGGCGAACAAGCTCGAGGTCCGCAGAACGCTGTCGTGAGTGCTGTGAACGTTTGACAGTAACATCTGCCCGTCAGCGCTCATAGCGAAGATGGCAGTTTTACCTGATTGCCCTACGTCTGCATTCGTTGTGTCCACTAGCACGTTCTGAGAATTATGTAATTTTCCGTCCTTAATGAAGACTTCTAGCATCGTTCGCTGATTGCTCTCGTAGTAGATTATGAAAGGCGGGCATCGCACGCCAGACAGACACGTTTTCTCTTCATTCACAAACCTCTCCCGCATTTTATAAGTACTATAGCCGAACGTTATGCTAACCGCCCCTTCATGTTTATCGTAAGTCGTACAGTTACCCAAGGTGTCTAACTTGCAGACCAGTATTTCGGTATTATGCAATGCGTAAAGCGACGCATCAAAGACGGCCAGACTTGTAAATAGCGTCCCGGGTGCTCTTGTGTAAACGGTGTTTGTGCACGGCACGCCGCGAGTACAGTTCCAGAAAGTTCCACTAGCCGTGACTACGATAACAGTTTCGTCCACAGGTGTAATACCTTTAACGGCACTTTCACATGTGTTAATCAATCGACAGCTTTCCTTTGATGCTACTGAGCATCGCCATAGCTGCTTCGAGTCCAGCCCGACGTAAATATACTTATCCGTCGCACCTAAGGAAGCCACACCGGTTGGGAACTCCTTGAAATTCTGGCAGCTTTCGGGCAGGTGTAACGAGCATCGCCGCAGGTGTCCGTTTTGTAATCCCACATAGATGTAACCGTCGGACACAGCCAAGGAATTCATCTGAATGCGGATAACGTTGAAGTTCGTGCAGTGTTTCTCTTGTATGTTGCATTTAAGCATCACTCCGTTAGCCAACGACGCGTAGAGGTATTCCCCGCTAATGACCGTTGATGTGACAGCAGTGGGGCTGCCGACTGAGTGGAACGTCTCGCACACGCTGGGATCTCTGAACAGGCATCTCACTATGTCCCCGTTCGATTTCCCCACAAACAGGAGCTCTGGCGTTATGTAGACGGGGTCGCTGGAGTCGCTGATTGGTACCACTTTTGTGAACGGGGTTGTTTTGTTGAATTCGTGAGCGAAGTTGCCGTAGACCGCGTTTGCGAGTAGCAGAATTATGAAGGATTTTAAGAGGCCCATGTTCACGTCCTTTACGAAGACGGTTCAGAGATGTAATGTTTCTGTTGGTCTGGGAGTCTTTATAGCTTCGCGCTCGTTTTAATCATGTATACACAACAGATAATGATGTCAACGGTCACAGTAGCAAAAACAAGATAACATTATACGAGACAAAAACACATTGCACAGGCGGCACTCGGTAGGTGTAGCGTCGTGTTAAAATTGATAACGTAGTGTTGCTAAATGGACAGTAAACCACCAAATTATTGTAATAAAGTATAAATTAGGATATAATTAAAATGATTAAAAGATATGAACATTGAAAGTTTAGAGAAATATGCATTTTTATTTATTGTCGAAGAGTAAATTTAGCTACCAATAGAATCCTTACGCTTTCATAGAAACAAAATTGTATGACAACTATGGACCTAAACGCAGTATTTCGCGACCGAAACAACAATTTACTTAATGTTCCATACAACGATTAGGACAGTCAGTCCTCTTCGCAATTATCGCTAGGATACAATACAATACAATACAAATACTCTTTATTGCACACCGTAAAACATGAAACAAATAGACATAACAACTTATAAAAAAAAAATGATGTTAACAACAGGCGGTCTTATCGCTAAAGAGCGATCTCTTCCAGACAACCTTTAGGTACTTTAGGTAGGATAGTGTTGGGGCTGGTTCGCACGCGCCGCCGTACCAGCGATGCGGCTTGCTGCTTTAAGGGGGTGCATTGGAAATTATTGCGTGCTTTGAAACGCCGTTCTGACTAGATTAAGAAACAATAAGGTCTGATTTTCAGATATATGATTCTTGACTATATGATTGTTTATCTGATTTAATCGATGCTTACATGAAAGAAATAAAGATACATTTATTCACAGACACAGGACACACATATTAAACAATAAAATATGAAACAAGTGTGTCTCTGCGGCAGTGAACCGGACACGGGGTAAGCATTATGCTGAGGTGTCAGACACCGGCTGCAGCGCATGATTGCCTAAAATGTCCTCGATAGAAAAAAAACCAAAGTTGGGTCTTTATTTTCCTTGTTTTACTCAGCCTAATCAAACAATTCATTATTTTACGACACAATCAAGTTGATACTATAGCATTTTATCTCATCTAAAATCTCACTGAATAGAATATAAATAAAACTTCACTAAGTTAGTTATTGATCGAAATTTGTTCAAAAAAGCCATTCCCCAAAGAGTGTTGCATGTCTCTTACTCGTGAGTGGAAGGCATAAGCGGGGCATCCCCTTAAAACAGATTACCCGGCCTCAGCGAACATCTGCAAGGCCCTATACAGGGTGTCCCAAACTTATGGGACATGAAGGGGAAGTACCTTAAATATCGTAGATAGTGAATTTTGCTCATAGAAGACTTTATGTTATTTTTAAAAGTTAGTAATTCTGCATTCATAGATTTTCTAAAAATTACTTGCTTCGTCTGGGAATCGAACCGACTTAAATGTCAAAAAAAAACACCCTACTTTTATGATGCCAATCGAAAGAATAGCTAAAAAATAATAACTCTGCTTAAGTAACATAGTATTTTAAAAGAAAGGACAAAAAAAATGAATGCAGAATTACTAACTTTTAAAAATAACATAAAGTCTTCTTTGAGCAAAATTCACTATCTACGATATTTAAGGTACTTCCCCTTCATGTCCCATAAGTTTGGGACACCCTGTATACAATAGCGCGGACGCCTTATCAATACCCTGAACGCATTATCATATGGAACAAATGACGTGAACTAAGTATGACGTGGTCGGGAATCCCCACCGATCAGGTCGCAGGTACTCCCCTGTCGAGTTATCCGATAAGGTTGTTTACGATAGAATTAGAACTTTGCGCGGGCGCGTGGAGGCGGCCGACTAGTCACACAGAAAAGTCTGTGTGACCGGATAGTCGGCTCTCCCGTACATTTCTTTGTGATGCAAATAAAAAATTCCTATTTATATATGACTAGCTTCTGCCCGCGACTTCGTCCGCGTGGAACTCTTTTATATCGTATCTCCTTACAAACTTTCGCCCCCTTAGACGACGATTCCCGGAATAAAAAGTATTATATACTCGTATGTTAATCCAGGTTATACGTGTATACCAAAATTCATTTTAATACGTTAAGCCGTTTTTGCGTGATTGAGGTCCAAACTGTAGCATTCATAATATTAGTAGGATTTGCAAAATTTCTAGGGACACGACTCGCTTGACAGACTCTAAGGGGCATATTAAGTTTAATGTTTGACGACCGGTTAGCCTAGTGGGTAGTGACGCTGCCTACGATGCTGAAGGTCCTGGGTTCGAATCCCGGTAAGGACAAATATTTGTGTGATGAGCATGATTATTTGTTTCTGAGTCTTGGATGTTTTAAGTATTTATATACTTAACTGACTATGTATTTAAGTATTTATATATATTAAATATATCGTCGTCTAGTACCCGTAACACAAGCTAGTGCGATTTGTGTAAGATTGTCCCCTTATTTTTATTTATTTATATCATTAAAAAAAAAAAAAAAAAAAATCGAAGCCCTCATAGCCTAGCGGCGGCTGCGAGGCGGAATCGATAACGCATGTTAAGCAAAGATGGCAGCGGTCAGTCTTTGGATGGGTGACCGCCTGATGTTTGAGTGGTTAATATAAATGAGCGTTTCCGTGCTTTGGAAGGCACGCTAAGCAGTTGATCCCGGCTGCTGTCTATGACAGTAGTCGTTAAGCCGAGTTAGAGGCCTTTAGGCGGCTTAAGAACTTCTAACAGTCGAGTTGCCCACTCACTTGACAAAGGGGGGACAACTGTCACTCGCGTCCGCAGGAGCTAGCTACCCTGCACGTGTCCCCTGGGTGGTAAAGAGTGACAAACTTTAAAGGCCGACGAAACGATTAAATAAAATGTGGTGAGAGTACCAACTGACAAGCTGTCGCCCTTCATGAAGGAGATCTGGCCGTTTTAACGTGTTTTTGTGTTATATTATAAGCTTTGCATATTAATATGTATGTTAGTCTGTAAGGTACTTGTAAATATGGACCTTGACTGGACTCAAATAAATAAATAAATAACTCGTCCATCGGAAATCGCAAGTAAGGTGAAGTGAAACTGATGATGAAGACCCCAGATGACTTATGAACTCTTCGATAATGTAAAGTATGTCAAAGCTTCTGATATGATTCAATTGAAGTAGTAACTAATGATGTGCCAAAGGCGATTCTGAGATCCTTGAGGAATCGAGGGAACTCCTCAAATATGATTGGCCCACATAGAGCGACTTGGGTTTTTTCTGTAATAATCAACGCATTTGCCCTCCGAAAGCAGTTCATGTGGTAAAGTAGAAAGGAAATGTTTATGTATATGCCTTGGCAAAGTACTGAATTGAAGTTATTTTTTTGCTCACACCAACGGAACATTAGTATAGACATATACTACTCACTCAGCCACGGCGGGGGTGACGCTCAGGGCCCAGCCGAGCAGGCAGGCGGTGCTCTGAACCAGCGCGAACAGGGGCGTCGTGCTCACGTGGATGTCTTCAGGGTGCTCACACCAACGGAACGCCTGGAACAAGAAAAAAGACGTCAATGGCATAAAAACGGCCAAAACGAATGAAATCTTTCACTCTAGATCAGTGCTGCTTTGTATCAATCAGCGCCTTCACAAATTCGTGTCACTCTAAATCAGCGCCACTCTGAATAAGTGTCCCTCCAAATCAGCGCAACTAAATCAGCGTCCATCTAATTCAGCGCCGCTTGCAATCAGCGCTGCTTTAAACATCATCGCTGTCTATGTCTACGGCCTTACTCACCAGCTTAACCTACCACTGCGTGTCGATCCCGCACACTTTAAGCGCAGTGACACCGCCAAGGGTAATACCAGGTAATACGTAGATAGAGAGCGCTGGTGGTATGAAGGCGGGCGTGCTCAACCTTCTAAGTGCATCATTGACATAATAATATCATGATAATGTTGGTTATTGATCAGCAGTAGTCTAAATTAGCGCTTCTCTAAATTCGCGCCACTCTAAATCAGCGTCGCTTGGAGATTGGCACTACCTTAAGCCAGCGCCATCCCAAATCAGTCCCATCTCGAATGAACGTCACTCTAAAATCAGTGTCATCTCAAATTAGTAACTCTAAATCAGCGCAACTAAATCAGCGTCACTCTAATTCAGCGCTGCTCTAAATCACCGCTGATGTCTGTGAATAGGACCTACTCACCAATTTGACAGTCCACTGTGGATCGATCCCGCACACTTTAAGCGCAGCGTACGTGACACCGCCAATGGCGGCGGCGATGGCCGCGGACGCCACGTGCCACAGCATGCCGGTGCTCGCGCCAGAGCCGTAGCGCCAGATGTAAGGGTCCGATACGTAGATACAGAGCGCTGGTGACATGAATGCACCTGTAAAGAGTTATTTACGAATCATATGACGGTAAACCGAAATGTCTGCATTAATAGTATTTTATGCAACTGTTGTATAAGTAGGATCTTAAAACGCGAGTGGCGTGAGTTGCGATGCGAGCCTTGGCGAGCATCGCAATTAGACGCCACGAGCGTTTTAAGACCAAGTTATACACCGTTGCATACAATACTTTTTCTACGACTAATTCTAAATAAATAGCATTTGACTTTTCGGCAGTAGTTTTTCCGTTAGTTCTATTACTACTCACGCAATTTCTTCAGTGGTGCAGTTATTTTCTTCTTCGTCCATTTTAAAAGGAACGTACACAGTTTTCTTCAATTCACAAACACGAATCAAATCTTAATATGTTATTAATAACGAATAGTTATCATATTTCGTCTTTTAATTGTGAATTGGAACTTAAGTGGGAAATTTGAAATAGGACACATTGACACCTCTTGTTTATGGTCTGTTTTGTTTTTAATTTCCTTGAACTTGCCATCCGAATCAAACTGAATCCGGATCCGAACCGAATCGGATCGGTTTATATTTATAAATAATACTAATAATTGGTAAAATATGCAAACACACAATTCATGATCATTTATTTTTATTTTAGTAAATAATTTATGTTCTACAAATGTTTGATAGCAAAACTTTTTATTTCGAAAAATTTGCTTATGAAGTTGGTACCACTGCAATATGGCGGCCGATTGAAAAAAAGTTAGATGGTTTGACGTGGTAAACAGTGCTTTTATGAAAAATGTATGAACCATAAAAGTACACTAAACAGTGCGTTTATGGGCCATAGAGCATAGAGTTTTTCGACGACATATTATCGGTGTCATTGTATTTGAGCTAGAGCCTATATAAATGACAGATAACGGTAGAGGAGTAGAAAAACTAATTAAAGAGATTTATTTATTTTACGTCATATCTGGCCAGTAGCAATTTTCCGCACGCGTCCCACTTCCTGGCCAGAGAGAGACGTACAATTTTGTATTCACCACGGGCGATAATAAAGAAAACCATAGATCGAATATTTATCGCCCTTGCCTCTAACTCGGGCGTCAAGTACCTGCGATCTGAGATTTTCTTTGTTTTACCGCCCTAGGTAAGTTATACTATAAAAATCTGGTGGCATTAAACAAGTCTAAGGATAGGATGCACCAACTTAAGATTACAGACCGTTAAATAGGGCGTCGGCAGCTGTCATTCCATAGAAACTTATACGATTTAAAAAAAAAAACTCAATAACATTGTAACAGTTTTTCGATCAGGTCACGTGACATCTTACGGTGTCACCCTAAAAATGAATTTGACGCAAATTTATAAACAATTATCAATTATTTAGGCGGACGGGTGCGACGGGCCCAACGCGCCGCCGCGGCGCCACGGTGCCGGGGTCCGGCGCGCCGACGGGCGGCGGCAAACACAATACCAATTTGTTTTTGCCATTGCCAAATATTTTTCAAAGCTTTATCTCTTTAGGAATAACGTCTAAATTCGAACTATTCGAATTTGCAAGAACAGCAGATGGCGGTGCACGGTGGCGACCAAAATATCAATTTGTTTTTGCCGTCGATAAATATTTTTCTAAGTTTTTCTCTTTAGGAATAACGCCCGAACTATTCGAATTTTCTCAATAGCAAAACGGTGAAGGACGCGTTGGTATTATTACAAATTTATTTGCAGAATATGCTATAGCAAAAAGTGTTTAACGGCTTTATACTCTTACGAATAGCGTTCAGTTTTGAATGAAGTCGAATCGGCTAGCAGCAAAAAGTGACCTCCTTCACATCTGACGTCACAAAACTCTGTCGCGTATTTAACAATTTTTCCCCATCCCAAAAAGTGCTCAGCGCCGCTAAAGAAGTTTTCACTTAAAAAATCACCTGCATATATAATGGACTTTCTGGATGGTTATATGATGTGTTTAATCCCGCGTTTGCAAGACGCGGGCAAAGCCACGCGGGCACCTAGTTTTCCTATATGATTATAACATTTAATCAATCTATACATGGAAAACTACACTAACTTAAACTAAACTTTAACTAGTTCTTTAAATAGTTCATTAGTTTCATTACACATACTTATCTAATTAACAACGCGTTTTTGTTAACGAATCAAGTACTTAATATATAATAACTAGCTTCTGCCCGCGACTCCGTCCGCGTGGAACTCGTTTATATCGTAGCTCCATACCAACTTTCACCCCCCATTTTAGGGAAGTGGGGATTTAGAAAGAGACAAAAAGTAGCCTATGTCACTCTTCATCCCTTCAACTATCGCCACTTAAAAAATCCACGTCAATTCGTCGCTCCGTTTTGCCGTGGAAGACGGACAAACAAACACACTCATACACTTTCCCATTTATAATATTGGTATGGATAAAATTTAGTTGAGTCCGCCGCCATACCACTCAACATCAACGCCGCCGCCAAAGTGTAGGTATTTTATCCGATCCCTGATCATAATGAAAGCTGATGCAGTAACGACGGTAACTTACAGTAACTTACCTATTAAAGTACCCAGAATAGTTTGATGTGGGAAGTGGGCTGCCACAAACACTCTGGCCAGAATGATGGAGCACATCGCCGCGCCGCACAGAGGAAACATCACGTACTTCCAGTAACGGAAGTAGCATTTCCTGCGGAACAGAAATAAGTACATCAACATTTGGAAATATAAATACTCTTTTCTCAAACATGCTCGGAAATGTACGCGTTAATATCACGAAATGAAGACGTGAAGTTTCTTGTTTATGGCTCCCCTAAGTAAAACCATTATTGTCCGCTACTCTAACTTTTTAAATTTGCTTACTAATATTAAACTGACAAAGGAAAATTTACATACTGCCAACCACCACTAAACACTGTAAGCATACTTGCTTCATAAAAAAAATAAAAAAAATCTATGGTACTATACTTTATGTGCGGTTAAACATCGTGCTCGAACGGCTTGTTCAAATGGCATGTTTAAAAAATAAAAAAGGCGCAAATTACTTATTATTTAATTGATTACCTAGTATTTATTTTAATTTTAATATTTCCTCACATCGTTTGAGAAAAGTACTATACAATCCTCTGCCGGAACAGGGATTGCTGGACTCGTTGTATTCGGCCTCGTCTACGACTCGGCCGTCTACCCCAATCTCGTCCAGCAATCCCTTACTTCACGGCCTGTCCAGTAATCTACTATTACTGCACACATCACTTGTTAAGGCAGGTACAATAGAATACACAGAGATCGGGGTGACAGAGGTAAAACAACGGGTGGTCATACAGTTTTCGGAAAACCGGTTTGGAGCTTGGATGTAAAAATGTCGGGGCTGCCAGAACCGGTACTTTTGATAATTTTTGGTTATAGTCTTCTTGTAGTTATGATTTACGCAGATGGAAAACGAAATGATCCATTACGATATCATTTTTACCTTATGATCATACCGCGGCAAAACTGAATTTTTGAAACAGTATTTATTAGTCACTGAGGAAATATCAAAACATATTTTTTTAACCACGTTACTTGCATCGGACAAGCTTTGGGACTACTGCCCAAGTGTCTATTCCTTCTTTTGCAAGAGAGATCAGTCTTTTAATATACGGGCGACATACAAGCTAAAGAAAAAGCAAACTGAAAGAACAACTGAAATATTGGTATGGATCACTGTGACAGTCACCGATCACGCATGACGTGGGACTGCATCATGAGCAGCCTTCAGCTTCTCGCCACTAGTAGCAGCCAGTGGTGACGGCGTGTAGTGGTTTGACTAAACTAGTGGTCGCGATTAGTGGCAACTATTGCCCAAAATGTGCGCCACTCCTACAGCGACTTGAAATATTAGTATGTATTCTGATAGTCACCGGTCGCGCATGACGTGAGCCAGCATCATCAGCAACAGCATGAGCGCAGCGGCGCCGGCGGCGCTGTGGCCGGACGGCGAGCCGGGCCCGGTCTCGCAGCTCTGCCGCGTCTGCTTCAGCCGGGGCCGACCCGACGTGTAGAACGACGTCTCGTGCACCCACCAGTATGGACGGTCTTCTAGTAACCACCTGAAATTTGACAACACATTATAGGGTTCTGTAATCCACAAGATCATAACGGGCCAGGCGGTACGCATGAAGACATCGACAGCAGGATCAAGAAAGCTAAGGCTGCGTTCGCCCAACTCAAGCCCGTGTGGGTCAAACGTGCTCACGCGTCGCATTAAGGTTTCCCTCTTCGAATCAATCGTCAAGTGAGTTTTGCTTTTTGGCTGCGAAACGGCGAGTGACGAAGGGCCTAACGAATAAGTTGCAGTTTGTCGTCAATAAGTCCCTGAGGTCGAACCTTCGCGTTTTCTGGCCAAAGACCATAAGAAATGAGGGCTTATGGAGTACGTGCAGGCAACAACCCATTGCCATAGAGATCTCGATGCGCAAATGGGGAGGGACAGGCCATACGATTCGAAGAGGTGAACTTAATAATGCAAACATCGCTTGTGTTGTGAGTGGAAGCCGCCGGAAGGAAGGCGAATTCGTGGACGTCCTGTGCAAATATGGCGGTGAACAGTCGAGAGTGAGCTGCGAGCAGTTGGACTGAGCTGGAGCGAGGCCAGGGACGTCGCTCATGACAGGAAGGCGTGGCACGAGCTTATGAAACGCTATGCACCTCTGGGGTGCCCTAGAACAACAATAAAAACAACAGTCCACAAGACTGGAGAAGAGTTGCAAGAGATAGGCAACAATGGAAGACGTTGAAGGAGGCCTGTAGTGTATGCACACTACAAATAAATACAAGCGAGGGTAGCATTCATGATCGGCTGAGCTGGGAGCGCTTGCCACTTGTCGCCACCTAAGCTACCAGCCTAAAGAGTAGTTTTATTTACTTACCCAGAGACCCAAAGGTGAAACATCACAAGGCATATGCCACAAGGCACACTGAGAGACTTCCTATATGAATACTCTAACTTCGGATAAAAGGCTTAAAAATAAATAAATAAAAAGTCAACAAGGAATGGAACCCCTATAGTTTCGCCATGCCCGTGTGCCTGTGCCAATGGCACCTACTCGTACAACTTCTTATTATAATATTGTGGGTTTCTAAAAACAACAAGCTCAGTACTGTAACTCAAATTCAGTAAGTATATTTTATCTGGAATTACAACAGGCACTATCATCCCAATACATCTAACCTTCCAACTAAGAAGGAAGACTAGACCCGTCTTAGTGAGACACTGTGTACCTTCATACAAGTACATTCATAAATTTTGTACTAGCTTCTGCCCACGACTCCGTCCGCGTGGAACTTGTTTATATTGTAGCTCCATACAAACTTTCACCCCCCACTTCATCCTCTTGGGAGATGATTTCCGGAATAAAAACTATCCTATGTCCTTCCCCAGGACTCAAACTATCTCTATACCAAATTTCATCCAATTCAATTCAGCGGTTTAAGCGTGAAGAGGTAACAGAGAGACAGACAGACACACTTTCACATTTATAATATTAGTATGGATGGATAACATTGACGCACACCAGGCGTTTAGTGGCCACATCTAAACCGCTAGCTGCCTACCCTGGAGGGTTAAAGATACTTCTTACCATTTCATGACAGTGTTAAGCCAGCCCCCAAAACTAAGGGTCAGCAGCATCTGGGCAGCGAACACTGAGTCCACAATGGAGATCAGCGGGAACAGAAAGTCGAGCAGCATGTTAGGGTTGGAGAAATCGTTCACCCATTCTAGGTACGAGTGCCAGTCTCCGAACCTGTGTTTGAAAATATTGTTTTAAAGAAATGGACAGATAGGGCAAGGTAGAATCTCAATCAGTCACAATACATAAAGTGTCATTCACCAGTGTTGTTATACTATGTAAATGTACGACTTGAATGTAAAAAACAGGCAGATTGTAATAGTAACTAATACCCTTATTCATGAACATTAATCAAACCTATTTTTAATTTAAAATGCTGTTACGAGCCGAGGTAACCTACCCTCCCTCCGCACACGCATATAATTTAAAAAAAAATAACAAAACCTCGAGGTTGAGGTTTTGTTCAACATCAACATTGTTGTCATAACTTATCATGGACTTCCGTAAAATAATGCCTGATTTAATCAATTACTGCTGGTGTTGCTCAACCTCAAATTACAGATTTTCCTTAAATATTTACAATTTACTTTACCTTGAAATGGCAATCACAGATAAGATTATCATAAGTGTGTAATTAACTATGCCTAGACTACTACTAATAAAATATACATTTTCTTTAATAAGTACCAAAAAAATACTCAATGAATGAATGAATATAAGTTAGTTTAGTAATAAATTAACATTTCAAAATAATTACGATTAAGAACTAATCAAAACTTTCTGCTTACTGCTCTTAGAAAATCTTATTAGAAAAATATTACGTAACCACATTTCAACGAGTATGAAACATTGATACCCTTGATAACTAAAAATAAGTACACGAGTACGGATATATTTATAAAATAAATGTGTATTGAAGAATAATGTATATAAAGTAAAAATAACTTTACCATTCCTGAACAAATTCGATTATAGTCACTTCGAAAGCGTAGATTTGTTCCATCTTGAACTCGAAAGATACGGCTAACTTTAAGAAATCATAATTATCTACCAATTACGAGGTCTCACGGCAATTTACGCTAGTTTAAACCCAAAACAAATCGATAAACAATCCACAAATTTATACTGCACGCTTGACGTCATGTCAGTTTGACGTATTTCCTTTTTTGTTTTTGATGTACGTGCGTTCAGAAACATTCTTTCAAACATATTTTGCTGTAGAATTGTTTCCAAATTCCAAATTATGTTATTTAGATAAGATAGGATTTATTTGCAACCAAGTACTTAAAACTACGATACATGGACCCTTAAGTTTTATGTCGGACATAAAGCATTCGTCCCTTTCTATCAAATATGCGAGTGCGAGAGGGACGAATGCTTTATGTCCGACATAAAACTTAGTGTGCTAGGTCAGGTAGGTAACTTATACTATGTACATATAGTTAATTTTTAAGTAACTTTATAAAAAATTGACGGCAAACACATTATAAACATGTATCTTCCATAAATTCAGCTATAGTAGAGCTAGAGCTTTCCTCTTTATACTTAGGTACTATTAGCATATAGAATAGATCTCCGAAGGAAATCTCAGCAACTGGATTAAGAATAAAAATACACTTTAAAGTTTAAATAGCCATAATTTATTTTATTACATTTAACAAACACAATTCGAATACCATAAATGCCAACAATGACACAAATATGAAATTTCTAAAACTTCTAAATACTTAAGTACTCGTATCACGTTAACCCTCTGAGCGCTGTGACTTACATTTAACGAGATGAACTCCATACCTAGTTAGTTAGTCAGTTTGTCTGACATACTTAGTGCTCAAAGGGTTAATAAGAACTCTCAATGCAAGACCCCAATTGATATTGAAGCCAACGAGTAGGCAAACGAGCACGTAGCCGGCTTGATAACCCCATGTTTGTCCATAACTCCATACCATGTTACACACAGACATATGCAAAAGAGTCTTTTTTCTGTTTTTTGTGTTTTTCAACTATTGATAATTATGGTTTTAATGTTTGATTTTAATAAACGTTGCATGTATTTTTTATTAGGACTATAATTACTTAATTATTCTTTCCGTGGCAATAATGTTTTTTTCTTTATGGTAGTTTTTCAGAAAATACTGTGACAGAGTGGTCGTTTTCTGCGGAGACCACATTTTGGATTACCACTGTCACGCGATTCTATGGCAAAACCACCATAAAGAAAAAACATTATCGCCACGGAATGAATCATTAATAAGTCGTAATAAAAAATACATGCAACGTTTATTAAAATCAAACATTAAAACCATAATTATCAATAGTTGAAAAACGCAAAAAACAAGAAGAACGACCCTTCTGCTGTATGACGTGTGGTGGCTTGTGAAAAACCCAGCTGCATTCTAGAGTGCCTGACCACGCCTGACACATGTACATTCTACTATCTCTTTCTTCTCTACATCTCTATCTCTATCTCTACATATAATAAATGTGAAAGTTCGTTGAGGTTGTCAGTGAGACAATTATGTCTCATTAAAGCAGAGTTTGAAGGAAATTGTATTTATACAACATACATTAAAAACTTCAATAGCGCGATGCCGAACTTCACCAATTTCCACGCATTTAGAAGGTCATTCTCCAGATTTTTGTCGGCGTCTGAACTCCAACAAACCATATTAAACGTATAAAAAGGTTTTATTGAGTTACGGTGACCCACAGGCCAAATTTGAGAATATTTGGATAAAGTCGTCTTTACTTTACGCAACAGCGCTATCTTACGACAGCCCAACGAAAGGAGTGTTATGTTTTCTGTTTGTCTGTTTCTCTCCGGGTATTATGGGAAAACTATCGAATGGATTAATATGCAACTTTCACTAAAACGTTCAATGGATCTTCGGCCACGCAATAGGCTATAAAAATTATAAAGATAAGGGTTCAAAAGGGTTCAAAAATGGGGTTGAAGTTTGTATGGGAACCCCTTGAATCTAAGAAGAACCCTATTCAAACTTTCAGCAAAATATAGATAAAACGTGATAAAACACGGGATGTAATAGTACCTTGTTTAACGAGGGGCGTAAGTGGAATATTGGGAACAAGAGTCTATCAGAACCCTGACGCCGAAGGCGGAGGGCTTTTGATGACTCGAGTTTGCAATATTCTTACGCTCGTGTTATACACAATGTTTTTCATCACATTTGCGAGGAAACAAATACATTTTAGATGAAATGAATACAAATCGTAATAAAAACTGCAACATGTCAGTCGTCCATTTTGTTGAATTTGACGTGAGGCGCGCGTTTACACGCATCTGGTCAGAAACGCAAAAAGCCAGTTAGACAAAAGGCCAGAAACGCATAATGCCAGAAACGCAAAACGCCATAAACGCAAAAAGCGAGATTCTTAAAATGCTAGAAGAAAAGCAGAGACTAGTGAGAAGTAGCCATGCCAATGCGTTACCCGTGTTACTATACTACCAGTACCAGTGTTACCACCAGATGTACCCCGGGAAATGTTCCCAATTTGTCACCACGATTCAGTATGAAATAAAAATCAATTTAAGTATAGTTTTTTTATTTAAACAATAAAAATAACACAGAAAACAAACCTCTGTTCTCCTCACACAGATTAAAAATAAAACCCCGAGCCTTTTTTAAAAATAAACACTTGGTGTTTTTTGACAAAAGTACTATTCTCCTTAACCATAAAAATAATATTAACAGTTTTACCCTTCAAACAATATTAAACCTTAATACATTTAAATCGTAAAAATGAATAATTTATGTTTTAACTTTAGAATAATCAACTGCCTCAAAAAATCCATATCTGTTAATTCATTTTTATTTAATTTCTTTATTAACTTGTTGTATTTTTTGTCGAATTTGAAGAAATCAAATTTTCGTAGTATTACAGCCGAGAAAAACTCGGTCCCCTGAAAAAAATTAATAACAATATCGACGGTTGTGGATTTGAATGCATTCATGCAGTCTTAGCGTTTTTAATTTATGCCGAGTTTCTCCAACATTACCCCAACCTGGACCAAACTTACTTAAAATATGAACTCATAAAAATGTTCTGTTTGCGAAGTTACGGAAATATTGTATGGCATTATACTTAGAAACATTTACAGTTTTACATTAGTTTTCCTTTCATAATTTTAGAATCAAATAAAACTCATTTAATACGGTATGTTATTTTTATTAGTCTAAATAAAATCAAAAACATAATATAAGCGGCATCTATGGAGCTGAAATTGGACTTAACTTAAGCTCGGTAGATGAACATCAACGACCTCTATCAAACTAAAAATTGTATCAAAATCATTAATAATGTTTCTTTTTCATTGAATTTGCGACTCATAACCATGAATAAAATTGTTAATATCCGTTGTAACAAAGATCTGAAATTGCGTAAGTTTTAGGACTTTTAACACGTTCATCAAAGGCACCCGGCGCGTTTCACTGCTGCGAAAGTCCGACTCCATCTCGGCCAGTTTTATCCCTTATTTAATAATAGCTTCCTGAAGGTGCAAGAGTTGGTGAAGCGGAGTGGGGTGCTGATGAAAACACTCAGAAGATCTTCAGGATTTATTTCAGATATAATTAGTACATACGTGGAATGCGTTCGGAGGCTCAGCAGAAAGAGAAGGGCATAGAGATCGTGATTTGGGTTTTTAAAGATGTGACCATAGACTGTGTAAGGGTGGACATTCATTGAAACTGATACCCATTCACTATCACTTCCCCTCACACTTCACATTTATGAAGAGAAAGTACATGACACATATACATAATATGCATTAAAATTAAGGCTCTACTATTTTTAAATTCAAATCATGTACAAAATTAGAATGTTTAAGACCAGACAAAGCTTTAGTTAGAATATCCGCTATCATCTTATCAGTAGGTAAATACTTAGTTAATATATCATATTTCTTAACTATTTCTTTTACATAGTGATACCTCAAATCGATATGCTTTGTCCTCTTGTGACAATATTCACGTATCTCTAGGAGTCTCAACGCACTTTGGTTGTCGCTATAGAGTGTACAACACAGTTGTTCATCAAAAATTTCATTCATGAAATTCCTGACAAAGCAAAGTTCACGACAGGCATCGCCAAGAGCTAAGTATTCTGCTTCGGTACTGCTGAGTGCAGTGCATCGCTGCTTGCGAGATTCCCAGTTAACGGTTGAGTCACCTATTTTTATTACAAAGCCACTGTACGATTTCCTATCACAGTCATTAGCGAAATCGGCATCTGCGAATACTGAAATGTTAAAGTTACCACTTTTAACAAATATGAGACAATAATTAATTGTCCCTGACAGATATCGCAGGACCCTTTTCGCTGCTATCCAATGATCTTTTGTAAAACCATTACAAAATTGGCTAAGTTGTGACAAAGCAAAGCTGATGTCAGGCCGACTGCAAACGGATAAATACATGAGGCACCCAATCAATTCTCTGAATGGATAAACATTTTCTGATAAACTATCTGTATCTTGTTTGGGTCTCTCAAGTTTACAATTACTTGCCATTGGACTAGAAACACTCCTACAATTTGACATGTTAAACTTTAACAATAATTTTCTTATATAGTCTGACTGAGACAAAGCTAATGTACCACGCTTCCTATCCCTTGATATCTCAATGCCCAAACAATTTTTCAAAGTTCCTAACTGCTTGGAATTAAATTCAGACTGTAACAGTTTACATAATGTTTCTTTTTCATTCTTATTATTCCAAAAAATATAAAAATCATCCACATAAAGGGCAATCATTATTAAGCTCCGATCTGACCTTTTAATGTATATACAGGGCTCACATTTACTTTGCATGTAACCGTTTTTAATTAACACACTATTTACTTTATGATTCCAAACTCTGCTGGCCTGTTTCAGACCATATATACTCTTGTTTAATAAGCAGACTTTATTTTCATTACAAATATACCCTAATGGTTGTTCCATGTATATTTTCTCAGTTAAATCTCCATGTAAGAATGCTGTTGTTATATCTACATGTTCAATTTCCATATCTAATTCATTAGCAATACAAAACAATAAACGCATCGTCGAGTGACGAACTACTAGAGCAAAAGTTTCATCATAATCAATGCCTTGTTTCTGAGAGAAACCACGAGCTACTAATCGCGCCTTATACTTTGCATTACTACTATTTGGACCTGAAGATCCATTCTTTAACTTAAAGACCCATTTGCATTTTACTACATTACTATTTAAGGGCCTATCTACAAGGGTCCATACATTATTGGACATTAATGAGTTAAACTCAGATTGCATGGCTGTTTGCCATTCTTGCCTTTGGGGGCTATTCATGGCCTCTTCGTAAGTAAGAGGTTCATTAACAACTAGGCATTTATTGGTGACTAGCAATGACGAGTCTGACAAATTATAATCATTGTACCTGACTGGTTTATTGCAACGCGTGCTGCGCGCGGGATGTTCGCGTCGCTCGCAGCCAGCCGCTGGCTCCGATTCGAGCATAACTTCCCCTCGAACATTCCGCTCGTTGCAGGATGATGATGACGACGCCGAGGGCATGTACGACTCACTGTCAGACACAGGCTCCGGCCCAAGCTCTGTATCTTCCCCTCGAACGGACTGTTCCTCGGGCAATGATGGCAGTGAAGTATCACCTGGCTCATTGTCATCAGCAGCACTGCTCCATGATAAATCGTTATCTGAAACCACATCATTGTTTGCATTAGAATTATTTGTGACATCATTATTTTTATTGTTATCAGACTCATTATTAATTGTAATTTCATCAAGCATTAAAATGTCATTGTTCATTAAAATATTATTTTCATTTGACTGTGTTTGACACAAGTCATCATTCAATAAAATATTAATATTACTAGATTGTGTTTTACACAAATCATGTTGCACAACATTAGTGGGGCTCTGTAAAATATTTTTCATGGTCATATTATAAAATTCATTTTCTAAGAATATTACATTCCTGGAAATAATAACATTTTTGATATTAAAAGGGTCTAATAATTTATAGCCTTTAGAGTGTTCTGCATAACCAACAAAGATGCAATGTTTCGATCTGGCATCTAATTTGTCACGTTTGCTGGCATCTATAAGAGACAATGCTTTACAGCCAAACACTCGCAAATGACTAAGATCAACTTTGTTACCAGACCATACTTCTTCAGGAGTCTTGCCGGGTACACTAGCAGTGGGCGACCTGTTTTTTAAATAAATTGCAGTCGAGACTGCTTCAGCCCAAAAATGCTTACCTAGGCCAGATTCCTGAAGCATGCTTCGAGCTTTCTCAAGAATCGTCCGATTTCCACGTTCGCTGACTCCGTTCTGTTGGGGCGAATATGGAACTGTGGTCTCATGAACGATGCCTTCTTTTTGTAAATAATCTCTGAATTTATGACCACAATACTCCCCACCTCTGTCACTTCTCAGCCTCCTTACGACACAACCTGTTTGCTTCTCAGCGGTAGCTTTAAATAAAATAAATTTGGACATTACCTCAGATTTGTGTTTTAAGAAGAAACCAAATGTCTTCTTTGAAAAATCATCTGTGAAGGTCACCATAAATCTTGATCCACCCAAACTGCTCACAGGAAACGGACCGCACACGTCCGAATGCACAAGTTCCAAAAGCTGCTTGGCCCGTGTGGCCTCCCCTTTGGGAAACGCCACAACTTTCTGCTTCCCCTCAGCACATGACACGCAGTTCTGTAATTGTTCATGCTGAGGCTGCTGAAACATCAGACCTGTAACCAAACTTTTTAGGGTGTGCATACCTCTGTAACCTAAATGGCCCAACCTTTTGTGCCACAAATCCATGGGCACCACCCTGGTTGAAGTATTTGCCACCTGTGAATCATAAGATTGACCTACCCCTTCAATGTCCAAATGATAAACCCCATTTACTTTAGTGCCGGATAAAATGGTAGTGTTTTCTCTAAGTACAAGGCATTTTTCTTTTACAAAATTTATAGATATGGTCTTCTCACATAATTTACTTACACTTATTAAATTGGTTGAGAGATCCGGTACAAACATGACATCTGTTAGAGTAACAGTGCCGTACTTGGTTCTAAAAAACACATCTCCTCTACCAACACATGTTAAATTCTGGCCATTAGCTACCGTGACATTCTCAGAAACACTTTTAAAATTTATAAAATTACCTTTAACACAGCTCATATGGGAACTAGCACCCGAATCAACTAGCCACTGATCTTTACAAAAATTGTTACATGTTAGCGCTAAAAGTACATGTTCTTCGCTCTTAGTCTTCCTTTTATCATTTCTTAATTTGTAACATTTTGATTTTATGTGTCCAATTTTATTGCAATAGTTGCACTTGATATTGCTTCGGCGAGCAGCGAGGGCTGTATCCGTAGATGTGTTCATATGTTGAATCCCGTTGCCATTGCCACGTCGATGCTCTTCTTGCAGGAGCCTGGTGCGCACAAGCTCACTCGTTAGTGACAGGGACACGTTGGCGGATTCCAAACTCGATACTATTACATCATACTCTTCTGGCAGCCCGCTGAGAAGCAATTCAGCGACTTCTGCATCTTCAATAGTTTTGCCAATATCGGCAAGTTGTTGGACTAAATCCGTCACGCCTTCGATGTAGGCGCTCATGTCAGGGTAATCGATGTACTGGGAGCGATGAAGTTTACGTAGTAAACATACTCTTCTATAAAATCCTTTGTCTTCAAATACCTTAGACAGGTTGTCCCACGCTTCACGTGCTGTCGTGGCATTTCTCACATATTGAAGACACGTAGGTTTAACGGAAAGACAAATACGAGCTAGTGCTTTTTGGATTTTAGTTGCGTCAGTTTCCACGCCTGAAATACAGTTCCTTAGATTTTCAAGTGTCAGTGCCATCTCCATGTAAAATTTCCATGTGGAATAATTGGAAACTCCTTCCAATTTGGCAAAAGAATAAAGGCGAACTTCATCAGCACTCATTGTGAATTTATAAATTTTGAGGTTATATAGCGCGGACTCGCCCGAGCCGGGAGGACGATCCACAATATGCAACCACCACTTTCTTGACCGCTTCACATTAAAAATTACAAATCACAGCGGGTATTGCTCTGGGCAACCATAACCTGAAGGTGCAAGAGTTGGTGAAGCGGAGTGGGGTGCTGATGAAAACACTCAGAAGATCTTCAGGATTTATTTCAGATATAATTAGTACATACGTGGATGCGTTCGGAGGCTCAGCAGAAAGAGAAGGGCATAGAGATCGTGATTTGGGTTTTTAAAGATGTGACCATAGACTGTGTAAGGGTGGACATTCATTGAAACTGATACCCATTCACTATCACTTCCGCCCGCAACTTCGTTTGCGTGGACACGGGACAAAGCTATCTTATATTTTAATCCAGGCTATACACTATCTTCGTGTAAAATTTCATCTAAATCGGTTGAGCCGTTTAAGCGTCATTGAGTAACAAACATCGAAATATCTAAACATCTAAACATCCAAACATCCAACCATCCAAACTTTCGCATTTATAATATTAGTAGGGTTATCCTTGACTTTATACTTATTTTATCAATTATATTTTCACTTTTTTGGTAAACTTCAGCACAATTCTATCACCGTAGCGAAAATCGTGAATAAACCTAATTCATACACTATTTAATCGTATGGCATACATTATTTTTAGCCTTTAAAGTGTATCACTCTTTAGTACCACCCAGGGGACACATGCAGGGTTGTGGTAGGTAGCTCCTCCGGACGCGAGTAACAGTTGTCCCCCCTTTGTCAAGTGAGTGGGCAACTCGACTGTTAGGAGTTCTTAAGCCGCCCGAAGGCCTCTAACTCGACTTAACGACTACTGTCATAGACAGCAGCTGGGATCAACTGCTTAGTGTGCCTTCCAAAGCACGGAAGCGCACATTTATATTAAATATTAACAACCCTTTCAAACATCAGGCGGTCACCCAACCAAAGACTGACCGCTGCCATCTTTGCTTAACCAGCGTTATCGTTTCCGACTCGCAGCCGCCGCTAGGCTATGATGCTAAAGTTTGGACCTGAATCACGCAAAAACGGATTAAAATGAATTTTGGTATACATAAGTGTTTATTCCGGGAATAATCGTCTAAGGGGGCGAAATAGGGAGCGCAAGTTTGTATATAAGGAGCTACGATATAAAAGAGTTCCACGCGGACGAAGTCGCGGGCAGAAGCTAGCTTCCTAATAAAGGCGCTACTGCAGTGGCGGATTTGCCCTAAGCCCCAGTAGGCCCGGGCCTAGGGCGGCCAGATATTAAGGGCGGCAAATCGTGCCAAAAAAATTCACTGATGATAACAAGATTAACAAGAAATAATTCAAATGCAAAGTATCTTAATATTCTAAAGGCTCGCGTACCGTACCGTATGATTATAATCTTCCTAAATCGCCATTTTAGCGTATCAAAGTATAAATGTGGGGGAGAATAGTGGGGAAAAAAGCTAATGGAACAAAAAATATTCGGAAACAAAAATTTTGGGTAAGTAGTTTGATGCCACACACGATTTTTTAAGCAAATTGGATTGCGAAGATTTAATTAAAATGGTTTTGCTGCGCTTAAGTGTAAGTAGACGAGCTTTGTAAAACATTTATTTTATTAAAAACAAAACCTAAAACCGTTTTAAATGTTTTATTTAAATGTCCAATCATCCCTGAAACCTCGGAAAATATTATAAACTAGCTTTATAAGCAGAGATCGGAAAAATTTGCGACATTGTTTGCAATTATGTGGACATGACTCCAAAATTAATCAAAATGTTAATTAATTATTCATTGAAAGATAATTTGAATTATTGGAGATAATAGATTTTTTATAAAGTGCTTATAAGCACGTATATATTATAATAACTTAAAAAAATGACGTTACGACGACGATGAATTACATAAATAATTATTAGCAAAAGGTTCGTATTTAAAATTGGTATCGTTTCCGTAAATATTTATATACAATAAATAAATAACGATTTTAAACTGACACGATTACTTACACTAGAAAAGAAATTGAAAAAAAATACTGATATATTTTTTTAATAAACCTATACTTTAACAAACTTGTATTTATTGACTAGGAATCAAATTATATGTCAAGTAAAAAATTAATTAACTGAATAACATTTTGATTGATTTTGGAGTCATGTCCACATAATTGCAAACAATGTCGCAATTTTTTCCGATCTCTGTTTATAAGCTAGCTTTTAGTTAAACAATTTTCTGAATCAAATATAAGTGAGAATAAAGTAAATTCATGAATTATGTATCTAGTCTAGCAATGCACTCACGAGAAGTTTCCAAAGTTGCGAAGCTTTCCACATGAGAATTTCTCGGTAACTTCTGAGAATGTTCTCGAGAACGAGAATGTATTTATTTATTTGACACGAGTGACACGACACGATCAAAGAGTCCAAAGACACGCATCAAGAAATAGTTCGGTAACTTAGTTTAAAAAGTCAGGGCTAGTGTAAAGTGTGAAGTCCGAAAGTCGAAATATTCTCTGAAATACAGTGAGAATTTAAGCAACTTATTGGTAACTTATCACTTATCAACAAAATAGCTAACTGTAATAGACAATAACACATGAATAATAACATTTAGTTTTAAGTTATGCCTATTTAAACTTTATTTCAAGTAGATTCTCTTGTTTAAACAATAATTTTCAATCAACATTCTCGAGAACGTTTCCGCTTTTTGGGAATGTTCTGCAATTTGTACATTGCTGATCTAGTCTATAATGATGGGTGCTGAGAAAGGGGCGGCACATGGCCTGGGGCCTAGAGCGGCTAGGACTTCAAATCCGCCACTGCGCTACTGTAGATTTAGTTTTGCGCCCTGTAGTTTGATTTATGCAAAATGTTTGACAATGACAGAGTACGACACGTCCTTGACTGGCTTTTATTTGCGTTAAAACCGCGTACTTGTTTCGAGTTTCCCTATCTCTATCTCAATGCGAAATCTAAGGGTATGCGCGCACGAGCAACTTTAGTCATACACTATTTTTGACTTGATGTGAGAGACAAAATAGTCGCGGAGACAAAAGTTGCTCGTGCGCGCATACCCTTAGTGCTTCAGCACTGACAACCAATTTACGCTCGGTCAACGGATGACGTCATACTTGTTTTTATTCGGCCGCCGTATGGCCGCCGTAGAGTGTAGACAGCGGCGCTACCACGAACCTCGAAAGTCGAAGTTCGGGTATTTCCATCTCTATCGCACTCCCTTACTCGAGTGACAGGGATGCATGTATTACGAACTTCGACTTTCGAAGTTCGTGGTAGCGCCGCTGAGGGGCTACCGCCCAGTGAAAACGAACTTGGTTCGAGTATCTCCCTCTCTGTTGCTCGAACTAGCAGGTGCAACAGAGAGGGAGATACACAAACGAAATTCGTTTTCGTTTCGCGGTAGGGCCTCTGCGGCGCTACCACGAACTTCGAAAGTCGAAGTTCGTAATACATGCATCCCTGTCACTCGAGTAAGGGAGTGCGATAGAGATGGAAATACCCGAACTTCGACTTTCGAGGTTCGTGGTAGCGCCGCAGTCTTGGTTATTCAGTCGCGCAAATGAGTCGAGTATCGAGGTCGCTAGGTACCTATACATCGTTTACAAAGAGACGGTTTTTTTGTGTTGGATATTCGGGTTCAAGGTGATTTTTAAATGTGATTTTACAACTAACATATTTACACAACAATCTGGATTCACTGACATTTTCGTAATACTGTTGACACACAGTACAGTGAGTAAAACGAAGTTATTATTACATTACCAATAGACAAAACTCATGAAAATACTCGGAAAACAAATTTTATATGTAAAGATTTATCAATGTTCCTATTTCCCCACAAACTTTTCGATGTTTCATTAAAAGTGGCAGATTATTCCGCTCTTATTAAAGGTAACCTCTACGTAATAGTTGAAATATTAGAGTAGGGACTTTGGAACCTACTTAAATGGTCGCGCACGATTCGATTCCAGAGGAATTTGCTCCCGCGAACGTTACGGCTGGCTGTGGAACTGGAATGACTTCGTGCAAGGGTTTTCATAAAGGGTTTTTACAGTATGGGGTTCTTCAACCAGCGTACATACCTACCTACACACTTTTAAAGGGCCGACAATGCGCATGCGAGTCTCCTAGAGTCGTAGGTGTCCATAGGTAGTATTTGCCATACGATAAAATAAAATAAAATAGGGAGCGGTAAACTCTTACTATCAGGCGAGCCGTATGCTCTTTATCACCGACGTGGTATGAAAAACTGCCCCTAGCGCGCGCTACTGTTCACACGTCAAATGAGATAAATTAAATTAAATAAGATACCTACCTATATACCTATCAAAGATAGCATTCTCAAACCCAAATGAAATGAAATTAAATGAAATGAAATGAAATGAAATGAAATGAAATTTATTTGCTTGAGACATGGTTAACAATAAGGTGGAACAATTTTGTTAGGATCAGCACATCTCGCCAACATTTGGACATGCAAACTTTACAAACTTATAGGTAACTATAATAATATTAAGTATTTAATTACGAGTACATACATTACATTATTTTTTAAATACATTAAAAAATTCTTGTGTTGTGTAAAAACATTTGTCAAGTCCAATTTGCCAAGCATTGCATTTGCCAAGTCTTATGTTAAGTGCATTGTAAGCAAAATGTATTCGTATTTTTAAACTATTTAAATAAACGCACACTGACACACCCAATATAATAAAATATTAATAAAATATCTGTGAGTTCCTGTAATTGGCTTTGTATTACTATGTAAGACTTATATTATGTTTTTGCAGCTGTTGGTACTCCTTTAGCATAAATAAATAAATAAAATAAAAACCGGCCAAGTGCGTGTCAGGCCACGCGCAGTGGAGGGTTCCGTAGTTGCCTTGCCTGTCTGTCTTAGTTACATCGACGTGCGGTGCCGTTGCGTCGGCCGAATTTGTACGAAAATTGGCCTTATTCCAAGTACACATTAAGTTGGTCGACTATTTACTCGGTAACTACTTGTCCGTGATACTTTTCCTTTTACCGTTTCGCGTTTTTCACATGTCTCTCATCCCATTGTGCTTGTGTTACTTATTTTACTAGTATATTAATTATTTATGTATTTTGTGTATACGTTTGTATCGGCGGTATGTTGTGTTGCGTTCCGTGGGTCACGTACGGTGCTGTCTGAAAATCAGCGCTGTAGGTGTCTGTCTGACACCTCGGCATAATGCTGAGACAGCGACCGATTCACTGCCGCGAAGACACACACATTATGTGTAAATTGTATTGTATTTGTACTCCCTTTGTCTCTGTGTGTCTTTTGCGTAGTGAATAAATGTCTTCTTTCTTTCTTTCTTTTTTCTTTCTTTTAAATATGACTCGAACAAAAATTAGGACTTTAAAGCCCAATACCTCGCAAACGAAACACTTATTTGAAAAATATTTTTAGGAAACCCATAATATTTTTGAACGAGCTATCCTACGATATCCCACAACATGGGTTTCACGAGAAAAAAAAAATACAACCCCGCTTTAGGTGTACGGGAGGTACCCCAAAATATTTTTTTTTCAAGATTTTATTCTTCTCTTTTGTCGGCGTCATTCAATTCAATTTATTTATTTTGTTAAACACAGGTTACAAGGTTGGTAAGTACATACAAAGATATAAGACCTCCATGTTTTACCCACAGCGTAGGTTTACAAAATATTTTTTCATTCAGTCAGCCTTATTTAGGTACATTCAAGTTGAGATTTACTTAGTTATAATATAATATAATGTCAAAGATACTTTAAAGGGCAAAATAATGTATGGCATACGATTAAATAATAAATAGGTAGGTACATTAAATAGGTACTATAATTAGGTATGTATAAAAAAATGACAAAAAATTATAAATAATGCCTGGTCAAAAATGGAAAGAAAAAAAAAATCATTTTTTTTATATAATGAAAGGGACCATGTCACGTTGTGGCGTCATTTAGGTAATCTTTAATCGTATAGCAATATTTCTCGGTCAGATATGAGGTCAATTGCCATTTTTTATTAATGCCCAATGTCTTAATTCGATCTGGAATTTTATTGAAAATCCTCGGTGCCATTCCCAAGATTCCACTTCTCATGAGCGCTGTGTTACTTCCCGGCAAAGTTTTAACTGTATGTTTGTATTGTTTACGTGTCGGAAACCTGCGACCTTGAGAAACGTTGTAAAAAGGATTGGTCTTGACAAAAATACCTACTTCCAGGATGTACAATGAAGGCAGTGTTAATATCTTAAGAGATTTAAAAAATGGTACACAACTTTCTCTTACTTTCAGGCCACACGTTGATTTAGATACCCATGCCGAATTACAGTTTTCTAGTAGTAATGGTTACTGAGCTAAGTCGAAGACGGACGGACAGACGGCCATGGCGAAACTATAAGGGTTCCTTGTTGACTACGGAACCCTAAATAAGAGGTAGATACGTTGTCTATACTAAATTCCGTGTTTAAAAATGGCCACCAAATCTGACAGCATACCTGAGTTGTTTTCAAAATAGGTGTACTTTCTGTCTATTTTGTGCGTCTCCTTTAAATAATATTACATAGGTAGCAAATAATACAGAGCCTATGAAATTAATTTACTCGGTTAATAATGTTGTTTATGCTTATGCCAGTTAGTTGAAAGTATTTCTTGACTTAAATTATAATAATTTCATTAAAATAAGTATCACAAAAGCTAACTCCTATTTAAGCGGTTCATAAAAAATACTGTTGTTGCTGTTGTCCCACTAGTACCCTGGCATGTTCGAATACTACTCCAGGCAAAATACGGTTTCGAAAAACATTAATTTATAATAGCGTTTTTTTTGTTGATTTCATTTAAAAATGTTATTTTAAGATGATTTAGTCAAGAATCCGACAAACTTTCCCCCCGGAAGTAATTATGTAGATTTAAATGAAGCATGCATTATCTTTTTTTGTACGATTTATCTTGAATATTATAGAGCAAATGTAAATGAACCAAAATAAAGACAAAAACATTTATTAATATTTTCACTGACTTATTAGAAGCCAGTTAACTTATCATTTTTTCGATGTCTGAAATTTTGTCGGATTTTGTCGCTGGGTAACTATTTAATTGATAATATATCCATTATACATAAAAAATAAGCTATTATAAATTATTTCCAAAATTGACATTTATTCCATACAAGTTGTCAGTGCATTGCCTGGACTATTAGACCAGCGGTTGAACAAAAATGGGTTATTACAACATTAAAGTTTTTTCTTTTTTGATATGTCGTTGGAGGCATGTTAAATAATACTTATGTAAAAAGTTAGAAAATTTTAGGTGGAGCTTTCGGCTATATTGAAATATTTTAGTTTTTGCCAATAACTAAGTCAATATAGAATTAGAGTTACAAAAAACTGTAACATATCCAATAACACTTTAATTTATATACGATATTCTGTTTTTAGAAATCTGGGACTTCTGCATCCTGGTGAACGTAAAAATGCAAATAATTTTGTAAATAAAGAATTAGAGTAGCTGATATTGCAAAGTCACGATATTGTCGATCCACTTAACATATTGGAAAAAAGTTAGAAATGTAGACAATCGGCTTGTCTAGATATTGATTTCCGGTTAAACAGTATAGCCAATATTGAATTAAAGTTTGTAGAGTTAATAGTAAACGATCATGACAATGATATCAGTTACCAAACAAAAGTTAAGAAAAATAAACTTACGGCGACACTAAATATTGATACCTAAGTACTCCGTGCGTAAATGAATACATTTAAAAAGCGCGGCATGTATGCGCGCGCCGCGCTGTGCGCTGTGGCAGCCGGCAGCGATCAACGCAACGGTAGAGGAGTGCCCTTGATTGCGTCCACGATCCATAAAAAAATCCACAAAGAATAAATATCAATGGCAAAACACATGTTATTTTGTTATACGTGTGTACGTTAATGGAAATACAAAGAAGAAATGTATCCTTATTTATTACCAACTATACTAGGGATTGCCCGCGGTTTCGTCGAACTGGTTATCGCGTTATACACATAATTTAAAATTATTTTAGGGATCGCCCCTTATACAAATGACCACTCTTCCATGTTTTGTTACTCCTTTAAGCCAGCTGCATAAATACCTACTAACAAATAACCGACATGTATTTTTTTGCGACGTGTTCAGCAGTAAGCTATAGTTAAACTCAATTTACCTTAGATGAAATTGTATATTTAGGATGTAGGGTAATTTCACCGGTTAGCGACCACCTAATTTAGTGTGCCGGTTTGCGACCACTCGGGAGTAATGGTGAACCGAGAGGATATTTTCTCGTTTTTTAAGTAGATTCCTGCCAAATTGCGCCTGCCTCTGCTTTAAAAATTGCGTACGTACCGAGGCATTTTTACAGCCTGTTTAAATGTTATTATATCTTTAATTAAAAAAAAAACCTTGTCCTTAAGGTGGTCGTTAACCGAAGTTGGTCACGTAACCGGCGTAATGACCGTATAATATGGTGGGGTAAGTATAATACATGACGGCGAATAGGACTGGACAAGATATGACAATATTAACCAGGATAAACAGAAATAATAAAAATAGTTGTGAATAGCTCGTATATTTTTATTACAATCAAGATTCAAGATTTAAAGATTTATTTGTTCAACATAGGTATGTGGGCACAAGGTGTTACATTAGCTTTCGTATCACTATGTGATGCCTGTCGGCGTACAAATATATTGGTTAAAACATGTATTGTATTGACATAGTAAGTAAAAGTAATAGATAGTCATTTTCATACATGTCATGAAATATAAATTGATTCATTAAATTAAATTAAATTAAATAGGTCAAAAGAGATATAACAATACATCAGTCAAAAATTCTGTTACCGTATAATATGCTTTTTCCGTAAGAAATAACTTCAAACTCCTGTTAAAATCTACTTCATTTCCATTGTTTGCAAGGATGTGCTGAGGAAGCTTATTATATATTTTGTGCGACATCCCTAGTATGCTTTTTTGTAGTAGTGCTGTGTTACTTGACTGTGATTTTAATTTGTTCTGGAGACGTATACTTTTAAATTTATTAAACTGATGGCAATTAGTGTTTACAAAATTGACCATTTCGTAAATATACAAACAAGGTAATGTAAGTGTTTTTAATTTTATAAAATACGGTTTGCAGGTGTCATATCGCTTAATGCCACATATCGACCTTAAACACTTTATTTGAGCCTTAAATACGTTTTCCTTATTTGTTGAATTTCCCCAGAAAAGTATCCCATACCTTAAAGTGGATGTTACAAAGCCATGTTAGGTAGTTAAAACCGATGACTGATTTGCGATTCTTTGCAAATTGTATAGCGCATAGGAAAATTTACTAAATTTTTTACATACCTACATATAATGTCAGTTTGATTTTTCCATGTCAACTTACTATCGATACTAAGCCCTAAAAAAATTGTTACGTCCGTTTCATTGATTTTATGTCCCTTATATGCTATAGATAAATTGTCAGGTTTGTTTCTTTGTTGAAATGTCATGATATTAGTTATGTCAAGATTTAGTTTAAGATTATTATTAGTTAGCCATTCTATTATTTTAATTAATGTATTGTTAATGTCAGATTCATATGTATTACCAGTTTTTCCAGAAAATAGAATAGTACTGTCATCAGCAAAAATAATCATGGGATGTTCCGTAGCCTTTGGCAAATCGTTAATGTAGATCAGAAACAATAATGGTCCCAATACACTCCCCTGAGGTACACCATAACAAATATTTCTATAGTCCGACGAATACATTTCCTCAGTTTTGGTTGTAGGAGAAATCCTTTTTATCTGTGTTATTTGTTTCCGATTAGTCATGTAAGAACGTATTAGACTGAGAACATTACCGCGAATTCCATAAGCAAAGAGTTTGTCATAGAGAACATTGTGATCTACTAAGTCAAATGCTTTTGTCATATCCATATACAAAGCGCATATGGGGATTTTTTTGTCTAAGCAAGTAACAACTTTTTTAATTAAATCAAATATAGCCTGATTTATGGATTTCTTTTTGCGGAACCCTTTTTGTTACAATAACAGTCAAAAAAAATAATTGTAACTTTTTTCACATTATAATATAACTGACAGCGAACTTTTATTAATACAGTATAATCTCGATTATTCGAAGTGTCAAAGAATAAAATTTTCAGTCGAAATATTATACATTTTCGACGTTAAGTCCTTTATAAAGTAGGTACTTATTGTTTTATATTAAAGCCAGTATGGATGGCTAACACAATAGTAAAAAAATACAAAAAAATACAACCATTTACGACATTATAATAAAATTGCAAGTAGGTATTGTATAAGTAAGCACGTATGTATAACGACCTACCGAAAAATATTAAAACAGCTCCAAATCTATTAATTTTTAAAAATAAATTAAAGTCTCACATATTAAACAAAACACCGGTTATCTAATACGGCCCTGGCATCAACACGGTCTTACCTCGTGCTCGGCAACCGACCGGCTACCGGCCGCCGGCAAACCAATGCGAGTATGATATTTACGTCTACCCACTCTGTTACACTAATACCAGTCGTTATACGGTATGTACCGAATCATGGCACATGTACGAGTACAAAGCGGTTACGATACAATTATTTGTGGTAACGATGTTTATTGTCTGTTAGATTTTTAGTAATCAAATGATATTTTTTTTTTTAACTGTTTTCTTTGTAGTCGCTTACGAATAGACATAAAATTATCTTAGTATCTTAAATTAAGTACCTACTCATTAAGTGAAATGTAAAATTTCTTTTGAGTAATAAATGTCTTTAACCAGAAGTATTAATCATTCATATTTGTTTACACCTAATGACAATTCTAAGTGAACTTCTGCGACTTCTCATTATCCTGTGCAGCTTTTTTCACAAAATAACTAAAATAATTAAGACGGAACTTTTTTTTTTCATTATTGTTAAAATTGAACTCTTATTTTTACAGTCTAATCTCGATTCTTCGAAGTGCAATAGAATAAAGTCTTCAATTCTAATCTTACAACTTTCTAGTAGTAAGGGTGACTGAGCTAAGCCGCAGACGGTCATACGGACATGGCGAAACTATAAGGGTTCCATGTTGCCTACGCAAACCTGAAAAGGCTACTGGCGATTTTTTTTTTATTCTGATCGAAAAAACACAAAAAAGAACTGAATATTTTGAATAAAAAAAAACTATTTTGTGTATTTAAGTATGTTTAAAAATAATGAAGGTGCAAAAACTTTTTAAGTAAGGATTAGTTTTTCAATAAAATATATTTAGTGAAAACTGTTAACTGAACCAGAATTGAGCTTCATAGTAAAATGAAAAGGAAAAAAAAAATGAGTGGTTAGATTCTTCCTACTTTTACCAGTAAGATTTTTTTTCAAGTTGTTTTTGAAACGATTCTTATGACATACATTATTTTCATTTCAATCTGACCACTTTTTTTTTCTCCATACATTTTCCTATACAGCTCAAATCTAGGTCACATTTCTTTTCCTCAAAATGTAAAGGTACTCATTTTTTTTGAAATAATACACATTAATACGCAAAATAGTTTTTTCAACAAAATTTTCAACTTTTTTTTCATCCTAGGGAGCGTTGTCCTTTAGAACTTCGTTAGCAGACGTTTCTGCTTAGTAAACCTTTAATTGTCTCGAATATTCCTAACAAGTAGGGTAAATCGTCAATAACTGGCCACCTCATACTATCTATATCTATTCTATTATACGTGAATAGAGTTAATTTTTAGTATGAGGGGGCCGATTATTCAAGGGTGGCCAGTTATTGGAGATTTACCTTACTACAAATAATATACATACATACATACAAATGTACATCACGCCTATTTCCCGGAGGGATAGGCAGAGATCACGGATTTCCACTTGCTACGATCTTGACAAACCTTTCTTGCTTCATTCACTATCATTACATTCTGCATACAAATAATATTTGTTATCAAAGAAATTTCTCACTGTTTTGGTTTAAATTATGCTCTACTTTCTAAGTTTTCTTTAATCAGGTACTATTAGAGCAGAAACGGCCTATTTTAGGTGTTAACGTAAATTGGAATGTTTAATTTAATAACGTTGGGTCAATACGCCGCTCCGGTTACGCGACCAGCTTCAGTTAACGACCACGTGAAAGACAACGTATTTTTTTTTTCAATTAAATATACCTAAAAAAAAGCCATTACAACGCACTCTAAATAAACCGTGCCCCGCATGTATTATTTAAAGTAATTATTAAACAGGAATCTATTGAAGAAGTATTTAAGGACCGTAGTATTTGGCGTTCCTTAGTCTGCCTACCCCAATGGGATACGGGCGTGAGTATATGTATGTATGTATGTAATATATTCAAAAAACTGAAAGGATATATTGTCGTTTTTTGCGGTAGATTCCTGAAACCAATTGAAATGAGTGGTCGCAAACCGGAACCATAAATTAGGTGGTCGCTAACCGGCGATATTACCCTGCAACATGACCCTGGTGTTCGTAACAGCAATCCGTAATCAGGGGCAAACTAACATTGGTTTGCTTGCGGCGAGCAGCTATAGCTGCGTTTAACAACATCTGTGTAGTACATTTCTTTATTTCGCTGACAGTGATTCTGACTTGAACAGGGCGTTTGAGTTGACCCTGTTTAAACACTTCGTTGGCAGCTTCGTTGCAAAAAAAACAAAAGTTTTGAAAATCAAAGCATTCCTCATCGTCACTAGGCTGTGTTACTGGTGCTTCCATCTCCATTCTTCTTTTGTGCGCCGATATAGCCTTCGAATCAATGTATAGTAATCTACACAACGACGTTTTTTAATACAGTTGCGAAAAAATAAGAAAAACAACAAGTAAGGAATTCGAAACTTTTATATTATTAATTCTGTAACGTCATTGTAATACAGTTGAAAAATGATGAAGTTCAAAAATCATTTTATTTAGTACAGCTCTATCTTATTTATTTTTTATTGGCATAATAATTAATGGTACAATTTGTACGATTATTGAGTGGGAAAAGTGAAAAGCACTAGTTCGTGAAAATCAACTTTCCGCACGCTAAACAGCTACGTAAAAGTAGCACTTTTTGAGCAAATGTATTAAAAATTGCATCTAATATGTGCACGGTAAACAAACAAATGAATGATTTGAAAGACAACAGCAGCGCTTGCGCGGTAATGCGGGGAGGGCGGGGCGAGGTATCGCTCGCTAGGTCGGCTACGATCGGCCCCCGCGCGCCGCCGTTGAAGGGCCAGCGCGGCGTGGTTATGAATTTCGCGCCATTTTAAATAAATTATACTATTATTAATGCAAGCAATACACAGAATTTTCTAACTTTTCATAACATGGTTGCATATATTATTTTATAGTATTAGACTTATTTTTACAGACTCTAATTCAATATTAGATCTTACAGGACAAAAAACGCATATTACTTTTATAGCATGTATCCTATTCTTCTACATTTTTAGCTTTGTCTATTAACTTAAGAAATTAGAGATATTGTTGAGGATTTTTAAACTTTAATTCAATATCGACAAAGTAATAACCTAATTCTGGTTTGACAAAGAAGCTGCGTAAAAAAAGTTCTACAAACTTAATAACATATAGCGTCATACATATTATAAACGATGAAGCTAAAACTTTGCACTTTAATTCAATATTCACAAATTATAAATAAAAATATATAAATACCTAATTTATACCTAACGCTCGTTCTAACTTTTCTTCATATATTGCAAATATACTTAAAAATATGTCCCATGTCATATAAGCATCACTTTTCCATCTTTAGAATTATCAAAACTTTTAGGGCAAAAATCCGGTCCCACTATTGATCTATATACTCTTAGTGACTATATTTATTGCAATTACATAATATAATTATTATTGATCTTGTCAACTGAGATAGTGTTTAATTTAAAATATTAAGGTATTGTTATTATTACCTTAAAACGTCAGAAAAAAACAAATGTCTTTACGTGTCCCCTTTTTTATTCCTTTGTGTTATTCCTATTGTGTGACGATGATTACTATGAAATCCAGTCTAATTTAGAACGCATCCATATTTTTTTTTAGTCTAGCAACTCTGTGAGGTACCTACTACCAACCAACGTAACAAATGACAGCGTAGCCATATTGTTTTCGGTGATATCAACACTATCAACCTAAACGTGTTGTGGTTGTGATCGTGTTTTATCGCGTAAACTTTTCTATTGTGTAACGTGGATTTCACGGGTAAGTAAATCTAAAGAGCGAAGTTCTGTTATTGAATAATGTGGTTTTCAATTGTTGTAATGTAATATTAATGAAAGTATAAGGCTATCTATGTTGTTAGATTTTTCTCTCCTTTTTTAAAGACATGTTGCCGCCATAAATAAGTCGTTCCTTTGTGTGACACAGAGTATAACACAAAAATATGTGTTACGCTGTGTGACGTCACACAAAAGATAAGGCTGTATTTATACTGCAGAAAGCTGTATTTCACATCTGCGTTTTTTTACTAGAATGCTGAAATTTTTTTACGTGTGTATGTGTTTATGTATGTATTAAAAAAATATTACCAGTTTAATAAAAAATTATGACATCAAACCATTTGTCTTAACATTTACCTAATCACATCAGTGAAATCTAGATGTGATGAACTGACCCTTATAAAATCGTTTGTGTGACTTTCTTTTGTGTTATAAAAAGTAAAAAATAATTGTGTTACGTACACCTATTTTGAAAACGACTCGCCTACGTAGCTACGTTTCCATTGATGACGGCGCAAAACTGAATCAAGTTGTGCAATTGTCTCAGTTTTAGTGTGCCACTTTTCGAGCTTTTTATATTACATACATCACTGGATAGGTACACCTACTTAATCATATGTTTGGCATATAATCATAGGTAAGTATTCCACCATTATGACAAATTGGTTTTTTATGCGATTGAGTACTTATTGCCACAAGTTGCGCAACTAGGTAGGTACTATTTCTCTGACACATTTAAAGAGCCACGTTCATTTTATTTCATTTTGCGTGATGTTTTCCTAATATTTTAGCAAGTTTTGTTTAATTGGCAATTTAAAAAAAAGTAGTACTGTTGTCAAGTATCGTTATTTGACTCACCTTTTTATTGACCGTGGAATTCGTGGAAACACTGCAACAGTAAGTATATATTATATAGGTGGTGGTAGACAGGTCGACATAATATAGGACATTATGAATGTTGCCCACTCTTGTGCAATCCGGGTAGAGATAATGAAAAGATTTAAATTTTGGACCTTAACCGCTTTGAAATAAGGTCGAAAAGTGACGAACCTTTTCGTTCCTCGAATACCTACATAATAATATATCCTACTAATTAAACCATTTTTAAGTTAGTCGGTTAGTTTCTTTATAAATTGTATTTTATTACAATACCAAATCACGATTAAAATAAAAACAAGATTGTGTTTATTATTGATGAGATTAGGTTAGTAGAGTAAGAAAATAATTATGTTCATGGAAAATTTCAATTATTTGAAACGAATTGGTATAATTATAAGCTTGCCCAGAAATTTTTGACCTTTGGGAACTTGCATATATTTATGAACTCGACTGAATATTTAAAAGTATATATTTATTGTTTTATGTGTAGGTATACACGTAGATATATTCCATTGTCTAACATGGAATACTTCTATTTTCAGATGGATTCAGTGATAACGAAATTATCCGGTAACCTGGACGAGCGCCACCGCTGTTTCAACGCCTTGGTCCACGAGGCTTACCAGCAAAACACATCGTTGTCTGTACCCAACCCCGAGGAAGCCGCCGTAGACAGACTCTTCAAAATAGACCTCGCATCGAAACAAAGGAACGTAGACTTCATCATTCACACCCTCAAAGATGATGACTTGTTATACGTCAACAGAGCGCTGAAAAGCCAGTGGCTACTGGAGCCACAATATTCCAACATTATCAACCCAATTTTCTTGGAAACTGAACTCTTTCCGGATATGACATTGCCAGCTGTGAACAAAGTGAGACACTGGATTCAGATGCACTTACGAGACCCGCAAAGATGTAAGGAGTTTCATCAGTTCCACAAAGAATTGGACGCCGATATAGCTGTCAAGTTTCTTTGGCATTGTTCAAACGATTATGTAGTAGGTGAAATCAGTGATGTACTGGACAAGATCACTCCGAAACTTTTGAAGCGGCTCAGCGAAAAGGTTCCACGGATCACTAAGATTTACTACGACAGCTTGAGGCATAATGAAACCCTTTTAAAGTATTATCTGGCAAACGATTCTAAATTTTTTGCAAATATTAAATATCTCCTAAAAACGGACGCAAATATCTTCTTCCACGTAATAGAAAACTTCTTCGCTCCTGAGAAATTCCGTTCGTTTAGTCCTGCAATTACGGTTTGTATAATGAAGCATCACAGAAGCAGATTTCTGTGGAAGCCAGAGTTGTACACCGTGTGGTTTCTCGACGTGGCGACACTGGCGAAACACTTGAGCTCAGAGGAATCCAAAGACTTAGTGTTGAAGCTAGCGAGGGCAGAGTACCTAAACTCTTGGTTCTCGTACAAAACCGTGGAGCCCTTATTAAAACGCATTAATAAGGAAGAAAGAGACGCCTTCAAGACATTGGCTTTTGTCGACAAAGCGTTCGGAGCCACGGTAAAAGAATGGCCGTATCCAGTGTCCACTCCGCCGGTTTTGACAGTTCCCCAGATAGACTTATTTGACGATATACAAATGGAGAAATATTCAAACGACCGTAACGACGATGACGAATATGAGTTTTATGATGCTAATAGTAGAAATATGACTCTTTTAGAGGAACTGTTTGATAAATATCGCTTCTTCACCTACGAACAGACTTTTCTTGAAATCGGAAAGCAAATAAAGGCTGAGAGCTCCGCAGAGAACCGGATGTTTATGCTGCTTGTGCTTGTCAGCAAGACTGGGGGACGAACTGAAAATTTGGTATCCTTATTGGATCTCCTATGGCAACATAGGAACGAACCTGTGCATATACGTGCCGCTATAGTCAGGAGCTTGGTGAAGCGAGCGTCCGTCTGGCGTCTACCTGTCGAGCATTGGACTAGACTCTTGGAATGGGGGCATGGTCTAGGCTTGGATGGAAGTCCTTCTCAAGCAAATTGTAACGAAGGCCTGCATGCTGTAGTCATACGCGATTTGCTCGCTGGTGTTAAACCCAGTGAGGCAGTTTGGAAACAGTTCTTGACTCATTTTAATTCCATGCACGAGTATCCGTTAAGTGCTGACGAACGCAGGTGTATCCGGGCTCGTCTGCCGGATTTACTCCTAAATACGATTCTGCCTCAACCCGATGAGTTCAACATAATTCACCTAAACAGATTGCTTGACACGCTTAACGCCTATCACGTCAAATGTGAAGATTTTCCAGGCGTAGTGGAAGCTGTAGTATCGGCGTTTAAGTACGAATATAATTTTGCGCATTTTTCCAGGCACTCTGATAAAGATAAGTTACTGATGAGATTGTATGATGCCGGAGTAGCGAAAAAACGTCTGATCATAGAATACTTCGAAATAAGACTGGTAGATGATTCGTATGTTAACGCATTGCGTCATGACATCACCGTTCTCGATGATATGAAGAAATTTGGAAAACTTATTGACGGAAGGCATTTGAAGCATGACAAGTTTTTTCGGAAGTTAGCGCTTTATTTTATGGAGGAGGGTGGGTTGGGAGATAAATACTACACTGTGTTAACAGGCCGTGCAGCTGATTCTGTGAAAAATGCACCGCCGTTTACCCGAATAAGGCGTTGTGGCCAAGGTTATTTTCTGAAGGGGCGGCAAATCCTAGCGATGCCTCTGGCAGCACTGTCTGGTCCAAAATTTATATCACTTTTACAAACCTTGGATAAAGGGCCTCCAAATACTTCTCACCGTCAGATTGCTGCCTCGGTAAGATCGCATGCACACATTGTCAGACCACCTTTTAACTTGGAATCCTTCGGGTGGCGTAAAGCAGGAGTCAAGGCTGTCTCTAACCGTGTAGCTACATGTAGACAGAGAGACGTGGAACGGTATCTTCAAGAGTGCCTGATCTGGCGGCGTACGCTGCGGCTAGCTCTGCTGCCGGCGAAACGCGTCCACAAAGAACGCGAGGCGTTCCAGGTCTTAGCTTCTCAAAGGCCTGGCACGGCGCTGCGAGCAGCGTTTTTACACTTCCGTCGCGAGCGAGACGGCTCCGATTTAAATATTTGGGAAATGGTGAAGTCACACATTTTGAAAGCAGACTTCCATCGATGTTTATTCCTCATAAGATTTACAAATTCCTTACCAGCAGTTATAAGGGCCGAATATTGCTACCTCGTCCACAAGGTTTCCAAGCAGTATACCACATATGTACAAAGCAAAGCTCTTTTGAAATTTTCTGCTGTAATGCCCCAATTAAATGAGCAAAATATTCTCGATACCATTGATGATTGGCTGTGCGTGTATTTTTATGATTGCGTAACACTAAAAGGAAAACGAATTATTAATAACGACTATCCTGTTTACAGTAACTATAATGAGGAGCAGAAGATATGTATTAACCTGTACATAGAAATAATTGCAAAATTTCTGGTTCTTAGCACATCCGAAGAAATGCTGGCGGAAAAGTATAAAAAGGTAGTATTACCCTTTCTAAACCGACTCGAGCTCTTTTGGACCTCTCCAAAGTTGGTACCAGCTGAAAAATTGTTTGATGCATTTTTATTTTACTTAAGATACAACAAAGTTTATTTCGATGTCAAATACGTGTCGTGTCTGCCTGTGTTTGCGAAGATAACGGAATGGATTCACGGGTTTTTGACACTAGAGAAATGGTTTGAGAAATATGTGAAAGTAAGCTTAACGTCTATCTACTTCAAAGCTACCAGACACAGCCTTAGCCACAATCCGGAGCTGTTTTCGGAGTCTAGGAAACCAGAATGCGCTTACATACTGGGAACATTTTTCGGGAATTTCGTCAGCAACGAAATAGAAGAGTTGACTCAAAAATATTTCCCCTCAATAATAGGGCTGTATGGGTCCGAGTTTGTGAATTACTTTGACGAGTACATTTACCGTAAAAACGACGAATGCTTTAACAGATTTACAGTAGCTGTTCTGGATGCTTTAGTAACAAATAAGTCAGTAGCTTCATGCGTCCTCGCTAAATATTTATTTACGGCATTCGAGGATCGATTAAAGACTGAATATGCGATGAATATTGCAAACCAATTTAACGAGAGTGAGATCAAAGAATTACGGGTTGAAATACCGTTTCCAGTGTCTACGTCCAGGCGCGAGTTTCCCGTACCGCCATCTGTTTGTCGCCCCAAGCGCCAACCCCGACGCAGAGGCGGCAGGCGGTCGAAACATTACAATACTGCAATGGATGCGTTGTGTTGAGAGCGAGGGAATTTGTTCCTTCAGCTGTCAACACGGCGAATCCTCAAACATAGGAAGGGTCGGCAACGCCCATGTTGTAATGTGCCCCATGTGTGTCTAAATGTAATTAGCTTACTGTTAAAACTAAGAGTCCGCAGTAAGCTCGGCCGAATTTCACCTTTCCATACAAATGTAGTTACGCTTAAAATAAAGGCAGTGGTCTAATTTAGTCGCGGACACCCTAAAGTGCCACTTTTACCGAATCGATTCGGCTTTATTTGGCCCAACATTATGCATCAGCCGCCCAATAATCGATTGATGATCTTGTATTTTTTTAATTTTTAGGATAAGTTTTGGCACGGAGTTATGATATATACATAGGTACCTATCTGTAACTTTATGTAAATAAATAATTATCTAAGCAAGTACTTAATGATGATAATGAATGATAAATGATGATTTAAGAATGAAATTATTAATTTTCTAAAGTGTATACAAGATGATAACTTGTTAGAAATTGGATAGTGTGTGTTACCACCCTTACAACACCAACCTGCCTATATTGAATCGTGTGCATGATACTTAATGGGGCTTCTCCACTCTCGCAAGCGCCTGGCTCGAGGCGCTCGCCACGAGTCTTGGCGAGTGGAGACCGTAGGAGTGCTAGCCGTCCACACTCTCGCTTCTGTTGCTCGCTACCACAGAGCTACACGAATTTTTGGGATCCCAAATTACTTGGTTCCATTTGTTACAGCTCCATAAAAGTAGAACATTACTCCATTCCAACGTCTCCGTCATTATATAAAATAGTTATTGTGAGTAAATATGTTACGTCGTTACTCTGCAGCAGCAAACACAAAGTGAGCGAGCGCGAGAGTGGGGACGGTTGCCTCTGCTCGCCTCTCGCGTCCGAAAAACCGACAACAAGCGGAGCGACCGCGAGGCAAGACGAGGGAACACGAGCGTATCGTCTCCACTCTCGCTCTCGCGTTCGCTCGTGTACGCTCGCGAGAGTGGAGAAGCCCCATAATGTTTAGTTTAGACCTATATTTTCAGTATTGTCTGTGACTCTCTCTTGTCGTTGGTACATCCGTGGATAGACACACGTTTCGACGTTTCTGTAAGCGCTGCTTTCTTTTCCTATTTAATTATATCTTTGCAAACAGTGTATAGGATTCCTAGGCCGAATACTAAACCTGTCTTGCGTAAGCTCACAAGTAAGAGTTGGAATAAACGTGAAAGCCGAGCACTGCATTTCAACTTCCACTGCCCCAGTAACCTTTAGGTTTTATCAAAATTAACAAGGTATTCATGTGACGCCCTGCAAGGGCACTACAATAGATAGAGCTGGAAACAGGTTCCAATAAGACAGCAGACTTATACCTAAACTTATAACAGTTATAACATATATGGACTATTAATTCAAAGGATAAATAAAACTAGTTGGAAGCAAAATATTCACAATTTTCCGCTAAAAAACTCATTTAGGCTATAGAAGCATTTGTGGATTAACAGTGATTTCAGCTGTTCATTTTTTTAAATTTATTACCCAAATAATTACACAGCTTTTGTACATACCTACACAAATCTTCGCCAAACTGCAAGGCAGTTTGTTGGCGAATTCACCTCCCTTTATAGGTACCTAACTGTGTAATACAAGAAAAAAGAAAAGTATAATTTAAAAAACTAAATTATTTAACCCATTGTATAAGCCTGACAAGTTCCTATTTAGCCCAGGGGGCCTAGACAAGGTTACAATCGTCAAGGGCTAACGCTAACTAATAAAATGTATGGGAATGACAGATGTTAACGAAAAGTGTTTCGTCGGCATCTGTCATTCCCATACATTTTATTCGTTAGCGTTAGCGTTAGCGCTTGTCGATTGTAACCTTGTCTACGGCCCCTGATATAGTGTCGCTACAAACAGCTTACATAATGGCAATAATACTTGTACGTCATGAATAGTCGGGACAGTGTGTATCGGCATTGTGTTGTTTGTTGAATGTAAAAATGATATGCTTTATAATAAATACCTATTCATCCATATCTGGTTCCACGTACGTATTCGATATTTAACTCCGAAGACTGCGACTCTGATGTGTCGCTTTCAAGACCGCCGACCTCAATTTATAAAACTTTCGGTCTGGGATTCGACTAAAGGAACTTTTTCTATATTCGTCTTAAATTTTTAAAACAAAATTTTAATAAAAGAAGACATTTCTAGTTAAATCCAACAAAACTAACCAGTTTAATCAATACCTACGACCTCACTATAAAATGTCAGTACCGGTCATGTCAAGAACCAATTTCAAGAAATTGTTTATAGAAATATTAGACAATCAACAACAACAAAAAAAAAGGCATCCTTTTTTTGCTGTAAATATTCAAATATATTCAAAATAAGCTTTCTGACCTGACTATGGATTGATTTCGACATATTTACTGTAATTTATTTTACAATCGCGAAGTATTTCGTCTTCCTTGCTGTTTGTTTAAATCGGTGACATTCGATGACTTCTAACGTCTGTTGTCAAAGACAAAGATAATATAACCACTACGTCAAAGAGTACTCCTTGCCAGTAAAATAAATTAGTTCAATTTAAAAATCCGCAACATGGCCAGGGTCAAAAATAAACTTGTCAGGCTTTACCTATACCTACTTAATATCTAGCACAAACAACTTCAACCTTACAATAGGCTATTTGAAACTGAAAATAATTAGTTTTTTCATTAGCAACAGATAATATAAGGACGTTGTTTGGTTGTGACGTCACAAGCCTGTAATCCCTACAAACTCCATACTAACGGAGCGTTTTTGACGTTTCATAAAAAGACGCTGATTTGACTTTCGTCAAATAGCGTATTGACATTGTTTGAGTCAGCCGAACTACATGAAGGTGCGGGCTGGCTCTTAGCCGTGCAAATTTAGGGCAATTAGTAAAGGGCCCCTTCGGGGCCCAACTTGAGAAGCCAGGTAGGAATAAAAAAAAATAAAAAAAAATCAAGGTGCGGGTGTTGGTTTAAAATTTTTGGTTTATCGAGGCTTTTTATGTAATTCGATTTTAATTGTCATGTAGGTACCTAATGCGTATACTAGACGTGACGAGTTTATATTTGGAGAACGGTGCTCTAATTTTGTGCACACCCATCTTTTCTTTTGATACTCGTTATCTGGTTCGTTATAGTGGCCTACACTTGGCGGTATTTGCCCAAATATTCGTGCTGCATCTTTTTTCTTCCTACGGCAAATGAAAGAGAGGCAACGACGCAACGCGAACACGCATTCCCAAGTGTAGTACGACCATTAGATGGTAAGTCGGCTTGATGACCCCCTGTTTGTCCATGCCATGCTACACACAGATTTATGCAAAAGAGATATTACCTTTAGTCCGGTTTCGCAATTGCGGTTTCACAATTGGCTGCGAAAGAAGAATTATCATCATCATCATCACTTACCATCAGGCGAGATAGGGATCAAATGCGTACCTATACTTAATAAAAAAAATATATATATATTTTTATCGTAATTAATTGTCAAACAAGATTTTTTTCCGTTTTCGCAATTGCGGTTTCACAATTGGCTTTGAAAGCGGAATTATGTTTCGCTGTATTGTAATTAATTGTCAAACAAGAATTTATTTTCTGTTTTCACAATAAAGTTTCGTAATTAACTACGAAATAAGTTTTTTTTTCTGTTTTAGTAATAAATTGGCTACGAAAGGTTAATAATTTTTCACTGCTTCGTAATTAATTAATTATCAAACAAGCATTTTATTGCTGTTTTAGTAATCGAACTTCGTAATTAACTTCAAAAAAATCGGCCAAGTGCGTCTCGGGCCACGCGCAGTGTACGGTTCCGTATTGCCTGTCTGTCTTAAGGCCGGATCAGACGGTTCATTTTTCGTTCATTTTTATGATTCATTCCGCACCTTTCACCCGAAGGGACACGTCTGATCATGAAGTGAACAAAAAGTGCGGAATGAATTCACTAGTGAACCGATCCAACAATGTTTGATATTTTCATTCGCATCTTTCACTCGCACTCCGAATGACCAAAAAATGAACGGTCTAAACACGGAAAGAACGTTCACTAGTGAATTCATTCGGCACTTTTGGTTTACTTCATGATCACACGTGTCACTTCGGGTGAAAGGTGCGGAATGAAACATAAAAATGAACGAAAAATGAACCGTCTGATTCCGCCTAGAATAGTGAACGTTCATTTATATGTCATTTTACCTGAGTTGTGTGAACATTGAGTGAAAGAAAAAAGAATCAATCACCCGAGGGAACATTTGTCGCGAATAGGGTCGCGAGAACTAGCCCTATAACAATTACACGGCAACATTATACCGGATGTAGAGAAACACAATTTTATCTATGGTGAGCTTGCATTTTTCTTCTAACGTTCTTTTGTCTTCAAATCTGCTTACGGGAACCTGAAGCTGCATTTGTAGATGCATTTATTGTGTTAATTTTATTGTGAATATCTTTCGGCTTGTCCTGCCACCAGTCAAAAGCTAAGTATCTAGAATAAGTATCAATAATAATATCAACAATTTCTTTATGTTTAAAAGAGAGAGATTGGAAGATGGATTGCTCGGCGAAACTCCATGAGCTGATCAGGGCAATCTGTTTCCATCTCGCTGATCTGATACGCTTATACGCGAATTATAATGCTATGCTATTTACTGGTCTCAAGGCTTGCGAGCCAAACATCCATTTATATTAAATGAACAACCGGTGCGTGTAGTCTTGGCCAATTCTATTAGCAAGGTGTATAAAAGGGCCCAGCAGGGACAGTCCTCGTTCTCTGAGACAGGGTTCGCGGGTTTTAGATCCGGACCTCGGGTCTTGGAACAAAAGGGCCCAGCTGGGACAGACCTGGTTCTGTGGAACGAGGTATATAAAGGAAGCACTCGCGGAGTACGTCAGATAAGAGAAAGGTCGTACTCGTGGAGTACGACAAATGAAAGTGTCCTTAGGGGACAAAGGTTGATGACATTAAATAGCATACCAAAAGGTTCTAAATATGTTGATGTGTTACTTATGTGTAAAGAGTATGGTTGGATACTTAGAGAGTCAAAGCAGTTGATTCATAAATACATTAAAACCCTTAGGAGGAGCATTCGACTCCACCGAGGCGACAAGGTGCATGGACAGCCAGGCAGAGAGACTCACTATTATTAAGGTAAGATAGTTGACATCATACTCACACACAGTCTTAGATACTTAAATTATCAGCTCTGGGTCACTTGAGTTGATAACTCTATAATCAGCAAGTAAGCCTAGCGAAGCAGAACTATTCTTATTAACAAGATATCTAATCAAACTTCAAAGACACTCTATTGAACCCAAGAGTGTGGATGTTTCTTTGAGATTATTCAGTTAGAATGATTTCTTAGTGACATCATATACTTTGTCCGTATTAATGGGCTTATAATGCGGTACAAATTTGGTGGAGGTGCTGGGATTTAATATTGACCAACAAGAGCATAATGAGAGTGTGTTTTGTGTGTGTCAACTATCTTATAATTTATATGTTGACGACATCTGTGGTTGAATAGGGAAACTGCGCAGTAAAAATAAACATGCTCATAAGAAAATAATTCATAATAAAATAAGGTAATGTTCACTTATTTGTGTAACCCTTAAATATAAGAAATGGTAAAGGTGTTGTTAAAATGAGCACTGGTTTGTGTGTGGAATGCAATTTCACTAGACTAAGAGTAAAATTATCAACCTTCAAATAGTTCAGCTACTCAATACAAAATGTAGCAGAGATAAGTTTAACCGTTCGATCATAGATGGCGTTAGCGTACCTATCGGGAACAATATTTGTTTTAACAAAGAATTTTTATTCGTTAATTATACACTTTGAGAATTATAGTGAATGACAAAATAATATTTCCTTTCTTCTTATTGAAATGAAGAAAACATAAATGATTGGAATTGATTACCGATTGTCACAATCGGAAACCAATTCAGTACTTGTTTGTTACCTATTAGGTTTTCACTTTTGTATGATTTGGTTGCTAGTCGGAAAATTCATTTTATGAACTAATTTAGATATTTTTACTTAAAATTCAACGTTCAAGCATTCCGAATACAATTTGCGTTATTTCTACAGTCAAGCACGACATGACGAAAGAAAATTAGAGCAACTAAGATGGCGTCTGTTGACATTCAATGACATCGGTGTAATACCTACGATAAAAGTTTCTGCAAGAAATTCCATAAAGTATTAAAGGACGAATTGAAATAAGGAAATTTAATTTAGATCACCAGGTGAGAGAGTGTTCATGTTATTTATGCTGTGTTTAGAACGTAATTGCATGAAATTCAACGATAACGACAAATTATTTTACCGGCAAAATAAGACTCGCATTTTTACGAAATAATGTGTAAATACTGTGTTGAATTAGTCATACTATTGGAGTAGTATACGTAATACGATAACTTTAATGATTTTGAGTAACATTACACGTAATTTTCTGTAAAAACCGTAATTATAAAGTGACAAGTATCACTTAGACATACATTACTATTTCCAATTGGAAAATTAACCATAACCATTATTTATTAATAGAATCATCAACAAATAAACAAGGAAAGTGGTATTCAGTGAATGCCAGTACCAGAAATTACTTAAGGGGTATGTAGCAATGTAATTATCCATTTATGCCATGATATATAGGGAAGCAAAATCTTATTGAAGTGTTATTCTTTTAATGCATTCACAATGCATCAGAATGCTATTAACCGCATAAAATTAATCACATTTTCAAGTAGTGATATCACTTACAATTGATTTGTTTATAAATTTATGTTTGTTCATCGCGGTTTAACTGAAATTTATACGGGAAATAGATTATTTACATTGGCTTCAAAGTATTAGTTTAACAATATAATTTACAAAGGGCATAACATTCTTTCTTTGTATATTAATGCGAAAGGAGGAATAGTTAAGGGGCAGTAACTTTGATTTTCATATTTCCTTACGGAAGGAATAGTATTTTACATATTTTACATACATGCAAGGCAATATAATAAGGAAGTATTCCACATTTGCATACCATATTAAGGTGAAGCCGACGGTCATTAAGGGCAAGTCATACCACCACTATATTTAGTAACAAATATTGACATCAGATATGTTTTGATTTAATCAACTTTTCGATAGTACATACCTACTTACTGTGTGACATTAAGAGTGATAAATCAAGTAATCTTTCTTGTGGTTCTATACAAGTAAATAAAATGAAAAGGGTGCATGGCAGTGCCATGGCCAAGTCAAGTAAATGGAAAGGGTGCATGGCAGTGCCATGGCCAAGTCAAGTAAATGAGAAAGGTGCATGGCAGTGCCATGGCCAAGCCAAGTAAATGAGAAATGTGCATAGCAGTGCTATGGCCACGTCCAGTAAATGAGAGTCATGATGACTAGTCCGTTTGGGCAATGTACAAGACTTATTTAAGTTGTTTATCGTATGATTTGTTGGAACAAGAGATCACTTGATGATAAATTTAATGCTTTATAACAAGACAGACTAGTATTGTCCGAAATGTGTCACAATGTTTACTGTAAAGTAGTAAGGATATTGTTTGAGTGTATTCTGGAAGTGAACGTGATTCATCCAGAGTGAACTTAAATAGTACTTACTATGATGAAAATGAATGATAAAAGCGGAACTACAGAGTACTTATACCAATTTCAGGTTTATACCTATACATACCCTACAATGGAAGATATATATTTGGATAGACTCGCTAAGTTTATAGCAAATATTAAAAGCTTGTCAAGCAGCTCTCGTGTTCTTTGCGCTTCAAAGTTGTGGTCTTCTGAAGATGAAGGACAAGCGAAGATTTTGGCTTCAAAACTTCAAGCAATACTTAATCGATTCAGTAACGAGTTGTATCAATATTTCAACATTTCCGATAATCCTAATGCGGATGAGATCTCCGATATGACAACAGAGCAGCTAGAAGGAGATGAGATGTTAGCTGAATTGAACGCTCGCATACAGCTAAACCAGGATAAAGCGGTTCCTTCTTCTTCTTCAGGCTCTGGCCGATTATTGAATAGAGGAAAGTTACCTGACTTAGTTCTACCTACCTTCTTCGGAAATGTGCTTCAATGGACGCAATTTTGGGATCAATTTTGTTCCATCATTGATCAAAGAGAATTAAGAGATGTTGATAAATTACAATATTTAAAGGCTTCTTTGAGAGGAGAGGCTATAACGATCCTGGAAGGTCTTGAGACCACCAACAACAATTATAAAATTGCCGTAACCACTCTGACAGATCGATATGGTAAACGGATGCAGATAATCGATGCGCATTACTCGACGCTTTTTAAACTTAAAAGAGCAGAAAGGCAAGAAGAGTGTAGGAAAACATTAGACGAAATTGAAAGACATCTTCGTGTATTAAGTTCACTTGGAGAAAATATTGAAAATAATCACCTTAGATTCGTAATCATGGAAAAATTCCCAGAGGAAATCATATATGAGTTGAAATTAAAAATGAGCAATGAAACAGTTGATGAAATCAGAAAACAACTTCATGTCGTACTGTCAGCTAGGGAAGATGCAAAAAGAACTTTTGATAAGTCGATTAAGGAAGACCCTAGTTACACTACTGAGACACTTCACGTAAAGGAAGAACGAACTAAAAGGAGACTGAGAACTCAAAATCCAAGAACTATGAATACTACGAAGACACCCAATAAACGATTCAAACCAAATGTAACCGCCTTCAATAATACTCAAAGTACTAAGAGATTTCATAACTTCAGGGAAGAACAGAACGGACTAGGACCCAGCCAGAAAAGAAGAAGAATCTGCTGTATATTTTGCCAAGGCAATCATTTCAACGACAAGTGCACAGATAGCAAAACTGTGGCGCAAAGGAAGGCAAAATTGTGGAACCGTTGTTTTAATTGCCTTCAGATAGGTCACACAGTGAATGTCTGTAAGTATAAAGGAAAAGCATGTTACCATTGTGGTGCAAGGGGTTTGCATGACAGTGCACTTTGTCCTAAAAGGGTGCCCTATACTCCACACGCTCCCAAGAAGGAGTCTACCAGCACCTTACACGCTCACGGGAAAGAATCTACGATACTACAAACGGCTGTTGTCAATGTCAGAGGATTTAATAACACTACAATGAAATGTCGTGTACTGTTAGATTCCGGTAGCATGAGAAGCTATGTTACACAAGAGGTTGCCAAACACCTTGAATTGGAGACAGAAGAAAACAGTCATCTCACGGTATTCACGTTTGGATCTGAAAAGCCTCAAGAGATAGATAGTTCGATAGTGAAGCTCCACATTCGGTCGAGGCTCAATAAGCAAAAGGTCATATATGCAAACGTTGTACCTACCATAACAAACGGAATTCCGTCTCACAATAGGGAACTTGATGAGTGGGAATCTCGGCAAGACTATTTATTGGCTGATGATGGATCTCTTTCGGACCGAGTAGATATTCTGATTGGCAACGATTACTACCATTCAATTATGGTAGAAGAAAAGGTGGAGATAAGAGAGAATTTATATCTGGTAAATTCCGACTTAGGATGGATTCTTTCTGGCAGGACTAAGAATGACTATATAGAGAAATTGTCAGCACTCACTTACTTTCAAGCGTCATATGAGACCAAATTGAATGAACCTGACTTGCCGTTAGATAAATCTTCTATGAAAATCCTATGGGATCTAGAATCCATTGGAATTACGGACTCTCCGAATACCAAAAGAGAAGAAGAAGCCGTTACCCACTTTAATGAAAACACCTCATTCAAGGAAGGGCGATATCATGTTAGTTGGCCTTGGAGGGAGTATCCACCCGATTTACCTACCAACTATGGTTTAGCGTACGGACGTTTAGTTGGACTGATGAAGAGATTAAATTTGGAAACTTTGTCAACCTATGACCAGACACTGAAGGATCAACTTCAAAAGGGGGTCATTGAAGTGGTACCTGAAGGTATCAAGAAGGATCATCCTATACATTTCCTTGCTCATCATCCAGTCATAACACCAGGCAAATCTCTCAGAATTGTTTATGATGCATCAGCATGTACAAAAGATACCAAAAGCTTAAATGAATGTTTATACTGTGGTCCAATGATGTTGGAAGATTTGACAGGATTACTCATAAAATTCAGATGTCATGCCATAGGAATAACAGCGGACGTGGAAAAGGCATTTTTACAGATTGCTCTGAATGAAAACGACAGAGACGTTACAAGATTTATTTGGTTAAAAGATACAAGTAAACCTATAACCGATGATAATCTGTTGCAATATAGATTTACACGTGTTCCGTTCGGTATAATATGCAGTCCGTTTCTTTTGAATGCTACGGTTAGACACCACCTGCAAAAGTCAAATGGAATCTATGCTAAACAACTAGCTAATGACATATACGTAGATAACGTTCTCACAGGAGTAGAATCTGCTCAAGAAGCCTTAAATCTATATAGAGAAGGAAAAAATGTTTTCGCTGAAATTTCAATGAACCTAAGAGAATGGAGCTCTAACTCTAAAGAGTTTATAGAACAAGTACCTGACAGGGTTAAAGAACCAATTGTGAAAACACTTGGGCTAAATTGGAATGTACAAACTGATGTCTTACAGCTTAGAAGTAAAATTAACGAGAACAATGCTAATACTAAGAGAGGAGTTCTAAGAACCATAGCAGCGATATACGATCCTTGTGGATTTAGCGCACCTATCGTACTACCAGCAAAATTGTTACTACAACAACTATGGAAAGAACAACTCAAATGGGACACTGTGTTACCTGAACATTTACTTCAAAGGTGGCAGACTATCCTAAAAGAACTAAGACTAGTAGAGACCATATGTTTGCCAAGAAACATTACTGTACCCAATGAAAAGGAAATACAAATACATTGTTTCACCGATTCGTCGACAGTTTCTTACTCAGCTGTGGTTTACCTGGTACAGAGAGACTCAGTCAACTTCTTAATGGGTAAATCGCGTTTGGTTCCTATTAAGGATCAAGAGAACCTAAAGATACCGCGTTTGGAGTTATTAGGAGTGCTGATTAGAAGTCGTCTTATTAAATACGTACTCAAATATTTACAACTGGATGTAACATCAATGATACTGTGGACGGACAGTCAAATAGTAATTGATTGGTATCATTCTGAGAAATTGCTTGAACCATTTGTATCCAAAAGACTGGAAGAGATAAAACGGAACAAGAATCTGGTTGTGAGACACGTGCCGTCTGGTCTTAATCCTGCAGATGTAGCCACACGTCCGACTACCTCAGACGAGGAGAGAAATAGGTGGTTGACTGGACCCGATTTCTTAAGGCAAGATCCGAAACATTGGCCTAAGGGTCCATCAAGAGTTGTTTCTCTTCTGACGGGGGAGGGTGTGTCAAACACAGAATTATCAACAGTAACACCACCAGATTCACAATCACTGGAAATAAAAGAACTACAGAAAATATCATTTCCAGAGGAATACAAAGGAAAGATAACGCATTTATCTAAGAACTTAAGCTTATTTCTTGATACAAATGGAATGTTAAGATGTGAAGGAAGACTTAAAAATTCAGATCTACCGTACGACGCCATATATCCTATACTCTTACCCAGGAACAGTGAACTGACTGAGAAGATCGTCAAAGAAATACATGAGAAAAATCTTCACGTAGGAGTACCTCACACTTTAAGTCTCGTGCGACAGAAGTTTTGGATTCCTCAAGGAAGAGCACAAATACAGAGAATCCTGAGCAAATGTGCAAGATGTGTGAAACATGGAGGAGGTCCATACGAACTACCCAAGACTCCTGCTCTCCCGGTAGAGAGAGTAAGGTATACTGCAGCTTTTACGTACGTAGGGGCAGATTACTTCGGTCCAATGACAATAAGAACTGAAAACGGGTTGAAAAAGAGATGGATTTGTCTTTTCACATGCCTTGTAGTACGAGCTATACATCTGGAGGTAGTCAAAGATCTGACCACGGACGAATGCCTCATGGCGTTTAGACGCTTCATTGCCACTAGAGGAACTCCATCACTTGTACTCACTGACAATGCACCTCAGTTTAGACTACTGGCTGAAGTGACATCAGAAGAAGGAGCGTTGACAGAGAAGATAAAGTGGAAGTTTATACCTCAATTAGCACCCTGGCATGGGGGTGTGTATGAACGACTTGTTGCCGTCGTGAAACACTGTTTAAAAAGAACACTTCAAAAACACATGTTAGGTGAGAATCAGCTTTCAACCATCATCAAGGAAGTCGAGGCTGTAGTTAACACTCGTCCACTCACATATGTGGGAGTGGAGATAGACCACGTACTGAAACCAGCCGATTTTTTGACACCAGGAAGATGCTTGAACGTCCAAGTACTCATGGACTACCTACCAATTTCTGGTTCAACGATTAAGGAGCAACTTATTAAAGGATGGAAGAAAGGAAACCGTATTATGAATGAATATAAAGAGATGTTCATTAACCAGTACCTGCTCAGTCTAAGAGAAAGGTATAGAAACTCACCTAAGCAAGCTAGGGTGAGAATTCATGAAGTTCCTGAAATCGGTGATGTAGTACAAATAAAAGGAGAGACAAAGAACCGTGAGGGTTGGAAGGTAGGAAAAATAGTAGAACTAATAATGGGACGTGACAACTTATGTAGAGTAGCCAAAGTAAAGGTTGGTGACAATATATTTACACGTTCCATTTCACACCTCTACCCGTTGGAGGTGGAAACCAAAAATTTAAATGAAGAGACGTTCTGTCGAAATGAAGTCGAGGACGCGTACTTAAAGGATAGTAGTTTGGATCAAACACCATCCATAGAAGTTATGGATTTAGGAACAAACAATTCGTTAGAGCCAAATCATAGTCAAATAAATGAAGACGATAATAATGTGAATGAAAAATACGACTTAACGCAAGACACGAGAGAGAAGCTAGACAATACAAGCATAATAAACGATCTGTATGATTCCGAAAATGATGTACCAAGCAATGAAGAATTGCGCAGTCCATCCATTAACGAAAAACAACATCGAGCCGCTGCAGTCCGAGCTCTGGAAAAAATCCATGAATGGACTCGCGATTTGATGACCAATATCAACTAACATCCGCGAGGCGGGTGTGTCGCGAATAGGGTCGCGAGAACTAGCCCTATAACAATTACACGGCAACATTATACCGGATGTAGAGAAACACAATTTTATCTATGGTGAGCTTGCATTTTTCTTCTAACGTTCTTTTGTCTTCAAATCTGCTTACGGGAACCTGAAGCTGCATTTGTAGATGCATTTATTGTGTTAATTTTATTGTGAATATCTTTCGGCTTGTCCTGCCACCAGTCAAAAGCTAAGTATCTAGAATAAGTATCAATAATAATATCAACAATTTCTTTATGTTTAAAAGAGAGAGATTGGAAGATGGATTGCTCGGCGAAACTCCATGAGCTGATCAGGGCAATCTGTTTCCATCTCGCTGATCTGATACGCTTATACGCGAATTATAATGCTATGCTATTTACTGGTCTCAAGGCTTGCGAGCCAAACATCCATTTATATTAAATGAACAACCGGTGCGTGTAGTCTTGGCCAATTCTATTAGCAAGGTGTATAAAAGGGCCCAGCAGGGACAGTCCTCGTTCTCTGAGACAGGGTTCGCGGGTTTTAGATCCGGACCTCGGGTCTTGGAACAAAAGGGCCCAGCTGGGACAGACCTGGTTCTGTGGAACGAGGTATATAAAGGAAGCACTCGCGGAGTACGTCAGATAAGAGAAAGGTCGTACTCGTGGAGTACGACAAATGAAAGTGTCCTTAGGGGACAAAGGTTGATGACATTAAATAGCATACCAAAAGGTTCTAAATATGTTGATGTGTTACTTATGTGTAAAGAGTATGGTTGGATACTTAGAGAGTCAAAGCAGTTGATTCATAAATACATTAAAACCCTTAGGAGGAGCATTCGACTCCACCGAGGCGACAAGGTGCATGGACAGCCAGGCAGAGAGACTCACTATTATTAAGGTAAGATAGTTGACATCATACTCACACACAGTCTTAGATACTTAAATTATCAGCTCTGGGTCACTTGAGTTGATAACTCTATAATCAGCAAGTAAGCCTAGCGAAGCAGAACTATTCTTATTAACAAGATATCTAATCAAACTTCAAAGACACTCTATTGAACCCAAGAGTGTGGATGTTTCTTTGAGATTATTCAGTTAGAATGATTTCTTAGTGACATCATATACTTTGTCCGTATTAATGGGCTTATAATGCGGTACAACATTCATCCGAGTGAACTGTCTGATCCGGCCTTTAGTGACACAGACGTGCGATGCGGTTGTGTCAGCCGAATTTGTACGAAAATTTGGCTTTTCCAAGTACACATTAAATTGGCCGATTATTGCTCGGTAACTACTTATGGCTTCTTGTCCGTGATAGTTTTCCTTTTAAATTCATTATATATTATGTACTACTACCACGATTTTTTTCACATGCCCAATAGTAGCCGTTTACGGGACACATGACTCGAACAAAAAGTAGGGCTTTAAAGCCCAATATCTCGCAAACTAATCACCGATTTGAAAAATGGTTCTAGAAAACCCATAATATTTTTGAACGAGCTATCAAAAGATACCCCACACCATGAGTTTAACGAGAAAAAGAAATACATACCCGCTTTAAGCGTGGGGGAGGAACCCTAAAAAATTTTTTTTTTGTATTTTATGTATTATATATTGATTTATATACCTATGCCGAATTACAGTTTTCTAGTAGTAATGGTTACTGAGCTAAGCCGAGGACGGACAGACGGGCATGGCGAAACTATAAGGGTTCCTTGTTGTCTACGGAACCATAAAAACTGAACGAAAAAAATAACAATAAAGGCGTTTGCCCATCACAACGTATCATACCATGACCGTGCTAGGAACGTAACCAGTAAGGTCGAACCGCGGACCACCAAATATTGTTAAATATACCTACCGACCGGCATATTCAATAATTTTAATGAAATAAAAAATATTACTTATACCTATTCTAATCATTATCAGTTCTTCTTCTGGACCTCAATATTTTTTTTAAACAATTCTCGGACCCCACTCAAAACTTTTTGGTGACCCCTGGTTTAGGACCTCATTAAGTAATTTATTTATTTACCAAGGAGTTCCAATAGTGCGACTGATTCTTGTTTAGTAATTAATTGTGAAAAAAGAAAATTGAGATTTTTTAGCAATTACTTAACTACGAAAGGAGAAAAAATAATCGATTGCGAAAACAGCCAAAAAATTCTTGTTTGAAAGTTCATTACGAAACAGCGAAAAATAATTCTTCTTTCAAGGTCACCAAAATGTAAACACCACAAACTTGCAGAAATATGTATACAGACCTTATTACTAAGGAAATAATTCACTGTCTGACTATTTCCTAATCGCGACTGTAGATTTAGTTTTGCGCCCTGTAGTTTGATTTATGCAAAATGTTTGACTATGATGACAGTCCGAAATGTCCTTGACCGGCTTAAAACCGCGCACTTGGGGCGCTACCGGAAAACGAAAACGAAATTCGTTCGTGTATCTGCCTCTCTGTCACTCGAATATGCAAGTGCGACAGAGAGGGCGAAGTTTGCTTTCGTTTCGCGATAGGTACCTACTTTGATTCAATTTTCTATATCTCTATCGCAATGCCTTCGAGTGATAGAGATAGAAATAAACGTAATCTTAGTGCTTCACTGACAACCAAATTTTCGCTCGGCCAACGTACGGAATAATAATTCCGTGGGCCAACGGATGACGTCATACTTGTTTATATTCGGCCGTCTAGTCTAGACAGTCTTTGTTACTCAGTCGCGCAAATGAGTCGAGTATCGAGGCCGGTATAAATCGTTTATAAATAGACGGTTTTTTTGTGTTGGATATTCGAGTTCAAGGTGATTTTTAAATGTGATTTTAGAACTGACATATTTGCACAACAATCTATATCCACGACAATGTTGACTGTCAAACTAAGTTACAGTAGCCGGCAAACTTCTTGTGCAACTAATGACGTGGTGGGAGAAGGTTCGCGCATCCTATACTTACGATAAAAAAGGACCCCGCTTGTATGGAATTACATTTCTTTGTGTAATAATGTGTGTGTAATTTTTTACTAATTACTAAGTACTCGTTTCGTAATGTAATAAAAAGAAAAAACAAATATCGTAGACCATTTTTTTTGTTTGTGTTTTTACAACTACGTTTCTTTGTGGTTTGTGGTGGCAAACGTCGTTTGCGCAAGTTGTTTGCCGTCTAGGTACTTATTACATTACCTGTGACGTTTCACCTTGGGTCTCTCAGGGTATACTCGTATAAATAAAACAACCATTGGGTGCTATTAGCTCAGGCGCGCAGACGTGACCTCGCTCACCGACAGCTAGCCGGCGACTGACTCGAGCTGTCGGTTCGCCACAGCACAGCTGCTGCCCTCGCATATATATTTGTGGTGGCTATACGCCACATCTCTCCTTTTTTTACAAATTACATAATATTTTACAATATTACACTTTTACTTTAACGGTTTAGTCTACAAGTTTACACCGAGAAATTAATATTTAAATGGTGCATTTTTATTCCACACATTCATAAAAATATCCTTATTTATCTAGAATAGAATTCAGGAATACCTTTTTACGAAAGCCTTGTGTGACTAAGTTTAACTTAAGTGTATCTCTCTCTCTTTTTTTTCAATCAAATTCAAATTTCATTTTTGCAAATACACAAATTACCTTTATAACATTTACCTCTAGGAGGAGGATGTCACGAACATATAAGCTCTGAATAAATTATACACCGCTTATGATTATGATTTGTAAACAAGTGAAATTGAATATTCCTGCAATATTTTTTACTAAAATTATATTGTGAATAATTGTCAACCTTATAGTAATAGGGGTATTTCTTACCCAAATATTGGTAACATATGTACTAAAACTTGCCATTTTAGCAATCTATAGGATAAGGCGGTTTTTGAAACATCATAAGATATAATTTATTTATTTATTGTCCTAGCTATTCATTGAGATAATGCGGGCAGCATCTTTATCACAATGCCACCAGAGGCTGTTTTAAGATTTAGTTTAGTTATAACTTTGAACTTGGATTTTGATACTTCGCTTTTATTTTATTTCGTGGAAGTATAAAGTCTTAATTAGCAAAATAATATGTTAGCTAATACGATTGTAAAATTGAATAATAAAATTTCATGGCTAATTTTATAGCACTTTTTCCATTAATGCTTGTGCACCTATAAATGTCAGTAACTAACTACCACGTTCGGAAAGTTAGAAAGAAAGCCACGGGCAGAACCAGCGTAAAAACTCGACCAAGTATATGTATATACATACGATATGTAATTATATTCTTCTGAATACCTTTATTCAAGCGTCGATTAAGAAACTTTCTATTGGAAATTCCACTGTATAATAAGTGGATTTTTTGACATAACCGCTTTTATAATTTTTATTTGTTTTTTTGATTAAATTAAATTATTGTTATATTATGTACTGACGATCCTTTTAGGTGAACTTTGATAACTATGACATACATTTAAATTAAGTGGACATAGTTATATTTCAATTGTTAGTTATTATTCTTCTAATTATTTTGATTGAATGTTATTGTATGTTATTGACGATCACAATAGGGATTCTTTTAAATTGACATGTAATTAATAATTTAATCTTATATTGTGAGCAAATGAATCTGAATCTGTAATATTAAAATATTAGTGTATTTTAATTTTACCATACTACGGTTTGGAAACCCAATTTATTTTTAACTTTTCTGGTAAATCACGCACACATGTATTGTAAGGTAGCTCCTATATATTTATTTTATTTATTTGCATACACACTACACGGCTCATATTTACCAATGTCTTACTAATTAGCATACATTATTAAATCTATCCAATGACACACCAATAATGATCACATTTACTTAATTTCATCTAAAATGACTACATTTTACCCACAATTGTATGCTGGACATGTAATTGGTTGATCTTGGGGCATGTTTTGAAGAGTCAACGCGATCCGACGGATTAAAATCCGATCCAGTCACTTTCATACAACTTTATTTTTTAGTTTCAGATATGTTCTCTGATTTTTTTTTGCAAGATGTTTATTTCTTATTTATAACTTAAAATTTGAAACATCATTAGGGTTACAATACCCCATACTTGATATCATAGTCATAGTATACCCTGAAGTATTATGGTTTAGTATCTATCTCACATTCGTTTATTTCCTCAGTGTTGGGTGAGACTAAGTTGCTAAATTCGCAGATTAAAATGAGATGAAGCTGTATTTCCTGTTTATATTATTCATTATTAAACTGATGATCTGATAAATTAAAACTGATGAAATATAGCAATACAAGCAAAACTATTTCATATATTTTTTAAATCTCAGTTCCATACATCGTCACAAAGTTTGGTATGGAAGTATACAACTTCTATTAATATGATTAGTTTGGTGGCCTTTTTCTGGTACCTATTACACTGCCACGTTTAACCTTTATTATTTTATGTAAGTATCCATTACTTCGTGTCATGCACTTGTAGAGATCGATATTTATTCCACAGAGGCGCACTAAATACCTTTTTTCCATACACATACACTTTTTAGCGTTTGGAAAAGTAGGTAGTACTAGTACTTGATGTCATCAAGTTGATGAGAAGAAACGCCAGTCTGTTCTCAGTTTTCAATTTTCGGTTTATGTAATTTTTCCGAAAAATATACATTATTCTATGATATTATAAACCAGGGACGGCTGTCAATTTACTAACTAGTTACCAGCCACATTGCACAACTGTAGCTAAAGCAATACTTATTATAAGAATATTAACTTATTCTCATTAAATTATTCCCGGCATTACTTGGCAAATGACCGGGACGTATTAAGATGAGGTCTTCAGTTAAAGAACTAAAATTTGAAGATAAGAACTTTTACATATTTGCTCTTGTCTAACAGTAACAGTCAAAAAATATTATCTGTATTTGTAATTTGATTTGGATAGCATTATTTAATTACGTTGACTGCTAGCACATAAATATGTTTATAAAAAATATTTAAAGCCAATTTTACCGTCCTTGCTCCAATACATATTTTCCAGATTGCCCTTGGCAATCTAACCATCAATAAAAAGGTATCTGAATATTTTTATTTTACTTCATTATTTTCTTGAGACCTCATCTCAATCAGCAATTATTTTGCTATACCCACCTTATGGGATTGGTTTGTAAAATTAGCACATGCCCTGTTTGTTTTTTTTTTTTTTTTTTTTTTTTTCACATTATGGACTTGCTTATAAACTAGCATACAACTTCTGGAATTTTACCCACATTATGGGTTAGCAACTGACGCTTGTACTAACTCACATCATGAGCAGAATCAATTATTTATTCATTTTCTTTGACTATTTATATGACATGCATTCCATGTCATAATTGTGTATTAACTCACATCATGAGCAAAATCAACTTTTTATTTACTAAGTATTTATGTGACATGCATTCCATGTCATAACCACATTTTGGTCTATTTATATAATATTTGTGACATGCATCCCATGTCATAACCACATTTTGGTCTATTTATTTGCTATTTATGTGACATGCATTTCATGTCATAACCACATTTTGGTCTATTTATTTACTATTTATGTGACATGCATTCCATGTCATAACCACATTTTGGTCTATTTATTTGCTATTTATGTGACATGCATTTCATGTCATAACCACATTTTGGTCTATTTATTTACTATTTGTGACATGCATCCCATGTCATAACCACATTTTGGTCTATTTATTTACTATTTATGTGACATGCATTCCATGTCATAACCACATTTTGGTCTATTTATTTGCTATTTATGTGACATGCATTCCATGTCATAACCACATTTTGGTCTGTTTATTTCACTTTATGTTAATAGCATAACCAGATATACATCATATATCACTAGTTATGTGGAACTCGGGGAGATTTCGCTCTTTAGCACTTGGTGGGGGTGTGGTGCTTTTGATTTAACCTTGGTAATTTTGATTTAGAATACACGAATAATTTATGTTTCATAGTTACGAAATATATTCGTAACCACTAGATATATGTTATTATTAATGTACTACCACGGATAGCCGGTAAGGTTGTGCTTTCTTTAGACGTGACTAGAATTTACCGTTTAGATACTTATAGCCAAATAAGGATTTTATCAATTTATATAAATGCCGTTTGTATAATGTGATTATAATTTAAAACGATCATGTACTACGCCTCATTGATGGGCACGATCCTAATTATGATAATTATTATTCTGGCCTTTAATTTCAATCCACAAAACTATAGATAACAATTACTACTGCATAGGTATAGATGATTTCTTTATAGTATGATAGTAACGTTAATGTAATACCTATATTCCATATTTTTGTCCTGTCTTGGATTATTTCCCCACAGACACGGTACAGGAAATTATTCATGTATACCTCATCATATATTTTATATATATATATATCACTTTATGAACCTTGAAATATTTTACACCATATGCTCAATGGCATATTTTACACTGAGCGCGTGCTCCCAGGCACCTAGCATCTACATCTAAACACTTTCCTCCACCGTGGTACCTTTGTTGTTGTTTGGGGCTTACCTATTCAGTGTACCTATTAAATACGCTACTCGAATAAGTAAAACGCAGGTTTAGATATATTCAAACTCACACTTGTTATTATAATTAGTGCGATTTCATTTTTTTATTTTTTGAAAGAAGGTACTTGTATGTTTATCGGTCAATCAACTTTTCTTGTCCCTTGGCTTTTCTTCATGGTCAGTTACCACGACATGTGTATTTGGTAAATTTTCTTATAGCCAGATAAACAGTCTGTTTGAACATATAATGTTGCATCCCGCAAACCGTATTTTAGCAGAAACATGGTTGTCTAGGGGACAAATACAATTTTCATACAAATCGGGGACATTCTACGTTCCTGGCAACTGGTGCAATTGCACCAGTCGAGGGCAAATTAATATCTGTTAATACAGTTGTCATTTAGTTTCACGCTATAATTAATTGAGTAAGGAATGCAACGACAGTTAGCAACAGCAACATCGTATTTCTCGTAATCCCCTTTTAGACAGCAAATAAGACGGGGAGGACACTAAAAAGTTGATTCACCTCTATGCTTTAATAAATACCTTCTGCTGTGTCGTTAAAATACTACGAGTATCCAAGTAGATACTTAAAGAAAACATAAACAACACAACACTAAATAAGTTGAGTTTTCGGTTTTATTGCTATCTCACTGCGAGATTAAGTAAAGGACTGCACCTGCAAGGTGCACAATATTATCTATAGATACCAATGCTAAAGTACTCCTCGTATTCTCATTTCTGTGTTGTCTGCCACTTTGTAAATGACCATTTTGATATAGTAAATCAATCAATAATATCATTCTCGTTAATTATATATGTAGAACTAGGTTACAAGTCACAACGACACACACGAAACACTGAATAAACACTCAACGAACGGTACACTGAATAGTTGTTATGCCTCGATAACTTTTATTTTATTGACACACACGGGTTCGTATTTGCTTCTTCCTTTCGTTTTAGCGTTTTTAAGAAACCCAAGGAATGTTTTAAATATGGTTTGTCACTTACTCGAGGACTCGTCGCCAATGTGACGTTTCACCTTGGGTCTCTCAGGGTATACTCGTATAAATAAAACAACCATTGGGTGCTATTAGCTCAGGCGCGCAGACGTGACCTCGCTCACCGACAGCTAGCCGGCGACTGACTCGAGCTGTCGGTTCGCCACAGCACAGCTGCTGCCCTCGCATATATATTTGTGGTGGCTATACGCCACATTACCAATAGAAAAAAACTCATGAAAATACTCGGAAAACAATTTTATTTTATATTTTTTGCTATTTTAAAGATATTTCAATGTTCCTATTTCCGCACAAACTTTTCGATGTGTCATTAAAATTGGCTGATTTGACAGTTCCGCTCTTGCTCGCCGAGGATTCCGCTCTTATTTAAGGTACCCTCTACGTCGTAGTTGCAATATTAGAGTAGGAACTTTGGAACCTAAATGTTCGCGCACGATTCGATTGCACAGGAATTTGCTCCCGCGAACATTTCGGCTGTGGAATGACTTCGTGCAAGGGTTTTCCTAAAGGGTTGTAAAGGGATACACACTTTTAAAGGGTCGGCAATGCGCATGCGAGTCTCCTAGAGTCCTAGCCGTCCATAGGGAGCGGTAAACTCTTACTATCAGGCAAGCCGTATGCTGTTTACCACCGAAGTGGTATGAAAAACTGCCCGGAGCGCGCGCTACTGTTCACACGTCAAATACCACGAATTTTTTCACATCTCCAGTAGTAACCATTTATTAGCCGGGGGGGGGGACGATGACACATGACTCGAACAAAAATTAGGGCTTTAAAGCCCAATATCTCGCAAACGAATTACTGATTTGAAAAATAGTTTTAGAGAACCCATAATATTTTTGAACGAGCTATCCAACGATACCCCGCACCATGGGTTTAACGAGAAAAATAAATTACTACATCATTCCCGCTTTAGGTGTAGGGGAGGTACCTTAAAAAAACATTCTAAGATTTTATAAAAAAAAATTGAACTGTTTATTTCTTTAGAAAAAATATGTTACATTTCCAGCGATAAGGCTTAATCTTATTATTTTAACTGTCAATGTTAATAATATTATGTTTATCTTAAGAGGAAACACAATGGCAGTAGAGCAATATTTTTTTTTCCATAAATCTATGGCTACTATTGACATGTTTATGTTTTCCTTTTTTTCATAAATTTATTCTTAAAAGAGATATTAATCATTAAAAACCTAAAAAAATACCAGATTTCCCGCTGCGTTAAAACATCCAGAAAACAATAGGCATGATGGAAGTAATTGAAAATCACTAAAATATGGTATTTTCTTAGTGAAATGTTAATCATAGAATTCGAAAAATGCTTATATTTTTTTATTAAATAAGAGATTATTGTTTATTTTGATAAAATTAAACTGAAAAATACGGACGCCCGCCATGATATGTTAAACACCAATCAGAGCGCATGACGTCACACTCGTATAAACAAATACCCACGAACTTAAATAAGTACATACTGGACTTTGCCATTCAGACAATGTTTTGAAACAAGAAAAAAAGCGGCCAAGTGCGTGTTGTACCACGCACAACGAGGGTTCCGTGCCTATTAAAAAGGTCGTATCGTTACTGAAATCTTACGGCACTTATGTGTCTTGTTTTCTTTAAGGAAGGCAGTTTTTTAGAAATATCTCAAAAACCTTTTAACCGATCTTGTTCAAAACAATTTTCGCTGAGATAATTTAATCAGCCCTATGAGCATGATTTTTTTCATATTTTTAAAATACACGGTTCAAAAATTAGAGGGGGCGGGGGGGGACACAATTTTAGTGACTTTCGAGGAGATTATCTCCGACTCTAATCACCTAATCTAAAAAAATGCTGAGAAACCTTATATTTATTTTGAAAGGCCTATCGATTAAAGTGCCACACGTGCGCTTGCAATGAAAAAAAAAAATGTTGACTAACAGGTTTATGTATGGAGTGCACCCCTAAAAAAATTTTTTTTTCGGAATTTAGTTACAAAACTATGTAGCGGTTAACAAAATACACCTCATCATCATTCTCCTAGCGTTGTTCCCGGTTATGCCCCTAAAGGAGCTCGGGGTCCGCTTTGACACCTAATCCCAAGATTTGGCATAGGCACTAGTTTTTACGAAAGCGACTGCCATCTGACCTTTCGACCCAGAGGGAAAAACTAGACCTTATTGGGATTAGACCGGTTTCCTCACGATGTTTTCCTTCACCGAAAAGCTAACGGTAAATATTCCGCACATAAGTTCCGAAAAACTCATTGGTACGAGCCGGGATTCGAACCCACGACCGCCGCTTGACAGCCGCATGCCTGAACCACAAGGCTACCGTAGCTTCCAAAATACACCTATCCTGAAAATTTTATTCAAATACACCTTATAGTTTTCGAGTAAAATGCCTGTGACATACGCACGGACAGACAGACAGACAGACATGACGAATCTATAAGGGTTCCGTTTTTTGCCATTTGGCTACGGAACCCTAAAAATGACCTTGAATGACGTCACGTCTTTCTGTCATCTTTCTTTTAGGGTGTCCATTATTCTGAATACGCTAGGAATAACTGACAAATTTTAAGATACTTGATACTCATATAATATTATAGTATATTGTGTAATGTAACAAGCTAATTATAATTATTTCCTGTTATTCCTCGCCTTGTAATTATGATCCCAGTTGGTCGAAATAAATGATTTTTTTTTTTTTTATATGTAAATTATTCTCATTACATCATCCTACTACCTAGGATGAATAAATAATTTAGAATAAATTTGAATAAGTAAAATTAATAATAATTATACAAATTAAACTGTATTATTACAGACTATAATTAAATTTGTCATGATATAATCTGTCAAAATGATACAATTTTGCTCCTTTCAATACGAAGAACACGAGGACGGAATGGTCACCCTAGTAATAAGATTACACATTTATCAGCCTATAATGTTAGTGTTTACTTACAAAATGAACAATACACACTTACTAATGATCGAAAAAAACCTATCTGAACGTTATTTGCATAGAATCTAACAAGTTTCACTCTGATCTTAGATTCAAATTGATTGCTAGTAAAACCGCCGATATTTTCGTGAAATGGCCACTTACCTGTAAAATTTAATAGCTGAATTCGGTCTCCAAGTACTTCCTCAGAGCGTCATTATACAAGACAATAACCATTTTGCGATTAAATTGTAGCAAAGGGTATTTCACGAAATAAACTTTCGATATGGTAAAATCTGTTTTGACATAACAGCCATATTTTTTAATTAGTATTGCCATAACAAGCAGTACAAGCATACCGTCAAAGTTAGGATTTTGACTGCGTTGGTATTTTTGGAGTGATATTTAGAAAAGTCTATACATTTTTATTTCAGTAAATTAATTTTCATTTGCATTTAATTGAGTGAAATTATAACAAAATGAATGATAACCGTATAGCGTTGAGCACGTCTTTATAGAAATTTCGCGCTGTTTGTGTTTCAAGTTATAGCAATACATCACAAAACTAGAAAGAGATGACGGAAAGACGTGACCTCATTCAAGGTAGCTCATTTTTTTCTGGTTTCAAAACATTTTTGAATGGCAAAGTCCAGTATGTCTATAAGTTCGTGGTTTATACAAATGTGTCGTCACTCGGGACGCCATGACACTGACAAGCGTTTTAGCGCCAATTTTAAATTTAAAAACTAAAATGCTTTTTTTTTCATACTTAACTGTTATTTTCTCTAGAAAAATCTTATTCGTTGTACATAATAAATGTTTCTAAACATTATAGAACAGTTTTTAAAAATTGTTCATCATGCCTATTTTGACTACATTAATAAAAAAAGGAAAACATAAGAATACGGCCAAAGCCTTTCTTTAATTATTAATAAAAAAATAGTTAATAGGTCAAGTTTTGGAGAAGAAATCAGGGGACTATGAAACGTTGATTTCATTTACTTTAAATAGGTATTTTCGGTCCAAGCTGCAGTTGTCTCTATCGCGCTCGCGCTCGCTTGATCAGGCACTGCGCGACAGCAATACATTTTACAAATACCTATTTCTCAATTATCTCGGCCTTTGTGTTTCCTCTTAATTTTATTATTTGTACTGTTTTGTCGGCGTGATTGATTTATATACCCATGCCGAATCACAGTTTTCTAGTATTTATGGTTACTGAGCTAAGCCGAAGACGGACAGACAGACAGACATCGTGAAACTATAAGGGTTCCTTGTTGACTACGGAACCCTAAAAACGGCAAAAAAATCACGTTTGTTGTATGGGAGCCCCCTTAAATATTTATTTTATTCTGTTTTTTAGTATTTTTTGTTATAGCGGCAACAGAAATACATCATCTGTGAAAATTTCAACTGATTAACTATCACGGTTCGTGAGATACAGCCTGGTGACAGACGGACGGACGGACAGCGGAGCCTTAGTAATATCCCGTTTTAACCCTTTGGGTACGGAACCCTAAAAAAGAGGTAGATACGTTGTCTATACCTACTAGATTCCGTGTTTAAAAATGGCCACCAAATCTGACAGCATTATGTTTCCATATGGATGGCGCAAAACTGAGTCAAGTTGGTGCAATTGACTCAGTTTTAGTACATACTTACACCTCAGTTTTAGTATACACCTACTTAATCAATTTAATCATATGTTTAGCTTAGGTAGCTAAGTATTTCACCATTATGACAAATTCGTTTTTTTATGCGATTACTTATAAATAAATAAATAAATAATAGGGGACAATCTTACACAAATCGACCTAGTCCCAAACTAAGCAAAGCTTGTACTATGGGTACTAGACGACGATAAATTACATACTTATATAGATAAATAAAAACTTAAATACATAGAAAACATCCATGACTCAGGAACAAATATTCGTGCTCATCACACAAATAAATGCCCTTACCGGGACTTATTGCACAAGTTGCGCAACTACTATTTCTCTGGCACATTTAAAGAGCCATGGTCATATCACTCAGTGTAGGGTTCCGTAGTTTTTCGTCCAGAAATTATTTTGTATTTTTTTTTCAAAAACAGATAGGTTGAATACTATCAAGTTCAAAATAATTTTCCTAGAAAGTTCTTATAAAAGTTCTACTTTTGAGATTTTTTTTTATATTTTTAAAACTTATGGTTGAAACGTTAGAGAGCGGGGACACATTTTTTTTTACTTCTGGAGCGATTATCTCCGAAAATATTAACATTATCAAAAATGATTGTAGCAAACCCCTATTCATTTTTAAATACCTATCCAACAATATATCACACGTTAGGGTTAAAATGAAAAAAAAAAAAACACTCCCCACGTTACGTATCTTAAATCACTTTATTTTACCACTGTCGGCGTGATTGATATACCTACATATTGGTACCAAATTTCAGCTTTCTAGTGCTAACGGTTACTGAGACTATCCGCGGACGGACGGACAGACAAGGCGAAACTATAAGGGTTCCTAGTCGACTATTACGGGACCTTATAAAAAGTTCTACTGTTGTCAAGTATCGTTATTTGGCTCACCGTTTTATTGTCCGTGTTATGAAATAGTGCAACAGTAAGTATATATTATATAGGTGATGGCAGACACAGGTCCAGATATAGGACATTATGAATATTGCACACTCTTGTGCAATCCAGCACGGCTATCATATGAGACAGCACGCGAGCTCTCTTGATTTTTCTCGCACTATCCGTCTCTCACTTATTAGAACACTTAGAACAAGAGGTATAGTGCGAGAAAAATGGAGAGTATGTCGCGGCCGTCTCATGATAGCCGTGCTGGGGACCGATTTTTGACTTTCGAGCGGTCGACTCTTTCACTCGAAAACTGACAAAAATGATGAAATGCTATTTAGAAATGACGACAGAAAATTGAAAAACGAGCGGTATTGACCATTCGTATTCAATTCTATCGGTAGAAAGTAAGACAAGTAAGTGCCTATGATTATGTATGACACTACAATAGCATTTACTTTTATTTAATTTTCAAGCGCTCGAAAGTCAAAAATCGGCCCCTAGGTCGAGATAGATACAGTGAATGAAAAGATTTAAATTTTGGACCTTAACTAGGTACTTTGAAATAAGGTCGAAAAGTGGCGAACCTTTTCTTTCCTCTACTACAAATATATATATCCTCCTAATTAAACCATTTTAAATCGGTTAGTTTCTTTATAAATTGTATTTAATGACAATACCAAATCACGATTAAAATACATCTAATACAATATAAATAATACAATTATACAAGATTGTGTTTATTATTGATGAGATGAGATTAATATATTCATCGAGAAATTATTTGAACACGATTTGGCATAATTATAAGCTTGCCCAGATATTTTTGACCTTTGGGAACTTGCATATATTTATAAACTCAAGTAAATATTTATTGTTCTATATGTATACTTACACGTAGACATATTCCATTGTCTAACATGGAATACTTCTATTTTCAGATGGATTCAGTGATAACGAAATTATCCGGTAACCTGGACCAGCGCCACCGCTGTTTCAACGCCTTGGTCCACGAGGCTTACCAGCAAAACACATCGTTGTCTGTACCCAACCCCGAGGAAGCCGCCGTAGACAGACTCTTCAAAATAGACCTCGCATCGAAACAAAGGAACGTAGACTTCATCATTCACACCCTCAAAGATGATGACTTGTTATACGTCAACAGAGCGCTGAAAAGCCAGTGGCTACTGGAGCCACAATATTCCAACATTATCAACCCAATTTTCTTGGAAACTGAACTCTTTCCGGATATGACATTGCCAGCTGTGAACAAAGTGAGACACTGGATTCAGATGCACTTACGAGACCCGCAAAGATGTAAGGAGTTTCATCAGTTCCACAAAGAATTGGACGCCGATATAGCTGTCAAGTTTCTTTGGCATTGTTCAAACGATTATGTAGTAGGTGAAATCAGTGATGTACTGCACAAGATCACTCCGAAACTTTTGAAGCGGCTCAGCGAAAAGGTTCCAAGAATTACTAAGATTTACTACGACAGCTTGAGGCATAATTAAACCCTTTTAAAGTATTATCTGGCAAACGATTCAAAATTTTTTGCAAATATTAAATATCTCCTAAAAACGGACGCAAATATCTTCTTCCACGTAATAGAAAACTTCTTCGCTCCTGAGAAATTCCGTTCGTTTAGTCCTGCAATTACAGTTTGTATAATGAAGCAGCACAGAAGCAGATTTCTGTCGAAGCCAGAGTTGTACACCGCGTGGTTTCTCGACGTGGCTACACTGGCGAAACACTTGAGCTCGGAGGAAATCAAAGACTTAGTGTTGAAGCTAGCGAGGGCAGAGTACCTAAACTCTTGGTTCTCGTACAAAACCGTGGAGCCCTTGATAAAACGCATTAATATGGAAGAACGAGACGCCTTCAAGACATTGGCTTTTGTCGACAAAGCGTTCGGACCCACGGTAAAAGAATGGCCATATCCGGTGTCCGCTCCGCCGGTTTTGAGAGTTCCCCAAGTAGATCTATTCGACGATATACAAATGAAGGAATATCCAAACGAAGACGAATATGAATATACATTTGTTTTTGATGATGCTAAAATTAGTAGAAATAGGCCAAAGACTCTTTTTAATGAACTGTTTGACAAATATCGCTTCTTCACCTACGAACAGGCTTTTCTCGAAATCGGAAAGCAAATAAAGGCTGAGAGCTCCGCAGAGAACCGGATGTTTATGCTGCTTGTGCTTGTCAGCAAGACTGGGGGACGAACTGAAAATGTGGTATCCTTATTGGATCTCCTATGGCAACATAGGAACGAACCTGTGCATATACGTGCCGCTATAGTCAGGAGCTTGGTGAAGCGAGCGTCCGTCTGGCGTCTACCTGTCGAGCATTGGACTAGACTCTTGGAATGGGGGCATGGTCTAGGCTTGGATGGAAGTCCTTCTCAAGCAAATTGTAACGAAGGCCTGCATGCTGTAGTCATACGCGACTTGCTCGCTGGTGTTAAACCCAGTGAGGCAGTTTGGAACCCGTTCTTGACTCATTTTGATACCATGCACGAGTATCCGTTAACTGCTGACGAACGCAGGTGTATCCGGGCTCGTCTGCCGGACTTACTCCTAAATACGATTCTGCCTCAACCCGATGAGTTCAACATAATTCACCTAGACAGATTGCTTGACACGCTTCACGCGTATCACGTCAAATACGAAGATTTTCCAGGCGTAGTGGAAGCTGTAGTATCGGCACTTAAATACGAGTATTTTAGGCCTTGGTACCCTAATAAAGATACGTTACTGATGAGATTGTATGATGCCGGAGTAGCGAAGAAACGTCTGATAATAGAATACTTCGAAATTAGACTGACAGATGAATCCTATGTTAACGCATTGCGTCATGACATCACCGTTCTCGATGATATGAAGAAATTAGGAAAACTTATTGATGGGAGTCATTTGAATCATGACAAGTTTTTTCGGAAGTTAGCACTTTATTTTATGGAGGAGGGTGGGTTGGGAGAAAAATACTACGCTGTGTTAACAGACCGTGCAGCTGATTCTGTGAATGATGCCCGGCCGTTTACCAGAGTAAGGCGTTCTGGCCAAGGTTATTGTCTTAATGGACGGCAAATCTTAGCGATGCCTCTGGCAGCACTGTCTGGTCGAAAATTTATATCACTTTTACAAACCATGGATAAAGGGCCTCCAAAAACTTCTCATCGTCAGATTGCTGCCGCGCTAAGATCGAATGCACACATTGTCAGACCACCTTTTAACTTGGAATCCTTCGGGTGGCGTACAGCAGGAGTCAAGGCCGTCTCCAACTGTGTGGCTACATGTAGACAGAGAGACGTGAAAAGGTATCTTCAAGAGTGCCTGAGCTGGCGGCGTACGCTGCGGCTAGCTCTGCTGCCGGCGAAACGCGTCCACAAAGAACGCGAGGCATACCAGGTCTTAGCTTCTCGAAGGCCTGGCACGGCGCTGCGAGCAGCGTTGTTATACTTCCGTCGCGAGCGAGAAAGCTCCGATTTACATATTTGGGAAATGGTGAAGTCACACATTTTGAAAGCAGACTTCCATCGATGTTTATTCCTCATAAGATTTACAAATTCCGTACCAGCCAGCAGTTATAAGGGCCGAATATTGCTCCCTCGTCTACAAGGTTTCCAAGCAGTATACCACATATGTACAAAGCAAAGCTCTTTTGAAATTTTCTGCTGCAATGCCCCAATTCAATGAGCAAAATAGCCTCGATACCAGCATTGATGATTCGCTGTGCGCGTATTTTAATGATTGCGTAACAGTAAAAGAAAAACTAATTATTAATGAGGACTATTCTCATTACAGTAATGAGTCACAGATCAAATTAGATAACAGATGTATTATCTTGTACATAGAAATAATCGCAAAATTTCTGGTTCTTAGCACATCCGAAGAAATGTTGGAGGAAAAGTATAGAAAGGTTGCATTACCCCTTTTAAACCGACTCGAGCTCTTTTGGACCTCTCATAAGTTAGTACCAACTGAAAAATTGTTTGATGCATTTTTATTTTACTTAAGATACAACAAAGCTTATTTCGATGTCAAATACGTGTCATGTCTGCCTGTGTTTCGGAAGATAACGGAATGGATTCACGGGTTTTTGCCTCTAGAGAAATGGTTTGAGAAATATGTGAAAGTAAACTTAACGACGATCTACTTCAAAGCTATCAGACACAGCCATAGCCACAATCCGGAGCTGTTTTCGGAGTCTAGGAAACCAGAATGCGCGTACATGCTGGGAACATTTTTCGGGAATTTCGTCAGCAACGAAATAGAAGAGTTGACTCAAAAATATTTCCCCTCAATAACAGGGTTGTATGGGTCCGAGTTTGTGAATTACTTTGACGAGTACATTTACCGTAAAAACAACGAATGCTTTAACAGATTTACAGTAGCTGTTCTGGATGCTTTAGTAACCAATAAGTCAGCAGCTTCATGCGTCCTCGCTAAATATTTGTTTACGGCATTCGAGGATCGATTAAAGACTGAATATGCGATGAATATTGCAAACCAATTTAACGTGAGCGGGATCAAAGAATTACGGGTTGAAATACCGTTTCCAGTTTCTACGTGCTGGCGCGAGCGGCCAGTACCGCCATCTGTTCGTCGCCCCAAGCGCCAACCCCGACGCAGAGGGGGCAGCCGGTCGAATCATTATGCTTATTATTAGAGATTCATCGAATACAAACACTTGGCCAATTATTTAAAGCGGACTTTAGACCTGTCTAAATGTAATTCGGTTACTGTTAAAACTTGAGTCCGCAGTAAGCTAGGCCGAATTTCACCTTCCCATACAAACGTAGTTACGCTCTCATTTTAAAACTACCCGTTGGATTGTGACGAAACTGTGCCCATACAATGACATGAGATATTATATGTTTCCAGTTTATAAAACAAACGAAATACAGCTAAAACAAGTTTTGTATGAAAAACTTATATTCGCTGTATTTTTTTACCATGGTATCTGAAGCTACATAAACTAATTACAGATATAGATATACAACGTGTTAATAAAATAACGCAAAACCTGAAAACCGTTTGTTCAGAATCGAGAGTAGAATGCGAAAATTAAAAAAATAAATTTTTTGACGCGATTTATTTTTTACATTTGTATGGAGCAGGTCGCCCCAGTCGGCCAACACTCCATACAAATGTAAAAAATAAATCTTGTCAAAAAAAAATATTTTTATTTTTTTCGCATTCTATGCTCGATTCTGAACAAACGGTTTTCAGGTTTTGCGTTATTTTATTAACACGTTGTATATACTTCATGTCATTGTACATGCAAAGTTTCGTTACAATCCAACACGAAGTTTTAAAATGAGAGCGTAACTACGTTTGTATGGAGAATCGAGCTTACAGCGGACTCTTAAAGCGCTGCCGCACATTGAGAATTGAGACACTAGTGGCGGCCACAACAGGTTTTATGTGCGGCGCTCTTGCGGCCGCTTTAAGCCTCTCACAGACTGGCGCGGCCTGGACGCGGCGGTCAATAGTAAACTTGTCATTAGCTGTCAAATTTACTATTGACGGCAGGCTGCACCAGTGTGTATCAGGCCTTATTAAGGGCTTTATGACACGGCAAGATTAGTCGTGTATAGGCTGTAGTAGGTGTGTAAGGTGTTTAAGACGACCGTAGAATCATAGACAATTCATTTGTCTATGATTCTTGCCAGGACTATGACCTTGAACTTCCTGATGCTAGCCCATCTGTCATAGATCAAAGTGGTAGTGGCCGCCACAAGCTGCGGAGGAGTTCTTTCGTAGGTAAATTGTGTATAGCATCGCACAAGACCGAAGAAGCATGCGACCAGTGACTTAATGTACGGAAGTGGTCTAATTTATTGGCAGACACCCTAAAGTGCAACTTTTACCGAATCGATTCGGCTTTATTTGGCCCAACATTATGTCATCATCAGCCGCCCAATAATCGATTGATGCTCTTGTATTTTTGAAGTGAAAACTTCTTTAGCGGCGCTGAGCACTTTTTGGGATGGGGAAAAATTGTTAAATACGCGACAGAGTTTTGTGACGTCAGATGTGAAGGTCACTTTTTGCTGCTAGCCGATTCGACTTCATTCAAAACTGAACGCTATTCGTAAGAGTATAATTGAACACTTTTTGCAATAGCATATTCTGCAAATAAATTTGTAATAATACCAACGCGTCCTTCACCGTTTTGCTATTGAGAAAATTAGAATAGTTCGAATTTGGGCGTTATTCCTAAAGAGATAAAGCTTAGAACAATATTTACCAACGGCAAAAACAAATTGATATTTTGGTCGCCAACTCGCCACCGCCATCTGCTGTTCTTGCAAATTCGAATAGTTCGAATTTAGACGTTATTCCTTTGAAAAATATTTGGCAATGGCAAAAACAAATTGGTATTACCGCCAATTTTGCCGCCGCCCCGTCGGCCCCCGTCGCACCCAACGGGCCCGCGGCCCGTCCGCCTAAATAATTGATAATTGTTTATAGCGTCAAATTACGCACCCGTATACAAGATGATAACTAACATTAACTAAATTAAACTTAGTTAACAATTATGATTCAAAAATGTTCTTTCTAAAAAAAAACCATCACAATACTTATTATCTTTTTTTTTCGTTTTTATCCCAGTACAAAATTGAAACGGGCGTGCGGCACACCTCGTTAAATGTTTGTCGTTAGTATTTAAATAAAACCATAAATAAAGTACAAGTATTATATTTCCTCTATGTGCATACTTATACAATCTCAAGATTAAAATTAACTACATTTACCTACTGTGTGTGACCAATTTTACCTAGTGGTTAGAGGACAAAATATGGCGTAAGAGTTTGTTACTATAAGGCCTGCCTTTAATTTGGACGAATAAATAGGTCATAAAATAAAATCTAACATTTACTACATTAACTAAAATACTTCAAACCTAGTTATAATTCATTTGATTATATTATTTATAATAATTTAGTATAGCGAAAGAAGTAATTATGATTACATCTAAATTACCAAACGTATTTTACATCACTTGATAGTTATATTTTTAATACATGTTAAAAATCAATTTATTTCACAAATTTTGGTTATTACATCATTAAATTGACCTAAACTTTGGTAAATATCAGTATTTCAGATGACAATCAATACATATGTTTGTGTTAAATGTGCATTTTTTGTTCACTTAAGTTTTCGCTATTATTACAACATAGAAAGTAAGAAAGTGTTAAGTTTTTACACTACGATTAGGTATTAACAGTTACTCGATAAAATGTATGTTCACAAATATCACATTTAACAATTTACAACAACAAACAAACCTACAAGTTAGATTATGTTGGCGCGAGGCCGTATGTAGAATTATATTTAACATATCGAATTGGAAACCTTCAATGTCACGATGTATTTGTCGATAGTTACATAATACTTAAACAAACATTATTGTCAAATTTCGTTTTTTGCTGACAATATGCAATAATACTTTAACTACCTAGAATGGAAAAAATTGAGATGCTCCGAATATTCGGTAATTATTAGGTACTCGGCATACCCGGCAAGTTTTCAATGTTCGCTGTTCGGCAAAGGCTGGACCGATCATTCGGCCGAATATTCGTATTCGGTAAACCCCATATTCGGCGCATCTCTAGAAAAAGTAATCGAGTAATAGCTGCTTTGAAATGTGAGCTGCATTTTACTTAGAGGTCTATTAAAAAAAAATAAGAATTACAGTGGTTTATGCAACAGCAACTAAAACATTATTGGCTCAGTCAACTTTTAGCATTTATTTCCCGAAAAGATTAGCGTAAATTAGGTATACAGAACCCACCGGAGCGGGCGCATAGCTCGCCCATTAGAGTGGTGCCAAGACTGTGAAACAAGTCTATAACACGATACAGAGAGGGCGCTAGTCTTAGCGGGAATGTAATTGAAAAATATACAACTTCCGTCTCTGTCCTCGTAGCTCAGTTGGCAGAGCAGTCTAGCGTTAATAGAAAGGTCGCAGGTTCGAATCCTGTCGGGGGCTACAGACGAAGATGGTTTATTTTTCCATTATATTCTTTCTCTGTATCATATCGTTTATAAAATGATCGGGGTAACTTCCTCGTTAAAAATAACACGAAAACTAAAAAATATTTAATTAAATAATAAATATTTCACGATTGCAATTGCACCACAAAAGTAACCTAACCGAATGGTCTATTTATTGGTGTTTAAGCCTGATTACAGAAATCTCAAAAAAAATTCGGTCAAGAAGATGGTTTTTTGGTTTCTACTCTCGAATCTCGTTTCCGATTCGTCAGCGAACATAGCGAAATGTGCGTAAATATAGATTAATTAGGTCTAGTCTACCATGAACCGATGGAGACAAATCATCAGGGCTGCCAAATACAACAATGATCACGACCCTCAGGAATGACTGAAGAGAGTGGTCTGGTCTAATGCAAGTTTCCGGTCATGTATGGAGTACTGTTGCCACCTCTGGGATGGATCCGCTAAATATCAGCTAGCCGCCTTGGATTCGATTGATGGGCGTGCCAGGAAGCTCATTGGTGACCTAAATTTAACTGAGGCTATAATGCAAAGACTGGAACACCGTAGAAAGGTTGCCTGCTTATCGGTGTTCTACAGGATACATTTCGGAGAGTGTGCGCTAGGATTACACGAATTAATCCCGCCCTCACCATTTCGCCATCTTGGGACTAGGCGCGGTCGCGGGTTCCACCCTTATGTTGTTGACTTACCACTGATTCGCACGAAGCGCTTTGCTTCCAGTTTTCTCGCGAGGACATCCAAAGAGTGGAACTCGCTTCCGGCAAACCTTTTCCCAGTTACATATAACTTGGATCTTTTCAAGACGAGAGTGAATAGGCACTATCTAGGTATGCATGTAACACCCTCGACCTCATCATCACTTACCATCAGGCGAGATAGGGGTCAAATGCGTACCTATACTTAATAATAAAAAAAAAAAGTTTGTATGATGTGGATTTGCTCGTCCATTTTGTGTTTTGGTTCACAATTTTGCTGCTTTTTTCAAGCATTGCCTCGGAACAAGTCCGCTCAAAACAGTTACATTTTGTTACCTTGACCAGGATTAAACTTCAACCATTATAATTAGACTTTTTTTAATTCCGTCCTCATACTAAGGGCATGCTCCTTGCATACCAAGGACATCTAGAAGGTCTCTAACCATTGATCCTCGTCCCGTTGTGAGAATCTGAGAATCTAATGTTCATCGGTGGTCAAAATATAATGGTTTTAGGGCGATTATTGAAGGGATATCTAGTATCTAACGTCCTTTATGGATGTTGTGTCCAGGTCTAGACGTTGGTGTCCGAGCCGTCGGCAAGAATGAGAGTGACAATCAATTAGACTGCTATTATTTTCGTCGTCACACATAGCATGGATGCCGAGGACGCGATTTTTATCCACGGATGCGGAAGCGGATGCGGATATTTGGGGGCACACATCCGCGGATGCAGACTTTGGGGTCAAACACTAAAAAACATAAAATCAATGTCCATTTTATGATATCACGCCATCATCAAACATGGTGAGACTAAAGAAATCAAAAGCGTTTCTGCTCTTAGTCACAGAAACGAAATGAAGTGCGTTCACTCGCCTGGGATGGTTAAAATTAATATTATTCCAAAAAAAAAACCTTTTTTTAAGTTCTATGTAATGTATACATTAACGGAGCTTCGGCTCTACGACGGTTAAAAAACACCGTGTATTAGTCATAAGGGCTTCCATACCAAGGGGTTCTGTGGGTATGTTCTTTACACGTTGAATCTGGTCTCCGAGCCGTCGGCCAGCATGAGCGTGACGGTCCGGGAGTTGGTCCACACTAGCCGCGCGAGTCGCGCCGGGTTGAGCCGCGCCACGTCCGCCATGGGCGCCGTGCTGTAGCACTTCACGCACCGCGTCTGCGCGGCTCCGAGACCGAACATACCTGGATAATACGATAAACATCATTTTTTGAGTTTGCACTTTTGATGATAGCTACAACTTAGAAAAGTTGAAAAACCCCCGACATTTTCATTTCAAAGTTCAATATCTCAAAAACGGCTGAACAGATTTTCATGAAACATAACTGAGAACACTCGGAATAAAATTATCTATGACCCAAATAAAACTAAACGAAAATCGGTTCATCCGTTTGGGAGCTACGATACCACAGACAGATACACAGAGAGACACGTTAAACTTAAAACACCCCTCTTTGCGTCGGGGGTTAAAAAATAAGTTTCTGACAAAAAATTCATTTTTGGTACAAGCTTTTATTGCCTACTGTACTTTACACCGTCATCAACTAACGCATTGAGACGATTCTCACGAGCCGAAACCCAACGGGGTTACGTCGGTTAAGTACTGAATTCCCACGGCCACCTTCTGTCTCCATCAGCTCGATGGTACCATAATATTGAATTGTCATCCAAACTACACTAATAACCAAAATTTTAGTTCAATCGGATAGCGGCAAGTGACGAAAATGAAAATGGATTGCAAATTTTGACGGACAACTTACATACACATACGAACGGGTCAAATTAATAAAAAGCTTGTAAAAATTATGTTTTCTGTAGCGGTTGGTTCCCCAAATATCATTATCCCCCTAGCGCTTTCCCGGTTGAACCTTAAAGGAGCCCAAGGAGTTCAACGTAAGTGTTTACCAGCGGTGCTCTGCCAGAATGACAGGCCTATCAGAGGTATCGTCCGTCCGGGCTGAAGGCACAAGCGGTGACGGGCCCGCTGTGACCACGAGGGACTTGCAGAACTTAGGCGCTGAGCAGGCGCCCAACCAAAGTTACAGAACCTGCACATGTCTCTTGCCGCCCAACAAATCCTCTTATCCATAAAGGGTCAGCAACATTGCTTGTGACTTCCCTGGTGTAGCAAGCGTCCATTAACTACGATGCTGTCTTATCATCATGCTTGTGGCCAACGTCGTGGTTTAAAAAGTACTTACCAGCGGTGCTCTGCCAGAACGACAGGCGGTTGTCAGCGGTGGCGTACGACACGAAGTATCGTCCGTCGGGACTGAAGGCACAGCCTGTGACCGGCCCACTGTGGGCCGCGAGCGACTGACAGCTACTAAACTTAGCCGCAGGTTTGCGTCATATCTTCAATGGTTCGAGATATAGGGCACAACATAATGTCATGTCGGTCATATACGGAACAACCCAACCGGAGAAGTAAGGCTCACTATACAGAAGATCGCTGTCATAGTATCACCACTATCACCAGAGCTCCCTATGGTGCGTTGTGTTGAGAAGAGACCTGCATTTCTCAAAAATAAGGATTTACCAGCGGTGCTCTGCCAGAACGACAGGCGGTTGTCAGCGGTGGCGTACGACACGAGGTATCGTCCGTCGGGACTGAAGGCACAGGCTGTGACCGGCCCGCTGTGGGCCGCCAGCGACTGGCAGCGGCCTGCGCGGAGCTCGTACATGGCTAGTTGGCCGGTGTGGCTGCCCACTGGAAGATGAATTAGCGGTCAAATATAAATAAAGAACCCGTGGGCCTTCAAAGCAGTTATATGGGTTCTGGTGAAACTGATTAATTAATTTGTTGGCAAGAGATGGCTGGATGTCGTGAAGGCCGACATGAACGAAAACGGGCTCACAAAATAAGACGCCCAGAATCGTGCAAAGTGGAGAAAAGCGAGTAGAAAGCGCACCCTGGCAAAGGCTGGGATAACGCCTAGGTAGAAGAAAAATTTGTTGGCAAGAGAAAAAAAACGCAGTTTTACAGTTTTAACAGGAGCATTAAGAATAGCTTGCTGTAACAAAACTCGAAATCTTGCCAGCATTGCGACTTGCGTTTGTATATGTGTGCTTAACTTATTTGGCATTGCTATAAACCGGCCTCACCAGGTTGTTCGTAATGCTTCTTCGTAATGTTCGTCCTATTTTTCTTCGTCTATATTCCACAAATATACAACTACCAGAAAACAATGATTTTGGCATAGGAATCTGCTAGAGCAAATTTTCTACCCGTGGGTGTCATCAGAGACAGACTATGGGACAGGGTTAAAGTGTGTTGTGGTCAATCACCGCAGTGAGAAACCTGTCACAGTCACTGTAATATAATATCACATATTCTCAATCTTTGAACTTACAATAGCTGATCGAATTTAAACTTTCGTGAGACATGTTGAAATAATAATACCAACACGTTCAACTCACGTATTCAATGTCACTACGGGCGACATGTTTCGAACTCTTCGGGAGTTCATCCTCAGGATGAGTGTTTTCGCGGCGGTGTCGCTTGTATCACAAGCAAACAAGCAACAAGATACGTGAGTTGAACCGTGTAATTGTTAGTATTATTACAATAGCTGTATGTACCATACATACATACATTCACGCCTTCATTCCCAATAGGGGTAGGCAGAGCACTTGAAACTTATGTGCCAGTGCCACTTCTAGCATAAATGCGGTTATAAAATATCGACTAAATGTTCCATCGCCAACAACACACTTGAACCCTGTTTCTTTAGTTCCCTCAGTAGAAATTGCAAGAAGTGGCGTTGAAAATTGACCTGTCTACCTGTTTTGTTTTATGAATTTAAGTATGAAATACTAGCTTCTGCCCGCGACCCCATCCGCGTGGAACTCGTTTATATCGTAGCTCCATACAAACTTTCACCCCCCTATTCTGGGAAGTGGGGGGTTAGAAAGAGAGAAAAAGTAGCCTATATCACTCCATCCCTTCAACTATCTCCACTTAAAAAATCACGTCAATTCGTGCCGTGAAAGACGGACAAACAAACACACACATACACTTTCCCATTTATAATATTAGTATGGATAAAATACCGGCAATCCTTCTTGTAGCAGGGCAGTGTGACACCTGGTTGTAGCGGCAGATCGCGGGAAACACCTCGTTCAGACCCTTGCTCTTCAGGTGAGACTGGTCCACGCAGTGCAGGATTATATCCATCACCTGCAAAGGTAATTTGGAACACATTTTAGATTTATGGTAATTAGAGATCAATGGTACAAACGAATCTAAATCAAATAGATTTTCACTTGTTATGTCTTGTTTGATTTTAGATCAAATTAAAGTGCAAAACAGTTTCGAACCGCTCGGTTTAAACAAGATTGTATTTGTTTAAATGAGGTCTCAGGATATTAAGGTATAAGGGCCCTTACGCCTAAAACTAACTATTAACTATTAACTGATAACGTACTTAAATAGATAATTATTTCTTAAACTAGGGGCTAACATGGTTCAAATTTTCATTTTCTGTTTTTAAACCTAAAATAAATTAGTTTTCTTGGGAGTCTTTTTCAAATTTTGCAGTGAGAATTGTCGTTTCGGTTCTCAATTTTGCAGTAAAGAGAAATGAAAAGAATCATTAGGTACATGAATGATTACAATTCACATCACCAAATCTTTTACGAGGGGCTGACATGATTGAAAATCAAAGATTCATTTTAAAAAGTTGATAAAACACCTTCCGAGTTTTCTTAATTTTTTTGGTGAAAACAGGATTACATTATATTTTTTTACCGCAAATTGTACTTTTATTTTGCCCTAAAAATAATATGATAGCAAATTATAACTTTATGTTAACCCATAAAAAAATAATCATAACTATAGGACCTACGATGCCGTAAATGTATATTTTTTTTAGCAAACGTATAAATCACGCTGCACAGATGCCGCGCGCCGAAATTTATTTTTTAAAAATTATTAAGAGGTTAAGAAATTATTATTTAATTACGTTATCAGTTTTTGAATAAATACTAATAGTTACGTCGTAATCTTGAATGAAAAAGGAAGCATTTTGCAAAATACGCTCCCGCTTCTGCTTATGTGGGCGCAAGGACTCTTAAAAGGAAAGTTACAGTATAAACGACTGGGATGGAACAGCATATTAGTCAATGCACAAAATTAACAAAATGCCTTAAGTGATTACACATGATTTACATTTTGGTGCCAATGATCAGGATTGTATGGTAGCGGGTAATTTACGGCTGTAATAATACAATACAGATTCGTGTTTTACTAATGTTTGAAGTAGTGATGTGTCGGGGAATATACCCGGGAATAGGAATATTCTCTTGTTCCTGGGTATATTAGGGTTCCTGGGTTAATTTCTTAATAAAAAAAAGACCGGGTTGCACTCCGGGAGTGCCGGCAGAAGTGAAAACTCAATAACATTGTAACAGTTTTCCGATCAGGTCACGTGACATCTTACGGTGTCACCCTAAAAATGAATTTGACGCAAATTTATAACAATTATCAATTATTTAGGCGGACGGGCCGCGGGCGCGTTGGGTGCGACGGGCCCAACGCGCCGCCGCGGCGCAACGGTGCCGGGGTCCGGCGCGCCGACAAACACAATACCAATTTGTTTTTGCCATTGCCAAATATTTTTCAAAGCTCTCTTTAGGAATAACGTCTAAATTCGAACTATTCGAATTTGCAAGAACAGCAGATGGCGGTGCACGGTGGCGACCAAAATATCAATTTGTTTTTGCCGTTGATAAATATTTTTCTAAGCTTTATCTCTTTAGGAATAACGCCCAAATTTGAACTATTCGAATTTTCTCGATAGCAAAACGGTGAACGACGCGTTGGTATTATTACAAATTTATTTGCAGAATATGCTATTGCAAAAAGTGTTTAACGGCTTTATACTCTTACGAATAGCGTTCAGTTTTGAATGAAGTCGAATCGGCTAGCAGCAAAAAGTGACCTCCTTCACATCTGACGTCACAAAACTCTGTCGCGTATTTAACAATTTTTCCCCATCCCAAAAAGAGTTCAGCGCCGCTAAAGAAGTTTTCACTTCAAAAATCAAGGGCGAAGTTATCTAGGAATCCCTGATAGCAAATTATATAAACATACACAATTTCAATATTCCAGTATATTCCGAAAATGGGAATTTTTATTTCTAGTATTTATTACTGTTTCAAGTAAACGCATCCTAGAGCTTAAGGCACTGGTCCCACCGCCAGCGAGTAAGCGAGTGTTATACTAGTGCTACTCGCTCAAGCGAGTAAAAGAAGAATTACTATGAGAGCACTCGCTACTCGCCGGCGGTGGGACCAATGCCTAATTAAAGTTTTGTCCACTAACCTCAACCAACAGTTCAGCGACCTCATTGTGCATTCTGTCTATTAGCAGCTCGATGCCCCTGAGAACTTCAGCGCGGCCCTTCTGCAGCGCGTGGTAGGCGGGCGACGGCTGACCGGACTGCTGCGCGGCGGCGCAGCGGGCCACCTCGCGCGCCATCGTGGTTATGAATGCTGCCGGCCTGTTGAACACACGGAAATAGTACATTTCGATGCTAGTGCGGAAAGTATGTTATTACGTCACGAGTACCGAGACTCGGGACGAGTGAAGAGTGACATTTCCGCACGTGTGTCAAACGACCTTCGTACGGGTCCCGTAGTGGACTAGGAACGCTTATAATTTCGCTTTGTCTGTCCGTCCGTCCGCGGATAATCCCAGTAACCGTTAGCACTAGAAAGCTGAAATTTGGTACTAATATGTATATCAATCACGCCGACAAAGTGGTAAAATAAAAAGTGTTTTTTTTTATTAGGGTACATACCTCCCCTACACGTAACGTGGGGTGTTTTTTTTTTTTCATTTGAACCCTAACGTGTGATATATTGTTGGATAGGTATTTAAAAATTAATAGGGGTTTGCTAAAATCATTTTTTGATAATGTTAATATTTTCGGAGATAATCACTCCAGAAGTAAAAATAAAATGTGTAACCTCTAACCTCTAACTTTTGAACCATAAGTTTTAAAAATATGAAAAAAATCTCAAAAGTTGAACTTTATAAAAACTTTCTAGGAAAATTATTTTGAACTTGATAGGATGAATAGTTTTTGAAAAAAAATGCCAAAATAATTTCTGGACGAAAAACTACGGAACCCTACACTGAGCGTGGCCCGACACGCTCTTGGCCGGGTTTTTAATACTTGTATACTGCCGTCCTAAGCAAAAAGGTCGCATCTGACTATGAGACTCGTAGTCAGATGCGACCTTTTGGTTTAGGACGGCAGTATACAACAAGTTACCTAGCGGTGGCGATGAGAGTGAGCGCGTGGCGCGCGGTGCGGCACGAGTCAGCCTGCGCCGTCAGCGGCAGTCCGTAGCTCATGGACGGCACCAGCTTGTCCGCGTCCGAGCACATCTCCAGCAGACCTGGAAATCAATTCCAGGTTACATTTTGCTAGTAAACTGTGAACGCTGCTGACTGTTCGCCTAATTCATAAACGTTCATCTCTGCTATCGGCTGCAGTCTACGGAAAATAATATCACAGAGCGCACATATCAAACCCAACACAGCTACATCACTGCGCGCTACGCACTCTTATATCGAAAGTCGCATACGTTATTTGTACAATAAAAAATAAAGATGTGTTTACCTAGCGCTCCGTATAATGTCTGGTCCAATAATCCGCATTCGCTATATCCGTTTCTTTCTAACTCATGAAGCGAGAGAGAAAGATAAAGCCCTCACCTAGCAACACGTGGCTGACGTCCAAGTACGGCTCCCAGACGGTGAACCCTCGCCCCAGCAGGTCGACGGCCGCGCGGCGCAGCGGCGTGTGCGCCGGCAGCCGCGCGCACGGCGGCGCCAGCAGCAGGTGCGTCAGCGCCAAGGCGGTGAGCCGCGCCAGGTTGTTGGACGCCGATAGGGTGAAACCTGTGACAATCGTCATCATATCAGCCGACATAGGATGCTCCCAAAGAGTAGCACAATTACCGGTCTTTGATCTTGTGTATACCCATGATATGCTTTATGAGATCTAAGATTTAACCAGTTCATCAGTCCCCCTTGTATACCCGTGCTGCTCTTTGTGAGGCCTAAGATTTAACGCTGATGACCTTTACCAGGTCATCAGTCCCCTCGTTTATACTAGTGTTACGCTTTGTGCGATCTAAGATTTAACTTTGATGACCTTTACCAGGTCATCAGTCCCCCTGGTTTATGCCCGTGTTACGCTGTGTGCGATCTAAAATTTAACGCTGATGACCTTTACCAGGTCATCAGTCCCCCTCGTTTATACTAGTGTTACGCTTTGTGAGATCTAAGATTTAACTCTGATGACCTTTACCAGGTCATCAGTCCCCCTGGTTTATGCCCGTGTTACGCTTTGTGCGATCTAAGATTTAACTCTGATGACCTTTACCAGGTCATCAGTCCCCCCTTGTTTGTACCAGTGCTACACTTTGTGAGATCTAAGATTTAACTTTGATGCCCTTTGCCAGGTCATCAGTTCACGTTGTGTATACCCGTGCTAGGCTTAGTGAGATCTAAGATTCAACGCTGATGGGCTTTACCAGGTCATCAGTCACCCTTGTTTATACCCGTGCTATGCTTTGTGAAATCTAAGATTTAACGCTGATGACCTTTACCAGGTTATCAGTCCCCCTCCTTCATACCCGTGCTAGGCTTTGTGAAATCTAAGATTTAACGCTGATGACCTTTACCAGATCATCAGTCACCCTTGTTTATACCCGTGCTATGCTTTGTGAAATCTAAGATTTAACGCTGATGATTTTTCCAGGGCATCAGTCCACCTTGAGTATAGCCGTGCTACGCTTTGTGAGATCGAAGATTGACAATTGACAATTCTAAAACGACGACACGTAGTTAATGTGGCTTAGTACTAGTGCAATCGATTGTGTAACTAACAATATCGTTCGAATTTGAACTAATACCCAATTACGATTAATGACGGCTAACAAAATGAATCGATTGCTCAATTTTGATTAAACCAAAAATATGTGTGGGCACTTGTATGAGCGATTTCCTGTGTCCAACCCACTAAAAAATGCATCAATCCTACAGTTTTTTTCTGTAATAAAACGCTGTAAAAGAGACTCACTCAAGGTCATTTCTCTTTTAGAACAATTTGTGATATTCACATACTCATGTCGCTTACAACATTCGTTTCATGTCCAACCATCGGGAAAACCCAAAATCACAGTTATAATAAATGAATAAAAGTTTAATTATTTATTGCACAAGATAAATAATATAAGTAAGTTCCGCTGAGCCTTAAACACTCGAGTCACCAGGACTAAGGCGAGTCTTCTCAGTGCTACATACCGCTTATCCTAGCTTTAAGGGCTAGTCTTCAAGGCTCCGCCAATCGCTTAATCACCATTTAAGGCGGAGGTTACCGATATGGTGGAGGTGAATCTGTGCTTATTAAAGAAAAACGAGAAAGAAAATTATTTTTTCTCAAACATGCAATGCAATATTGACGTTGTGTTCTTCATAATGGGCTTCGAATGGTCACGTTTCGGGCGCAGCGAGACGAGAGATCCGTAATGCCATTTCATACAAAATTGGAGGGCTAGGCCTGCAAGATGGTCTTTTTTAATTTCCATTCCACAATTTGTGGCACAGGATCCCGGCGTTCAGCGATGAAAATTAAAGTTTTATTTCTTGGAGTTTTTAATTTATTTCATTGCATGTTTGAGAAAAGCACTATACGTACCTCGGCGTAAAAAGGGGTTGCCAGCCTCATAACTATCCGACCTCGCTACGCTCGGCCGTCCATATGTACTCGGCCGGCAAACCCTTACTTCCCGGCCTCTGTAGTAATGTACTATACCTTCGACTACCGAACTTTTTCTGCTGTCTCCATCCTTGCGTCGCTTATTGCCCGCCGCTCCTAAGTCCAAATGAGCCAATTAATGAACATAAACAACGAGAATACAAAGGAAAACACGAAAATATATGCGATAATTTTGTAAATTAATCATAATACGTATATCAGGGAAAGACAACAACAATACAACACATAATGCCGTAGAATCATTTATATAAAATAGGACATTATCGTCCAGTCACAGGTTTTTAACCCCCGACGCAAAGAGAGGAGTGTTATAAGTTTAACGTATCTTTGTATATGTCTGTGGTATCATAGCTCCCAAACGGATGGACCGATTTGAATGCGGTTTTTTTGTGTCATAGATAATTTTATCCCATTATTAGCTTCATGAAAATCTGTTCAGCCGTTTTTGAGATATTGGACTTTGAAATGAATGTCGTGGTTTTTTCAACTTTTCCAAGTTCTAGTTATCACACTATGAAAATCTAGATGGTAATTTAAGTACAAACATTGCCGTGAATTACCATTATTTTTATCGCTACTATTTACACAGTCAAGCTCAGAACAAGCTTCGCATTGCCATATTTGACAATACCCCATCCACGTACCTTCACTAATGCAAATAATTACACCGTTCAACTCACGTATTAAATGTGACAGTGATCGGTTATTTGGATTCTCCCTCGCGGGATATCAAGTAGAAAAGTTAATATAGATACGACAGTTTCCCGCGATACCGAACAAACCGTACAAAAATAAAACAATTTAAATTATCTCTAAGGAATTTTTTACTCTTACATGGCAACCAGTTGAGACAAAAACCTCTATTCTTTTCCTAATCTCTACACTTTATTTTAAGCAAAATATATTAAAATATCCACAAAGTATTTGCTTATATATCTGTCACGATAGAAAAAATACTTCAAAATCTTAACATTGACATTTCATTATTTTCTCTGGATTTCAGTTCTAATTATTTGCTTCTAAGGATTGCATAAATAAATAGGTATTAGCTGTATAATTTATACTATAATATTAGGTCACAGGTTATCGTATAAGTGCAAATACATAGATCTTATAGCTTAATTAAAGGCGATCCAATAAATAAGTATCCACGTTAAGTTCGCACACTATGATTTATGGTTCAATTTTCATGTCATCGACTTGTTTCTGAGACTATCTTTTACGACAACTGTGGCTTACTCTAATTGAACTTTTGATTCGCGTAAGATTGGAATTTCTCGGGGAGTACTGGACCGTAAGGCAGTGTTACATACTAGTTGACATGCCGCGAAAACCTAATTCTTTCCCTAAGGATGAAACTATTCTAAGTTGGATCGAGCCCCACGTTGACTTGATGTATGAGTCGATTTATTTTTTTGCCTTTTCTAACAACATAAAGCCCGGAGTCCCGGGGCATATCCATACTAACATAATGATTGAGGTCGTTCACCCCAGGTCGAATCCAAAAAACCGATCACTTCACTACGGACGATGTGAGTTGAACCGTGTAATCATAGTAGAAAGAGTGCAAAGTATGTTATCTTCTACAAACGCACCGCGGCGGCTTGTATGTGTGCGCCATAGTATATATGCGTCGCCGCACGCACACTCAAACAAAATCTCGACCCGTTTCTCAGTGCGCCAGTCGAGATTTTGTTTGAGTGTGCGTGCGGCGACGCATAGATACTATAGCGCACACATACAAGCCGCGCGCGGTACGTTTATATGAAGATATCCTACTTTCCACTCTTTCTACTATGGTGTAATTATTAGCATTGTATGTACCTTCACTAGTTATGTCCTGTCCAAACTCTGCTCCTATCACGCCGAGGAGAACGACAGCAGTCGTCTGCTTGCGTTTCAGTTCTGCCAGCGAGGAAGGCTTGCGGACTATCTCTTCCTCTTCCTCTTCAAATTCTTCTTCCTAAATGGAGATAAAACAATTGATATTTCAGAAGTATTTGTGGTGGAAAAATATATACGCGAGGGTAGCAGCTGTGTTGTGGCGAACCGACAGCACTGGGCAGTCGCCGGATAGCTGTCGATGAGCGAGGTCACGTCTGCGCGCCTGAGCTAATAGCATCCAATGGTTGTTTTATTTATACGAGTATACCCTGAGAGACCCAAGGTGAAACGTCACAGTATTGAATACATAATATTGTGCATAAACATCATCACATGAAATCAGCCGAAAGACGTCCACAGATGGACACAGGCCTGCCCGAAAGAGTGCCACAATGACCATTTATCCAACGGAATCCCACAAACTTTACCAGGTCATCAGTCCGCCGTGTGAGGGGTCTACTCACGCTGCGCCGGTTAGCGTACAAATATAATTTATTGTAATTCTATCTAAGTTTTTATATCGTTCCTACGCCTTTGTAACTCGTGACAATGAGATGAATATTTTGATTGATTGATTGAGGCGGAGTGATCGAGGATGTGTGTTGGTAAAAAACAGAAGGGTATGTTAGATATTTAGAGATAGGTGTTTTCAACGCTCTGTCATTGAGAAAAGTTGTCAACAAACAGATTTAGTGCGGAGTTAAACCTTATGTCAATGCAACATGGCTGCTATCGCGCTGGGCTCCATAACGCATATATCAGTCGTTGGCGTTGAATCTGCGGTACGGATGTATGCGTCGTTGACGTCGAGGAATCAATCACTTGCTTCTAGCAGCCAGAGTTGCCAACTTCGCACATCCCATATTGCGCCAAGCGAAGTAACGGCTCCGCTTTTTTATTTTATTTGGGCTACTAATTTTAAAATCGGAAATACTAGTAAACTCAAACGGCCGAACGAACGAGCGCTTTCGTCATGTAAGGTTGTCGCGGAAGAGCGACTGGCCTGACCAGATCCGTGTGCGTGTATAGCGGCAGGAACTGTGCCCAGTTGTCTACCAGTCCAGTATGAGCACTATACCAGTTATTAACTATAACGTACGGCTTTAGCGGCCTTTTCAGCTGGTTCCTTGTGCGCAGCGTGGGGGTTGATGCTTTCAGTGTGCGTGTATAACGGCAGGAACTGTGCCCAGTTGTCAACCAGCGCGGTATGACCTCTATACTAGTCATTAACTATAACGTACGGCTTTAGCGGCCTTCTCAGCCGGCTCCTTGTGCGCAGCGTGGGGGTTGATGCTCTCCGTGTGCGTGTATAGCGGCAGGAACTGTGCCCAGTTGTCAACCAGTCCCTTGCGGCCTTTGGGTCCGAGTCTGTAATAAAAATAAGTGTCTAATAGAACAATACTCACATCGGGCGGTTACATAAAAGAACGGCTCACGTCGTAGGTATTTGAGGCTCAAGCGGAACCGATCGGAGGCGATCGAAATGCAATGTGAATATTTTTACTACTGCCCGTGGTGAGTACAGTGAGATCTTCCGCAGTTGTAGCGGGCGGTAATTTCCTAATTCCCACTTCGTGGCCAGGTGAGACGGTTTATTATAACGTTAACAAATAAAACACTGCGATGCGCGGCGCATTTTCTGAGTCAAACCAACGGCCTTGAACTCGCTGGAAAAGTACACACTTTGGCCCGAACTCCTCCTTTATAAAGGTCAATTTTATAGCCATAGTGGATGAAATTACCAGCAATTGCAATTATGAACTCTTTACGGTTAGTATTAAAGCTCACCTGCTCAGCTCAGCAAGTAATAGCGCCTGCGCCGCCTCGCGGACCTCTAGGCAGTGGTGCTGCCATCTTCGTGCGAGCATCTCAACCTGGGGACGCTTGAAGCTCTTTGCTCCTGCAAGAAAATGCGCACGCACTTAAAAAAAAAACCTTTCATACGAGTCATCTTCCTAGCATTTTCCCAACCTAAGAGCCGCTTACAGAGGTATTTGCCCCCAAGTTTGGAACCGATGAGCTAAACATACCTGCAGCTACCACCTTGTCAGGCAGCAACACACAATGGAGTGTGGCTAGGAGCGACCAGCCCTGCTTGATGTGGCCCTGCTGGGCGGCCAGCTGCTCCGCTCGCTCTTCATCACCGGCCCATGATGACGAACTCCTGGTTGAAGGTCTAAAAAAATTAAAAAAACAATCGACCTTAGATGTCAAGTTGCCAGCCTCCTGGGACACTCACAGTGGAATTTGAACCAAGCGGTTTGGATAAATGTTTTGTATTTTGACTTGTTGGAAACAAAAGAAATACAATGAGGTATCTCACTTAAAACGAGACTTCAATTTCATTGAACTCTCTAATATGCAACAGCACCCGTGCTCGCGAACTTTCAACCTTGTCTGAACTGCATAAGGTTCAGAATCATTCAAACTGGAAGTACCTGTGTATCCTCCTGAACTCGTGGTCCGGTATGAAAGTGGCGTTGCTCATTGACATGAGCGTGTTCGCGAGGGCCACGATGGAGAGGAGGTGGTTCGTGGTCAGGGTGGTGCTGAGTTCCCAATGCATCTTCGATGAGAACAGCCTGTTGACAACAACATCAGGTTACAGTTTCACAGACAAATCCGGACAGATAGCAGAAACAGATACATTGAACACATACATCATTATCAGAATTACGTCTCTCCGTTAAGCACAGGCTTCTATGAATGAGAGGGGACGGGTCTCCCAAGCTCTAAACGATGGAAACAGAGGTGTGTCGTTCGTTGAGGTCTAATGGAAAGCCCTATGTATTCTTCAGTGGACGTCGCCACGAGCTGATACAATGCCGCAGTCCTGGTGAGCTTCGCATCAGATGAAACGGTAGACACCAAAAGGTCGCCTACCTAGGCAATGTACATTCTGAAGAGCGTCATAATGACTTACCTAGGAAGCGTTATAGGTCGAAGCGCGAAAGATGTCTTGGCTTCCGATTCTCTTTTTTAAGAACACACAGACCTGGTGAGCTCCTCCTGCCGCAGCAGCTCGGGCGGCAGGTCCGACGTCAGGAGCCGCGGGTCCTTGACCCCGGGCGCGACGGAGCCCAGTCGCGTTGGCAGCTGCACCGCCATGTGGCCGTGTCGGGAGACCACGCCGAAGCATACTGGGACCTGGAGACAATAGTGGGATACAGTGCATGTGCATGACAACGGTAAAAAGTTCCTAAACGACGGTGTTCCATCGAACAGTGATAACCGAATCTACGGTAAGTTTATCGTAAAATTATCATTATGACATACAATTTGCAACGACATGGGGATCTGTACTATTTATATAGTTTGTCAGGGCACAAAAACAGACTTTGAGAACAAATAAAGCACTGTCTTCTTAACCTCTTGCCAGGGATTTAAGAGCCAAGTAAAGTCAAAGAAATTGAAACATGGACCTTGTTCAAACTGTTGTGTTGTCATCATCATCATCATATCAGCCGAAAGACGTCCACTGCTGGACATAGGCCTCCCTCAAAGAGTGCCAAAGTGACCGGTCCTGCGCCACCCGCATCCAGCGGACTCCCGCAACCTTTACCAGGTCATCAGTCCACCTTGTCGGGGGCCTACCCACGCCGCGCCTTCCGGTACGTGGTCGCCACTCGAGAACCTTTCCGCCACAACGGCCATCGGTTCTACGTGCTATGTGGCCCGCCCACTACTGCTGCGGACGGCCTCATGATGCGATCACGCAGAGAAACTCCCAACATGGCCCTCTCCATTGCCCTTTGGGTGACTTTGAGCCTTCTTATGAGGCCCATTTTAAGCGACCACGTTTCAGTGCCATATATCATTACTGGCAACACACACTGGTCAAAGACTCTCGTCTTGAGACACTGCGGAATATTGGACGAAAAGATGTGCCGTAGCTTCCCGAACGCTGCCCAGCCGAGTCGGATTCGACGATTGACCTCTTTCTCGAAGTTGGACCTACCTAACTGGATAGTCTGTCCTAGGTATACATAATCATCTACAACTTCGAGCGTATAATGGCGCGTAAATGTTGTGATGTATCTTGTTCAAACTGGCCATTGAGACATGTGGAGTTATCTTGCTGGTGTTACCACAAGTCTGAGCAGCCTAAGTTAAGACCATACGTGTCGCGACCCGACCTCTACCGCCGCCACCGGCTGCTTATTAGGGTCTAAGCGGTCCCAGCTTAGCATCTCAGACCATGTCCAGGTCAGGGTGCAGCCCCCAAGCGTGGAGCAGCGATATGAGGATCTGACTCTTCTGACTCTGGTTGGATTGATGGCATGTCACGACCTAGAGCAGCGCGCCTTACGTGGGGCCGAGAGGCCGGGCCGCGCTTCGATCTCTCGCTCCAGAGTCGAGCCACCAAGCGTGGACCAGCGGTATAAAGATCTGCGTTGGCTGGTGAAGCTTTAAGTACATTATCTTAGCCCTTATTATCTATAGCTTCTAAGACTTAAACCTTGCTTGTGAGACTCAAGGCTGACCGCACACATTGAATGATACAATCTTTAATCACTTACCATGGGTCTAAGCAGTCCCAGCTTAGCCTCGCAGACCCTATCCAGGTCAGGATCCAGTCCCCAAGCGTGGAGCAGTGATATCAGAATCTGCGCAATCTGCATGGTGTGAGGAGGCTCTGCAAGCGTCATGTCAGCTGGACGTTTCTTCTGACTCTGGCTGGATTGATCTGGAACAAAGGAAAAGGCTGTTTTACGAACTATTACTATTATATTGTCTTCAGCCCCTAACCCGCACAGGGCCAGCGAGGGAACTAATGCCCATTCCCTCTAATCCATGGGAAAAAGCCTGTGCCTAGCAGTGGGACATATAGAGGCTGATGATGATCGTCTTCGGTGTTCGGATATTATAAAAACCATTTAAATTCATAAAGATCAACAATATGGAAGCTGATTGACAATATACATTTCTCACGTCACTAGTTTGTATTCCCTACAAAATTTCAAAATTCAAATTCAAATTAATTTATTGCCAAAAATTACACAAAATATAACTTTTAACATAAGTACAAAGAAATAGCTTAAAATGCCTTAGAATTAAAACTAAAAATACTAAATTGCGTTAGGTTGGGCAATGGGTGCTCGTCTTAGCATATGCAAGGCTTGAAGCCTTGCGCTGGTTTTCAGACGAGTCCCTTCGACAGGGTTGGTCGTAACACTACGTCTATCTTATACACGTACTTAATGTTAGATTGGTGATTGCTCTACGATCATATTATTCTTGTGTTAAGTGTTTAGATGTATAAAGAATATGTATGTATGATGTATAAATATTTCATATCGTCTCATAAAAAGTTGGTTTTGGCTATCAATCAGACACCGTATTAAGCCGCGTGTAATCTACGGTCTGAAAATGTACGTCAATTTTTTTCCTAAATGAATTGAACAGTGAGTTATCGCCAGCCATGAAAATAGCCGTACATTAGGGCCTTGGGTCCCAGGTCGCAAATACCAAAGCAAAAGATATTAAAGCAATCACGTATGATTGACTATTTCGCACTATGACGGATCTGCTGTGTGCTCTTGACACCATTAAAGGCTAGCCTTAGTTCCCAGCACGGTCGATTCAAGTTGACACTCCATACAAACGTACTTTGGTTCTCATTTTAAAATCTTTTGACACAATGGATTCCGTCACATCTAGGTCGGAAGCTGGTTTCTTTTGCTATAAATTATAATAGAAATATAATTGAAAAAAATAAGCGATTATAGACTTTGTATGAAAAACGTTTTGCTCTCTCCATTTTTTTAGGGTTCCGTACCCAAAGGGTAAAAACGGGACCCTATTACTAAGACTTCGCTGTCCGTCCGTCTGTCTGTCACCAGGCTGTATCTCAATGACCGTGATAGCTAGACAGTTGAAATTTTCACAGATTATGTACTGCTGTTGCCGCTATAACAACAAATACTAAAAACAAAATAAATAAATATTTAAGGGGGGCTCCCATACAACAAACGTGTTTTTTTTTGCCGTTTTTATAGATAACGGTACCCCGAACCCTCCGTGCGCGAGTCGGACTCGCACTTGGCCGGTTTTTTTTTCTACTTTAATTTCTAGCAACATTATAAACTAGTTTCCGACCTAAATGTGTCGGATCCCAATGTATATAAAAAGTTCCAGGTTATTCTAGCTTGTCGTTTTAAAATGAGAACCAAATTATGAAATTTATGAAGATCGAATGTCCTAGCGACGACCGTAAAAAGTTTTTTTTTTTTTTTTTTCAAAAAAACATCTTAGCGGTAAGTATACATTTCAAGATCGCCAAACTGAGGGCAGTTTGTCGGCGAATGTGCGCTTTTTTCTTAACTTTAAACAGAGTTGTGTTATACCTACCTACCTATTTACTACTAAATGATCTATTTTGCAATATGCAATGCAATGCAAGACCATTTGAAGTTACAAGGAATTATAGTTCTTATTCACCAGCTCGATGGGTGGACGATATTAGGAAGATTGCGGGTCGATTCTGGATAAGATCAGCTCAGGCCCCGTAGCATGGATGGCGTTATCACGCGATAAGTGACAGGATAGGCGCGTCGTCTCGTTCTATCGAACGGTGTCAGCCAGGGACGGAAGCTCTATCCTGTCACTTATCGCGTGATAACGCCATCCATGCTACGGGGCCAGGATAGGGGTGGCGTACTCTAAGAGAGGGCTATGCTCAGCAGTGGGTGATCACGGGCTGAAAATGATGATGATGATGATAGGATGAATGAAGATGGGTCTTGGGAATGGGGATGGGATTATTTGAGTTGGTCAAATTGCATCAAACGCCATAGCCAGGGTAAAAGATTCTAATCGTAATTGGAACAAGCATACAGTCTAAGCAGACACCGTAGCCTATGGACGCTTGCGATTCCAGAAGAATTACGATTGCCAACGTCGTAGTATTAAAAACAAGCTAATTTTACCAGAGGTAGAAGGCACCGCTTTCTTTCCATGGGTGTCGAAATTACTATGGGAATAGGGTCGAAGTATGTTATGGGCTAGCAACCTATCACTTAGAGCTACTTACGGCCAAAACACAAGGTCTTATAATATTTGTTCAACATTGAAACCTATCCCCTAGTCATAGGTACGTTTCAAAATGTTACTGTAAATTACACAATTTCACATGTAGTTTTAGTTTATTAATTGTTCTTTTACTCCATTATAATTTATTTAAGCATGTTGAGTAATTAGGTTGGACACAACGTAACACATTAAAAAGAGTTTTACTACCTCCTAATAAAGAGTATTTTCGCTTGGATCGTTAGCGTTTTTTCGTCTTTGTGTAATAATATATATTGTACTCGTTTTTACGCGTGGTTGACGCTATATGGATCATGTTTAAGTAATATCCTAACCTAAACACATTAACAGTTATTATAATAAATCATAGCAATTTAGAAATGTTTCATGATTTCGCAATTGAACAATGCAGATACGTGAATACATTTAACTTTTAAGGGTATACCGTCATCATCAGCCTCCTAGCGTTATTCCCGGTTGTGCCCTAAAGGAGCCTGGAGTCCGCTTACACCTAATCCCAAGATTTGGCATAAGCACTAGTTTTACGAAAGCGACTGCCATCTGACCTTCCAACCCAGAGGGAAAACTAGACCTTTTTGGGATTAGACCGGTTTCCTCACGATGTTTTCCTTCACCGAAAAGCTAACGGTAAATATTCCGTACAGTTCCGAAAAACTCATTGGTACGAGCCGGGATTCGAACCTACGACCGCAGCTTGACAGCCACATGCCTGAACCACTAGGCTACCGAAGCTTCTTTTAAGGGAATACCGTATCCCCCTAAAAGTTAAACGTTGAATGTGTTCTTATACTTGAAGTTATACGTTTATAGATATGACGATTCTTATAAATCACACCACATGTAAGAAATACGTCTGTCTTCCGCGTTCGAGAAAGTCGAATGTAACATTCTTTGGCAATGACTTTTATGGACAAGTTTCGATAAATATCGAAATATTACAAGTTTTATTCATTTGCAGCTTTTTCCCGCGACTCCGTCCGCGTGGAACTCGTTTATATCGCAGCTCCATACAAACTTTCACCTGATGATTTCCGGGATAAAAACCATACTATGCCTTTCCATGGGATTCAAATTATGTCCATACGAAATTTCATCTCAGCGGTTTAAGCGTGAAAAGGTAACAGACAGACAGAGACACTTTCTACTATAGTAGTCTTTGGGGGAGGCCTATGTCCAGCAGTGGACGTCTTTCAGCTGATATGATGATGATGATAGTATAGTACCTAGTATGCATAATAAAACTTCACAAATTTAGCTATCGACATTTGCTGGAGGCATCCCCTTAATTTTTCCCAAGTGTTCCAAATCCACTACCTATCATAATTTGTGCACGATATAATTAGATTATTTGATTATTTTTCCAAAGCCTATTAAATATGCCTCTAGTAGGCAAAGAATAAAATAAATAAATAAATATTTCGGGACAATCTTACACAAATACTAGTCCCAAACTAAGCAAAGCTTGTACTATGGGTACTAGACGACGATATACATACTTATATAGATAAATAAATACTGAAATACATAGAATACATCCATAACTCAGGGACAAATATTCATGCTCATCACACAAATAAATGCCCTTACCGGGATTCGAACCCGGGACCTCCGGCTTCGTAGGCAGGGTCACTAACAAGTAGGCTGCACAGAGACCGGTCTTCTAGTATTTCTTTTGTAATAAAAGAAATGAGAATGACCTCGAGATTGAATCGTTTTCCTGTATTTAATATCACTCTTAAATCACATAGCAGTGTGAAATAATATTTAACTAGAGCTAGTCAACTATACATACCCGCATTCGACAATGCTTTTGAATAGCTCGAAACATCGCCATACTTGCGACGATATGTCCACTTCAACTTTTGGTGATAACCTCTTATAGTAAAGGTCGATACTTCGCCATAGACATCGCTATTATTCCAAAAGCCACATGGTCATAGCAAGAGCTGTTATTCGTATAACTCGAATCGTGCCCTGGTCAGTAAGGCATAATCACTGCAATTTGAACCCAGCTAAGGTCAACCGGTTTAGTATACTAGTTAATTATGTTCAATTTAATTATTCACTGTGGAATGTGAGGTTGTATCAATTGTTATTTTGAAAGCTTCTGATGTAAGTTTCTTAATTCATTCGTCAAAAAGCTCAAGTTGATTGATAATGTAAAAGTTGTAGGTTAAGTTTTTGACATGTAAAATGAAAAACAAACACTTAGTTCAAAAGCGTATTATAAGATAGAAGATGACATCATGGACAGGGAGATTTGGCAGAGATAAGAGTTCTGCACGAGTATTTAATCTATCGCAAAAACATAAAATAAATAGGTTTCTATCAAAAATTTCATTTTTGGTACAATCTTTTATTGACGACTGTACTTTTCTGTATACCATAATCAACAACTCATTGAGACGATTCTAACGAACCCAAACTCAACGGGGTTACGTCGCACTGAATTCCCATGGCCACCTTTTGTCTCCATCATCAAATCAGCTCGATGGTACCATAATATTGAATTTTCATCCAAACTATACTTATATTCAAAATTTCAGCTCAATCGGTCACCGAGAAGTGGGTCAAATTTAACTGTCCCCTACATACTAACAGGGCAAGTTAAGAGGGGGCGTATCGCCAGGGAAAAATCAGAAATCACCCGCGCGCCCCGCACCTGCCGCGCTGATGCGTCTATTGCTGCCCCGCTCCTTCTCGCATAGTATATGCCCCGACAGTCAGATGAAACATGATGAATACCTATAGATAATTATAATAAGTGGAAAGAAAGACAAAATCTGTAAGTACCTATATTTGAAGATATAATTTTCGCTAGTAGCTAAGTCAGTTTCGAGAGCTATAACTGAAATATGACCTTCCGTTTTTTTACGAAATCACGTAAGGGTTGTAATTTAGCATAATAATGTCTCGTAAAAGGCTAAAGCAAAAAAACAGCTATAATCGAATTTAAACTTTTGTAAGACATATCTAAAATACTACTAATAAATCCACGGTTAAAAAATTAACGTAAATGTCACGGCAGGCGACATGTTTCGAACTCTTCGGGAGTTCTTCTTCAAAACAAACATCGAAAACACTAATCCTGAAGAAGAACTCCCGAAGAGTTCGAAACATGTCGCCTGTCGCGTCATTTAATACGTGAATTTATTAGTAGCATTAAAAAAAAACTGTAATTTATTATGAAAACCTCTATCATGTTTATGAAAGCCAGATAGGGCGGCCAAACTTTTCAATTCTGACCCCGTGTCATGGTCGGCCTTATCACGCGATAAGTGACAGGATAGAGCGTCCGTCACTGGCTGACACCGTTTGATAGAACGAGACGATGCCCCTATCTTGTCACTTATCGAGTGATAAGGCCGACCATGATACGGGGTCTGATCTCGGATTCGTACTTGGAGACAATGGAGACGCTTTGGCCCTTTAGTTATCAATTTTGAACATACTCGTATTAAAGAAAAACTGCAAAATTGTGTTCACTTTTTTTAATATAAAAATGTCCAACTTCGCAGGCAATAATTCGGGTGCAGACTCGAAAATTATTATTACTCCAAAAGAAAGAAGGCAAAAAAATATGCATAGTGATGAAAATCCCATTCAGATATCTCAAAGAATTACGAAGCTACAACCGTTTTAATATTGCTTGTTAGAGAGAGAAAACGCAAACGGTGTGTGACGTCACATTACAGGATGCTGCCGGCAGGCCGCGTCGACGGCGTCGCCGACCACGATGCGCGCGGCACGTTGCCGTCTTCTGTGACGTCACATTCTTCCAGCGTCATCGTTTCATATGAAGTTGCGTTTTGCGAAAAAGGGACAGAACACATCCCTTCTTAAAACTTTGGACACTTATAACTTCGTGATTATTTAACCTTTTGCGTTGATTTTTTCTCCATTTGACAATTTTTTTTATCCTTCTTCGAGAAAATATCACATTATTTTATTTAGTGTCTACGCCCCTATTGTTGGAATCTAAAAGCGTCACCCGTGATGACTTTAAAAAAAAATGTCAATAATTACACGGTTCACCCACGTATTAAACGTCACTTATTTATTTATTTATTTATTTATTAGGTACACTTTACAGATATCATACATTATGAGATACAATGGTTCTTTATGAATAGCTTATAGACTAGCATGACATCCAAGGCAAGTGCACACAGCATGATCAGCAAGTTAGCGCGCGCGCGTCACTACGGGCGACATGTTTCGAACTCTTCGGGAGTTCTTATTCAGGATTGAGTGTTTTCGCGGCGGTGTCGCTTGAATCACGACAAGATTCAAGCGACACCGCCGCGATAACAGTCACTTTATAGAGTACAAATTACTTTAATTACCCAAGGAATACCACTACCTACATTTTGTTGCTTAAAAAACCACCGGAGCTATAACTGAAATATGGCCTTCCGTTTTTTTACTAAATCACGTAAGGGTTGTGAGCTAGCATAATAATGGCTAGTAAAAGCCTAAAGCAAAAAAAAGCTATAATCGAATTTAAACTTTTGTGAGACATGTCTAAAATACTACTAATAAATCCACGGTTAAATTCACACATTAAATGTCACAACAGGCGACATGTTTCGAACTTTTCGGTATTTCTTCTTCAAAACAAACATCGAAAACACTCATCCTGAAGAAGAACTCCCGAAGTGTTCAAAACATGTCGCCTGTCGTGTCGTTTAATACGTGAATTTAACCGTGAATTTATTAGTAGCATTAAAAAAAACTATAATATATTATGAAAACTTCGATCATGTCTATGAAAGTCAGATTTTCAGGCCACTACTGTGTGGCGGCCAAATTTTTCAATTCTGATCTCGGATTCGTACTTGGAGACAATGGAGACGCTTTGGCCCTTTAGTTATCAATTTTGAACATATTAAAGAAAAAGTGCATAATTATGTTCACTTTTTTAATATCAAAATGTCCAAGTTCGCAGGCAATAATTGTTGGAATCTGCACTCTCGATAACCCTAAAAGCGACACCCGTGATGACTTTAAAGAAAAACAATGTCAATAATGTCACTACGGGCGACATGTTCCGAACTCTTCGGAAGTTCTTCTTCAGGATGAGTGTTTTCGCGGCGGTGTCGCTTGAATCACGACAAGATTCAAGCGACACCGCCGCGAAAACACTCATCCTTAAGAAGAATTCCCGAAGAGTTCGAAACATGTCGCCCGTAGTGACATTTAATACGTGAGTTGAACCGAGTAATTATTAGTACTGTTTCAACACGTCTCACGAAAGTTTAAATTCGAAAAGCAATGTCCGCCATCTTGGAATTCAAAATGGACATCATTTCTAGCGTCTTCACCCTCGAGAAGCCTGCCAATGTATGTTGTTCTTTAAAAAAACGCGCATATTAATTTACAACGAATGTTTCAAAAATTTTAAATAATGCGACCACTTTTTGAAATATTTCTGACTATGAATTCGTATTTAGACCTCTCAGACATCGATTTTGAACATAACCGGATTTATTCTCAACTAGCGATCCGCTCCGGCTTCGCACGGATACTATATTATACATATAAACCTTCTTCTTGAATCACTCTATTCTATTAAAAACTCTCTAATCAATCTATTAAAAAAAACCGCATCAAAATCCGTTGCGTAGTTTTAAAGATCTAAGCATACATAGGGACAGACAGCGGGAAGCGACTTTGTTTTATACAATGTAGTGATAGTGATAATCTTTCATAAAGTAAATACACGATCGACAGAAAAATATTCGTCTAGTTTTGCATGTACTGCACAAATTATTCTAAGAAGCCGGTCACCCGCCGATCGCTGCGTAATCTTATAGTTGTATTTTGAACTTTAAGATCTATATGTTAAGGTCGACTTTTAAATATATTATTTCAAAATGTAGCAAAATATCTACTGGAATGTAATGATCTAATGATACGTTCATTCACTGGACGAATATACTGGGTCACAATATTATTGAAATAATTTTGTTCATCGTGCTGTCGTGAGAGCACAGAACGTAGTCCTCTCGTCTCAGCGGAGCGATTACGACTGACTCCGCCCGCGAACGGCAACAAAAGATATACAGAACCGCACGAAACACGCGACGGGAGAAAGGGTATCGCGCTAAATAAAAAAGGCCTATACGCCAAATACGTTTCACCTCAATAAGTCTGAAAAGGGACTACATAAAAATACCCCGCTAGTACTTTCATTAGGTAATGTGAAAAGCTATTATACACTCAACTTTTACTTAATTTATATGCACGGGAACCTCACACTATTGAAATTGAGTAAAAATAAGACATGTTTTGGCGGTTCTTTTCTATCGAGGCAATTTTGGTTTTGTATGGTTTTGTTCAGACGATTCAATTGCAAATATGATGTAGTTTTGGTATGTTCTTTTTCCTGGCATTCGCTTTAGTTTGTCATAGGTAAATATTCAATCTAAGAACCCCGATTTCGCGGAGCGCCCCATCTTAATATAAAGCTTCTCCATCATCAGATCTGCTCGATGGTACCATAATATTGAATTGTCATCCAAACTATACTTATACTCAAAATTTCAGCTCAATCGGTCACCGAGAAGTGGGTCAAATTTAACTTGCAAGATATGTCCCATACATACTAACAGGGCAAGTTAATATAAAGCTTCTCCATCATCAGATCAGCTCGATGGTACCATAATATTGAATTGTCATCCAAACAATACTTATCCAAAATTTCAGCTCAATCGGTCACCGAGAAGTGGGTCAAATTTAACTCGCAAGATACGTCCCATACATACTAACAGGGCAAGTTAATATAAAGCTTCTCCGTCATCAGATCAGCTCGATGGTACCATAATATTGAATTGTCATCCAAACAATACTTATACCCAAAATTTCAGCTCAATCGGTCACCGGGAAGTGGGTCAAATTTAACTTGCAAGATTTGTCCCATACTAACATACATACTAACAGGGCAAGTTAATATAAAGCTTGTAAAAATAAGCTTTCTACTGTAGCAATGTAATTTTACATATATTGAAATTACATATTTAATACTGTTTTGAAAAAATATAGCTCGCCGAGTTTTTTATGCTTTTTCTTTCCGAACCGGTGGCAGTTTATCGAAAACCACACCTTTTTTTTTCTTAAATCACGTCTAACCTATACAAAAGACAGGTTAGACGTGATTTAAGGATCACTTTAGTTAACCTTAACCAGCCATTTTTTTAAACTCCCCAGCTTTATATGATTGTCAATTTAGGCGTGTTACATGAACCTATGAGTGTCGATAAACTGCCAATACTAAATGTATGCGATTCACATTGACTGTCGGTTTTGTTACTATCGGTAGCTATCCGTTTAAGGGACATAAATTAATGAATATGCCCAACTATGACTTTGCCTTTTATTATGAATAAATGCAGCGGACGAAAAAACTATAGAACTCTAAGTGGCGCCGCAAAATGGCCCCACAGAATGGGTGTCATTGCCATTATGCGGGTTGGGGGCGGGGTGTCAAAACGATGCCAGGCAGCCGTTTAGTTCGAACATGCGCATACCGGGTTTTACGTGTTTGGGTAGGATTTTGTATAAAGAGCAGGCATTCTATGTTTTTTTGTTCGCTGAATAAATGATTGAATTGTGCATATGTAGAAGATCTTAAGCGACGCTATTTGAGATACCGCTTTAGCTAATATATTTACCGTGCTCTTGGTCAACAACACCGATCCATTTAAGGTTACTCGTCAACATTTCCTATCTCAACGATCTAGTTATTGCTACAGATTTGATATTTAATCGAACAACGCTTAATCTTCATCTCGTATCGTCATATCTTCACTTACGGTAAAGGTTTCTTATGCAACAGTGCTGACGGGGTCAAGATTATGAGCAGGACCATTTAATTTGGTCCCTCGAGTCGTTACAAGTCTTTGTTGTTACAGGTCTAGCTTTTTTGAGTTGACCAACGAACATATTTTATGGTGACTTAAAAAAATAGTGCGCTTGGTCGTGAAATACAGAGAAAAAAATGTTCTTGAAAATGATGCAAAAAGATGTGTATTTAGAGATACGCTGCAAAGCCCTGGGGTAACATTTTGAACCGTTGAGATCCATCTCTGCAAATAACATAATTAATTTTCAATGATAAAATGTAGCATTAAAACGAACAAATAATAAGACATCCTGAATGCAGGCTTCGTCTAAAACACAGTAAGCATCAGCACGCATCGTAGCTAGGCCCCCCTGCCACGGCCAGGCCTAGGCCTAGGCCTAGGTTCAAAGATTTCAAAGATTTTTATTTTGCTCGGAATGCAGTTACATAGTTCTTAAAAATACAACATAATCGTCCAGTGCATTCAGCCTGCGTGCAGGCGTGCAAAACATTTTTATGGAGCCTTAAAGTCCATAATAATATACACACTTCGTCAAAAAACCCACACAAACAAAAAAAATCAGCCACAGGCATCGTCAATAGCATATAATCCGCAACAAGCTTTGTATAGTCTGTAATATTTTACGATGAGTTTGGTCCACAATAGGACCTAAATTTTAAATAAAAATTCCTAAAATAGCTAAGTACTTCCCAAATTGATCAAAAATGATGATGTAAACTTTTTGTAACACCTTACCTATAGAATTACCATATTATATGTTCCTTAACTACATAAACCTAGTGGGTAGTGACGCTGCCTGCGAAGCTGAAGGTCCTGGGTTCGAATCCCGGTAAGGGAAAATATTTGTGTGATGAGCATGAATATTTGTTTCTGAGTCATGGATGTTTTCTATGTATTAAAGTATTTCTATCTATTAAATATATCGTCGTCTAGTACCCATAACACAAGCCTTATTGAGCTTACTATGGGACTAGGTCGATTTGTGTAAGATTGTCCCCTAATATTGATTTATTATTATTTATTTATTTATAAACATCTGGCCCGGTATTGACAAGTTTTCACGACGGCTTGCTATGACGTGACATGGTGACCATATTGCCACAAAAAAATTGCGATGTCAATGGAGAACAGTCAAATGATATGCGAAGTGCGTATGGTTAGACTAGATTGTCCTCACTGCCGTAAATCCTCACTAACTATAGTCCAGAAGAACTATGGTTCAAAGTAAACTAATTTCTGCCAAATCTAAGGACATTTTAGTCTTCTTCTTCGTGACGAGGTTCCTCAAATAAAAGATGCCCAATGGGGCGGTGTGGACAGCTATTATAGCAGTCACGTCTTTCAGGCCTTGTTCCGAGGGGTTAGGCTCGTAAAACATCCCGAAAGGTGCACTTTCTGTACAGGTGCATTTTTTTAGAATGATCATTTTGCCGGAAAGTATACTGTCTCTAAAAGTACACTTCCCGATATGTACACTTTGTCAATAGGTGCACTTTCCCAGAATGTGCACTTTCGCAGAAGGTACACTTTCCCGGAAAATACACTTTAGGGGTAGGGGGTGTCGCTGTTTATAGTACTAATAGTGTCGCTGTAGATAGTGCAAATGCAAACACAGACGGACAGACAGAAAGACCGAAACTATAAGCGTTCCGTTTTTGAAATGTGTACCTCTGAGAAAATGCTCTAAATGGGAATGTGTACATTTTGGGAAAGCGTGCATTTTGGAAAAGTGCACTGTTTGAAAAAGTGCACATTTCGGGAAAGTTTCCAAATTGGGAAAGTGTACATTTTGGGAGCGTAAAACAGCATTTGCCTAAAATTTGCGACGTAAGAAGTGTAAGAGGCGCTATTCCACTCAGCTTCCAATGAACACATGTGCTCACCGGGCATGGGTACCACAAATCATACCTGCATAAGTTTAAAATCACTGCGGATGACCTGTGTCCGTGTGACACCACTACTTCACAAACAATTGACCATCTACTCAGACAATGCCCTAAATTTAACTTGAGTAGAATAGACCACGAATTCGTGTGTAACAATATAAATATAGACCCGTACGATATCAAAAGTATAATTAAAAAAGAATCTTCAATCCAATCATTCACCAAATTCATCAATAAAATAATAAACAGCCTTAAAAAATTTAATAACACTTAACGTAAAGCTTAGCTCATAGTAAATTTCAATTCCAAGTTAAAAGAACCAAAGTTCGCCCGTATTCCTCGCGGGGTCTTTGGATCAAGAAACCAAAGTTAAAAAAAAAAAAACACACTTAGGTGATTTTAGGACAATCCAGTCCAAAAAAAGTTTGCAGGTTTTACAGTACGGCATTGGTCTACGGTTCACGCCGCACCTCTGTATTTCAGTTTGTAAGAAAGAATCACTAACAATCTTGCCAAGTTGTATGAATAAGCGAGTAACATATATAAGCGGATACGGTTCAAATAGTTCTAAGAAATATATCGGTTAGTCAGTCTTTCTTCATACTCAATGACATTGTACATAAAATGTAGTACCTATACATCCGTTAACATTACCCATTCTTGTCTGGAACACCAAGTAATTGCTGCATAAGTTCAGATTATTTAATATAGCTGACTTTTTACACAACTTTCATTCTAATTGGAATCTTCTACAGTGGACGATAGAGTTGCTTTTGAATGGACCACTTTTATGCAATTCGTCCAACTCAAATAATCTCAAGTATAATTGCCGTAACAGTAAGTATGAGAACGGAATAAGTAATAAGTAGCAATTGTCTGACTCACTGTGACCATAGGCTACTGTTAACTGTGCATTATTTTGTAAGAGATATGACTTCAGATTGCAAAAACTGGGCTATCTGGGCCCATTCATAATCCAGTTAAGGTCGATGAAGTGTTTTGTATTCGTTTGTTACTAACAAACTGTATTCATCTTATCTGAATTACATTCCATGATTTAAACGAATTTCAACAGCTTTGAATATCCAATGACCATACCCCACCCAGCCAGACAATGCAAGTTCTATCAAAACGCGCCCAACCCCACCCAGACAGTGCAAGCTCTATCAAAACGCGCCCAACCCCACCCAGACAATGCAAGCTCTATCAAAACGCGCCCAACCCGACCCAGTCAATGCAAGTTCTATCAAAACGCGCCCAACCCCACCCAGACAATGCAAGCTCTATCAAAACGCGCCCAACCCGACCCAGACAATGCAAGTTCTATCAAAACGCGCCCAACCCCACCCAGACAATGCAAGCTCTATCAAAACGCGCCCAACCCGACCCAGACAATGCAAGTTCTATCAAAACGCGCCCAACCCCACCCAGACAATGCAAGCTCTATCAAAACGCGCCCAACCCGACCCAGACAATGCAAGTTCTATCAAAACGCGCCCAACCCCACCCAGACAATGCAAGCTCTATCAAAACGCGCCCAACCCGACCCAGACAATGCAAGTTCTATCAAAACGCGCCCAACCCCACCCAGACAATGCAAGCTCTATCAAAACGCGCCCAACCCCACCCAGACAATGCAAGTTCTATCAAAACGCGCCCAAAAATATATTTGTTTTTGGTATAATTTCAATTTGAAGCAAATTTTAGAACGAAAGCTGTCTGAGTGTGTGACATTAGTGTCAACGTACAAGCAGAATTACACGATTCTTCCTGAAAAAAAAAATTGCAGTGGGTAGTTCCATTACCTAATGTCAAGGCATCGGATATTCTGAAATAATCATTCCTTGTATCAATTTTTATTAAAATTTTGCAAGTCAGTCCGTGCGCGGGCAAAGATAACAGCATATCGCGCTAACATTAGCGAGCAAGCGAGACAACATTTTTGGGGCTACAGTCGACTCAACAAAATGGGTCATCGCAAATGAAACAAACCATGCACAGTCCAGCGCATTATTCAAGGCTGCATCATATTCACAATGCTCGCCAACTAGTCTCTGACGAACCAGTAGTAAGTTACCACCGACTATGAACAGTTACTACGAATCTGTGGCTCAAATTATGATAGGGACGAAGTGAGTCGTGATTGTTTATTGTGTAGCAGGGAGCCAATCAGAAACAGACGTCTTGCATTCCTTTTAAACATGTTCAATAGTTTAATTCAGTGTAGTTTTACAGAGGTAGCGCACAGCGAAATTACTCCGTCATATTTGGAACAGAACTAGCGAAGTATACAAAAGACCGCAACCATATAATGACACAACACAACTACTTTATTTGTAAGAATTGTACGTACATGCTGTGTTTCTGGTGACGAGTAAGGCTGCTAGAGCTCTCGAGGTTGCGCTGTGCTGATTGAGGGATCTGCATGTTTAACCCCCGACGCCAAAAGAGGGGTGTTATAAGTTTGACGTGTCTGTGTATCTATGTGTCTGTCTGTGGCATCGTAGCGCCTAAACGAATGGACCGATTTTTATGCGGTTTTTTTTGTCCGAATGCTGCCGTAATCGAGATGGTTCTTAGCTACGTTTCGACTAAATCGGTTCAGCCGGTTTTGAGATATTGAGCTTTGAATTAAATGTCAGGGTTTTTTTTTTAAGTTGGTTAGTTATGCTCTAGTCAAAATAAAGAATTCCCCAATCAACAAGAAGTGGTAAACGCCTGCTTCTGGAGTTGGAGGTTGGGGTGGTTGGAGGCTGAATGTGTGTTTGCCACCGTCATAGTTCTAAATAGAATAGTATAATTTTATTTTGGAACAACAACAGGAATGTACAGACATCACATCACGTGTTGCTTCAATAACTACAACTTAGAAAAGTTGAAAAACCCCCGACATTTTCATTCAAAGTCCAATATCTCAAAAACGGCTGAACAGATTTTCATGAAACATGGCTAAGAACACTCGGGATCACATAACCTTTCGAATAAAAACCGCATTCAAATCGTTCCATCCACATACCACAGACGGATACACAGACACGTTAAACTTATAACACTTTTGCGTCGGGGGTTAAAAAAGGAGTCCACTCAGCAAAAGTCGATACACAGAGTGCAACGACGCTGATTTTCAGTGGTTCCGATAAACTAAAAGTAACGTATTAGGGTAAGGCCGCGGAGCGTTTCAACCGCCGCACTTTTATGTAACGATTTGTGGAGGGTCTAGCGTGACAAAATCACCAAGTTTGAAGGAAAACAAGTAAACTTGCATTTCTACTTGCAAAAAAACTAAATGCCACCATGAGGTTTTATTCGGCAATACATCGATAGGTTAATTAACCTATCTTAGAGTATACTTACCTAAGAGATACGGTATGCAAAGATAATTGCTGACACTCCACGCTATGTCCAGCAAAAACCAAACCAAAACCAGAGTTGCCAATACTAAATAACTCAGATACGTTGCTCAGCGGGCGTAGAAGCGTGCGGTAGAATGTGAAATTGAAATGCTGAATCTATGCCTCAAATCGCCCCCCACGTATCTAGGCTGCCCGCCGCGCCCAGCGAACGTTGTTTTCTTCGAACAAAGAGTTGCGAAAGCCGCTAATTTAATCAAAGCGGCGTTAACAAAGGATAATAATTGACTCAATGTTGTGCCGCTCGATATATCACGATTAAAAGCTGAAAAGTGCTGGTCATTTACATACCGTAAAGTAAGTTTAAGATTAGCTGAGTATGACACAAGGGCCGGTAGACTTACAAAATGGAACATGCCCCCTGTATGTCTCTGTCATTGTCCCAAAAGTCAACGTCAAGCGAAAACGGGCGATTGGCTAGGCCAGGCCAAGTCATAACAGTTACCAAAAAAAAAAAAAAATAGATTTAAAAAAAATACACGCTTTTAAAAAAATCTGACGACTGCTACAAAGATGTACTTTTCTTTACCATTTTATTGGTATGTAACCGTGAATAGCCTTTCTTTAAATTAAATACTAAAGTCGAAACACATGTGCCTACGATTTAAATAAAGTTACACTTATTTCCCAAACATGTTCTTAATATCGCTAGGCCAAATAACAACTGACTGTACTGAAAAAAAATATGTACTGCCCTAAATTGGTAAGTAGCTTCAAAAGATTTAGTCCGAATTTCAAAAGGGTATAAGACACTTTTGGTATATTATTCAAAACATCTTGTGTTCTTTTACAGGAGTGTGAGATGATGATGTTAATAATAATAATATGTTATTAAGGTGAGGGGCCTGTGCTGCAGATTATCAATATCAATCAGTCATCGCATTCAAGAACCTCTTAAGGAACTCGCATGGCATATCTATGACAGTTTGTACAAATGTCAAACAGCCCGGCACGGTAAGCGGTAGTGCACGTGACGTAACGAACTAAAATGGCGACCGGATAGGGCAAGGTGACAGTCTGGTTGCGGTCAAACTTGCCGTCGGATCCGGTGCGACCGACCTGTAGCTAGTGATGGGATTATATAGGTTATCGATTTAGGTATAGGTGTTAGTAAAGTTCCCAACCTGCACTGGGGCGGGGGACTACTGCCCGTTCCCTCTTATCCATGAGAGTAGGCCTGTGCCCAGCAGTGGGACGTATAAAAGCTGTTTTTTTTTTATCGATTTAGATAATGTGGGGTCCCATTTCGGCGTGGATTACATAGAACATTAGCTGACACGTCTCTTTCATTAAAAAAAAATGGTATAGTCACTTATTACCGTTTTCGCTAAAGTTCCATTGTGCTTGTTAGTTCTTATTATATCTGATGCGTGCTGCATCTAATTTCATCAAGTTTTTGAGAAATTTCTTCATAGTTCCATGACTGAGTATCGCGATCAGTTGTCTTGTCAAGGGCCAAGACAATTGTGTTCTGACACAATCAGGAAAGCTAGGCTACGGTGTATCACCTTGTACAGATTCAGTCTCGAGGGCCTCCCCTTAATTTGGCCCAGTATGATTTTTCTTTCTAGGAGGTGCTAATAAGAACGCATAATATGCTCAAAGAATTGGGATACTCCTAGAAAGAGGCTAACCGATCAAGCTCTTGAGGATCGAAACGATATCTAGTATTCTAGATGCCGCGAAAGTATCTAAAACGCTGCAGGTCCTATGTAGGCATTCTCATTAATAAATACAAAAGATTGAATCAACGATACAACACTATCCCGAAGAAGAACTCTCGCAGGGTTCTAAACATGACAACTGACAACAGTATTTTTTTATGTTAAACGTGACGGTCAAAAGTTTAAATTCAATCATCGATATGTGACAATTACTAGATTATTCCCATCCCTAGTACATAGAGCTAACCTTGTACTTAAGGAAAGTTGTCAGGGCCCGCCCTACACAATAACTATAATCGACATAATCGTAATATGACGCATTACGCAGAGGCATTGGTATTCGCAAGTTTATGCGTGTTTTTTATAAAGTTATAAACGCAGTTCTGCTTTTTTGCCCGACTACGGCTGAGCCGAAAGGAAGGGATGTGTTTTTAGCATTAGGTATATCTTCGTATTTACGCATGTTCCACCGTAGCGTTTAAGATATTGAACCGATTTTGATAAATGAAGTTTCAATCGATTCGACATTATGCTCCGGTGACATTGGCTACCTTTTGGTATGAATAAAGAAATATTTTTTTGGTTACTTTTATGCTTGTTGACGATATTTTAATTTTCAAGTCGAACTTACATGCCGGTACAACTAAGCAATATATAGAAAGATAATAGTAGAACAATAGGATTGCACTACAAATAATAACGCTCTGGACAAAATACTAAATGCGCAATGAGAAGGAGCGGTAATGTGGCATAATCTCCGGGACAACTTATCCGATTTCAAGCATTCTATCACCTGTGTATAGAATCAAATCGATACGATTAATGGACATTAGCCCTTTTTGTTTTGCAGCAACACAGACAGCAATTGTATGTGTAAGGTTTTTTAACTATTAAGTTTATTCCATATTTTGTACTGAACGTTTGTTGTGATTTTGTTATCGTACAAATAAATGCCTTGTCTATCTATCTATAACGCTTGCAATAGAACTGGAGCAACTTCTAATATTAATCGAAGATACAATGATTAGACTTGTTTATGAAACAAAGCACTCACACAAGACATACAACGAATCAAATTGTATGACAAGTCAGTAAAGGTTAAAGTCAGTGCCGAAATTAAAGATTCGATGCGAGATACGAGTAAAAGCATGATTGCTGGACGCAAGGTCCGGTGTGTTATTACATTGTATACCAACATCAAACTTGCACAAACGATAATTGACGGTAATGTGTACAGCTGTAGTTGTAGTGAAAAGGGGTAATGCCCCATGAAGAAGTACGGGACTTGATTATGCCTACCTACTAGTAGTAGTAGACTAGTAAGCTATTACCATGAGTACATGAACAGACTCAGTTAAGCTTCTTGATCAGTAAAAATGTTTCAATGGCTGTATTTTTTTTGTGTTAGTGAGGGACAAATCTTGGAACTGAATTTTGAACCAGTCAACCTCAACCGATTGAGCTGAAATATTGGGTATAAGTATAGTTTGGATGTCAATTCATTATTATGGTACCATCGAGCTGATCTGATAATGGAGATAGAAGGTGGCCAAGGGAATTCGGTACTTAACCGATGTAACCGGTGATTTTGGGCTCGTTACAATCGTCTCAATGAGTAGTTGATGTGATGACGGTGTACAGAAAAGTAGCGCTCATAGCCTAGCGGCCCCTGCGAGTCGGAAACGATAACGCAGGTTAAGCAAAGATGGCAGCGGTCAGTCTTTGGATGGGTGACCGCCTGATGTTTGAGTGGTTAATATAAATGAGCGCTTCCGTGCTTTGGAAGGCGCGCTAAGCAGTTGATCCCGGTTGCTGTCTATGACAGTAGTCGTTAAGCCGAGCTAGAGGCCTTCGGGCGGCATAAGAACTTCTAACAGTCGACTCGACAAAGGGGGGACAACTGTCTCTCGCGTCCGCAGGAGCTATCTACCACAACCCTGCACGTGTCCCCTGGGTGGTGCTAAAGAGTGACAAACTTTAAAGGCCAAAATAATGTATGCCATACGATTAAATAAACAGAAAAGTACAGGCGACAAACAAATGTTTTTTTGACCGAAACTTATTGACAACTGAATATTGAATTCCTTTTTTATTTTGCCGCCTACTTGTAATAATTGTGTTACAGTGTCCCCGCTACCCAAAGTTTATATGTTGTAGTTGTTCTGGATTAAATTCATATATTGAGTTGTGAAATAAAGAGTAACTTGTGTTCTATAAATAAAAGATAACCTATCATTAAAAGCGTAAAAAAACTGACGCCAAACATCACAGATGATAAAAAAAGATATTAAATAATGGTGATATAAACGCGGGCAGCGTAACGGTCTCAAGTGCAAGTTCGCGTTGCGCAAGCGCCGGGCCGACAGACAAAGCACAATTTAATATGAAACCATTGCATTATACGCCTAGAGCGGTAATGTAAAGAACTTATGTGTATACGTTAGAGCGATTAATAAATAATTACTGAATATTTGTGTCTATTATTGGGCCAATCGAATAGTTGATGTTGTTGCTCGTTGCCATGGATACGTCTCCTGGGTCACTCTAAAACTATGATTTTATGGGGTTTATGTCCACTAAACACGTGTTTTTGTTATATTGGTAAACCCATTCTATAGCGGGGCATCTGCGTAGCAAGATAGGAGTCCAATTTATGGTATTTTTTCAAAAAAAAAACTCTGTCACTGTTGTCTCCTGGCTTATTGGGCTAGTATAACAACAAGAAAAAGTTGATAGACCCAAGTATATCGTCTAGTACTAGTACCCATAACACAAGCCTTATTGAGCTAACTATGAGCTAGATCGATTTTCGTAAGAGTGTCTTAATACATTTATTGCACGAGAGTAAGGCGAAGGGAATAAACATACGATTTCAAACATTGCCTGCTAACTATTTGTGAATTTTATGTCCCTCACTCTAGTCTAGGTGTCTTGGTTTAAACATTCACGAACTATCTTGATTATGAGCGTATTTCGACTTGTTTCAGTTACAAGTGACATAGCGACTACGTTCACACGAAAAGAGGCGATGACTCGAGCTTCAAAAAAGCGGCCAAGTGCGTGTCGGATTACGCACAACGAGGGTTCCGTGCCTATTAAAAAGGTCGTATCGTTACTAAAACCTTATGGCACGTACGTCCTTTTCTTTAAGGAAGGCAGTTTTTTAGAAATATCTCAAAAACCTTTGAACCGATCTTGTTCAAAACAATTTTCGCTGAGAGAATTTAATAAGCCCTATGAGCATGATTTTTTTCATATTTTTAAAATACACGGTTCAAAAATTAGAGGGGGGGGACACACAATTTTAGTGACTTTCGAGGAGATTATCTCCGACTCTATTCACTTAATCAAAAAAAATGCTTAGAAACCTTATATTTATTTTGAAAGGCCTATCGATTGATGTGCCACACGTGGGCTTGCAATGAAAAAAAAAATTGAATTTCAGTTTTATGTATGGAGTGCACCGCTAAATATTTTTTTTTTAGTAATTTAGTTACAAAACTATATAGCGGATAACAAAATACACCTATCCTGAAAATTTTATTCAAACACACCTTATAGTTTTCGAGTAAAATGCCTCTGACATACGGACGGACAGACAGACAGACATGACGAATCTATAAGGGTTCCGTTTTTTGCCATTTGGCTACGGAAACCTAAAAACATAGTTGAATAGCACCGCCTGTGCAACAACCGAACTCAGAATCAGCGGTCACTCCTATCGTTGTGGGTAACGTTAACACGTACTATTTCATGCAAAACGGGAAAGCAACCAGAACAAATGTCAAAGAAGAGACAAATGAGAAAGACATTTTTGGACTTATTACGTTGGAATAAGGTGCAGAATTGTAAACGTATCTTTGACGTGACTGTATTATTACTAATGTGCTGAGATATAATCTTATTATGAGACCTAAAGGACGTTTGCACGCCCACGATATTACGCTGTGGATGTGGGTATTATTTAGTTTGGGTCGCTACAGAATGAGATCGTGTTTGCGAACTTCAAAAACGAAATTCAACGGGCCTGGAGCCAAAGTTATTTCGTATAATTCCAGCTGTTCTCCTCTACTGGTCGCATTTCACAACCGATTTTCGTGTCATTTTGTGGGCAGATTCAATATAAGTACAGAATCTCTTTGTCGATTCAGAATTTCGAAATAAAACAAAACAATTTTTGAAGTGAAAACTTCTTTAGCGGCGTTGTGCACTTTTTGTGATGGGGAAAAATTGTTAAACTCGCCACAGGTCACGTGACCGTACGCCAACAAGCCAAACTTCGTCTGGCTTACATGGTGCGCTACGCTCTATACACAGGGAAGCCAATGCAGTAAGCCACAACATAAAGGCCCCAACAAAAGCGAATTTAGTTATCATAATATAGTTTTTGCCTCGAGCGGCGGCCGTGGCGCGGAATGCAGTGAGAGGTGCGCCGGAGCGCTTATGTATTGATATCATTATTCAATAGCGTTTGCCCGCAATTTCGTCCAAGTGAACTGCCTTACTTCATCCCTAATTTCATCCCTTTTATGGGATGAAAAGTATCATCACCATCATTATCATATCAGCCGAAAGACATCCACTGCTGGACATAGACCTCCCCCAGAGTGCCCCGTCCTGCGCCACCCGAAAGGTTCTCGAGGCGACCAGTAGACTTCAACCAGGTCGACTGATGACCTGATAAAGGTCGCTGGGGTCCGCTGGATAAATAGTATCCTATGTTATAATTCAGGTTTAAAAAAATCTGTATGCCAAGTTTTCTACAATGTATTCAGCCGGTTTTTCACGGAGCATACAATAAAGGAATTTATTTAACGTTGCTTCAGCTTCAGCGAAAGTCAGAAACTTGTATGCAACATGGTGATGGGAAATTTTGACAAAAGGATGCGTACGTTCCACACTAAACCCTATACTTACTGTTTACTATATATATGATTAAATAACAAAATGAAGAAAAACACGTGTTTTAATTATTATTTACTTTATTTATATTATGTAATATAGCGTAGCTCCATACAAATTTTCACCCCACATTTCACCTCTTTAGGGGTGTATTTTCCCCAAAACGCTGAATATTTTTTTTTTGTTTTCTGATAAGGAATGTTTTCATTAAGTTTTAATTTTGTAGGTCAAAAAAAGAGTTTCCCCCATACAAACTTTGCACCCCTATTTAACCCGCTTAAAGGTCGGTTTTTCAAAAGTTCTGAAATTACTTTACTTGTCTTGCAATAAGGAGTCTATCTATACACAAAGTTTCAAGTCTGTCCCTTACAATTTTTCCCCATCCCCATAAAAACTTTCAACCCCCTTTTTCCCCCTTGAGGGGTGAGTGAGTCAGTCAGTCAGGACTTTTACGTTTATATACAGGGTGTGGCCTGTAATAGGAGCAAAAAATTTAAGGGCTGACTCTATGTATTATCCGCAGTGATTCTGTAAAGGTACCAGTGTTTCAAGATTCTTGAATTCGGAAATAATCTTATCTGAAGTTGTGATACCTAAGTAATGGATCTCGACATCTCGATATCGTAGCATGCCAGTCATTAACTATCTTGGTAGAACACTGGGCACTTTCGTAATTGCGATTATACTAACTTTTGTTTTCTAATTCTTTTTGTTTTTTTTTTCAATTTTACAAGATTTTTTGGTGTTTTTGAAGTAAAACAAAATGGATATCATTCCAGTTAAGCAAAAGAACACACGTACGCTTTTACTTTTTTTTTTTCTATTTTTTTTTCAATTTTTTTTTCAATTTAACCACTTGGAAATAATTACTGATTAACTTAATAAGCCACCGTTTAATTTTTTGCTCCTATTACAGGCCACACCCTGTATAACAATATAATAAATAAACACGTGTTTTCATTATTATTTACTTTATTTAAATAATGTATATACAATGTGTATTGCTTATACTTGATCAAACGAAATGTGCGGATACTAGACAAAAAAATATCGATAAAAAAAAAAAAAATTTATAGGCTAAAAAAAAAAGAAAAAAAAGCCTACAAAAAAAAAAAAAAAAGCCAAAAAAGTGCAAAAAAGACTTGCACGTTTTTGGCTTTTTTTTTTTTTGGTAGGCTTTTTTTTTTTTTTTTTTTAAATGCCAAATAAGTGCAATAAAGACTTTTTTGCACTTTTTTGGCTTTTTTTTATTTTTTTTTTGGTAGGCTTTTTTTTCTTTTTTTTTAGCCTATAATTTTTATTTTTATTTTTTTTATTGATATTTTTTTGTCTAGTATCCGCACATTTCGTTTGATCAAGTATAAGCAATACACATTGTATAAGTAGTGTAGTATGTTATGTATGTATCTCAAACTTAATCTCGCCTGTGTGTCACCCGTTTCACGACGGTATAAGTTACGATTTCACGAGTCTAAACAAGCAAAAAAGAGACACTTGACCAACAATGAATGGCCATTTAGCTTGGAACGGGCAACTGGAACAAACTACTCAGTCATACAACTACATACGTGTGACTTGATCGAATGAAATACCATACAAACTTACTTCAGTAATAGTGTTATTAAAATAGGTTAGGTGCAATATCTGCGCGCCTGAGTGACGTCATCCAAAAACTGCATAGCTGATATTTATTTTTAATGACAATTCCAATCAAGTGTTTCAGTAGGTGACAAAGACGATAATAGGTGCTATTGTATCTATTCAACACGCGCGGTAAAACAGTGGAAACCTTTTACTAAACATTCGTAAAAGTTGTATGAAGAGGGTTGTAGACTAAACTAAGTAAATACAATTTCTAATTGTACTGTGAATTTGTTACGCATACTAACTTATTTTATGGCCCGGGAACAACTAGGTAATACAAATCAAATTAACTTAATGACTCTGACGCACCAAGATTTCCAACGTATTTTCACCCAATCTCGTCGTAGGGCTTAGTAATTTGGGGGAATTCTGAACCAAATTAGTTCAATAATCTAATAAGTTTAATAGTAAACGTAAAGTGTGTTTGAATTTTACAGTCGATTAATGTATGTACGGGCTAAATGTACTTGCAAACTCGCAGTATCAAAGGTATTGCTGGCTATTACGTTGTAAAGGTCAGTGCGGCCGTGAGCGCAGCGTGGGTATCGGATCGGACTTAGCTAGTTTGACAAGGAAAATCGATTTGTTTCACATTATTGGTTAAAGGAAGAAAGTGGTAATGGCTTTCAAAGTAATCATATCCTCAGCCACCCACGAAATTGACAATGAAGTTTGAATTAACTATAACAAGATATAGTTTGTTTTGTTATAACATCGAACAAAATAAATGTTAATCTGTTCCAATTCCATAATAGTATAAATTGTAATGAATAGGAGGGTGCCTATTTGAACGAGCGAGCGAAGCGAAGAAAGCTTGGGCCCAAAATTCTTTCGTTAGTATGTCCGGATGTTTTCCTCTATTTGTGAGCATGTTCAATAGATATATAGTTTTGTTTTTGTATCACAGTTTTTCGAAAAATAAAGTCAGGTCACGAGTGTTACTGCTCCCAGAGTGGCTAGTAATTTTGGCGGCTAGAAACTATACTATTAAATTTGCATAATTATTTTATATTCCTTTCTTCTCTAGAAAACGTGGTAGACTGGTAGAGAATGCCTTAAGGCATTTAGTCCGTCATTTGTACTTCTTATCTGTGCAATAAAGTTTAAATAAATAAATAAAACGGTTTTGATATTCGTTTCTACGTATTAGTTTTTCCATGTTTTCACTTACGACGTCGAGCTATACTCGGTCTGCCAGGTACCTACATTCTATGCCTCAAAGATATATACAGTCGCGGAATTAAAAGGCTAGTCGCTTTTGGACCTTAACAGCTTTGAAATAAGGTCGAAAGGAGGCAAAGTTTTTCATTCTTCCACTATAAACATTTCTCAACTTATTATAAGAAAACAAATATTTAAGGTACAGACGATAAACAAGTGAAAATTAGACAAAGTCCTTTCAGTAACGTCGGGAACTGAGATTTAGTAAATTCGTTGTGGCCCGCATTAGTTTGTTGATAAACAAGTGAAAATTAGACAAAGTCCTTTCAGTAACGTCGGGAACTGAGATTTAGTAAATTCGTTGTGGCCCGCATTAGTTTGTTGATAAACAAGTGAAAATTAGACAAAGTCCTTTCAGTAACGTCGGGAACTGAGATTTAGTAAATTCGTTCTGGCCCGCATTAGTTTGTTGATAAACAAGTGAAAATTAGACAAAGTCCTTTGAGTAACGTCGGGAACTGAGATTTAGTAAATTCGTTGTGGCCCGCATTAGTTTGTTGATAAACAAGTGAAAATTAGACAAAGTCCTTTCAGTAACGTCGGGAACTGAGATTTAGTAAATTCGTTGTGGCCCGGATTAGTTTGTTTAACATATCATTATAGAATTTCTCCTCGCGTCATCGTATGGTTACCCCCGACTGTACCCTGATGGAACCCAGAGTTAGGTCAGCTTCGTATTTAGTGCCAGGAATTGGCGAATGATGTACAAACGCCAACACAGTTGACTGACCATCCTGTATTTATATTGAACCTTACTAAAATGCAGATAAAGTGCACGGATGGTCAGTTGACTGTGTTGGCGATGGTACTAGATTTTTTGAACCCCTGCTCTCTGGCTTACTTGACTCAGAACGGAATTAAGACCTTACATTATATGTAAGATAAGCGACATAGATTTCAAAAAGATGGGACTAGTCATCAATCACATTATCAAGGGAACATTAATGTCGATGTAACCGACTTAGAACTTCTGTTCTGCAGTGCATGGAAAAATTATGATGAAAATAAGCCATAATACGTTACGATTACCGAATATATACTGGGAAACAGAACCCATTACATCGATAATGTAATTTGGAGGAAAAATGTATACTTGTTTGCAAAGAAAGAAGGATTCGATCCATTCCCTGTGACTGATAATAATGACCAAACTACATATTAAGAAACTAAGTAAACCTACTAAAGACAATCGCAACAAAACACCATCTAAATTGAGAATGAATCGAATCGGCATATCTTGACACCTCCGGCACAAAACAAGACATAATTTTGGACCTTCTAAACTATATTTCGAATCCATATGTCAATACAGCTTCCTACATTTCTCCCGCCGCTTTTTACGAGCGCGCGCTATAAATAGTGTGGACAGCGCCCAAACAGTATTCAGTAGCCTTCGCGCAGTCTACAGAAGTGCACGATGAGAGTACTGGTCAGTTGAGCCCGAATTATGTTCTCACAGTGTCTGTTGTGGTGAAGTGACGACGTCAAGGATTGCTCCAATGTCAAGGTTGACGGTTTGTGTTTTGTTACAGATTGTCGCCGCCGTCCTCGCCTGCGCCGCCGCAGTGCCCTCGGGCCTGCTGGCCGCCCCCTACGGCCACGGCCTCATCGGCCATGGCGCACCTCTGGCGTACGGCCATGGCGCACCTCTGGCGTACGGCCACGCCGGGTCGCTGGCGTACGGTCACGCCGGCTCCTTGGCGTACGGCCACGGCGCTGTCCCCACTATCTCCCACGGTGACATCCAGGGTGCCGCCATCGATGCCCACGTGGACGCCGCTGACCACGTGCGCGCCGCCGTTGACGCCACCCAGCAACTGCACGACCAGGCCTCTGAGCTGCACGGACAGGCCATCAACGCCGCCGAGGATCACTCGTGGCAGGCCGTCGACGCCGTGAAGACCCACGAGGCCCAGCTGGACGGTGCCGCCGCCGGCGTCGCGCCCATCCTCGCTAAGCAGCTGGCCGGTCACGCTGGCGTGTACGCCGCCGGCCCCGTGCTCGCGCACTCCGCCTACGCCGCACCCGCGCTGGCGCACTCTGCCTACGCCGCTCCCATCGCGCATCACGCCGCCCCCATCGTGCACGCCGGTAGCCACAGCGTCTCCACCCAGTCTCTGCACCAGTCCCACCCCGCGCCCCTGCTGCACGCCGCCCCCGTGTATGCTCACGCCGCCCCCGTCGCCTACGCCGGCTACGGCCACGCTGGACTCGCTCACGCCGGCTACGCTCACGCTGGACTCGCTCACGCCGGACTCGCTCATGGACTTTCCCACTGGTAAACCCCTAGTATATCAAATTAGTGCCAAAAACGTTCTAATACTCAATTGTTTGGAATTTAAATTAAACCAGAAAAACATAGAAACGAGGATGTGTAAATAAACAAAATAGTCAATTTATTATTCTGTTTCCTTCGACCCCCATTCTCCTTCTTGCATTTTACTTCCTACCTTTTCGAGAACGCGGAAGGTGTCAGCGGCTTGTCACTATCTATTCTAAGGGTCAAGACACCTATCAACTGCTATTGAAATGCACATGTACTTGGTCAAATCATAGGCCGTACCTATTCAATGTTAATTTTAAGGTGACAGAGGCGTTTCTCACGCGATCTCACAAGCATTGTTCGGCGTTCCCTGCTGTTTCGTACAACGATTGCAACGGCTGATATAACGATCAAGATAAAGCCGTAGTGAGGCCAGTTATGTCTATAAGGAATTGTCTTGTTATAGTCAAAGAATGGAGTCATATGATGGTAAATTAGCTATGCAATGTGAACACAGATATTGTAATCTACATATTCACACATAATAAAATGTAAATGAGAGAATGTAATATTGGATGTGATATTGTTGTATTGTTATTGAGAGCGCTAACAAGTAATGTTCGATGACACACTCATCGTGCTGGTAACTACATCTAAATAGCAGAGTGTTTTAACAATACAAGAATGGATTAGCTCTGTACAGGGTGAAATAGTATTCACCGTTCAAATTTTGGGAGGTGATTCGGTGGGTCATCTCGATCAAAATTCGATAATAAGTTGTATCCAAATCGCAAAAAAATACCAGCTGTTCCATACATTTTGGCGGCTGTGCTCACGCCGTTTGTATGGAACAGCTGATTTTGTTTACGTGATTCGGATACAACTTATTATCCAATTTTGTCGAGATGACCCACCGAATCACCTCCCAAAATTTGAACGGTGAATACTATTATACCCTGTATATACCTTCACTGTACAGTTCTACCTTAACAATATAACAAGGGACTATTAACAAAACCTGACCACGACAACAAAAGTCAAAGCTTTTAAGATTAATCTAGCAGTCACTCATACGACCTTTGCAGACTATAACAGTGATTATCTCTTAGTAACCTTACTACAACAAACAAATATAAACAAATGGTTCTAGTGTGGCCTTTTCGCATCGGTGATAGCGTCCGTGGACCGCAGCTGGTCGTCCGGTGACAACACATGGCCTTCGCACGCCGTCAGGCGCTATATCCGGCAAGTACGCCTTACCATGGTATATCTTTAAATATTGAAACGTTGTTGTAGAACGACCAGCCAATTTTAACCATTGGGTAACTGTCTATTCAATCGAATGGTAATATGGTTGATTCTGACAGTGCGCCATGCAAATAAATAATTCTTACTATATGATTGAGTAGTAGGTATAATAGCTAAGTGCTTTGGGCACAAATGGACTATTTACGACAGTAAGGACAGATGGGTGCTAGGTAATTGGTTCAGACTTCACACAAAGTTCCCATGGCCCTTTCGAAGCAACTATGGACGTAAAGGTTGTCTAGAAGAGTGTTCTAGGTAATACCTGCCACCTACTCGTATATTTATAAATATCAAATGCATTGAAAGCTTCGGTCGTCCACCAGCACGACGGGTTAAGTGGCGTACTCGAAGAGAGGCTTATGCTCAGCAGTGGACGATTAAAGGCTGAAACTTATGATGATGATGATGATTGAAAGCTCGGTGTTTAAATACGTCCCGAAGACCTGCGACAAAGTAACATAATTATGGGCATAAGCCAAGTTATGGTTGCTTGGTTTAAAGTCTTCTTCTTCTTATTTAAGAGCTATGCTCTTGTCGGTGTAGCTCACCGTAGGCCCTCCATCTACTCCGATCGCAGGCAACCTCGTTACGACCTAACATCAACTCTTTTTTTGAGTTGCTCTATGTAGTTTATTCCAGGTCTTCCTCCTCCTCGCTTCCCCTCTTTCTTTCCTTCAATTATATCGAGTTGAGTATGAAACTGTCATGTCGTATGAGGTGCCCTATTATCTTCCCTCTTCTATTTTCTAAGTTTCTCATTAACTACCTGGTTTGCCTCACTCTAATCAGCACTACTTCATTGGTTACCCTCTCTCTCCAGCAAATTTTCTCCATTCACCTCCAACACCACATCTCGAACGCTTCCAATATCTCCGCATCTTTCTGGGTCAAGGTCCATGTTTTGACTTCCGTACAATGCTACGCTTCATTTTATTTTTTTATTTTTTTTCGAAGCCTATAGAGTGTCCCACTGCTGGGCAAAGGCCTCCCCTCTCGACTTCCACTCTTCCCGGATTTGAGCAATCTCTGGCCAATCGCTACAAAATGCGTCCAGGTCGTCCCGCCATCTCCGTCTCGGCCTGCCACGTCGCCGCCGCCCATCGTGTGGCACCCACTCCGTGGCTATTTTCGCCCACCTCTGTGGATGCATGCGGCAGACGTGGCCAGCCCATTCCCATTTCAGCTTGGCGGTCTTAACCCCAACGTCGCTATGGACGCAACGGTTTACGCAACGGGCTATGGAGCGTAGCATACTGGGAGTGAAACGGATCGACGCTTCATACAATTCAATAAAATACAAATAGTCTACTCTTTATTGCACGCCTTAAAACATGAAACAAATAGACATAACAACTGCTTCATATGTATGATTTAATAAATTTAATCATCGTTTCTTTCGGTATTTTTGAAGTTAATATAGGTTATTTGCTTTGGAAAGCTAGTTTCGCCATTGCTATTCTGGACTTTATTTATATCTGGTGTGGATCTGGAGTTTGCGGTGATAAGGCTTCCTAAAAATCTGGTTTTTAGTATGAAATTATTAATTTTCGCTCCGTTTCGGATAGCACAATGTTAGACCCCGTTCACACTGCGTCCGTTTACGTGTCCGGGAGGCATCCCTCTTTTTCTCGCTTGCGATGTTTCGCCCGAGTGCGAAAGAGACGGATACCTCCCGGACACGGAAACGGAAGCAGTGTGAACGGGGTGTTAGTGTCGTTTTCCCCTCTGTGTTTCTTCTTTTCTGCGTGAAAAGCAACGAGACCATGAACATTGAGCATCAGAGACGAGAGACAAATTACAGGTTCTAACTGATCTGAACGATACTTAACTTTACCACAAGGCAATAACCCTTTTAATCCCCGACGCAAACGAAGTTATACGTTTAATATGTTTATCCGTGTTTTTTTCCGTCACAAAGTAACTGAAACGGATCAACAATTAGAGCGCGGTTCTTTTTAATCGGATGCCTTGACAGTTAAGCCGCTAATTAGTTAAGTTGGTCGAGTTGGGGATGTTATGATTTTGTTTTATGTGATTATTATTAGTTAATGCTAAGTTGATCCCCAAATGGGCTTTTGACCTGACACTGAAGAGTGCTATCGTCGCTAGGGGTGCACCCACTGATGATTTGCCGTTGTCAACATTGTCATTCTGGAATACTGCCACCGACAAAATTGTATGCTGTCGCCAAATAAATCTAAATGTAATATGATTTAAATTAGGTATATCACAAAACTGTTAGAGACAGTTTGCGTTCGCGTACACCTATTTAAAATATTGTCAGTTTTCAAAAATTACGCGGTGACAGGCAGTGTCAGCCTCTATGTTACCTCACCGGTAATTTTGTTGCCGGCTATTTACCAAAGTTCCCGGCACCGGCATATCATTATACTTATTAACTGTAAGCATTAAAATGTAACTTATACAATTAAACGAGAAATATTCAACCGAATTATCCAAAATATCGGTCAACTCACGATAATTTTGTGACTTTGACTGGCAATCTTAACCACAACGAATCTCCATAACTGTGATAATATTTGTAGCTCATTACAGATAAAGGGCTTTTTTTACCACCTTGATTTATTTATAATTTACTTACTTCTTATATTCGAATTTAAACTTTCGTGAGACATGTTAACACTCATCCTGAAGAAGAACTCCCGAAGAGTTCCAAACATGTCGCCCGTAGTGACATTGAATACGTGAGTTGAACCGAGTAATTGTTAGTATTACTTCTTATATGTCTCGGGCTGGCAAATATAACATTACCGTCATCAATATCACCAAACTAGATCGCAATTACGTTCTTGACGCACAGACCGCATCCGTTTCCGCATTGACAAACGATTAAAGCAAAAAAAAAAACGCTCCGGGCTGTCCAGAACATGACAAACTTAACAATACCGACGGAAAAAACTAGAATTAACGTGCCCTCATACTATATCGAGTTTTATACGTAGACGGTGGCGCCGCTAGTGCTTGAAAGTGTAAATTGGTGCGATCGGCGTACGCGCAACGAGTTCAAGTTCGCTTCACTTTCGTTACACTTTTTGGAGGCCAATGAACTTCGCCGGCCTTGGGAAGGCTACATTTAGATTGCGTGTAATATATGCCGAACCTTTAGGGGAACAGGGACTTTCCATAGTCGATTTTTCGGGCCTTTACCCGCTTCGTTTTAGTATTTCCCAATATTTTCCCCAGTTAATAAGTCGAGACGTCACACGCCGCTTTTATTGTGATCTATCACTTGCCAGACAATTCTGAAGTATTGTAATACGTTTCAAGACAAGCTTCGGAACGCAACAGATCGAGATAAAAAATATCGTTTACGCGTTGAAGCAGCAAAACATGGATCTCGTGAACGTCGCGGGGATCGCGGGAGTCCGCTGGATGCGGGTGGCGCAGGACCGGTCATTGTGGCGCTCTTTGGGGGAGCCCTATGTCCAGCAGGAGGTCTTTCAGCTGATATGATGATGAAAACCTGAATAAGGTTTTTTTCGCGGCGTTTTTGGGCGCGGGGTACACGCCTACTTTTAATGCCAAATGGTTGTAGCCTAGCTAGCCCTGGCTAGCCTGAGAGTGTGCAATGGGAAATAATACATGGGGCTGAATCACTTAAACATATCTGAAAGGATTAATACAAGCTACCATCACCCGTGTCCCTGTGAGAACCCGACCTCGCGTCTAACCCACTTACTAACGGGTGATTAGGCGTTTAACAGCAAGCAAACAGTTGAAAACGTAATTGCAGACCACCTCACTTTCCCAACCTCGTATGACTTGCAAACATTCGTCATATTAACTGTTGTGCTGCTTTTAAAATAGAGTTCACTTTTAGATGAAATGAAAAGGGTGATACGATGTGAAATAAGTCGGTGTTAGGCCCAAAAGGTCAGTACAGCCGTCATGTGCTAGAGGCGGTATGGTTGATTACGTAAACTAAACACAGGGTTTGGGATAGCGTAATACCTATACAAGTATGGCGATCATGGAAACTACAAAACCTAATTGTAGCTAGACAAAAGCTAGTTATATTCATAGGAACCAAGAAACCGTTAATGTCTAAGGCTTTTTAACCGACTCCAATCAAGGAGGAGATTCTCAATTCGTCGTAATCTTTAGTCTTATGTACGAGTATGTTCCCTGATTACTCGAAGACGACTGGACCGATTTGGGAAATTATTTCTTGTTTGAAAGGGTATCCTTCTCAAGTGGTCCCATGGTCATCAGGTAGAGAAATCGACGGAACTCTTCAAATTTTATAGGCACACACGAAGCGATTTGGGTACTGATTTTAAGTCGGTTATAACTTTGTTTTTAAAGTAAATAATTGAGTCCTTTTTTATTACAGACTGTACAAGCAGCCGAATCGCTAAACTTACGTGGAAGTGGGCGGGGCACATAGCACGTAGAACCTGTGGCCGTTGGGGCTGAAAGGTTCTCGAGTTGCGACCACGTACCGGAAGGCGCGGCGTGGGTAGGCCCCCCACAAGGTGGACCGATGACCTGGTAAAGGTTGCGGGAGTCCGCTGGATGAGAGGTGGCGCAGACCGGTTAGAGGCCTATGTCCAGCATTGGACGTCTTTCGGCTGATATGATGATGATGATGACGATGATGATGTGCAAGCAGTATCGGGGTGGAAGACAGCGTCTTTCGTGTCTGTGCCATGACCACAAGCCTGGTGATTATATATCGTTCATAGCTTCCATTGGCTCACAACGCTATCAGAAGAATAGATATAGTGTAATGCCTTTAATACCACTCTGAATAACCATAAACATTATATTGTGAACAACTTAATACATTTATGAAACTAAAAAGTATGAAATTGCTTTGATTGAAAAACACCACAGCGTGATCTCGCCCAAAATTGAACGCATTACGATTTAGACATAAGCATTAGGCCAAAATTGCAGTGTGAAATTGATTTGTTTTAGTATTTCTATTGGAAATATTATGCGTACTTAGAGAAAAGTATATAAATAATATTCAATACCTTATAAGATGTTTCGTTTGATATTTAACAGTGGCTTTTCGGTGAAGGAAAACACCGCGCGGAGACCGGTCTAATCCCAATAAGGTCTAGTTTTCCCTCTGGGTTGGATGGTCAGATGACAGTCGCATTAGAATAACTAGTGCGTATGCCAAACCCCGGGCTTTTTTGAGCACTACCGGGAAAAAAATATAGAAGGATGATGAATATCTGCTATCTTATAAGAAATTTAAGGTGAAATATGTAAGATTGACATCGGGCATATGTTGAGAAACAAAAAATATGAATATTTCATCATTGCCTGAAAATTAAGTCGAACGACCGAGAATAAAATAAAGAAGTTCTAATCCCGGATAGATCTTAACGGAATTAGGCTAATTTATAAATTGTTCATTAGTGTTTCAGTATATAACCACAGGTAGCTTTTAGAATATTCTAACTGCATGAGAGGTCAACATTTGCAATTTAACCTGGCTCAAAATCAAATTTACCCAGAACAAATTAACTCCTCATAGCGTGGGCATATCAAGTAGGCTTCTACTTGTTATTATTTAATAACCAAAAAGAGTTACTTTCAAAGGAAAACGTCACATTTACATTTGATATACCCTACCACAAGTACTTCCCATATAAAAATTCGTCAGCAGAATTGTTAAAACCATTATTTCCTACATTTCTCCCGCCTAATTTTTTCGCCGGCGCACTATAAATAGTGTATACAGCGCCGAAACAGCATTCAGTAGCCTTCGCGCAGTCTACAGAAGTGCACGATGAGAGTACTGGTCAGTTGAGCCCGAATTATGTTCTCACGGTTTCTGTTGTGGTGAAGTGACGACCTCAAGGATTGCTCCATTGTCGAGGTTGACGGTTTGTGTTTTGTTACAGATTGTCGCCGCCGTCCTCGCCTGCGCCGCCGCAGCGCCCTCGGGCCTGCTGGCCGCCCCCTACGGCCACGGCCTCATCGGCCATGGCGCGCCCCTGGCGTACGGCCACGCCGGCTCCCTGGCGTACGGTCACGCCGGCTCCTTGGCGTACGGCCACGGCGCTGTCACCTCCATCTCCCACGGTGACATCCAGGGTGCTGCCATCGATGCCCACGTGGACGCCGCCGACCACGTGCGCGCCGCCGTTGACGCCACCCAGGAGCTGCACGACCAGGCCTCTGAGCTGCACGGACAGGCCATCAACGCCGCCGAGGATCACTCGTGGCAGGCCGTTGATGCCGTGAAGACCCACGAGGCTCAGCTGGACGGCGCCACCGCCGGCGTCGCGCCCATCCTCGCTAAGCAGCTGGCCGGTCACGCTGGTGTGTACGCCGCCGGCCCCGTGCTCGCGCACTCCGCCTACGCCGCGCCCGCGCTCGCGCACTCTGCCTACGCAGCTCCCATCGCGCATGCCTCCCCCATCGTGCACGCCGGTAGCCACAGCGTCTCCACCCAGTCCCTGCACCAGTCCCACCCCGCGCCCCTGCTGCACGCCGCCCCCGTGTATGCTCACGCCGCCCCCGTCGCCTACGCCGGCTACGGCCACGCTGGACTCGCTCACGCCGGCTACGGACACGCCGGACTCGCTCACGCCGGCTACGGACACGCCGGACTCGCTCACGCCGGACTCGCTCACGCCGGACTCAGCCATGGTCTGACGCACTGGTAGACTAAAATATGTTTTAAAAACGTGCCAAAAATTTGAATACTCAAATGTTCCGAATGTAAATTATTACTAAAACAAACCAACAATGCAGGTGAAGAGATGTAAATAAAAACGTAAAAATTTAAGGCCTTTTTTCTTTCTTATACCAGTGAGAAATAAATTAAGTTTATTCATAATAACCACATGATCGCTCAATGAGTACGAATTCATTTTGAAGTATTAACTTTTATTTTGTTTTGACAAGTAAGATGTCTTTAACTCAATTTTTTGGGTATTTATGTTCTTTAAATGTAGTTGCTCCCATACAGACATATGTTCCTCTCCAAAAACTGGTTCGAATGGCATCGTAAATAAATCTGGTCACAAGCCTATTGAGGGGCCGTATCATCGCAACCTCTTAACTTATGCCTTTTAGCGCGCTTGTGGGCTAGAACTTGGAACCAGCGAACGAATAACCATAGAATGCGAGATCCTTACACGTGCCTAAAACCCGGTATGCGCATGTTCGAACTAAACTGCTGCATGGCATCGTTTTGACATCCCGCCACCATCCCCGCATAACGGCAATGGCACCTATTCTGTGGGGCCATTTTGCGGCGCTGCTTAGACTTCTATGGTTTTTTCGTTCGCTGCTTGGAACCAGATTTTTACCTGGGTCCTGGTGTAATAAAACTAAGTATTTTAGTTAGAAAAACGTTTGCATGGAAAGTTCACGCTGTCTTTACACCTTAAAAGTCTCGTTTAGTTATTTGTTTTAGGCGTAAGGACCCTTAAAAGTCTCGTTTAGTTATTTGTTTTAGGCGTAAGGACCCTTAAAAGTCTCGTTTAGTTATTTGACTCGTTTCATATTGCTCGTGACATTGCGATCACATTTCTGAATAGCAGCGTCACCGGCGAACGGTCCAATTTAGTTGCTTTCATACAATTACGAATTATTTAACAGTAAAGGAAAAACAGGTCCCACTGCTGGGCACAGGCCTCCTCTCATGGATGAGAGAGAACAGGCAGTAGTCCCTACGCTGGCCCAGTGCGGGTTGGGGACTTCAGATACACCTTTGAATGACACGCAGATGTATGCAGATGTCCTCACGATGTTTTCCTTCACCGAAAAGCTACTGGTAAATATCAAATGAAATTACGCACATAAGTTCCGAAAAACTCATTGAGTACGAGCCGGGATTCGAACCCACGACCGCCGCATGCCTGTACCACTAGGCTACCGTAGTTTATAGTAAAGTAGCGACCCGCCCCGGCTTCGCACGGGTACTATTATTATGCATATAAATCTTCCTCTTGAATCACTCTATCTATTAAAAAAACCGCATCAAAATCCGTTGCGTAGTTTTAAAGATCTAAGCATACATTAGGGACAGACAGCGGGAAGCGACTTTGTTTTATACTATGTAGTGATATATTGCAAACTTTTATACTTGCACTGCGAACATATAAACATGCTAGTATGTAAGATTAGATGCATAGATTGGATATATTTACCGGTTTCCGATTGAGCTGAAATTTGGCACACCGAAGTAAGATCGGTAACAACGCAATATTATGCACCAGGGATGTTGCAGACATTCGCATCCGCATCCGCAACCGCCGCACAAATTTCAACATTTATACAACAACAACAACAACAACCTACAACAACAAGGATGTAGTGTAATTCACGACAAGAAAGGAGCCCACTTTAGATATTTTCAAAAAATGATATCATCAAATGGACGTTGTTTATTTACGTTTTTTTTTAGTGTTTGACCACAAAATCCGCATCCGCATCCGCATTCGCGGATGTGTGCCTCTAAATATCCGCATCCGCGGATGTCAAAAAAATCACATCCGCGGCATCCCTGTTATGCACCACCGAGCTGATTTGATGATTGATGGAGCGTCATAGCAATTCCTGAACTACACAAGTTTTACATTTAGGTGAGGTAGGGCACAGCGAAATGTCATCCCGCTCGAATTTGGAGCAGCCCAACTGGGGAAGTACCTCCGCCTTGCGGAAGACCACAGCCATAATAACACTACTACTTGCTCTGTAGTAGTGTTGTGTTCCTGGAGGTGAGCAAGGTCGCCAGAGCTCCCGAGGATGCGTTGTGTTGAGAGCGAGGGAATTTGTTCCTTTAGCTGTCAACACGGCGAATCCTCAAACATATCAAGGGTCGGCAACGCCCATGTTACTCCTTTGGGGTTGCATGCGTCTAAAGGCTGCGGTGTCCGCTTACCATCAGGCGGGCCGTACGCTTGTTTGCCACCGTCGTTGCATTAAAAAAAAAACAAGATAAACCTGTCGTGTGTGCTCAATGGAACCCTCTCAACGAGTAGTCGATTACTGTGCAAAAAAAAACTACAGCCTTAGATAGTTAAGAGTCGCCTTTTCAACGGACTACCTACCATGATGCAACTCGGTCGACAAGAATATTTTTTAACCCCCGACGCAAAGAGAGGGGTGTTATAAGTTTAACGTGTCTGTGTATCTGTCTGTGGTATCGTAGCTCCCAAACGGATGGACCGATTTGAATGCAGTTTTTTTGTGTCATAGATAATTTTATCCCGAGTTTTCTAAGCTATGTTTCATGAAAGTCTGTTCAGCCGTTTTTGAGATATTGGACTTTGAAATGAAAGTGTCAGGGGTTTTTCAGCTTTTCTAAGTTGTAGTTAGGGAGAGGTGCCATGAATGGGACAATTTTATTTAGCCAAAGATTTCAAGTAATAAGTGAAGCTTAATAAAAGAAAGTTTTGTTTAGGACGTAACTATATTTATTTATCTTTGAAAAAATAACCCGAAAACAATATCTTCTCAAGACGTTTTAGTATTAAAGCCAAATTAAATAAACTTAACATATGGCCCATTCATGACTAGGCGGTCTTTAAAGGGACAGTGATAGTCATGAAAGGGACATGTATATATATTTTTTTTTATTCAAAAATAGTATAATTATATTCCTAACAGTTACTATAGAAAAATTGTTTTATAATCATCTTATAACATTCAATTATTATTTTAACATTTTTATCACAAAATCGGTTCAATTATGAGATCATAATTAATCTTATTAAGATTTGTTTAAACTTAAGTTTAATGACACAGATTGCAAAAAAAATTAGAGGTGCCTTTGACACAACATTTTTCATTTGCCAATTTTTGACAAATTTTACATTGAAACCAGTCTTCCTTACTGGTAGAAAAATTTTGTTTGCAGACAGGGACGTCTCTTTCAAGACTCGTCCAGCTGTCCCAAATAAGACTTTCGTGCATTTTTTAAAATAACCTCACAGCCAAAATATTTTTGAATAACTTCGTATAAATTAACTTAATATACCTTTTAGGTAATAAAACCACTAACAAGTTTGCAGTACTGTGAATACGGAATGTTATCACAACAATTTTATAAACGATTCCCAAAAACACCAAATAAAATACATTGAAGCACGAAATAACTCAACCACGTTTTGCCATTTTGTTTCTCAAGACAGACAAGTGACATTTACGTCAATATTGTCTATGGGTCAGTGTTGCCAGAATGCAGAAAATAAAAATCTACTACTTGGTTCCTAACGCGGTCAATTGAATTTGTCCCATTCAAAACCTGTCCCATTCATGGCACCTCTCCCCTACCTAAAATGAAATTTACATGACAATCTTATTTTCTCTTGGATATTTTTGAAGTGAAAACTTCTTTAGCGGCGCTGAGCACTTTTTGGGATGTGGAAAAATTGTTAAATACGCGACAGAGTTTTGTGACGTCAGATGTGAAGGAGGTCACTGTTTGCCGATTCGACTTCATTCAAAAATGAACGCTATTCGTAAGAGTATAAAGACGTTAAACACTTTTTGCAATAGCATATTCTGCAAATAAATGTGTATTAATACCGACGCGTCCTTCACCGTTTTGCTATTGAGAAAATTCGAATAGTTCTAATTTGGGCGTTATTCCTAAAGAGATAAAGCTTAGAAAAATATTTACCAACGGCAAAAACATATTGATATTTTGGTCGCCACCGCCGTCCGCTGTTCTTGCAAATTCGAATAGTTCGAATTTAGACATTATTCCTAAAAAGATAAAGCTTTGAATAATATTTGGCAATGGCAAAAACAAATTGGTATTGTGTTTGCCGCCACCCGTCGGCGGCGGCCCGTCGCACCCAACGCGCCCGCGGCCCGTCCGCCTAAATAATTGATAATCCATACTATCCATACTAATCGATACTAATAAATGCGAAAGTAGTCACACTTTCGCATTTATTAGTATCGATTAGTCTGTCTGTCTGTCTGTCTGTCTATCTGTTACCTCTTCACGCTTAAATCGCTGAACCGATTTGGATGAAATATGGTATAGAGATAGTTTGAGTCCTGGGGAAGGACATAGGATAGTTTTTATCCCGGAAATCATCCCCTAAGATGGTGAAATCGGGGGTGAAAGTTTGTATGGAGCTGCGATATAAGCGAGTTCCACGCGGACGGAGTCGCGGGCAGAAGCTAGTTGTTTATAAATTTGCGTCAAACTCATTTTTAGGGTGACCTGATCGAAAAACTCTAGGACATTAATAAAACCAACCCAACGTAAGCTAATGAACTCTGCACGATGCTCGCAATATGTATTGGTTTAAGCTTGAAGATTATTAAGAGTTTTAAATATTTAAGCGAGCGTGCGAAACACATTAAATTGCGAATACAATGTAAAAGTGATAAACTAAATCAAGTTCTGGTGGTTAGTAGATTCATTAGATTTAACCACACGATTATACCATGTTTTGACGTATGATGCTCATTTTGCTATTTTTTGCAGAAAGTGTTTGCTCTACAAACGGCACTAACTATGCTTGAACTCACAATATTTTTTAATTTGTTCCAAAAAATTAAGCTGAGCGGGAGGTATGATTTTGTAGGGCTCTCCACATAAGTTTTACATTTACACAAATTCGACTCGGAGAAGTGCACGAAACATATTCAAATGCGAAATTGATTCGAAACCGCCCAATCGAATTGAGGCGCTGGTAAATTATATTTGTTACGAGGCAAACTATATTTGAGGACGGTGTTTTAATAGTAAGTGGACGCGCTGAGAGATACTTTTCATCCATGAACTACCCTGAACCCATCCCCTAAGGGCAAAGCAAGGGGGTAAAAATTTGCACGGCAATTTGGGAGAAAAAATCACGAGTTACCTATAAGTCGCGAACTAAACCTGTGCAATGTAGGTATATGTACGTCTTAATGCCTTTCTAACTTCACGAGGAATATATTGAATATAACCTTCTCAGTCAAAGCTACCGGTTTGCATACGACAATTAATTAACCTATTCAATCTCATTGAATGTTAAAAAAACAAAAAAACACAGTGTGATCTCGCTCTAAATTGAATGCATTACGGTCAAAACGTAGGCAGCATTAGGTGGTCAAACTTTGAGAAAACTGAGTTGATGTAAAACAATATATGTTTCAATAAACAATACGTATCTTTAGCTATAAGACCATCTGTTATTTTACCTCTACTGTCCCTTTTGTATCTCTGTTTTTCTCTTGAAACACCTGTGTGAGGTGCGCGATAAAGAGTCTTTGTATATGTTTCCACTATACTATAGGTAAGTATTATAAGTAATTCGTAAGGAAATCGAACACACTGACTAAGTGGACAACAAAAAACCGGTAAAAAGTGTTGAGTATATTTCATTTACAATGAATAACGTCTTATGAAACTAATTAGACGCGTTTGACATCAGCGTTATTCCCGGAAATGCCACTAAAGGAGCCTGGGGTCCGCTTTGACACCTAATCCCAAGATTTGGCATAGCCACTAGTTTTACAAAAGCAACTGCCATCTGACCTTCCAACCCAGAGGGAAAACTAGACCTTATTGGGATTAGGCCGGTTTCCTCACGATGTTTTCCTTCACAGAAAAGCTAACGGTAAATATTCCGTACATAAGTTCCGAGAAACTCATTGGTACGAGCCGGGATTCGAACCCACGACCGCCGCTTGACAGCCGCATGCCTGAGCCACTAGGCTACCGTAGCTTAGACGCGTTTACATGTGCATCGAGAATTTAAACTACTTTTAATAAGTTTTAATCGACTTAAATTCAGTACTTTGCCTTCTATGAAGAGTTCTCTCGATTTCTCTAGGATCCCATCATCAGATCCTGAGCATGGAACCACTTGAGAAGGATACCCTTTCAAACAAAAAAAATATTATCCAAATCGGTCCAGGCATCTTCCGACGAATTAAGAAACTCCACATTCTTGTATTCTGTAGTCTCAACGGAGGAAGACTTTCAATGAGAGCAATTGTGATATTGCAGTAATAGGTTGCCAGCCCTTAGCCCATTTTATACTTCAACCCTGTTCCCACGGGAAGGTGATGCTGTTCTAAGCCGAGACAGCACGTAGTAGAGTAGAAAATATACAATTTTGAGCAAGACTTCGGACAACTAATGTTTCAACATCTCATCTCAGAAAGTTCTAGCAGGTGAAAAAATCTGGATCAAGAGATGGCTGGTTCAAATGAGAATGTATACTTAACAGTCAATTGTAAATATTCTACGTCGACTGTACTACAACATATTTACTTAAAACGTCAGCTTTTAAAGTGCTACGTGACATAATATATAATCTTTTGAATTACATTGTTTATTGGTACCAAAACAGCAACTAATATACACAGGACACGCCGAATCTGTGTTTGATGAATGGACAAGCAAGGTCCTTGTAGAACTTCGTTCGCAAATTGTCAACACGATTTATTTCCTACATTTCTCCCGCCCCTTTTTCGCGCGCGCACTATAAATAGTGTGTACAGCGCCGAAACAGCATTCAGTAGCCTTCGCGCAGTCTACAGAAGTGCACGATGAGAGTACTGGTTAGTTAAGCCCGAATTATGTTCTCACGGTGTCTGTTGTGGTGAAGTGACGACGTCAAGGATTGCTCCAATGTCGAGGTTGACGGTTTGTGTTTTGTTACAGATTGTCGCCGCCGTCCTCGCCTGCGCTGCCGCAGCGCCCTCGGGCCTGCTGGCCGCCCCCTACGGCCACGGCCTCATCGGCCATGGCGCGCCCCTGGCATACGGCCACGCCGGCTCCCTGGCGTACGGTCACGCCGGCTCCTTGGCGTACGGCCACGGCGCTGTCCCCACCATCTCCCACGGTGACATCCAGGGTGCCGCCATCGACGCCCACGTGGACGCCTCCGACCACGTGCGCGCCGCCGTGGACGCCACCCGCGAACTGCACGACCAGGCCTCTGAGCTGCACGGACAGGCCATCAACGCCGCCGAGGACCACTCGTGGCAGGCCGTCGACGCCGTGAAGACCCATGAGGCCCAGCTGGACGGTGCCGCCGCCGGCGCCGCGCCCATCATCGCTAAGCAGCTGGCCGGTCACGCTGGTGTGTACGCCGCCGGCCCCGTGCTCGCGCACTCCGCCTACGCCGCGCCCGCGCTCGCGCACTCTGCCTACGCCGCTCCCATCGCGCACGCCGCCCCCATCGTGCACGCCGGTAGCCACAGCGTCTCCACCCAGTCCCTGCACCAGTCCCACCCCGCGCCCCTGCTGCACGCCGCCCCCGTGCTCGCTCACGCCGCCCCCGTCGCCTACGCCGGCTACGGCCACGCTGGACTCGCTCACGCCGGCTACGGCCACGCTGGACTCGCTCACGCCGGACTCGGCCATGGCCTGGCTCACTGGTAGACTACTAGATATTTAAAACACGTGCCAAATATTTTTATACCCAAAATGTTTCGAATTTAAATTAAAAAAATAACCGACAGTACAGAAAGGTGGTGTAAATAAAATCATAGTAAAATTAAAGTTCTATTTCTTTTGTCTCCAACCATAAATATAAAGCAGTTACTCTGAGAGGATGATTGTCAAAGTTAACATTCTAAGTATAAATTCCAAGTATTGAGATTCAAGAAATGGCTCAAATAAGTCAGATAAACGATACTATTAGGAAATTAGGAGCATAAGAAATGCTATTAACAATGTAACCATATACTATTTTGTAAAAAATAATTCTCCAAAAGTATTTCATCGCAATAATATTTATGAAAAATAATGATTTAATGGAATCATCTTCTGTCAAAAAAAAAATTTGGTAAGCCTTCTTTCAGACTTTCTTCATCTAATTTTTTGAGGAATGAGAGGATTTTAATGAGCCCAAACAGGACAAGTTTCTTGTGTAGGTAATTGAGGAGTTCCCCTGGCCATCTTCGTTCTCCATCAACACGGTTAGCACAAGACGGCGCGCGAGCTCTCTCGAGCTATGTCGCACTATCCGTCTCTTTCTAAGTTTTTTAATAAGAGAGAGACGGATAGTGCGAGAGAGCTCGAGAGAGCTCGCGCGCCGTCTTCTGATAGCCGTGCTGACTAGCTTTATGGTCAATCCAGTGTTAAAACATGGGTGCATACAACTTGGTCAAAAATATCTATACGCTTATGTCCGCGTATCAAGTTTTCGATTTATATGAGAGGATAAATTCGATACATATTTTGCACTTAACTCACCATAATATTGCATTGTCTACCGACTAATATTTATTAGTATACCTAATTTTAATCGCTTACCAAAACTGCCAGCCCAAAACTACTGACTAAAATTAAAAACGAATTTTGATGAATTATTAGTATTTAAATTGTTCAAATCAGTAATTTTAGGTTGTTCGGTTTGTATTTGATGTGCCTTTAAATCATCATCCTCCTAGCGTTATTCCCGGTTGTGCCCCTAAAGGAGCCCGGAGTTTGCTTTGACACCTAATCCCAAGATTTGCCTTATAAATATTGGCCATATTTATTACACGATATATTTTCAAGTTGAACAACTTCCCGTGTTTCAAACTGTTGATGATCTGTGGCCAGCCAGAATCGGAAGCACGATTAAGCTCAGCGGGTAAACTTTATATGTCACGCGGCCGTGTAGCAACACCGTGAGAATGGTGCTTCGTGATCGGACGAGCGTGCCTCCACGCGTCGGGATCATGCGCACGCGATCGTGGTGCGACAATCGCATAATCGCAATCATTGCCACTTCAATTAGATTCAGAATTAACACTTTCTCAACCGGACTAAAAATGGAATACACCAGAAACCGACAGAACTCGCTAGGCGTGTAGGTTTATAGCTACGCCCGCCTAGTACTCCAGGCAAAATACGGTTTTGAAAAACATTAATTTATAATAGCGTTTTTTTTGTTGATTTCATTTGAAAATGTTATTCTAAGATGATTTAGTCAAGAATCCAACAAACTTTCCACCCGGAAGTAATTATCTAGATTTAAATGAAGCATGCATTATCTTTTTTTGTACGATTTATCTTGAATATTATAGAGCAAATGTAAATGAACCAAAATAAAGACAAAAACATTTATTAATATTTTTACTGACTTTTTAGAAGCCAGTTAACTTATCATTTTTTCGATGTCTGAAATTTTGTCGGATTTTGTCGCTGGGTAACTATTTAATTGATAATATATCCGTTATACATAAAAAATAAGCTATTATAAATTATTTCCAAAATTGTCATTTTTTCCATACAAGTTGTCAGTTCATTGCCTGGACTATAGCGGCCTGAGCTGATCTTAGCAAACATTACTGCCCACCAGGCGGGTTCTTGGTTGCGAACGTGTTTAGTGTCATATACATACGTTGACCTGTGCCTTCGGTGAAGAAAAACATAGTGAGGAAACCAATCTAATCACAACAAAGTCTAGTTTTCCCCTTGGATCAGATGTCAGTAGTTTTCGTAAGCACGCAACATTTTGGAATTAGTTGCCTAAAACAGACCCCGGGCACCTTTGGGCTTCCAACGGGAAAAACGCTAGATGGGTGTTGAGTGACAAGTTCTTAGCCTAACGCCCACAACACACTACTACCTATTTCCATAGTTGTATCTTACGAGAACCACGGGATGAAAGTGATGCTAATCTATCGAACCCAACATCCTCACTAATATTATAAATGCGAAAGTGTGTTTGTGTGTTTGTTTGTCCTTCTTTCACGTCGCAACGGAGCGTCGTATTAATGTGATTTTTTATGGAGATAGTTTAGAGGCTGGAGAGTGACATAGGCTACTTTTTCCAGCGGGAAAACATCTAATTCCCACGGGAAAATTCAATACTTATGTTACATTTTCCTATAACCACGCGGGCATCAGCTAGTTACTAATAAATGAACGAATAAATATTAGGGGGTCATCTTACAGAAATCGAACTAGCCTCATAGTAACCTTAATAAGGCTTGTGTTATGTTATTATAATAATATCTATAGACGATGATATATTATATTTCTCCGTCTTACAAAGAATCTACGAAAATTTCAAGGTCTTTATGTTGCGTTTATAAAATACAATCGCGTCCCAAACGCTAGTGTATACACAGCCTTATAGGTCATGCGATGCTCGGATCCTATAATGGCTTAGTCTTAGTTTCATTGTTTCAGCGTCAATTAACAATAGACCTTATATGCTACGACATAAGACCTACTTTCAAATATAAAAGTAACTATTATGTTTAAGTTAGGTGTTAGCGTGGATGTAATTGCAGTTTTCATATTGAAATTGAAATGAACGAATAGATAAATAATAACTGCTTTTTACCAATCAGTATGTCAATGCCAGCACGTGTAATTAAAGTTTGGGAAGTGTAGTTTTCGTCGAATGTATGACTGTTAATTGTTATGTTTTTAATAGGTAGCTCTGCCCGCGGCGCAGCTCTGATTTGGGCCATGCATTTCTGTCACATCAATGTTTTTTTCAAGTATTTTTAAGAGCTGGAAAGGGAGAGCAAAACTTTCATTAGGTAATTTATTATAAAAATGGATACATTGACCCGAAATAGACTTCTCTACGTATGTACCTATTACATCGCACTACAATATTATAATCCACTTAAGTGTTTTTTCGACATAAAAAACGATAGGTTCCAAAAGCAATCTAAAATCGGTCTGATTATTTAAGCGTGGAATAGTAACGAACAGACAGAATTACTTTTGCCTTTACAATATTATCATAGATACAAATTCATAACCGAATGGGAACCACTTAATAGTTTTTTTACTAATAAAACGAGGTTCACATATAGGTCATGTACAAATCTCATCATAATCATATCAGCCAAAAGATGTCCACTGCTGGACATAGGCCTCCCTCAAAGAGTGCCACAGTGACCGTTCTTGCGCCACCCGCATCCAGCGGACTGCCGCGTCATTTACCAGGTCATCAGTCCACCCTGTGAAAACCTAACAGCAAACAACGTAGGCCACGTGGAGATTCGACTCGGTTTAATTACGAGTTGAGACATGGGGACCATTTTGGCATCATTTGTGAAAAGTGACTATGTAAGTCATTAGTGAACTGGTCCTTTCCATGTTTAAACCGCTCCATGTTTACTTCCAGAAGAGCCACGAGCGCGTTGCCGAAGATTTATTGATTTGACGATTTGTTCGGCTGGATACAACACACACACACACACACACACACACATTTCATTCATTCATTCATTCACCTTGCATTAAGGTGAAAGAAATGCGGTCCCGGCGGGAAACCTGTCGATGTCAATGAGCTATCAAAAACAATGTCGAATCGCACCCTACGCAAAAGTAATCGTGTCTCAATGTCAAAATACTCGTGACATTTCTCACTTAAACCAGTTTCGAACACATGTTCTATAGACCGTTTATAACACTTGTTTTACCATTATAGGCGGTGTAAGAGTGAATAAATTAAATCCTATTTATATTATAAGTACGATATTTTGGATTTTTGTTACTCGATCACGCTTAAACGGCTCTACCGGTATGGATGAAAATTTGCACAAAGATAGTTTTTATACTCGTCGACTATAATCTTTAAATTAGAACCTCGCAAACCATAACGCAATGGAATACTTTTATTCTAATGAAAAAGTTTATGCTCTATGGACAATCGAAATAATTATTATTCAACTGTACACAGAACTGATATGAATTTTAACCAATAACGAGGCTCGATTTCCAGAAGACATCAACGCGCAAAAATAAAAAAGCTGTTGGCTGCACTTCGTTTCAGCAGGGCGATTTTCAATAGATACCAAGTTTGTTTAATAAATGATTATTTCCGTTAACTCGTAGAAAAAGTATTGTATGCATTAGTTATATAATTAGAATTTAACTCTCGTACCTTAGTTAGGCCACACAGTAAGTTTCGTGGCCTAAACGTGGTACTCGACTGAAAAAGCATACTTTATATAACGATTGCATAATAGTATTTTATGCAACTCTTGTATAAGTAGGGTCTTAAAACGCGAGTGGACAATTAAAGACGCCACGAGCGTTTTAAGACCAAGTTATACACTGTTGCATACAATACTTTTTCTACGACTAATTCTAAATAAATAGCATTTGACTTATCAGGCAGTAGTTTTTCCGTTAGTTCTAAACTACTCACGCAATTTCTTCAGCGGTGCAGTTATTTTCTTCTTCGTCCATTTTAAAAGGAACGTACACAGTTTTCTTCACTTCACAAACACGAATAAAATCTTAATAAGTTATAAATAACGAATAGTTAATCATATTTAGTACATATTTTGAATTGGAACTTTGGTGGGAAATTAGAAATATGACACATTGACACCTCTTGTTTATGGTCTGTTTTGTTTTTAATTTCCTTGAACTTGCCATCCGAACCAATCTGAATCCGGATCCGAACCGAATCGGATCGGTTTATATTTATAAATAATACCAATAATTGGTAAAATATGTATACACATAATACATGATCATTTATTTTTATTTTAGTAAATAATTTATGTTCTACAAATGTTTGATAGTAAAACTTTTTATTTCGAAAAATTTGCTTATGAAGTTGGTACCACTGCAATATGGCGGCCTATTGAAAAAAAGTTAGATGATTTGACATAGTGGTAAACAGTGCTTTTATGAAAAATGTATGAACTATAAAAGTACACTAAACAGTGCGTTTATGGGCCACAGAGCATAGAGTTTTTCGACGACATATTATCGGTGTCATTGTATTTGAGCTAGAGCCTATATAAATACAGATAACGGTACAGGAGTAGAAAAAATACTATTATAGCCTGGATTAAAATATAGGATCTCAGGACTACAGGACGCTCAGAGACCTTATACATCTCTGGATTACTGAAATAATTTAATAAAATTCTTGTTAATGCTTATACAGACCTTATATCGAACGTAATGGTCATATTTTGCAATTTTGTTTTGTTTTCATTTACTGAGTAACATTTAGTTTGTTAACCGTTTATTAATATAATCTCCAAAATTTAAACTTTTATTGGAAAGATTATTATTTTATTGTAAATTACCGTTTGACATGTAAAAGTGCCCTCTTGGCCTATTTGCAGAATAAATAATTGATTTCGATTTTTTGATTTTGAGTAGTTTTGATCACGGATCCATGCAGATGAAGTCGCGGGCGGAGGATAGTAGAATATAATAGGCACATTTAGTTTTTTGCATGAAAACATTAAGATTATGTTTTTTTTTTCTCATTTGCACTAATTATAAAGAGTTAATGTCTGTGAAATGTAAATTTTTAGAGCATTATCTACGGAAGCATTAACTACTACGCACACGCTTAAAAAAAAACACCAATATGTAAACAGCATAGATTCACCCCGTGGCTCCGCACGCAACCGCAACGCAACGCAAACGCACGCAAACGCAACCGCACCGCACGTCGATGTAACTTAAGGCGATGCCTTGATTTGAGTCGAACACGCCCGCTAGACAGAGACACGCTGATGCCTTCTGCGCACGAGGCGAAGAGATGTAACACTCTTCGGGAATGGCTTTTTTGGACATATTTCGATAAATACCTAACTTAGAGAAGTTTTATTTAAATTTCATAAGATAAGTGAGATTATAGATGAGATAAAATACTATAGTATTAACTTCATTGTGTCGTAAAATGTATCGTTTGAGTAGGCCGAGTAAAAAAAGGAAAATACAGACCCAACTTTGGATATTTTTCCTATCGAGGAAATTTTAAGCAAATATCGTGTATCGATAAAATCAGATAAAAAATCATATAGTCAAGAATCATATATCTGAAAATCAGACCTTATTGTTTCTTAATGTAGTCAGAACGGCGTTTCAAAGCACGCGATAATTTCCAATGCACAGCCTTAAGAGTCTTAAGACAGACAGGCAACTACGGAACCCTACACTGCGCGTGGCCCGACACGCACTTGGCCGGTTTTTTCTCAGTCAGTTTTACGCAGTCGGGATCCAGTTGTTTGAACTTTTGATGCTGGTTTGATATGTATATGAAAACCTAAGCGACACACTTCGCACTTCCGAACAAAGCACAAATATTAAGCCGAATTTTTGATTGGACTCATAATCCGCATAAACAGCTTCTCATCCTATAAGTCATATGATAGAATTAGTTAAGTTAATGTAAGTCCGTGGCAGCCAGGAAACATATTCGGCGCGCCTTCCTGATACGCTCGTTAACCGGATTGCGGAAATAATATTGACAATCAAACATGTTTAAGTGCTAAATATCATGAAAAAGTTCAGTTGTTTTTAAAGGTGTTTATCGCTTTTCTGTACAATCACCAGCATTAATGTCTGCCACAACAAAGCACGCATAAATATCTGACACGAATCTATGTCTAATGCCATAAGGACGTGTCAGATATTTTTGTCGGCTCTGTCATGGCAGATATTGATGCTGGTGATTGTTACTTGACCGAATGTGGTTTACTGTACCTATGTATGTACTTATGCAAATATTTGTGTGATGAGCATGAATATTTGTTTCTGAGTCATGGAAGTTTTCTATGTACTAGGTCGATTTGTGTAAGATTGTCCCCTAATATTTATTTATTTATATTTATTTATTTATGTGAAATTCTAGTCTTAAATCAGGATATTGATTTGTCAAGAAGCATAGGCTAGGACATGAATAAACGTTAAAGAAATCATATAAATTGTTAGAAAAAGATGAGATAGAACAGAGAACGGGATTACCCAAAACATAAAAACTTACAAAACTAAAATCTCAAACTTTTCCTCTTTATAATATTAGTATAAAAGTATGGATATAGATAAATCAATAATGAATGACAACATGACCCCAGGCAGAACAACTATGTACGGCATAGGTACTAAGCTAATGTTTCTTTTATACGGACACGCATGTTAAACTTATAGTCCAGTCAGGGAACTGACCACTTATATGGAAAAAAAATCAATTTTCGAACTAATTTATAATAGCTTATCTTTTCTGTGTAACGGATATATTATCAGTTAAATAGTTACCCAGCGACACAATCCGACAAAATTTCAGACATCAAAAAAATGATATATTAACTAGCTTCTAAAAAGTCAGAAAAAAGATTAATAAATATTTTTGTCTTTATTTTGGTTCAGTTACATTTGCTTTATAATATTCAAGTTAAATCATACAAAAAAGATAATGCATGCTTCATTTAAATCTACATAATTACTTCCGTTTGTCGGATTCTTGAATACATCTTAGGATAAAATTTTAAAATGAAATCAACAACATAAACGCTACTATAAATTAATGTTTTTCAAAACCGTATTTTGCCTGAAGTATTATACTCATAATACCCCTCTTTTGCATCGGAAATTAAATAGAGACATATTTTAATGTGATAAAAGTCACATCATTATGTGTTCGTATGGGAAACCACTATTGAAGATCGTACAATGCTTGTATTAGAAGCATGAGATGAAACTGAAAATAAATACCACATACAACATAATATCTAGCTCGATACGATATACTGCATAATGTATATTTTTCCTTGAAGTTGTTGGAGTCATTATGAATTCATGACTAGTACATACATGAATCTAAAACGGTTAGAGTACGTGACATATTCATTCATCACAGTTAGACAATAGGAAAACAGATGCATGAAAACTGTTTCAAATTGATACAAGTAGATGAAATCGTCTTGCAAGGCTATTGATTATTAACAAAAACTAAATCGAATAATTTGATCGAAGATATGTCCTTAAATGTACGAAAAATTCAATATTCACATACGAAGATCAAATAAGTTTGTAAATACCACAAATGGTCGGAAAAACTGTGAAAATGGTCGAATGAAAAATTGCAAGGTATTGTAACGAGTGACTATTCACAGGCTTTGATGCTTACATAATTATTTGTTACTTGTACAAAAACAATACCAGTTTAAAAAGCAACTTACAGCCATCATGGCCAAGCATGCCGGCCGCAAAATCTGTCAAAATGCCCGCTTCCTGGGCACCCTTCCCGCCCTTGAGCCGCTTACTTTTTTAAACCGGCGCAGGCGCGCGTATAAATACCGTGCGCGGCGAAATGAGAGCAATCAGTAGCCCTCGAGCAGTCTGCCACAGAAGTGCACGATGAGATTCCTGGTCAGTTGAATATCGATTTTATAGTTCAGTGTTGTGGTGCAAGTGAACGTGTTGTGAGCGTTAACGGAATACGCCGGAGTTGGAAGTGCCTAGATTGGAATTAACTTATATATTTGTTTGTCACAGATTGTTGCCGCCGTCCTCGCCTGCGCCAACGCAGTGCCCTCGGGCCTGCTGGCTGCCCCCTACGGCCATGGCCTCATCGGTCATGGCGCGCCTCTGGCGTACGGCCACGCCGGCGCCCTGGCGTACGGTCACGCCGCCCCTCTGGCTGTAGCGCACGCCGCCGTCCCCACCATCTCCCCCGGTGACATCCAGGGCGCCGCCATCGAAGCCCACGTTGACGCCGCCGACCACGTGCGCGCCGCCGTCGACCAGGCTTCTGAGCTGCATGGACAGGCCATCAACGCCGCCGAGGATCACTCGTGGCAGGCCGTCGACGCCGTGAAGACCCACGAGGCCCAGCTGGACGGTGCCGCCGCCGGCGTCGCGCCCATCCTCGCTAAGCAGCTGGCCGGTCACGCTGGCGTGTACGCCGCCGGCCCCGTGCTCGCGCACTCCGCCTACGCCGCGCCCGCGCTGGCGCACTCTGCCTACGCCGCTCCCATCGCGCACGCCGCCCCCATCGTGCACGCCGGTAGCCACAGCGTCTCCACCCAGTCCCTGCACCAGTCCCACCCCGCGCCCCTGCTGCACGCCGCCCCCGTGCTCGCTCACGCCGCCCCCGTCGCGTACGCCGGCTACGGCCACGCTGGACTCGCTCACGCCGGCTACGGACACGCCGGACTCGGCCACGGACTAGCGCACTGGTAAACTGTGATAGTATGTTTAATACCAAAAAATCTAATACTCAATTGTTTGGAACTGTAAATTAAAAAAAATGCAGGCAATAGAGGCGAGGATGTGTGAATAAATGAAATAGTATTTTATACCAACACGTCCGAATTTTTACTCCCCATATTCCTATGACTAGGGTTATATTGATTAATGATTACCTAGAAGTTTACTTTTTAGAATATAACGTACCAATTAAGTAGGTCACTTAAGGCATGCTTTCACTTTTCCTATTTTGTGATCAAAAATTCTAAAGAAGCCTTATAAATTTTTAAATTCTCTAGCAATAAAATTCATATAAAATGACGAAAAGAATTAACGACAAAATGGGAGCATTAAAAGCATGCGTTAATAAGGTAATCAATCGGTACTAACCGTTCTATAAATGCTCTTATACCGTATCGAGAAACATAACAATAATACCCGACAGTAACTAGTACTTCATATTACATTCTTAATACATTAGCAAAAAAACTGCCACTGTCAATCAGTACAAAAACCTTTGGTCGCAGAACCGATCGATTTTCCTAAAATAACACCTACTACCTCGATGCCCACACAAAAACTAGTAGAGACATATTCGAGAAAATAATTAATTTAACACGCTCAAAAGCGGAAGTCAAAATGGACCTTGAACATGAATTCCGTCGAGCAAAAAAAATGGATCACGGATTTGGAGCGGCGAGTACAAAAAGCCTTCACACGTCAAATAATTAAACTGCCCGGAAACGAGCATTTGCCATTTCGTAGTTTAATTAAATTATACTTTCAATGTCAAAGTATTTCAATTATCAAGTCGTAATACACATACGTGATCACGGAATAGGTAATTAAAATTGGTGGCTCTGTGAGATAGACCTCGAGAGTATGTATTTTAAAAAATTAAAACCAATTTCCATGAACGAATCGACGAAAAAATCTATATACCTAATCATTGATCCTGCTAACAAAATTTCACGAGGATCGATTGAGAAATGCGACAGACAGACGCCGAAACGTACGGACGCATTTTGAACTGAAACGGAGAACTGTTCGCACCGCTCGCTCATTCATTAACCAGAAGTAGGGTAAATGACAGGATTTAATGTTCAACGGCAGCATAACTTGATAGGATATTCTGAAGTATAGTAGTCAACGTCAACTATTTCTCGCCTTATTACAACGGTGTAAGGTACACGTCGACCGCATTCGTAATGTAGTGCTGCATTAGGTACTAGATTTTATTAGGATAATAATACAACCTACATTAATATCAGTATCATATTTCAACCCACGGAAACGAAGTACTACGCAATGTTTTGTGGTAAGGCCGTCAACATAAAGGTTTCTATTTAAGCGATATATGCTTTTACGTCACACCTAGCCATAATGCGAGTTTTATCGCACGCTGCGCGTACGGTTAAACTCGCATTGTGGCCAGGTGAAGACGTAAAATTGTGTACTCAACACGGGCAGTAAAAAAGAAAGCCCTCTATCGCATATTTACAACCCTCGCCTGCGGCTCGGGTTTCAAATACCTGCGATTTCGGGCTTTCTTTCTTTTACAGCCCTTGGTAAGTAATCTACTATTGTAGCGGTCGCGGGAGTCCGCTGGATGCGGGTGGCGCAGGACCGGTCATTGTGGCACTCTTTGGGGGAGGCCTATGTCCAGCAGTGGACGTCTTTCGGCTGATATGATGATGATGATGATGATGATGCTTTTGTATTACATTTTGTTTTATTGTATTACATTTGGATATGGATTTTATGTCAGACTTGGCCAAAAGTGGAAGTGGAAGATTCGCGCTGAGTAAGCGTCAGTTAGTGCTACTAAGTACTAACTAACTGAAGCCCAGGTAGCTAAATAATAAATAAATAATAAATAATAAATATTAGGGGACAATCTTACACAAATCGACCTAGTCCCATAGTAAGCTCAATAAGGCTTGTGTTATGGGTACTAGACGACGATATATATAATAGATATAAATACTTAAATACATAGAAAACATCCATGACTCAGAAACAAATATTCATGCTCATCACACAAATATTTGCCCTTACCGGGATTCGAACCCAGGGCCTTCAGCTTCGTAGGCAGCGTCACTACCCACTAGGCTAACCGGTCGTCAAATATTTCGGTACACGTCTTTACTACTGTAAGAATAAGGGTCTTACGAAACTCTGGCTGCTACTAACTATATGACGCTGACTGTACACTAAAAAGCCTATTGTCCAGTCAGCATCATAGTTAGTAGCACCCAACGTAGCCAAATATATCGGAACACGTCTTTATTACTATAGGAGTAAGGAAGTGTTACGATATATTTGGCTACTTTGGCTGCTACTAACTATGTGATGCTGACTGTCCATCCTGAAGAATAGTTTCTCAAAAAAAAAAACAATATGGACGTCCGACATGCATAAAAGATGGTCCACATAAAATCAGGTTAAAATGCTAACAACTCTACCTTTGGTCAATTCAAATCACTGCAGCATTTATGAGCGGCATATAAACTGGCTGGTAAGGGTGCCTTTTCACCAGAGACGTGCTATGCCATGCTATGCTGTTTTCATACATTTTAAACTTAGCTCCAACTACAGCTACGTTTTCAAATGATACTGAAACTGCCTACGCAATGAGTAATTATATTACCAAATTGCTATACACATACGTGTTGATTAGCTATGATCAATACGTCATTAATCATTCTGTAGTATGCTGTAAATGATACGTTTTTACCTGTTACCAGTATGACATTATGCTACGACGATAGTTATTTTGCCAGAAGTTGACCCAACGTTATAATTTATACGGAATACGGTAATTACGAATCGTATTAGATATGCGTCCAGAATAAAATAATCTTAGTACCGTCAGCATGGAAATAATTTTAGTTAAGAGCGGAATTATGGATTTTCTATCCTTATCTATAGGTAACCTTATCTATGTACCGTAAATGAATGTAAGGCCGTAGTCTGGACTCCAGCGGGCAGCGGGGCCTTAAGGAGATGCCTTGATTCGAGTCGACCACGCCCCTTGATAGAGACACGCTTATGCCTTCCGCGCACGAGAAAAAGACATGCAACACTCTTCGGGAATGGCTTTTTTGGACTAATTTCATACTAACTTAGTGAAGGTTTATTTATATTTCATTAAGTGAGATTTTAGATGAGATAAAATACTATAGTGTTAACTTGATTCTGTCGTAAAATAATGTAACGTTTGAGTAGGCTGAGTAAAAAAAAGGAAAATGAAGACTCAACTTTTGTTTTTTTTTCTATCGAGGAAATTTTACGCAATCATGTATCGATTAAATCAGATGAACAATCATATAGTCAAAAATCATATATCTGAAAATCAGACCTCATTGTTTCTCAGGACGGCGTTTAAAAGCACGCGATAATTTCCAATTCACCCCCTTAAAGGCTTGACCAGTCAGTCAGTGAGTGGGTGACAAAATCGATATCTTTTAGGTATCAATAAAAGCTACAATACTAGCCGCTCTGTGAGCTGTAAACTCGCGGGTATTAATTAAAAAAAAAAAACTAAAAACTGAATCGACAAAAAAACATTCAACCCAAGGAACGAAAAAACCGTAGCGCCACAAAATGGCCAAATATGCGGGATTGGGGGCGGGGGTCAAAACGATGCCAGGCAGCAGTTTAGTTCGAACTAGCGCATACCGGGTTTTAGGCACGTGTTGGGTAGAAATTTGTAAGGAGCTCGCATTCTGTGGTTTTTTCGTTCGCTCATTGAACCTACTCATAAGGTTTTGTTGAGAAATGCAACCTGTAGAGTACGAAAGTTATTTGCCCAAGCTGAAACGGCCAACTTCGTTCGCTTCGCTCGCTCGTTTAACTAAGTTATGATCATAGCCCACAAAGTTATCCAATTCTGCAATCCGTACCGCACTTCATTTAGTTATAGCCTTGAAGGTATCCTGTTAGTTTTAGCTATAGCTCGATACATTATGTATGGCTTTGGCAACCCGATGAAAGTATGACAAAGAATATCTGCCCAATGTTTACTTGATTGCGAATGCAATCTCGAATTGATGATATCTCGAGCGAATCGTCGAGATTTAATCTCGTTGGCAGAAAATGTCGGTCGAAATCTCAAGAGATACCAAAGTGTGTTGATTTTTCATGTTAATAAGTGTTGGGTAGCTATCAAATGGCTTTCTATAGATATATGCCCACCCACCTTAACACAATCGTATACCGTCTTTTTGTATTGTTTTTCTCAACTTGTTGGACTATTCAGCGTCACCGAGACTTGAACTAAGCACCTTCGCTGTCTTTTGCGAATTAAAGGGTAGAAAACTCCCTACTGACTGACTTCATAACAGAGAGACAGTTCAGCCATTTTGGATTTTAAAGGGTCACTCACTTTTTCAAGACCGAATATCGCTCGACACGTTTCGAAAAATCGATCTGCGATTCGTACTAACTTCCCGAAACTCACTTTTTCTCAGAGCGTATCTATTACTTAACGATACCGTATTGTGAACTCAGAACCATTTATCTCTCTCTCTGTGTGCAAAAATTACCTCCAATAAAACCCAACGCCTGACACAACAGTAGCGCATGCGCCTTTCGCAAACCATTGCTACACAGCTCCCAGGCTATATTCTCATGATCTTATTGAACCTAGGTTACCTAGGGCGTGGGCGAAGCTGCGCACGAGTTCGCGTAAGCCCTTTATTAGCTAGTTCGATTCGGTGGCTATAGATGGCGGCAACGTTAATAATCTATATTTTACTTTACTTTACTTTACTTTACTTTACTATACAAGTACCTATAGTAAAAAAGTAGTATAGGTGATATTCTCACGGTCTTTAAAAACGTAGGTTACCTAGGGCGTAGGCAAAGCTTGCGCACGAGTTCGCGCAAGCCCTTTACTAGGTCGTTCGGTTCGGTAGCGATAGATGGCGGGAACGTCAGTAATCTATAGGTTTTATAGAGCTTCCAGGCCATATTCTCATGATATTTAAGAACCAAGGGTAGCTAAGTTAGCTACGGCGTGCGGTTCGGTTCAGTGGCGGTAGATAGCGGTAACGTCAATAATCTATAGGTACTTGAGGGCGATTAATTTACAGGTACTTATATATATGCGGTATTATTATGTAAAATTACATTTATTAAAGTAATATTAAAATCTATAATATATATTTTATTATGACATGAGTACAAATACAAATAGCCTTTAGTCACTGACTTTCTACAATTTAATATTATTTTATTTTATTTGTTTATTTATTTTATTGCGTCAGGTTGTCAGTTTTCACTGATATAGGCCTCCTCTAAAGTTATATGACATGAGTAAAGTCTCTCAAATATGGCAAGATCGAAAAATCTCGAATAACACCAAAATAACCATGGTGAAAACACCGGTCTTTCGATATTTCATTACGGCAATACATCTCGAACAGCCAGGCCAGGCATCCTCGGTTGACAACGTCAAAAAAATCAAGGGGGAATTGTACACTGTGTTAAAGTTAAAGTGTGTCTAAGATGGCTCTCAACATAATAAGAAAAGTTCCATTTGATATGTCTACCCCAATTAGCGTTATCGGCGTCACGTGAGAGAGTATCTCACGCAACCAAACCAGTTCACTGCAAAACTATATGAACTTGAACTTCACCCGTGCGCATGCGACGGTCGTTCACGCAATTCCCAAGTCGCCTGCCACGATTAACATCTACATATTGAAGTTCTTGTAACACAAGTGAAATCAAAAGGTTTACGAAAACCCGACTTTTCAAATAACTATAAAATATAGCCTATGTCACTCCCACGGTTATGAGGAATCCAACGGAACCTCATATGACAAAATTTATCAAGCCGTTTGGACGGTAGCCCGTGCCATAGAATTTTCTTGTCCAGATACATAAGTACAGGCTCTCGAAAAACATAACCCTCCTTCTGGGGTGAACCTTTATAATTAGGCACATATGACGGGATTGTCATCCCTTGAAGCATACTTTTTTACTACTTTATATAACGTTAGCTTCGTACATAAATCATAAAGCATGTAGAAAATACAGAATTAAAAGTATTTAATTCGCTGAACCGCCGCCTCCGTCATTTCATCAACGCCATCCACATGATCAAGCCAGCCGTGTGGGTGAAATCTTGCAAGTCGAATTTGACCAGCTTCCCCCCAGTCCAAACGAGTTGAAATTATGTACTATGACTAAACGGTCGTAAACAAGCACACGGCCTGCCTGATGGCAAGCAGACATTATTCAACTAAATGCAGTCCATGAACTGCCAAGTTTATATTATGTTCACACGAATTTAAAATCTTGTTACATAGATTTTAGTTTGCAAAAGCATTGAAATGCTGTATATACAGGATGCTTAATTAACGTGCATCCGTAAACTGGAAAGGTCGGCACCATCTCGTAAATGCAGACGAGGAATGGTGACATTTTGATTTCTATGAAGCTATTTAATATAATCATCTATACTAATATTATAAGTTTGTATGTAATGGATAATCTCCGGAACCGCTTGACCGTTTTAATATATATTTTTCACCTGCGTGTAGAATTTACTTTCTGGATGGGTATGCAATACGCAAGCGAAGCCGCGCGGGCAGCTAGTCGTCATATAAGTAGGACTGGTACTTTTTAATGGTTTTTTATAATGCTGGCTATCAGTGGCACAGAACAAAAAAGTTATGAAAGTGTGTTGGTATATAACTATAGGCTTGCCAAAATAGTATTTTATGCAATCGTTATATAATGTATGCTTTTTCAGTCGAGTACCACGTTTAGGCCACGAAGCTTGCTGAGTGGCCTAACTAAGGTACGAGACTTAAAAAGCTAATTATATAACCACTAACTTCTGCCCGCGACTCCGTCCGCGTGGAAATCGTTTATATCGCAGCTCCATACAAACTTCAACCTCCCATTTCATCCCCTTAGGGGGTGATTTCCAGGATGAAAACTATCCTATGTCCTTCCCCGGGATTCAAACTCTCTCCATACCAAATTTCATCGCAATCGGTTCAGCGGTTTAAGCGTGAAGAAGTAACAAACAGACAGACAGACACACTTTCGCATTTATAATATTAGTATGGAAATATGGATATGGATTGTATGGATTACTTACCTACTACTAACTTACCTATTTAAATTTGTATGATTATGATTTGACTTTAAATGTATTGTGTCACGTATTTAAATATTGTAAAAAATGACGATTCCTAGAGGCGTGGTTATAGAAAAATGTAACATATTGAATTTTCCCGTGGGAATTAGATGTTTTCCCGCTAGAAAAAGTAGCCTATGTCACTCTCCAGCTTCTAAACTTTCTCCATACAAAAAATCACGTCAATACGACGCTCCGTTGCGACGTGAAAGAAGGACAAACACACACACACTTTCGCAGTTATAATATTAGTATTATAAATGCGAAAGTGTGTGTGTGTATTAGTAAGGATAAGGATTACCAGATAGTTGCAATTACAAGACTCCACCTTATTATTTTTGACATGTACATTTTTATATTTTGTTAATAAATGGGTATGAGTATTCAAAATCCGCAATGCAAGACAATGTAAGCAAGTAGGTGAACTAGTTTTGCTATACTGAAGCGGTTAAGGCTGAATGCAAAACGATAAAATTTCAATTCATTAAGGCGGATTTCGCAGTATAGGGATTGAGGAAACACGGCACTGCATCTAAACTAATATTATAAATGCAAAATTTGCTCTGTCTCTGTCCGTTAACTTTCATCGAACCAGATTTATGGTACCATTCAAACTAAGAAGAAACTAGAAAGAGGAAAATGATTGGTCTTATTCATTTTTTTTTTTTTTTTTTTTTTTTTCTTTTTTCCAAAATCTTTGTTACATTGCACAAACATACAACTTCGCCAAACTGCAAGACAGTTTGTTGGCGAATAAAACACTCTTTAAAATATATAAACTTAATTTTTAATAATAAAAAAATATAATTAATAATTAAAAAATGTCAATAATGTTATTAATTATTAATATATATTTTTTATTTTTATTTATTATTATTATTTTTTAATTTAATACGGCACACAAATTTTAAACTTTAAAACCATCATGGAAGGAAAGATAGAAGGAAGGAGAGGCAGGGGAAGTCCACGGCGCAGTTATACAAGAACAAATATAGGCTAAGTAGTTGACGTGTCGTATTCAGCAGGTCAAAAGGTACATAGAATAATGGAAAGTTAAATACTCCACCGAAATAAGGATCTCTTACAATTTCTGTGATTCAAACTAAACGTATATATGTAATACTAGCTTCTGCCCGCGACTCCGTCCGCGTGGAACTCGTTTATATCGCAGCTTCATACAAACTTTCAACCCCCATTTCACCCCCTCAGGCGATGATTTCCGGGATAAAAACTATCCTATGTCCTTCCCCGGGACTCAAACTGCCTCTATACCAAAATTCATCTAAATCGGTTCAGCGGTTTAAGCGTGAAGAGGTAACAGACAGACAGACACACTTTCGCATTTATAATATTAGTATGGATATTAGTATGGATTTCAAATCATGTAAATTATTGCTATAAACAATTTCGCAAAATTTTACCCAAATAAACATACATAGTTACATACAAAATAATGAAAGTTAAAAAAAAAAGCTTGTAAAAAATACTTGTTGTTATTTTGTTCCATTAGGCAGGAGCTAATAACGTTTGTCAGAGTTTCTTAGAAAAATGGCTAAAATGTGGACTTCGAAATACTTCGAAAATGGTCCATAAAATTTGGTGAAAACCCATAATATTACAGTAAAGTGACCCAGGCGACGATCCCGTGGCTTCTAGAGACAGAAAAAAGGTGATTCACCCACATACATTGTAAATTAAGTCGTCATCATAATATCAACCGAAAGACGTCCACTGCTGGACATAGGCCTCCCCCAAAGAGTGCCACAATGACCGGTCCCGCGCCACCCGCATCCACCGGACTCCCGCGAACTTTACCAGGTCATCCAGGCCACCTCGTGGGCAAGTTAAGTAAAAACTTATAAAATACTTGTCATTATGTTCAATATCGCTAAACTTAAGTGGCAGTGGGCGGGGCACATAGCACGTAGAACCGATGGCCGTTGGGGCGGAAAGGTTCTCGAGTGGCGACCACGTACCGGAAGGCGCGGCGTGAGTAGGCAAGCAAGGTGGACTGATGACCTGGTAAGGGTTGCTGGAGTCCACTTGAAGGCGGGTGGCGCAGGACCGGTCACGTTGGCACTCTTTGGGGGAGGCCTATGTCCAGCAGTGGACGTCTTTCGGCTGATATGATGATGATGATGTTCAATATAATAAATTTTGAGCACCTAGGTACGCCCTCTTAAGTGTATTAATAAAACTCGTCTGACATTTCGCTCCAATGGCCGCAACTGGGGTAAAGTGAGTTTAATTATTATCATCGTACGTTGGGGAAGGCATATGTATCAGTGGCCTTGACTGGTGTCAATGATCCACTGAGACAGATATGCAGCCCCCAACCCGCACTGGGACAACGAGATGATGCCGAGTAGCGAGAATCATATAGGTTGCTGAAGGATGTGGAATAAGTATGATAGTACAGATTTAGTTAGCTACACGAGACTGACCATATGCAGAATGCAACCAGAGTCATTGAGTTTAGATTTAATTCAATTTGTCAAAAATACTTGTTTAATGAAGCTACGGTAGCCCAGTGGTTCAGGCATGCGGCGGTCGTGGCCGTGGGTTCGAATCCCGGGTCGTACCAATGAGTTTTTCGGAACTTAAGTATATACGGAATATAATTTGATATTTACCGTTAGCTTTTCGGTGAAGGAAAAACATCGTGAGGAAACCTGCATACATCTGCGAAGAAATTCAAAGGTAGATATGTGAAGTCTCGCAGTGGGCCAGCGTCGGAACCACGCGCGTTCCCTCTCATCCATGAGAGGAGGCCTGTGCCCAGCAGTGGGACGTATATAGGCTGATTTGTTATTACCTGCGGGCGGATTCAACCGCATTTTACACGCCGGTTAAACGTTAAATATGGCGCCAAACGAATTGGCGTCAAACCGAAACACACAGATTTTAATAGACGTAACTGTACCGACGGTAAAACAATCAGACAAACTCCTGACAAATTAACATTGCATAAGAAAGTAATCTTCTGCACTCATCACACACGATCATGAACCGTAATTTTTAACTCAATTACAAAACGCATTTATAATCAGAGAACGCATTATACACATGCACGAATGCATTTCATTTTATTACGCAAGTGACGCCCAAAAAAGACCCATCAAATATGGCGCTGGGCGCCCATTATCTGTCAAGTCGCGCGCGCTTCCTGCATTCCCGGGCAGGCTATTTTTTAATTTATTTTTCTTAAAGGCAAAGATCATCCAGTTTGCAGCCAGTTTGTTCTACATATTTATGCATTGAGCTGATATATAAGCGAAACTGGTGGGATGGCTATCAGTGCCTTCGAGTCACGATGAGAGTTCTGGTCAGTACCTTTGTCTATAAGTGTCATTTTCAAAGTGCGTGTAGAACAAGGGAAGTGTTTTATTGGATAGATTTATCGTTTTAATGTAGTTTCAGTGCAATAAAGTAGAACCGTATAATCATATCATATCAGTGTTTGATTCAAAACGTATGTTTTAATTTGCACAAAGAACTGAGAAAAAAGATATACATGTTAGCATAACGACACGTACCATAATTGTGTCCCAAAAAATGCTTTGAACACTTATCTTGATAATTATCCCAAAAGGGGTTGAGTAGTTCATTTATTTCTACTATTCGATATATTAGATTAAAATAATATATAAGGGAACAACCTGACACAAATCTATAGTGAGCTCAATAAGGCTTGTGTCATGAGTACTAGACGACGATATAATTAATATACCTGATAATATTCCTTTAAATATTATTTATTTTCCGAAGTAAACAAGATGATAATTAACGCATACAAATACTTAAATACATAGAAAACAAAGGCGTTCGAGACAAATATTCATGATCAACACATATATTTGCCCTTACCGAGATTTGAACCCAGGACAATCCCTACTAATTGAGAGGCAAAACTCATCATCCTAGCGTTATTCCCGGTTGTGCCCTAAAGGATCCCGGGGTCCGCTTTGGCACCTAAACCCAAGATTTGGTATAGGCACTAGTTTAACGAAAGCGACTGCCATCTGATTTTCCAACCCAGAGCGAAAGACCTTATGTGGATTAGACCAATTCCTCACATTTGCCTTCACCGAAAAACCACTTTTAAATATCAAATGATATTTCGTACATAAGTTTTTGAAAAAAACCCAATGGTGCGAGCCGGGGATCGAACCCATAACCTCCAGCCTGTAAGTCGGGTGCCTTACCCCTCGGCTACCCCTATTGTGAAGCAAAACTGATCGCCTAAGATCACACATATCCTTCGTGAATTGATAGAGACACTAATCAACACACCTCGCGTGACTGCAAAATTAAAATCAAACCCATTAACATAAAACAATTAATCAATTTTATCACCGAATCGACTCGGTAAGTGGTTTAATATTGAGTGCCTTCAATTACTCTTGTTTCAATTGGATTCTTTGGTAGTTTATTAGGAAGTAGTTTGTTTTTTTTGCGCTACGAAATGTTGGTCAATTAAGCTACGAAGCAGTCCCAAGTGTATGTCACAGTATAGTATTTTTTGTGATAACATTTTAAGCGTTTCCGTACAACGTATTGTTTTTAAAGTCCAAAATGACGCTGACATCAATTCAAGGCAATAGCTTCAAGGCAATAGCTTCCTTCGCTACGATTTCTGTATACTTCAGAATTTTTCATCCACTTTAGTCATTACCTGAAGGTGTACACAATTTAACAGCAATTATGCTATTAGACTGCCCACAGGCGCAGTACCAATTAACGCACTCCCATGATAATTTTCTACCCCCTTTTCACCCCTTCAAGGGATAATTTACATACAAACTACCTTCATATCCTTCCCAGGGTGTGCAAACAATTTACATACAGAATTTCAACGAAATCGGTTCAACGGCTTAAGCGTGAATACATAACAGACCTGTCTGTCTGACAGTTACTTTCGCATTTATAATGTTACTAGCTTATGCTCGCGACTTCACGTGCGTGGAACTCGTTTATTTGTGCCCCCATACCGGCATGACGGCAATAGAAGGCAGCAAACCATCCTACAGTACCATACGTTTATATTTTAAATAAAAAAAAATATAAAAAATATCCGCCCTCATTTCAACCCTTCAGAGGATGATTGCCGGGGTAGAAGCTATCTCCGTACTAAATTACACCTCAATCGATTCAGCGGATTTACTTTCGCATATCGGTTTACGTTATAATATTAAGTATGAATCAATTTAAATATATCTCCGGGACAGGCAATGCTAGTGTGGGGTTCAGCATTATTGTGATAGCTTAAGGGGCTCCCATACGCCAGTGACCTTCGATATGAATCCCTTAGTTCTCTAGTTTTTTTTGTAACTTATTATATTAAGAACAACGGCTTTAAGCAATATAGTATCCCATATTTACTTCAAAGTTCATTGTTTTCGAGATATTTGGCATCAAAGTTGAACAATTTTAGGTCACAAAACTGGTTTTCTGGCCATTATTTTTGTGATAATTAGTTTAAAATGAAAACCGTGTCTAGGTTTTTAGAGACGTCATAAGACGAACCCAAATATGTAGATCTCATATATATGTTAGATCTTTCACGTCAATAGAGAATATAGAGATACGAAATAAGTGTTTTTTAGACAATGTTTAAAAAAATCATACGAAACTAAGTATTCATTTCTTTCAAAATCCGGTAGACCAAAATGGAGATAAAAGATTGAAGAACCGATAGCCGTTTGACTTATAATTCTATCTGTAGTGCAAAAGTAGGAGATACGATTCAAAACTCGTCAAAAATCGATGAAAACCTCGGGTAGCCCCTTAAGTATGTTTTGAGAAGCAAACTATTTGTATTTGCAGATCCTGTCCGCATTCCTAGCCTGCGCGGCCGCGGCCCCCTCGGCCCCGGTGCTCGTCATCGCCCCCATCATACCGGCCGCCATCCCCACACTCTCCCCCGGGGACCTGCAGGCCGCCGCCATCGACGCTAAGGTGCAAGCGGAGGATCTGGCGCGCGCGATCGCTGATCAGGCGAGATTGGCGGCTGACCAGGCGAGACTGGCGGCCGATGTGGCGAGAGAGCAGGCTGAGGCTTCGGGGGGACAGAAGGTAATGATAATACTTAATACTCGTGCTTGTTTCTTGTTGTTGTGCGTAAAGCTCACCTAAAGGAGCACTATCTGTCTCTGCCATGATTCCTAATAGTTACTATTTTTCTTATTTATTTATTTTCTGTCTCTATGGTTAACACTATATGTATATGTATAAGTATTTATGTAGGAATTTATGTATGTTTATTTGTATTGTATGTTTATTATTAATGTATGTATGTATGTATGTAAATACTTTATTGTACACAAGACACAGGTAAAAATACAGACAAAAAAAAGTTAATTCGGTACAAAGGCGAACTTATCCCTGTAATGTAATTGTGTATGTTACTTACAATTTTGCCACCTACCTATTTTGTAATTTTTGTTGCTATTTCTCCGCTACCTAAAGGTTGTCTGGAAGAGATCGCTCTTTAGCGATAAAATTGTGAACATCTATTTTTTAAAGTTGTTATGTCTATTTGATTCATGTTTTAACCCTTTATAGGGCACAATTTTAATTTCATAGCCAACCACCTGTTAAGGTCATCTTTTTGTATTTTTTATGGGCCAGTTTTTTCAAGTCTACACAATAGCAAGACACTTGAATTTTGAATAAATTTTATCTTTGCCCGTTAAAGGGTTAAGGTGTGCAATAAACAGTTGTTGTTGGTGTTGTGTGTGTAATATACTTGGGCTAAATTTGTTATTTGTGAGATAGTTAAGTTATATAAGTGAGAACCTGTATTTGGCTCTGTAATTTTATGGTAGTGTCAGGAAATCTATCGAGCTGTTGGCTCTCTATGCATGTATAAATAAATATATAATAAAAGAAGGTAGCAAATAATCCAACAGATTAAAATCCAACTCATAAATTTTAGCGTTGCACTTCTATTATCAGAAAGTAAGATCCTATTCACTAGGCAGGCTTTTCACATTTAAAAAATATGAATAACCCTTGCAAACACTCATGTAATAACCTTTAGGGTGAATATCCACCAGACAGCCATAATATAACGACTACTTGCTCTGTAGTAGTGTTGTGTTCCTGGAGGTGAGCAAGGTCGCCAGAGCTCCCGAGGATGCATTGCGTTGAGAGCGAGGGAATTTGTTCCTTCAGCTGTCAACACGGCGAATCCTCAAACATATCAAGGGTCGGCAACGCCCATGTTACTGCTTTGAAGTTGCATGCAAAGGCAGCGGTGTCCGCTTACCACCAGGCGGGCCGTACGCTTGTTTGCCACCGTCGTTGTATAAAAAAAATAGTTTTGGGACAGTTAACTTATACGTGTGTTCAAGTTTATAAACAATGTATAAAAATTTACAGGCCGCCGCCATCGACGCTAAGGTGAAGGCGGAGGAACAGGCGCCCGCGATCGCCGAACAGGTGAGACTGGCGGCTAACTGGGCTTTAGAGGGACAGAAGGTAATTTAGTAGCTTAAAGTCTCTTTTTAAGTGTCGCCAGGACGCTCGACTTTCCATAAAACGACATCGACATGCTAGTATACCTAAGATGAAACTTTTTATACACAGTGGGATCTACCTTATCTAGGTCTGAAAATATTGTATGCTGCTAGAAATCAAAATATAAAAAAACAATATTTTATTCTTCTGTTTTGCCGGCGTGATTGATTTATATACCCATGCCGAATTACAGTTTTCTAGTAGGTAGTGATGGTTACTGAGCTAAGCCGAAGACGGACGGACAGACGGACGGACCGCCAGACGGACATGGCGAAACTATAAAAAGTGCCTTGTTGACTACTGAACCCTAAAAAATAGAGCGAGTAGAACGTTTTTCATACAAAGTCTCTAATCGCTTCACTCTTAACCATAGAAATTACCTATAAATTTATTTCAGAAAGTAACGAACTATTCCTCATTTTCCTCTAGGCATGCTTTTCACGGTAAACATTTTAAGACCTGGCAAACACTCACGTAAAAAGCTTTAGGGCGAACACCCACTAGAGACGGATATTCAACAATACGAATCTGTTATCATAGCTTGTCAAGCATGCGAGCTGTCGAATATATGAAGAGACATGTCCGCTTAATACATCTCGAATATTTATGCCTATAATGACATGTCAACATAACCAATAACTAAAGGTGTAGCATATCATTATTTGAAAAACAGACACGAGCATACGAGTAAGCGTTATGGTGCTTAAACGTTGGCTATGCGTGCGTCAAAAATATTGCTATATCTATAAGTACAGGTGTAAAATATTATTAAATAAAACTAAAAAACAGGCAACACATGAAACGCCATTTTGATATCTGGTCTTATAAAACAGATTACCGCGTACGCGCCCCCCGAACTGGCCATCGCTCCCACCGGCGACCTAAAGGCTGCCGCCATCGACGCTAAGGTGCAAGCGGAGGACCAGGCGCGCACGATCGCTGATCAGGCGATACTGGCGGCTGACCAGGCGAGACTGGCGGCTGACATGGCGAGAGACCAGGCTGAGATGGCTTTGGAGGGACAGAAGGTATTCTTATGGGTATTTTTATTAGGAGACTGGCTCATGTAGATTGCAACTCGGATAACAGGCACTTGTCCCACCGCCGGCGAGTAAGCGAGTGTTACTACGTGCTACTCGCTCAAGCGAGTAAAAGCGAGTAGCTGCGAGTACTCGCTACTCGCCGGCGGTGGGTCAAGTGCCATAGGGTGACGATATGGTTTTTATTAAGTAATTATTAAATTATAAATGGGCCACAGACGACTTTGATTTTATATCTGAGGTTAGTAGTTAAAATTATAAGGGTAGCCTTGGATTATTTTTCTTTTCTATTGCTTAGGCGAATTGAAACTTAGAAGCACAAAATTTTGTCGAATTTAAACTTTCGTGAGTCATGCTAATAAGTACACAAATACAAATACAAATACTTTATTAATAACGCCAAGTTACATGTCAGTTTTTTTTACACGGCACACACTCAAGCGACACACTTATTCTGAGGAAGAACTCCCGAAGAGCTCGAAACATGTCGCCCGTAGTGACATTTAATACGTGAGTTGAACCGTGTAATTATTAGCATTATCACCAAATTAAGCGTTCTATGAAGTTTTCTTTTACTACACCACGGTTTTTTATTACCTATTCATTTTCATCCAGTAAGGAGGTTGAATAAGGGATGAAAATGAATGCCCGCTTATGTTACTCGTCCTAATCAGCACTGTTTATACCCATTTAATACCAATTGTTCCAGGAAAAAAGCGAAGAAGTAACCTCCATAGTAAAAGAAAAGAGCGAGGATCTATTCTGGAACGTAGAAGACAAGAAATGGCAAGCGATAGACGCTGTCAAAACCGTGGAAGCCAAGCTGGATGGAGCTGTAGCCAGCAACGCCGAAGCCATCGCCAAGTCTCTAATCTACCCTGTTGTATCACCAATCATCCCTTACCCCAACCTTGTTTATCCTGGATATCCAGGCCTTATACCATTAGTTAAGGAGGGGCTAGTTAAAACTGGGGATAAAGAAGAGTTGAAAAAGGTTGAATTGCCAAAACTGGAAATCCCTAATTTGGAATGGCTAGCGGCGCCTGGTATTGGTTTGGTGGGGGCTCCGTGGCCTGTTGGGGCTCCAGTGGTATATCAGCCGGGGCTCCTGGGGGCTCCGGTGCTGCAGCAGGTGATCACGCAGAAGTGGAAGTAGGTTGAAGGAATAAACGGTGATTTCTCAATGTGCTGTCTCATTTCTCCGTAAACTACTGGGCCAAATATACATTGTGCCTAACAGAAAATTGGCTATATGACCTGTCATGAAGTTCATGAACTTGAAACGACTACCTAGCAGTCGTGAAGCGCAGTCGAGTCCGAAAATATGTTTATGGGCATCAAAAACTGTGTGAGCACGAATTTATTGTCAAAGGCATAATTTAATATGTGTTTGCATGTATTACTATATACTTATTGCAAATAAAATAAATGTTTTTTTTTTATAAGGATGCTCATATTTGTACAGCCGCCATCAGATATATATATATATATATATATATATATATTTTTTTATGATATAGGAGGCAAACGAGCAGACGGATCACCTGATGGTAAGCGATTACCGCCGCCCATGGACACTTGCAACACCAGAGGTGCTGTGAGTGCGTTGCCGGCCTTTAAAATGGGAGTACGCTCTTTTCTTGAAGGTTTGAAGGTCGTATCGGTCCGGAAATACCGCAGGCGACAATCCATTCCACAGTTTAGCTGTGCGAGGCAGGAAGATATATCGGAGTTGCCAAAGTGCTCACAAATATCTGAACACGTCTCTATTGTAGAGGCATTAGAGACGTGTTCAGATATTTGTGAGCACGTAATTAACAACTAGGAAAAACGGAGCGGCCATCCTTACTAATATTATAAATGCGAAAGTGTGTGTGTTTGTTTGTATGTTTGTGTTTGTCCTTCTTTCACGTCGCAACGGAGCGTCGTATTGATGTGATTTTTTTTATGGAGATAATTTAGAAGCTGGAGAGTGGTAGGCTACTTTTTCCAGCGGGAAAACATCTAATTCCCACGGGAAAATTCAATATGTTACATTTTCCTATAACCACGCGGGCGGAGCCGCGGGCATCAACTAGTCCGATATATCTGATGGCCTGGATACCTTTATAAATTAATGAACTGGACTGTACTTAAATATGAATTTATAAGTTAAGTAAACGTTTTAAGTTGACGAGCTCGTTGATGTATTATGTATGTACAATTACCTCCACGTCATATTTGAGACTCTATGTCGAGTTTGACAAAGTCTATAACTGACATTAATTTGATTACTTCTTGTGTCACTTCAGTTATATCATTTTAGATACTGTATGGGTAAGGGTTAAAGAAATTACGAGTAAGTATAACTTTCAAGTTCACGATCTCGTTGATGTCTTTTGCACAGTCATTAGCAGGTAGCTACGTATAAAGCGTTTCGTAGCGCTACGTAGACGCTCGTAGCCGATAACATGCGAAAACCCGTTTGTAGAGGAAACCACCTACGTGCAGCGCCCACCTAGCGGGTAGCGGTAAATTTTGCACGAGGATAGTTTATAGATATTTTTTTTTATCCCGCAGCCGAAGTCGCGGGCGGAAGCTAGTACATAATAATATATGCACAAGCATTTTTACCTTGACGATAATTTTGTGCAGATTTCATAGCACGGGCCGGACCACGGAGTACGTAAAAATCAAATACTAGCTGACCGCGCGGCTCCGCTTGCGTCTGGCGGCTATACTCAGGCGTAGGCTGAGTGAGACTGTAGCTTTGTAAGTTTGTATACAGAGTGTACCAAAAATGGGCTGTGAAGAAAAAACTAAGAGAAAAAATCGCGTAAAAAAATTTTTAGCTTTTTCTTATCAGACCACGATACCCTTTATGTCCTTGATCGGTTCACACCCCATTTTTGGTACAGCCTGTATGTTGAAGAAGAAGAAGTAAATGCTACGCATCCTGAAATGGCCTAAAACCCGCTTGCTTAGTCCCTTTATAAGGAGGAGGGAACTCTATTCTCACCGTGAATGAACCTTATTTATATGAGGATAGGGTTCAATTCTATGAAAAACCAGATGCCTTTATACCCGTTACAGGGTTAAGGATTAGCGTAGGCATTACTTAATTGCACAAACGACGCGTTAACTATTGATAAAGTACTACATTGTCCGGAGTATTGGCAGCTTGGCTAATAGAGCAATTGCGGCAACATTCCACTAACGAATTCAGAATATGCTATGCATGCAAATGTGCATTGCTGCATAATGCACCGGCAGGTAAAGTTATCATGGAAATCTTGGCCTTCGCCGGTTTCTAAGGGTTCCGTACTTAGCATGTAATAAAAAACCGGCCAAGTGCGAGTCGGACTCGCGCACGAAGGGTTCCGTACCATTATCTATAAAAACGACAAAAAAAGACATGTTTGTTGTATGGAAGCCCCCTGAAATATTTATTTTATTCAGTTTTTTAGTAGGTATTTGTTGTTATAGCGAGAACAGAAATACATCATCTGTGAAAATTTCAACTGTCTATAGCCATTACGAGTCTCTCGTCTCGCTGCGCCCGAAACGTGACACTTCGAAGCCCATTATGAAGAACACAACGTCAATATTTCATTGCATGTTTGTTAAAAGAAAATTTGTAGTGTATTGTGATGTTTGTGATCCACGTCTAACCCGTCAGTTTTGTGACGAAACGTATGTACTAACTATCCGTTAAAGCAGTAGTCGACACCTTTTAGAAACAAATGAACAATTTTTATTTTATTTAAAAGTTTTATTTGGACGTCCTTGACATGCGGCATGGCACGGCATGCGGGCCATGTGTTGCCGGCCGCTTCGTGAAAGGAATATTTCTAAATGATAATCTCCGTGAACTCAATGAGTGGCATCCCGTTCTACCGCATAGCGCGTGCTTTTTCGTCTAGTAATGGTCATCGCCGTTGGGGAATGCCGGTCGCGCGACGACTGTAAGGTTAACTAATTATAGTGTCACTGTCAACCACGCTTTATATCAAATTAGATATTCATGGATGTATTCAATAATGATCATATGTTACAAGCAATTCAAGAAACTACACACTTTGTTTTAAAAACTCGCTACGGTTTTATCGTTAAAAGTAATCTAGCTAACCTTAGCATATTACCGGTGATGCGAAAAGTAATAAATATTTCAACGGTTTTATGACTTAAATAATGACTTAATTAGCGAATAAATAAATAATCTATCTACCTAACTACGAGTATGATAGCTAAGAGTTATGATTTTGGGCGGTACGCCTGAGGGGTTTCATCACTAAAATTAAAATGCGATAGTAACTCTGTCTGTTACTTTGCTAGTTTCTTGAATAAGAAAATGTTTGTTGTATGAGAATAATTAGTAGATACTTACCTATACTACTAAACGAGCAACATTTTTATATTTAATTAGTCTTCATCTCGTGAACAGTCTGTGAGGTTATATAAGTATAAGTTTGTAGCGTTGTAAGTCTGCAAGTTTGTATATGTAAACTCCTGAACTACTTATCCTATTTCTAAATTATATCAGTTCGTCTGGATTTTTATGATGGACATAAGTTTAGAAAACCTTAAATAAATTGCTAAACCGATGGTCAAGTGGAACAGACCGCGCCATTTTTAACTTTCGCGACCAAAGTGCCTTACGCAAATCTAGCAATTTCTAGATAATAATCCACTTCAGTACTCCACTAGGACTGAGGAAATCAGCGTTTTCTTTTTTTGCACTGATTGGCTCAAGTGTCAGCAACCTGTGACCTAAGAAACTTTTTTCTTTAATATTTCACAGCTGCCAATACCAACTTATCATACTTTCGAATTATTATTTCTCGGAATATATTTTTCAGTCACTTCTACATACCCTTTCCAGCTCTTAAAAAATACTCGAAAAAAACATTGATGTCAAAGGATTATTACAGAGCCCAATTAGAATCAGAATCAGAAAAGTATTTATTGCCACACAAAGAAAAAAAAAATAACAAAACAATTACAAGTAGAGAAAATACAAACTTACAAACTAAATACAAACATTAGAAAAAAAAAATAAGATTGTGGACAATGGGTCCCAGTCTCAGCATGTGCTGGGCGAGGCTCAGCACTGGTTTTCAGACTGGTCCCGAGAGATCGGTCGGTCGCAGGCTAATAAATTAATTAGCTTAATCATAATCATTCAATATCTTATTCGGACATGTTTTCTTGTAGAACAACGCATTATGATGTTTTTTTTTCATTGTAATCATATTCAGTTTGAGTTATTTTAATTAGGTTAAGATTAAGAACTATCATTGTAATGAGCTTTTTTGGCAAAAAATGACTGACCGTTGAGTTTGTTTCGGCGTTTCTTCTTAACAGTGGTCTTCTTTTACAGAAACGCTGGTAGAAGTTTGACTTGTAAAAGTGCCATTACGGCTTTACGGCTTATGGCATTATTTTATTTATATTACACAACCGGCACTTGAACTTGCAAACAAAAATGTTTTAATTACGAAGAACTGAATCGAAATAGTACATTGTTTAACGAGGGGCGGAAGTGGAATATTGCGAACAAGAGTCTATCAGAAGCCCGACGCCGAAGGCGGAGGGCTTTTGATGACTCGCGTTTGCAATATTCTTACGCCCGTGTTATACACAATGTTTTTCATCACATTTGCGAGGAAACAAATACATTTTAGATTAAATTAATACAAATCGTAATAAAAACTTCAACATGACAGTCGTCCATTTTGTTGAATTTGACATGAGGCGCGTATGGCAAAGACCCTTCTGTATACAGCCACGATTTGAAACACTTAAAAACATTTTACATAGATACTAAATAACTACATATTAAATCTGTAAATAAATCAGTTAAACATGTGTAAGTAGCTTTTTAAGTTTAATTTTATTTATAAATACGTTTTTAGACATCGTATTAGATACAAAACCTCTTTGCTTTGTAACTGCCGCATGAGTGACAGATACAATTTAAGAAAAAAACCATTACGCCCGTGCGCGTAACACAGGCTATTACAGCTCTGTATGTCTGCGCATTATAAAGCCCTTTTCGAGCAAGTGTGATGAAAAGAAAATTCTATATAGGTACAGCCGACAACACAGCTAACTGACCATACCGTGAAAACCTAGAACCTTATTACAATGCACTTAAGGTCAGATTAGATTTCCGATGGTCACTTAGCTGTGTCGTCGACTGTACTAATCAAACCTTGACACAGTATTTCACGAGAATCGGTTGAGAAAGGCGACCTTTTGAGGAGAGCACACGGATAGCCGGACATACGAGAGAAAAATCGCCCGAGATAAAACGGAGAACATCGTTCGCTTTGCTCGAGCGAGCGACTCGTTCACTAAAAATATATTACATGATGGTAAAACGAATTCACACCAAAAATAGGGAAAATGGCAAATATGTCGCTGGCTATAAAATAGGCCTAGTCTCCTTGCAATAAGGTTCACGTATTATCAGAAAACTGTATCGTCCATAGTTTTTTTTTTTTGACATATGGCTTGAAGCCTCGATCATTCCATCAATGTCGAGTGTCTACAGCAGAGGTCGTGACCTCAATTTATTGATATTGAAAATGTTTGCCATATATGTCCAAAAATTGTACAGTTCGCCGATGCAACTTCAGAAAAACTGTAACACCGCCGTATAACCTGCTATCATCCCAGTCGATAGTTCGCCGTTGTAGACGAAATTTTGTAAGCCAATCCATATTAATATAAAAAATGGGAAAGTGTTAGTGTCTTTTTGTTTGTCCGTCTTTCACGGCAAAACGGAGCGACGAATTGACGTGATTTTTTAAGTGGAGATAGTTGAAGGGATGGAGAGTGACATAGGCTACTTTTTGTCTCTTTCTAACCCCCCACTTCCCTAAAATGGGGGGTGGTAGTTTGTATGGAGCATTCCGCAATTTTCAAGGTAGAAAGCTAAAAATTGGTATGCGGACTATTTGTGACTAACAAAAAAATCGTGCCTCATTTTTTTTTGGAAATCTGCCCCCAACCCCTTAAAAGAGGGGGTGAAATTTAAGATTTCTAGAAAATAAAGTAAAGCCCACGACCAACCTACTCGATCTAAATAATAATAAGTGTAAGAAACCAAACCAGACACTTATTTACCAGCAACAATAATAGCGCCTAGACAGCTAAGAATGGGACTGGGTTGGACTGTAGTCCAAGATCCGGCATCGGTGTCATATTCGTTAAATTTACACTTTTGCAGATGTCTTGTCAAGGTGGACTGATGACCTGGTAAAGGTTGATGGAGTCCGCCGGATGCGGGTGGCGCAGGACCGGTCACTTTGGCACTCTTTGGGGGAGGCCTATGTCCAGCAGTGGACGTCTTTCGGCTGATATGACGATGATAATGATGATGATGACTAATACGTGCAATGTTGAGTATAAGCCTTCCTGTCCGAAAAACGGAATTGGTCATCGTCATTTTAGTGCACACTGACGCAACCGTGGTCGTTACCGTGGATGCAGTTACGTATACAGGGTGCAATCTTTTACATGATACAAAATAGCAAAATGTGAATCTATCCATGATTCTGAGCAACTTTTATTATGGGACCAACTTTGTGTTATGCCAAAAAAATCCAACTATTTCATTAACTCTGCTCATTTTAGACTGACAAGAATGTATGAACAGGTGTGTTTTTTTTGGCATAACACAAAGTTGGTCCCATAATAAAAGTTGCTCAGAATCATGGATAGATTCACATTTTGCTATTTTGTATCACGTAAAAGATTGCACCCTGTATAAAACGCAAATGTAATTCTGAATAAGGGTAAGCACATACTATGATACTATACTATATCCATACTAATATTATCGCAGGACCGGTCACTTTGGCACACAGTGGACGTCTTTCGGCTGATATGATGAGCAGCTTGTGGATATTTATTTTTATTTTAAAGAGAACCAACAGCTATAAAACTTATGAATAACACGAACATTAACAAAAAAGGTATTTACATGATCTCACAGAGCGCGCCAGAATATGAGAATACTTAACAAAGTGTGAACTCACACATACACAATTAGACGAGCAAACAGAACAAGGATAAAATACCTGAAGACAATTATTTAAAGATGATACACTGCTATCAACAACTTAAAATAAGTTTCTGACAGAAATTTCATTTTTGGTACAAGCTTTTATTGCCGACTGCACTTTTCTGTATACCATCATCAACTACTCATTGAGACGATTCTAACTCAACGGAGTTACGTCGGTTAAGTACTGAATTCCCATGGCCGCCTTCTGTCTCCAGATCAGCTCGATGGTACCATAACATTGAATTGTCATCCAAACTATACTTATACCCAAAACTTCAGCTCAATCGGTCACCGGGAAGTGGGCCAAATTTAACTTACAAGATTTGTCCCATACTAACATACTAACAGGGCAAGTTAAATAAAAGCTTGTAATAAATAATGCGCCAATTGCGCCTATGCAAAATTAAATACGTATGATAATATGAGCACAGAGGACTTAATGAAAATACCTCGCCTGACAGATGGGATCTTACAATTAAATATGTCAATATCTAATTCAATTGTCAATATATATTTGTTATCTGATTTCAACTATATTCACACTCGGGCGAAACGAGGAACGTCTAATTTGAGAATCTCCGTCATAATCTCCGTCATTTAAAAAGCCCGAGATACATACATATAGTAATAACTACAACTTAGAAAAGTTGAAAAACCCCCGACCTTCTCATTTAAGAAGCAAACAAATATACACATGCACGGCCCTTTAGGTCGCGGGAGTCCGCTGGATGCGGGTGGCGCAGGACCGGTCACTTTGGCACTCTTTGGGGGAGGCCTATGTCCAGCAATGGACGTCTTTCGGCTGATATGATGATGATGAAGGCCCCTAAATCCTAGTTAGCATAGCTTTTAATCATCCTCAGTATAGCCACAATGTAAGTATTGGTACTTCAGGGTTTAATAAGCAAAGAAAATATATTCATGGATTATATAGAGAACCATCGCGACTCTCCTGTAGACATTGCCGAAGTTAAGGGCTATGAAGCCTATTTTTTGCTGTAATTCATTCCGCAGAAAAAGCGTTTCCTCTTCATTTTATACTGCCAAATCACTTTATATACACGTAAGCTTTTAAATATTGACCCCAGGGAATACATCTTTTGTTTTTTTGGCTCATATAATCATATATCGTTATCGCGGGAGCAAATATAAATTTGTTAAAGAAATAGTAAAACAGACTGTCCATTTAGTAAAAACAGACTTTTCTGCCTACACATTATAAGCCTCCAAGAAGTTCATCATAACTAGCACGAAGTTTTTGCTGCATAACGTTAATTAATCTTGCTTTACACTATGTTAGTAAATAATAACCTGGAATCGACACCACTTACATTTATATACGCGTCTTTTAATTCGGCTCTAATTTTTTCCACCTCTTCGTTGTATAATTCATTCACGTAAGTCTGCCTCAGCAATGAGCAAACATTCTGAAGGGACCTCAACAGTTTTTTCAAATTTTCCAGATACGCAAACTACAATATTTTTTTTAAATATAGGATTCTCTATCTGAGACCATGGTATGTTACAGCTTACTAGAAATTTTGTCAGCTCGAACCTAAAATCTTTTTTGAGAGAAGTGTCTTTCCGAGTTAAAATAACGTTTCACAGAAGATTTTGTGTTACAAAAACTAACATTGCACTTCAAGCAAAATAGTTTTGTATCGCGAGCCTCTAACTCGGGATAATCCTGTATAAACAACCCCACAAATTCATCACATGTTATTTTCTTTCGAGGCATTTTAAAAAGCAACTTCTATTGAAGTATGTTGTTACAAATACAGATCAATCAAGAATGACAAATGTCTAAAGTGACTGATGAGGTTGCGTACCTAATAGGTAATCTTTTTAAGTACTTATCAAGTCAAGTACGGAGATAAGATAGCATTGATATTCAATAAAATAATTATACATTTTAAGGTCGTAGGTATAAAAGTTTCTCTATATGAATGTCATTTCTGTTTTTGACTGTTTTTTATAATCTTTCAGTACTGTCAAATCTTATTTGCTCCCGCGATAACGATATATGCATATAATCAAACCTCTTAAATTTTCCAGCCGCCCCTCGCACTACACTAACTAGAACAACTTAGCATTACACAAGGTTGTAGAACAAGCGATATGTCAAGAATATGAGATATTATATTCTAAAAAGGAAACTCATTACAGACATTTCCTTAATTTGCAGTATTAATTATGATTTCTCATAATTTTATTCAATTATTTCGTAATAGGCGTATGGTCACCTTCGGTCGCCCTTCCGAATGAATTAGCCATGATTATATGGGTCTTTTATGGGGTGGGTGGGTAATGAAATGGTAGGATTAGCCAGTTGACCCAGATTTACCACTAACTTAGGCAGAAATTAACGCCACTTTAAATTTGTGTGAAATCTATGCTCTGAATACGTAGGATTATCTAGAGGAATCTTGTGCGAAACACTGGGGCGTATGTAGGCTGATGATTATGATGATGACGACCTCTGTAGCCTAGTTGGTAGTGACCCTGCCTACGAAGTTAGAGGTCCCGGGTTCGAATCCCGGTAAGGGCCATTATTTGTGTGAAGAGAATATTTGTTCCTGAGTGTTCTATGTATTTAAGTATTTATTCATCTATATAAGTATGTATCTATATCGTCGTCTAGTACCCATAGTACAAGCTTTTCTTAGTTTGGGACTAGGTTGATTTGTGTAAGATTGTCCGAAAATATTTATTTATTTATTTATGATGTGGAGATAGTTTGTTGAAAATGAAATTTCGACGTCGCGAGGCCACGAATTTACGAGAGCGAATTTGGGCACTCAATTACTCTCTCTATAATTTACTTTAAAAGCAAAGTTTTAAACGTCTTCAATAGGGGTGTAGACACTAAATAAAATAATCAATAATGTCATATTTTCTCGAAAAAGGATTAAAAATGTAGTCAAATGGAAAAAAAAACCAACGCAAAAGGTTAGGTTAAGTCAATAGGTATAAGTGTCTAAACTTTTAAGAAGGGGTATGTTCTGTCCCTTTTTCGCAAAACGCAACTTCATATGAAACTATGACGCATGAAGACTGTGACGTCACTAATAGACGGCAACGTGCCGTGCCCGATCGTGTTTGGCGCCGCCGTCGACGCGGCCCCCCGGCAGCCTCGCGTAACGTGACGTCACACACTGTTTGCGTTTTCTCTCAACAAGCAATATTAAAACTGTTGTAGCTTCGTAATTCTTTGAGATATCTGAATGGGATTTTCGTCACTAGGCATATTTTTTGCCTTCTTTTTTTTGGAGTAATAATAATTTTCAAGTCTTTTGAGAATCTCCTACTTTTTTTTTAATTATAAATCCGAAAGTATGTCTGTCTGTCTGTTACCTCTTCACGCTTAAACCGCCGAACGGATTGACAAGAAATTTAGAATGGAGATAGTTTGAATCTCGGGGAAGGACATAGGATAGTTTTTGCCCCGGAATTCAAACGCTAAGGGGGTGAAATGGGGGGTCAAAATATGTATGAAGCTACGATATAAACGAATTCCACGCGGACAGAGTCGCTGGCAGAAGCTAGTGGTTAACAAGTTCAAAAGGTTGCTGATGAGATGACACAGTCTCTCATTTCACATACCACAAATGTGAAACACAATTTAACCACTCACTTGCTTTCGGATTTTAAAAAAGGTAGCCTAAACTGCTTGAAATTTTTCTTTGTCAAAGAAGCCCATACTTCGCTTGGCAACCACAGTTGCCATCAGTTTAGGGGTGCGCGAAATTGGCAACTGTGGTTGCCACAAGCAAGTGAGTGGTTAAACAAATACTATAAATAAATAAACATTAACGGTCAAACTTACACAAATCAACCTAGTCCCAAAATAAGCAAAGCTTGTACTATGGGTATTAGACGACGATAAACATATACTCCAGGCAAAATACGGTTTTGAAAAACATTAATTTATAATAGCGTTTTTTTTGTTGATTTCATTTGAAAATGTTATTCTAAGATGAATTAGTCAAGAATCCGACAAACTTTCCACCCGGAAGTAATTATGTAGATTTAAATGAAGCATGCATTATCTTTTTTTGTACGATTTATCTTGAATATTATAAAGCAAATGTAAATGAACCAAAATAAAGACAAAAACATTTATTAATATTTTTACTGACTTTTTAGAAGCCAGTTAACTTATTATTTTTTCGATGTCTGAAATTTTGCCGGATTTTGTCGCTGGGTAACTATTTAATTGATAATATATCCGATATATATACATAAAAAATAAGCTATTATAAATTATTTCCAAAATTGACATTTTTTCCATACAAGTTGTCAGTTCATTGCCTGGACTAATAGAAAACATCCATGACTCAGGAACAAATATTTGTGCTCATCATACAAACAAATGCCCTTACCGGGATTCGAACCCGGGACCTCTTGTATCGTAGGCACGGTGACTACCAACTATGCTAAAGCGGTCGTCACTTTATCATCGTATTTAATTTCTGGCATTAGGTTCGGATTGGATTTGTGGATCCGCATCGGTGCTAAAACAGTCACTAAACCAAATCCAACGTCAAGACTCTTAAATCAAAGGTTTAAAGTTCAAAATCGTATAAAACTTGACCTACGGTATTCTTGTCATGTGTCGTTACGTTACCGTATCGGAGGCCGTGAGCGGAATATAGCCAATACTGAATCATACGTTGTGACATGATCCAGTTAAAATACGACTGAAATATGTCGTGACATGAGTGTCAAAGTTGTGATGTATTGCGAGCTATATGTTCATTGAAGTTACATATTTCTTTATTTAGTTTTTTAGGTTAAAAAAAGGCTTTTAGTTCGTAAAACTAGTGCCTATGCCAAATCTTGGTATTAGGTGTCAAAGCGAACCCCGGGCTCCTTTAGGGCACAACGGGAATAGCGCTAAGGAGGCTGATGAGTTTTAATAGGTAAAGTAAATTGCAGGGTCTGTCGTAAAAGTAGTGGCCACGCAATATAATATAATAATATGTGACATGTAATATTTAGATAATATTATGAATAAATGAGTATGGGTATAGCATTTAGGGTATATTCGGGAAAATACTAGGACGATAATGACGAGTCTTTTAGGTTAAAGCAGGATTCATGTTTGTCTGACGTGTCGTATCGTGAGGTATTTTTATATACTGATGAAATAATTTCTGAAATGCGAGTAGTTGCGGAGATTATCCCTATACAAATAATCTCACAGACTTCCCCTCTTTATAGAACGAGCGAGCGAAGCGAAAGAAGTTCTATGCTTCAGCTTGGGCCGAAATTCGATCGTATGTACGGATGTCTCTCTTCTCTACAGATCGCATTTCTCAACCGACTGTAGTGCAATTTTTTGAGCAGGTACAAAAATTATAGATTTTTTCCATTAAACTTTTTTGAAATTAAAAAAAAGGCACGCGAGTTATACAGCACCCAGAGCCACAAACATACTCATACTCGTAAAAGCAATAAGTCAGGGCTCAAATATGAAATGTCAAAGAAAATATTAATTTCTTTAGATCAGGTTACAGAATTATATGATCACTGGCTTGCCTATAAACCAATAGGTGTGAAGAATCAATATCTTAGCTTTATTGGATGTTTAAGTCGTCAGTCAATTCGAAACAAGAGAGTTTATTCTAAGATTAGTCCACAACATTTTGAGATAGGCGCAACCAGCGCCATTTCATCTCGCTCGGGAGCGGTTCAATCGTCATAAAAACTTTTTGTATCATTTCATACAAATTCCATAAAAAAAAACCATTAGCATAATGCGCAAATTACATAAAACCCATACAAAATTATGATATTTGTTTTTGTGCATCGGAATATTATGAAAACTGATCATTATGTTTTATGAAATTATGCCAAGTGTTATTATACAATTTGTTAGTTATGCAACTTAATCACTTATACAAGTTGGATTATGATATTCGTTTATATGGAAAATGAAATTATAGTAATCGATTTTATACAAATCATGACACACCCCATCTCGCTCATATTTGGAGCCGCACAACAGCGGAAGTACCTTACAGAATAATATCCATACTTATCCATACTTAATATTATAAATGCGAAACTGTGTCTGTCTGTCTGTCTGTCTGTTACCTCTTCACGCTTAAACCGCTGAACCGATTGCCATGAAATTTGGTATGGAGATAGTTTGAATCCCGGGGAAGGACATAGGATAGTTTTCATCCTGGAAATCACCCCCTAAGGGGATGAAATGGGGGGTTGAAGTTTGTATGGAGCTGCGATATAAACGAGTTCCACGAGGACGGACGGAGTCGCGGGCAGAAGCTAGTAATCAATAATTATGTATTTTCTTGAAAAAGGATTAAGAATGTAGTCAAATGGAGAAAAAAGCAACGCAAAGGGTTAAGTAATCGCAAAGTTTTAAGAGGGGATAAGTTCTGTCCCTTTTCCGCGAAACGCACCTTCATATGAACCGATTGTCATTTACTATGACGCTTGCAGATTGTGACGTCACTATTTGCGAGCAGAAGCTGAAGACATAATAAACTAGCTTCTGCCCGCGACTCCGTCCGCGTGGAACTCGTTTATATCGTAGCTCCATACACACTTTCACCCCCCACTTCATCCCCTTGGACTTCCTTATTCCTATAGTAATAAAGACGTGTTCCGATATATTTGGCTACTTTGGCTACTATATGACACTGACTGTACAAAAACGCAGCCCGAAGGTACTTAGGCAATTCATTTTAAAATTATAATATAGTAACACAAAATAAGGGCTCAAACTGGGCACTGCTACTAGGGTAAACAACCTAATACTATTCGAATCGTATCGAGTTTAGGACGGAATGTCAGCGGGAAGGCCGACCAGCTGACGACATACCCTGCCACTGTTACAAGCGCGCGAGGGCGAAACTTAAGCATTAGTTACTCCTTTGCGTTTTGAAACGAACAAATCGGAAGCGGGCAAGCTGTAAAAATAGAATACAGAGCGTAGCTAAGAATTCAAAGACGTGCAAACTTGCAAAGAAGGACGATAGTGTCTAGAGACAGAAAATACGCTTTGTGCTTTAAACCACAAAATCCCATATAAATACCTTATTCACTAATACCCCTAATTGTAAAATTACCATCGGCTCATAATACCGAAAATGTCAAATTGTCTCATTCTTAAAATGACCGAAATTCATTATGACTGACCTAAAACGTCATATTCTCTAAATACTAGAGATTGGAATGCACAATTCTTTCAAACACCGATGACAGAAATGACAAACTCGAACAGAAAACACCTAAATTTTTAAGTTTAGGCATTATGAGACGAAGCTATTTTGAAATTTGGCCATATTAAGATTCCGGTGATTTGAGAAAAAAAATTAGGCATTCTGTAATTTAGGTATTTTGAGACCAAGAGGTTTTGAGATCTGGGAATATTGATAAAGAGGTAAATTCACATTTAGGAGTTATAAGCCCAAAGCGAAAAAACTTGACTTTCCTACTTTTGAATGCTAGTGAGTCAAGTTGAATTTGAACAAAGAAAACTCAAAAGTAAAACTGAAAATGAAATATAGTACTGTTGGAGTATTTACAGGCAAAGTAGGTAGATAAAGACGTCATACAATACAGCACCGCAGGCGAAATACCCCCACCACTGCTACAATAACGCGCGAGGGCGAAACTTGAATGCTAATTACTCCTTTGTTTTGGGAGCGAGCAAGCTAAAAATAGAATCCTGAGCGTTGCTAGGAATTCAAAGACAATTAAGGGATCAAATTAAAGTGATGGATTGAATTTGGAATTACCTGGACCAATCAACTATTACTTGTTGTTATTCTGTTTCGTTAACTACTAATACTTTTGGAGGATTTAAAACCATAAAATCACGATTTTTAAAAGTGATCCAGGAAACGTAACCGTAACAACTAAGGCCAGAAAAAAGTCGATTCACCCACTTTTGAACGCTATTAAGTCAAGTTGACTATTAACACGCTGATTTACTACAAGGAAAACTCGAAAGTAAAGGTTCTAAAGAATGAAATGTTGGGCCGTTGAAATAGTGACTCGCAAAGTGGTCACTATCACTAGGTAGATAAAGGCATCATACTTAAATACAATACAGCTGACGACATAGTCTGTTGATGTTGCATCGCGCAAGGACGAAATTAATCTTTCGACTGATATGATGATGAAAAGGAGAATTTGGTTCGCTTCGCCCGCACGTTCAATAATAAGTATACACTATGCGAGCGCCGGTGTGATATATGAAACACTAGCTTCTGCCCGCGACTCCGTCCGCGTTGGAACTCGTTTATATCGCAGCTCCATACAAACTTTTACCCCCCCATTTCACCCCCTTAGGGGATGATTACGGGGATAAAAACTATCCTATGTTACTCTCCATCCCTTCAACTATCTCCACTTAAAAAATCACGTCAATTCGTCGCTCCGATTTGCCGTGAAAGACGGAGAAACAAACAAACAAACACATACCTTCACGTTCGCATTTATAATATTAGTATGGATATCCGATAGGCATAGAGAAGTAGGTAGTAATTAGTTCCGTTTATAATTAATTGAGTCGGATTCATTAGATGTATATGACATTAAGATGTAAGAAACTAACATAAGTCTATCGTGTTTTTCTGATACCTTTATCTGTACATACGGGTAGATAACACACTTTATAGTAGATAACACTATACCCTATACCATATATCGTTTTGCCAAAGTATCACGTGAGAAACTAATTTCTCAAAATATTCTAGTTTATTTTAGGAAAGGGGGGCAAATGGAAAGCAAATTTATTAAAGATTGTTACATAAGTTTCTTAAAATATCACGCCGATAGCCTGCGAATGTCAAAAAACATTTTGTATGGTCGTCGAACCACCTTAATCGTCGTGCGATTTCAAAGAAAACCATTTTGAAACGCAGAAACTTTAGTATGTTTGGAAATGGCTTAATGATTGAAATAACACGTAGATACACGACTGTAGTACAGACTGGTAAATAGCACACAGCACGTAGAACCGATGGCTGTTGGGGCGGAAAGGTTCTCGAGTGGCGACCACGTACCCGAAAGCGCGGCGTGGGTAGGCCCCCTACAATGTGGACTGGGACGGGTGGCGCAGAACCGGTGGTCACTATGGCACTCTGTGTCTTTGATGATGATGATTGAAATAAGTAAAGCTAGTACAATATTTCCGCTGAATAAACGAAGACACGTAGACGAATTTGAACGTAAAAAATCTATAGGTCTATAATATAGACTAGTCGTACCTCAAACCATCCAAACACTCTCAAAACCCACGACATTTAAACAACTACAGTTCTAGAACGATCCAAATTCAAACTGCAAAAACGCATCCTGGCTGAAATACCACACCCGACAAAAACAAAAACGAGTGCATTCCTCACAAAAACCACCTTGTTTGTTGCCGGTGGTGAAAATAAGAACTAAATTTCGCAGTACCATTTCCCGATGTCATATGACAACTAGCGCCGCTGTCGATGGCAAGGTGTAGCGGTGCTCTAAATGTCAGGGCGTATGGTGCGACAGTTTTTTATTTTGATCCGCGAGCTTCCTGCTCCACCCATCGGATCAGCACCTTTGTAAACATGTCTATGCAGAGTTAATGATGATTAGAGGCGGCAAAAAACATATATTTGTTAGTAATTTTATTTGGGTATAGCGATGGCTACTAATCCTACTAATAATATAAATGCGAAAGTTTAGATGTTTGGATGTTTAGATGTTTTGATGTTTGTTACTCAATCACGCTTAAACGGCTTAACCGATTTGGATGAAATTTTGCACGAAGATAGTTAATAGCCTGGATTAAAATATAGGATAGTTTTTATCCCGGGTCCACGCAGACGAAGTCGCGGGCGGAAGCTAGTTTAGTAATAAATATGTTTAACCGATTTGTTAGATTTTTTTTTTACAATTTCATTAAACCCAACTGATGGGCATAATAAGTCTCGACTCCATCCATAGACGAGAGACATGGGCTAAAGTCTGCCTGTGTGACCTTAGATTCCTGAAATAAATGGTTTATTATTATTATTATTAAAGTTCCCATACTGGCTCAGTGTGGATTTTAGGGTCTTCACACAGCCTTTTGAATATCATTACAGTAGGTGTATCCAACATTTCTCCCAATATTTTCGTTGACTGATGTTCCGTGTAAACATTTTATACCAAAAACTGTTTGGAAACTGTAGCACTCGTTCAAATAGAATACATCAGAAAAATGTACAATAATAAAATGCTTTTAATCATCTTACGAGAATTCTGTTAGGTATGAACGAGCCATACACAGATGGAAATAGGTCTAACTTATCTTGTCTACTGCTGGTAAAAGGGATGGCAAAAACTACGTTGGGATCTGAACTTCAAAATCAAAATATCTATGTTAAGAAGAAGAAGTAAACAAAACTAGACTCCAGTGCTAACTTCAGGTTCACGAACCGAAGGTTTTCTTTTTCAGTATGTGTATGATAAAAATAATTGATAGTACTTATATTTTTCTTCAAGTATCAGACGGCCTTTTCTCTCTTATTTGGCCATTAACCCTTCAGCGAATCAGTTGCAGTCTAATACTATGTATACTTATGAGACTAGCCATATTAGGAATCTGAATCAAATAAGCATTTTTATTAAAAACTTCACTATCAATATCGCATATAATTCCTAATTAGCCGCGTACAACACGGAAATACTGATACCTACAATCAGTTCTAGCCCTTCCTATGCCCACAAAGGATACTTTATCGTACCAATGATTACTGGCCACTTTCAATACTGCTGTACAGCAACGACTGTATAAAAGACCCAACGCACCACTGGACAGCATTCAGTAGCTATCTGGCAGTCTGACTAAGAAGTGCAAGATGAGATTTCTGGTAAATTTTGTTTTTAAAAAACAAAAGTGATAACGGAACGCAATTCAAAATTGGAGTCCTGAACGCGCCCTTAAATTTTCAAACGCAAAATCCAGCGTTCTATTATATCCTCGCGTAAATTTGACAGTGTTTTTTTAGGAAGTGTATAAGTGGCCAGTATTCCGTTATCATTTTTCACTAAATCCGGATGATAAAACCTTGCTATATCAAAATAAATTATCGTCGCGTTCGGATGCGAAAAAAAGTTATACATTTTGATTTGGCAAGGTCACATGGGTGTTTTTACCTGAATAGTTTTTGTCACAATATATTGTATTTTATTGCAATGTCATAAGAATCATAATACCATATCGTAACGGATATAAAGTGTTTATGATTTATGACTGTCGCTATGTTAATAAGTTTATACAGATGTCAATCACGTCAAAACATTTGTTCAATTCCATTTTGAAATCAAACAATCACGAACTGCAAGCCCTAGAACATAATTAGCCGTTTTTAAAGATTTTAAAGTGCTGAATTTGAAGGTCTATGCAAATTGGCATAACAAATTTCTGAAACTACTTTAAAAATAAATTCAACATCATAAAATCAAAATTTCATAATTAACTCGTTAAATAACCCGTTATGTATTAACAACCGTTAACAACAATAAAACAATTACATCGTTAGCTCGTCTATAAAAAAACATTCAAATAAAGAACATATAACTGGCCGTTTCAATTGACAGCTGTCGATACAAATTAAGACGTGCATTCGAATTAATTAAATCTGTACCTTATTAGGTGGTAATAAAGGTTGTTATGGTCGCGTAATGGCATTTGTATGTGAAGGTCGTCCATTATATGCGCGACGATGTTTGCATATAAAAATGTATTGAAGGGCGTGTACACATTGGAAGAGCTTATACGTTTTGTGTGGCAGTGTAGATATGTCGTTTTAGTATTTTGATTATTGTCATGTGATAATTGCCAACTGGTGAAAAATAGGGCATTTCACAATGAACTTTTTTAGAGTCGCTCACTATGGGCCAGGCGGGATTTCTCTATTATTAAAGTAAGCTTATATAAATGTGGGATTTATATAACATGTTACATATATAATTGGGTCAATCAACTATTTTTGTGTCCCGTTAACTAGGAGACAATTCTTCCAAAAACTTATTACTTCTTGGACTTTTCGTAATTTGCTCTTAAAAAGGGGTTGAAAATAAGAAGAATACCCTACTTTTCGTGGATATAAAAATGAACAAATCTAGAATTGCAGTTTTAAAAAGTGACCCAGGAGGCGTAACTATGGCAACTAGAAATGAGATTTAGCTAGATCGATGTTTCGTTCCTGTAAACCCCTTAATTGTAATTCCAATCAAAATCGTTACCTTTAAGAACAATTAACAAAGAAAAGTTGCTCGTTAAATAGAATTAATAGTTTATCATAAATTATACTTCATCATCGAATGACTATTCAAATAATTCAAATCAACAAATGAACCCATAAAACATTACGTATACACAGACAGACAAATACCTTACGTTAATATAAACCGTATTACTTAGACATTGCAACATAAGCTGCACGAATGCTTTATGGTCAATTTAAACTGTTTGTCAGCTGTTCTTAGTTATTCGACCACGCCCTAGGTCCAAAACCAGTATTACCTAGATAATAGCACAAGCACATTCATAGAATCTAGATTAAATTGGTCAATGTAATTATTAAGACACAATTCTAGAGGAAAACTAGAACGTACTCGGTCTTATGACAGTTCAAGCAGTGATAAATTTAACTACAGAAACTCACGCCTAAATTCTCAAAAGGGGTAGCTCCGGCCGCATTACAAAGAACCCAGCCGGAGCCACAGGATAAAACATAGCCTATGTCTATCGCCGACTTTCGTTCTATATACTGTTTTATTTTCGGAAGAATAGTTTCAGAGATGACTTCTTACATAAACACTTACAGCTAGACGCACATAATATTCCAACCTGCTCAGAAACTTTTGCGGTCGGTTGAGAAATGACATGAGGCGAACAAACATACGAAAGCATTTTTTCCCAAACTGAAACGGAGAGCTTCGTTCGCTACGCTCGCTCGTACAATTAGTATAGATACCTATGTGATATTTTGTCATCTAAACTAGAGCAGTTCACCACATTGGGGCCATTGTCGCGGGTTCAACAGATGTTCAGTTTCGACACAACTCCATTTCGGGAAAACAATACGTGTTTTAAAATAAATCGTTTGACATTACAGTCTTTTGTTTAAGGTGTCCCGTTGTAACTTGAAAGACAAAACAACCTGAATCTAAAGTTCGCGCTATTCTGGAATTTAAGGTTCTGTAAATTAGGAATATAATCGCGTGAGTAAAGAAATGGACTTAAGTCGCTCTGATTTTAACACACCGGGTATGACAGTCCTCCATGGAGTTTCGAAGCTGATACATTTCTCTATGCTTTGTTAGTTTGAATAATTAGGTAATTAGTAAATTAAGTAAACAGGTGTTAAATAATAACAAAGAATATCGTTGCAATGGTAACATCAAAGAAATCTTTTTAAATGGGTCTAGTTTTTATTAGCTAAGAGACACTATGACAGTTTCTTTAAAAAAAAGTTACAATATGACCTTCTAAGAAGGGCTAAAAATGACAACAAAACAAAACATTTGATCGATTTAATCTCATATAATCACATTTTTAAAGTGATCAAGATAAGATACGTAACCATGGCAACTGACAACAGTAAAAAATACCTATCCATTTAATTAATGATACTTTACGACATATTACAGTGATAACCCCGTCATGGCGAAGCTGTTTGATCGATAGGACCATTAAGGGATTAATTAACCATTAACCGAGCCGATTTTATGACAAAGTTATTTACCCAAATTATTCTAAAGTCATCCACCACAAATTGTCACAGCCGTAGATATCAGTAGCATGTGTGTATTTTGTGTAATTTTACGCTTTAATTAGAATTTTACTCTTTACTTTAAAACAATATTTTATTTCACTATGCATTTTTATATGAAAATTTTAATTAAAACAGTGCTGATTAGTATTATATACAGCCTGGAAATCTAATACGAGCAAAGAATTAAACCAGACATAGGGTTTAATACCGTAATCATTAATTACTGGGACTTTTTAAGATATACTTAATAGAAAGCCTGTAATTAATTTTTCAAAAATTACCGAGCAGCAATGTAACGCAAACGTAGCTGTCCAAATACTTGACAAGTAACTGTCAACGAGCCTTAACTTGAATATTTTGCGTTACATTGCGGGCTGAATTATTTTGTATGGTTAATTTTTTCGTTGTAATTTTAGACAAAAGGTATCTAAATAAACTTCTAGCTCGTATTAGATTTCCACGCTGTATAGGTAATAGTTACTCTAAAAGAAGCAAAGCAAAAAACATGCCTAGTGACGAAAAACCAATTCAGATATCTCAAGAAATAACGAAGCTACAACCGTTTTAATATTGCTTGTTAGAGAGAGAAAACGCTCGCAGATAGTGACGTCACAATCTGCAAGCGTCATAGTAAATTACAATCGGTTCATATGAAGGTGCGTTTCGCGGAAAAGGGACAGAACTTATCCCCTCTTAAAACTTTGCGATTATTTAACCCTTTGCGTTGCTTTTTTCTTTATTTGACTACATTCTTAATCCTTTTTCAAGAAAATACATAATTATACATTTTTAAATAAAGGAAATATTGAAAATTTTAATGCTCCGAGCCGGATTCGAACCGGCGACCACAGGCATTCATGGCCCGTCGCTACTAACCAACTGAGCTATCGGAACAATCCGGTTCGGGCACCAAATTCTTCAATCAGTTCCTTCCTACAACGCCTTAGGGAGGCGTGTAGCGACATCTACCAGAAGACTTAGGCTTCTTAACGGCACCAACGTCTCAAATTATATTGAGAAATCGTCAGTAACTGCTTAATACTAAATTAAAATACATAATTATTGATTACTAGCTCCTGCCCGCGACTCCGTCCGCGTGGAACTCGTTTATATCGTAGCTCCATACAAACTTTCACCCCCCATTTCATCCCCTTGGGGGATGAACTCCCGGAATAAAATATATCCTATGTCCTTCCCCAGGACTCAAACTATCTATATACCAAATTTCATCCAAATCGGTTCAGCGGTTTAAGCGTGAAGAGTTAACAGACAGACAGACAGTATAGTATTATAGTATAGTATTACTAGCTTCTGCCCGCGACTCCGTCCGCGTGGAAATCGTTTATATCGTAGCTCCATACAAACTTTCACCCCCCATTTCATCCCCTTGGGGGATGATTTCCGGGATAAAATATATCCTGTCTTTCCCCAGGACTCAAACTATCCACATACCAAATTTCATCCAAATCGGTTCAGCGGTTTAAGCGTGAAGAGGTAACAGACAGACAGCCAGACACACTTTAGCATTTATAATATTAGTATGGAAGTATGAATATAGTATACTAGCTTCTGCCCGCGACTCCGTCCGCGTGGAACTCGTTTATATCGTAGCTCCATACAAACTTTCACCCCCCATTTCATCCCCTTGGGGGATGAACTCCCGGAATAAAATATATCCTATGTCCTTCCCCAGGACTCAAACTATCTATATACCAAATTTCATCCAAATCGGTTCAGCGGTTTAAGCGTGAAGAGGTAACAGACAGACAGACAGTATAGTATTATAGTATAGTATTACTAGCTTCTGCCCGCGACTCCGTCCGCGTGGAAATCGTTTATATCGTAGCTCCATACAAACTTTCACCCCCCATTTCATCCCCTTGGGGGATGATTTCCGGGATAAAATATATCCTATGTCTTTCCCCAGGACTCAAACTATCCACATACCAAATTTCATCCAAATCGGTTCAGCGGTTTAAGCGTGAAGAGGTAACAGACAGACAGCCAGACACACTTTAGCATTTATAATATTAGTATGGAAGTATGAATATAGTATATACACGGTGGAATTTAATCGGTGAACAGGAACCCATTTTTCTAATTCAGTAATCGATGGCGGTCACGTTTATGTAGTACTTAAGTGGAACCAAGTTTTTGTTTATCATAACTAATTTTTAAGTAGAAATTAAATTTTAATTAAAATTTATTGTCACCCTACTAAAGGTTTAGTCTGAAAAGTTTAATACCTCTTTTCAAACTATCAGCCATAGAAACTTAAAACATAAATGAGCAATAAGCTGTCAATTTGTCATTGTCAAATTCATAACAATTTTCTTCAAATCGTCTGATCTGGCTAGTTTCCCGCCAAAGCCAGCAAGCACTTGACGTATGTACACTTACGAGTAACTTCCCTTCAATAAAAGTAGGGTGTCCATTTATTCAGTCAGTGTACATTTTACCGATGTTAATTAAGTGTGATTAATTAGATTGTGAGCTATATTGCACGAGATCTCACGTATTGGTTTCTGTGTAGATTGATAATTAAGATTTTTGGATTCCTGATCACCGATTAAATTCCACCGTGTATAGTATTATAGTATAGTATAGTATGGATGTTATTTAGTGCCTACCCTTATTCAGAATTACATTTGCGTTTTATATACGTAACTGCATCCACGGTAACGTCCACGGTTGCGTCAGTGTGCACTAAAATGACAATGACCAATTCCGTTTTTCGGACAGGAAGGCTTATACTCAACATTGCACGTATTAGTCATCATCATCATTATCATCGTCATATCAGCCGAAAGACGTCCACCGCTGGACATAGGCCTTCCCCAAAGAGTGCCAAAGTGACCGATCCTGCGCCACCCGCATCCAGCGGACTCCCGCAACCTTTCGTTCTATCGGTTCTACGTGCTATGTGCCCCACTGCCACTTAAGTTTAGCGATCCGGAGGGCTATATCGGTTACCTTGGTTCTGGTGCGGACAGCCTCATTTCTGATGCGATCACGCAGAGAAACTCCCAACATGGCCCTCTCCATTGCCCTTTGGGTGACTTTGAGCCTTTTTATGAGGCCCATAGTAAGCGACCACGTTTCAGTGATATGTCATCACGTACGTACACGTATTAGTATTACAAACAAACCAATAATCAAGTGCACCAATGTTTTGCCACACCTGTGCAACTCCCCTATTAGCTCGTGACGCAACATTGCATCGCCGGTTCTACGCAATTGGGCTATTTGGTATCCATATTCGACTTAAATTACCATGTATTGAATTGGGAAAGGCGTTGAGTGATATGTTGAGTGGATCTGAATAAATACTATTTGGACATAGCTTTTTGTGTTATGTTAGCGTATGGCTACAAAGCCGTATACTATTTTTAACCCCCGACGCAAAGAGAGGGGTGCTATAGGTTTAACGTGTCTGTGTATCTGTCTGTGGTATCGTAGCTCCCAAACGGATGGACCAATTTGAATGCGGTTTTTTTTATTCGAAAGCTGATGTGATTTTGAGTATTCTTAGTAATGCTTCATGAAAATCTGTAGAGTCGTTTTAGAGATATTGGACTTTGAAATGAAAATGTCGGGGGTTTTTCAACTTTTGTAGTTATTTTAATTTCTATAAACGGAATTAACAAATAAAGCTATATAGTTATTGAACTGGCTCACAAAAATACACGAGGATGGGTTGAGAAACGCGATCTGTAGATGAGATTAGCCGGACAGACGGACGGACATACGAAAGCGTTGCGAAGCGTTGGTGGGGTAGGGCACAGCGAAATGTCATCCCGCTCGAATGTGGAGCAGCCCAACTGGGGAAGTACCTCCGCCTTGCAGAAGACCACAGCCATAATAACTTAATAACACTACTACTTGCTCTGTAAAAAGCCTGGTCAAAAGTACCCTAAACCGACGAGCATGTATGAGAAATGTTATGAAAGTGAGTGAAGCGACAGGGGTTTGTCAGGATCGTAGCAAATGGAGATCCGTGATCTCTGCCTACCCCTCTGGGAAAGAAGCGTGATTATATGTATGTATGTATGTATGTAAATGCTCTGTAGTAGTGTTGTATTCCTGGAGGTGAGCAAGGTCGCCAGAGCTCCCGAGGATGCGTTGTGTTGAGAGCGAGGGAATCTGTTACTTTAGCTGTCAACACGGCGAATCCTCAAACATATAATTGGGTCGGCAACGCCCATGTTACTCCTTTGGAGTTGCATGCGTCTATAGGCTGCGGTGTCCGCTTACCATCAGGCGGGCGGTACGCTTGCCACCGTCGTTGTATAAAATAAAAATAAAAGCATTTTTGCCCAAGCTGAAGCGTTCGCTTGTTCTTTCAGTTATAAATGCCAAGTGACTCCGTCTGGTATAATTTCACGCTGAAACAGCTAAACGAAATGTAATATGCGGGTACTTTCAGATCTAGACTAAGATGTAGGGTGTTGTTCTATCCCGGAAGGGTGTAAAATGGATGTAGTCCTCGACAGGATTCGAACCTGCGACCTTTCTATTAACGCTAGACTGCTCTACCAACTGAGCTACGAGGACAGTGACCTAAGCTGTGTATTCTTGCATTACATTCCCGCTATGACTAACGCCCTCTGTATCGTGTTATAGACTTGTTTCACAGTCTTGGCACACCTCTAATGGGCGAGCTATACGCTCACTCGCTCTCAAAATATTTAATTAAATTAATTTGTTTCGTGATAAGGGTATTCAAGTATTATTTGTTGCTCGTTGCTATAAGTTACATCTCTTAGGTCTCTCTTTAAAACTATGATTTTATGGGCTCTCAATCCACGCAACACCTCATCATCATCCTAGCGCTATTCCCGGTTGTGCCCCAAAGGAGCCCGGGGTCCACTTTGACACCTAATCCCAAGATTTGGCATAGGCACTAGTTGTACGAAAGCGACTGCCATCTGACCTTCCAACCCAGATGGAAAACTAGACCTTATTGGAATTAGACCGGTTTCCTCGCGATGTTTTCTTCAAACTTTTTCTAAGAAACTCTGTCACTTGTATCTTGGCTTACCGGAACATAATAACAACAAGAAAAAGTTGAATGACCCGCCTACATTTTATTCAAAAAGGTAAGCTGAAGAAACTATTAGAATTCCATAAACATCGCAGAGCGCAGACACAATTAAATAATTAAACGGTCTAGTGAACAATTTGTAACGCAATTTGTAAGTACATAAGTAATAAAGAATGTAAACCCGAAGGATATTGCGTGCTTAGGAACGGATGTGATTCGAATGTATACATATTTATGACCACGCATCCGTTGTAGTAGGTAATTAAATTAGTGATTTCAATTTGGACTGTTACAGAGCTTGAACGTAATTAATAATGCCTAATTCGTTAACTATGTCTATCTATACTAATATAACAAAGAGAAAAAGTCTGTGAAGTGGAAATCCGTGATAACTGCCTACCCCTCTGATTTGAGAGATAAACAGAGGCCGTAGACAAGGTTACATTCGACAAGCGCTAACGCCAATAGAAACGAATAAAATGTAGGGGAATGACAGATGCCGACGAAACATTTTTCGTTAACATCTGTCATTCCCATACATTTTATTAATTTCTATTGGCGTTAGCGCTTGTCGATTGTAACCTTGTCTAGGCTCCCTGAACTGTGGTACAGCCAAGTGCAAAAACATGTATAGAATTAAACCTCTCATAAATGCGTACCGACACCTTAATTCGCCGACAATATACGATCCATGGGACATATTTATGAGTAAACGTATGCGTACTACGTATGTACGTAAAATATGAGTTATTTTTGCTCTTGTCTATTCGATAAGAAACACGGTGGAATTGAGTCTTTGGCAACGAATTAACACTATTGTTAGTTAGTTAGTTAGTTACCACCCCTGGAGTTGCAAGCGTCCGTAGGCTACGGTAACCACTTACCATCAGATAGGCCGTAAGCTTATTTGCCACCGACGTGATATAAAAAAAAGTTGGTATTACTGGGCATTTTCCGCAAATCGACATCCAAACGTGCCTATTTTGCGTGAAATCGGTGGGTACTCTAACCACCCCAGCTCCTCTAGACTTCTTACTAAAAATATCTGTTCATCTTATAAATGTTGATGTTCACTGTGTTTCTAACCATTCTGTTTACAATATTTCTGTGCTAGACCTAACTTTATCACACTCATAGTTTTTCTGCATTCAATCCATTGGATTCCGTACTGTATTGATGCCAATCCTTCCCATGTGCGAAGGTTCTAACCGCCCGTATCTTTGCAGATCGCTTTCGCCGCCGTCCTCGGATACGCCTCGGCCTCGGCCATCCTCCCCTACGCCTACGGCATCAACGCTGGCGACGCCCAGGCCGCCGCCATCGACGCCACCGTCGCCGCTCAGGACCACAACCGCGCCGTGGTTGAGAACAACCTGAGAGCCAATGAGGCCGCCGTTCAATGGAACACGGAGGCGGTGCGTCAGGTCGCTGAGACTTCGAGGGACATCAACGAGAACGCTTACTGGAATGGGCTGGCGGCATCGCAGAATGTCGTGGCGGCCCATCAGTCGCAAGCTGCCGCTATTAACGGAGTCGCTGCCGCTCGCGCGGGGCTCTGGGGCGCTCCGGCGGTCGCCGGTTGGGGAGCACCTATCGCGCCTCTCGGCCTTGGATACGCCGGTCTTGGCATCCACGGCGGCGCTCTGCACGGGTGGTAAATCGATGACTGACCAATGAAACATGACCTGCTAGGCTTAGTAAAGATCAGATTACATTGGTCACCGCTATGATATAGGTCGATTCACAATAGCTGGCGCGTAATCTCTTTGAAATTAATGACAGTTTCATATATTGTCCGTGCCAGCTCTCGTGAATCGACCTGTACATCGTGTTGCATAATAGACCTAGTCCCTAGCAATAACGGTGTATCTATAGCGAACGGCTTTATGTCAATACGCTTAAGGATGTGTTTCGTTGGTTATATGACGAATCTGGATTGTACAGTAACTACTGATTGCTCAACGGAAAAACAAACGGTCTCATTTAGTAACTCTCTTTGTAGATACCATAATGCCATCACTGCCAAAGTGTAAATAAATACACGTTTTTAAGACGATGTTTTCACGTTTCATTGATCCTTACCCCTCCTTCAAGCTTGCCAAGTGTCTAAGGGATCGTCCTACAACGCGACTACGCGATCATCGCAAGTTCGCGCGAACGCGATCAATCATATTGGACTCGAAATTGGTGTCCTAGTTGACAATGGCGATGATCGCGTTATCGCGTTGTATTAAGACGATCCCTTAGGAATTCGTTCAAATAACCGTATCCCGACTACGGAACACTAAATGGTGTGTCACTCTTAGCACAAATTCGAATCGATTGTTACCTCATTCATCCAAATCGGTTTAGTATCTCAAACGCTCCGGTGTAAGTGGAGCACACGTAAATACAAACTTAGACTACTAAAAACATATCCCTTCCCTTCTGCTCTGCCGTAGTCGGGTAAAAAAGGTACATTCGTGGCGAACTAGCCAGGACATACCATTCATAAAAAATCGATATTGAAATGTAAACTGATACACCCGTTGGCCGCGTATTAGGCGAGGACTGGTTCAAGTGGTCGAGCTATAGCTGAACAAGTTTCTGTCAAAAATTTCATTTTTGGTCCAAGCTTTTATTGCCGACTGTCCTTTTCTGTATACCATCATCCACTACTCATTGAGACGATTCTAACGAGCCCAAACTCAACGGGGTTACGTCGGTTAAGTGCTGAATTCCCATGGCCACCTTCTGTCTCCATCATCAGATCAGCTCGATGGTACCATAATATTGAATTGTCATCCAAACTATACTTATACTCAATCGGTCACCGGGAAGTAGTGGGTCAAAAACTTGCAAGATTTGATTACAGACAGACAGACAACGGGACAGGTGAAACTAAATAAAAGCTTGTAAAAAACACTACCACACAAATATGTAAACAATTTTCACGGCAATCGAACAGTATCTATCAAATGATAGCATCAATTATAAAATTGACTTAGGAATATCCAAGCAATAGCGTTATCGTTCAAAACAATATAATAAAAAAACAAGACTGCTTCATTAAACAATAATTCGACTAAAATCCATCCTCATATGAGTAGCTTAAATTCAAACTCAGGTAAATCCATCTGTCAGATCATGCGATTTTGGTATTATGGAAAGGTAATAGGGTAGATATTTGCAGAGAGGGTCGAATGGATTTATTTGAGTTTGAAGTTTAGCGACACATATGATAGTACGAATTGAATATGTAGTGTATAATACATTTATTTTAAAGCTATCTTCAGGTGTTCGTATCCGTAACAGAAATTAACATATTATATATAAACATAAGCCCTTAACTATTGCCCACCGAAAAGACGATTTTTGTTTTACTGACTAACAATGACCCACTTTATTCTTTGCACCTTTTATAGATCTCTGTCTAGCCCAGTGGTTTGCTGGTAGAGAATGCCATTTGGCATCAAGCTCGCCATTTGTACATTTGCGTATGTTGTGCTATAAAGTTTAAATAAATAAATAATAACATTGTAGTACAGTCGCCATCAGATATATCGGAGCGGCCATTATTGTCAGACAATAGATACGTGTTTAGATATTTGTGAGCACTTTGGCCGCTCCGATATATCTGATGGTGACTGTATATATGTACATACACATACAAAGGGGCACCGCTCATTCGAATATAGTTTAACCAGTCGCATTTTTTCCCGACTATGGCAGAGCCGAAAAGTAGGTATCTGCTTTACCTTTTTAGGGTTCCGTAGTCGACTAGGAACCCTTATAGTTTCGCTTTGTCTGTCCGTCCGTCCGCGGATAATCTCAGTAACCGTTAGCACTAAAAAGCTGAAATTTAGTACTAATATGTATATCAATCACGCCGACAAAGTGGTAAAATAAAAAGTGAAAAAATAGTGTTTATTAGGGTACCTCCCCAATACGTAACGTGAGGAGTGTTTTTTTTTTTCATTTCAACCCTAACGTGTGATATATTGTTGGATAGGTATTTAAAAATGAATAGGGGTTTGCTAAAATCATTTTTTGATAATGTTAATATTTTCGAAGATAATCGCTCCAGAAGTAAAAAAAAGGTAGGGTAGGGGGGCCCAAAGCCGGTAGGTTAAGGGCGACCACTAAAAAAACTGCATTTTTGGTGCATTACAGTAACAGGTTTTATGTTATGGCATAGACAATTTATTGAACTTTCAATTAAAATATCGTTTAAAATCATTGTGTATAGTATTTAGTTATATAAAAATTACAACACCTCTCCAAAAACCCGCTTTGCCCACATATGGGCCCAAAGCGGGTAGACACCTTTGGGCAAACCGGGTAGGGACTGGGTAAAACGGGTATGTTATTAACTACATAAACTACTTGGACCAAATACCAGTCCAATTTAGAACCTCCTTTTTGAAATAATTAAAAAATATGCAAGTATATTCAGTGAAATAAACTACAGAACCCTATTTGAATAGTGCAATCGCAATCAACGGCTACAAAAAAAATCCGGTTCCTACATAGTCATGAACCATTTATATGTAGGTCACCAGCCAACCAAAATATAGAAACTATTTGGAGCAAATAATAGTCCAATTTAGAACCCCCTCTTTGAAACCGTTTAAAATATGCAAGCTTATTCAGTAATTATATTCTTATTATAGTGGAACATAGAACCCTTTTGACGTCGGTTAAAAACTACAGAACCCTAAAATGGCTGCAAGGGCAAAAACAACGGCTAGAAACAAAAGCCGGTTCCTATACAGTAATGGAACCATTATAGGACCAACGCCTACAGATGTTGGCAACGATAACTAAGCAAAACAAAGTAGAAAACCGGTATTATTCTACAGGACATAAATAACATATATTTCTATTTGTCAGTCAAGATAAATTGTTTGTTATACACGTTTATAGTATCTATATTAATATTGTAGACAGGAAAAGTCTCTTGAGATTCTAAGTTCGTTTCATCGCCTAAATAAAAATTTGTAACTATGGGTCTTAGCACAGATTAAAGAATATAAGTACAGATACCCAATCTCATAGAGCAAAAGCGTACCGTCCTAATGTAGGCAATTCTGTATACAATTTTAGTCCCGTAGCTACACCAGTAGATGCAGTATCCGAGCTACCACGGCTATGACGCTGTCAGCCTACCTGATAGTTTTAGTAATACATTGAGATATCACCAGATGGCATTGACTTCCCGGGCAACAAATAGAGTATTTTTGATTTTTTTGATATAAAAGTAGTATTTTCGAGACAATGTTATACATCACACAATATTATACATAACCAAACGCTTGGAGCCTGTGGTTCCATAGAACTTTCGCGACCAGTGATGGCGCTATCTAGTGAGAGTACCCAATAACACGTGTAGCAAACTCAGCAAACTTACTTAACTCACACTTATAGTACGAGTTCCATGGATTTAGTACCAATTTTATTGCATTTACTAAACTTATACAATTTACCTTTATTTTATGGACGGAAGGATGTTTGCGATATAATTGAGGTACGCTGAATTTATTAAGGTGTAAAAAACATTCTATCTTCACGATTACTGGTTCAAATGTTTCGCTCGGTACCTGTGTCGCCATCTATGAGTTTTTTTTAGTAATAATTATACGTTGTTCGAGTTGGGAGGCCATGGTCTTAGTTCCCTGAATTTTTTTTTAAACATATTTTTGGATTTTGTTTTATTAAACATCCCAACCGTTTCGCGTTTTTCACATTGTCTCTCATCCCATTGTGCTTGTGTTACTTATTTTACTAGTATATTAATTATTTATTTATTTTGTGTATACGTTTGTATCGGCTGTATGTTGTGTTGCGTTCCGTGGGTCACGTAAGGCGCTGTCTGAAAATCAGCGCTGTAGGTGTCTGTCTGACACCTCGGCATAATGCTGAGACAGCGACCGATTCACTGCCGCGAAGACACACACATTATCTGTAAATTGTATTGTATTTGTACTCCCTTTGTCTCTGTGTGTCTTTTGCGTAGTGAATAAATGTCTTCTTTCTTTCTTAAATTAATGATGATTATTATTATTATTACTTTATTAGCTTAACTTGTGTCCCATTACTGGGCAAAAGCCTCCCCTTTTTTCCGCCACTCGTCTCGGTCCTATGCTACTGTTCGCCAATCTGTACAAAACGTGTCAAGGTCAAGGTTTTTTTATTTTTTCCTTTTTTTGTGTTTTTTTTTTATTATTATGCAGAACTACTCCGACATTTGAAAGCTTCGCAATACACATAGGCTATATTTTATCCCGCTGATTTGCTTGCGTTTTAAATGTCATGCAGATGAAGCCGAGCGAATAGCTAGTCTATACTCTATGCTAATAATGGGGAAAAGTCTGCGAGATTGTATGTTTATACGTAGGGATAATCTCCAAAACACTATCCGATTTTAAAAACCTTTTATCAGTAGGATAGACATAGGCTATACAGCGTGTCTCTGACTTAGGGGCTTTAAATGCAAATGTCCATTACGGTCCTGAAACTGAACCACTTCTGTTCCGCAACTTTGTAAAATAACTATTATTTCTATCATTTATTCGTGTTTGAACTTTAACTGTACCATCAATTTATTGCAAACACGGCCTCATTATTTGACATCCATGACACTGACAAGTATGAAAACTAACTAATGGATGATGTACATTGAACATTTTATTTTATTTGTATGGAATAATGAAAATATAAAAAGAACGTATTTTTGAAAAGTTGTAGAGCAAAAGTAGTTCCGTTTAAGGAGCATAATTGACATTTTCATTTATAGCCCCAAAGTCAGAGACACGCTGTATAAATCCCGTGGCACCGCCTGTGACCTCAATCAATCTATATTAATAGGGAGTGGGCTTACGGTCAAAGAGGAAAAGTCTACGAGATTATATTTTCTCAAACATGCAATGAAATATTGACGTCGTGTTCTTCATAATGGGCTTCGAAGTGTCACGTTTCGGGCGCAGCGAGACGAGAGACCCGTAATGGCATTTCATACAAATTGGAGGCCTAGGCCTGCAAGATGTTCTTTTTAGGGTTCCGAAGTCGACTAGGAACCCTTATAGTTTCGCTTTGTCTGTCCGTCCGTCCGCGGATAATCTCAGTAACCGTTAGCACTAGAAAGCTGAAATTTAGTACTAATATGAATATCAATCACGCCGACAAAGTAGTAAAATAAAAAGTGTTTTTTATTTTATTTTATTAGGGTACCTCCCCTATACGTAACGTGGGGAATGTATTTTTTTTCATTTCAACCCTAACGTGTGATATATTGTTGGATAGGTATTCAAAAATGAATAGGGGTTTACAAACATCATTTTTTGATAATGTTAATATTTTCGGAAATAATCGCTCCAGAAGTAAAAAAAAAATGTGTCCACCCCCCTCTAACTTTTGAACCATAAGTTTTTTAAATATGAAAAAAATCTCAAAAGTAGAACTTTATAAAAACTTTCTAGGAAAATTATTTTGAACTTGATTGGTTGAATAGTTTTTGAAAAAAATTACAAAAACTACGGAACCCTACACTGAGCGTGGCCCGACACGCTCTTGGCCGGATTTTTTTATTTCCATTCCACAATTTGTGGCACAGGATCACGGCGTTCAGCCATGAAAATATTTTTTTTATTTATTTATTTCATTGCATGTTTGAGAAAAGCACTATACATACCTCGGCGTGAAAAGGGGTTGCCAGCCTCATAACTATCCGACCTCGCTACGCAACCCCTTACTTCCCGGCCTCTGTAGTAATGTACGGTCGAGGAAATTGAATGTTTGGCACATGTCAACTCTATTAGAATGACGTTAAGGTCCAAAAGTGCTAAACATTCAATTTCCTCGACTGTACTATTAATCCCGCCGTTTTTTGCAATACGCGAGCAAAGCGAATTATTTCACCAGTATTGTATTGCAGTGGACTTTCAGAATGAGCATAGAACATATTTTGTATAGAGTACTTTGTATAAGATGTTGTAAGAGAAACCTTATTTTACAGTTCAACATTCTGTGTGTAGTTTGCGTAATGTAATTTGTTGACTGCACATATAATTCCAGTTTCCAAGATAAATACGAACAAACAGACACTAATCTCTAATACCTATTTCCCCGTCAGTTATCAAACAAAGAACAGCATTCTGCAAATGTAGCAATAGCCCAGCCCTTTACTAAGACAAGCCAAAATCATCCTTAAGGACTTCTGAATAAAACCCTGATTTGAATAACGTAACCCATATAATCACTTAATATTTAAATTCATTGCAACTTCAACCATATTTCAATAAAATAAAGTCCATTTCGCTTTGCAACCGTTCTTCTATGTCCCTACATTTGAAACGACGAAACCGACTTGAATTTCCTACTAAAATATTTCCCTTTGTAAAACAGTGGCATTAAAATTCACTGGAATTTGACCTTTATGGTAATCTGGTTAAGAACTAATTGTGCGTGTAGGCTGTATCTAGACTGCCTTGATGAGGGCGTAGGCTTTTGTGGGCGCGGACACACTGTCGGGCAAAATGACGAATACTTACATTTCTGTCAAAAAAAAAATTTGGTTAGTACAAGCTTTTATTGCCGACTGTACTTTTCTGTATACTGTCATCAACTACTCATCAATTACGTCAGTCAAGTAATGAATTCCCATGGCCACCTTCTGTCTCCATTCAGATCAGCTCGATGGTATCATAATATTGAATTGTCATCCAAACTATACTTATACCCAAAATATCAGCTAAATCGGTTGAGGTTAGCTGGTTCAAAATTCAGTTCATGGTACTCGAGCGACATATACAGAGATATATGAACTTCGAGATTCGAATTTCGTGGTAGCGCCGCCATCTTTATTTATTTATTTGTTTAAAGACCACCAACGGATAACACATCTGAACAATACATTTGGCTTAAATACAAGAAATCTAAGTAAGATGCTTAGCCACCATAGGTGACCACAGCTCGCACATGTGTAAAATCAAGAGTAACAGAAAGGAAAACATATAAAATTACATTAATGAAGATTCAGATTTTCAGATTAGTAAACATTCGCAAATAGTATTTTTCACAATCGTGTTATAATAGAGCTTTTTAGTCGAGTACCAAGCTTCGTGGCCTAAGTAAGGTACGAGATTAAAAAGCTTGATTATGACACTATTGTGAACAATACTTTTTGTACGAGTTCATTAAAATTATTAATTTAAGTCATTAAAGTAAAAAAAAAAAAAAAGTAAAAAATTGTTTATTGACCAAAAAGTTTAACTTATAACATTATACACATTTCTAGTGGGCTCCAAACTAGGCTCAGCCTGTATCTTGGAGTCCGTGAGTGCAGTTGACAATAATATATATATAATTTTTGAGGTAGGACGTGTTTTAATTTCTAATAAATCTTTCCATCTCTTCATAACTCCATTCTAAACATAATCTACCTAGTCACTATGGATTTAACTTTTGGTAAACACATATTGCTTACGTCAGTTATTTTACATAATTTATTATATAAGCAAGGTTTCAGGTAATAACTAAAGCGTCTAGCAAAACACGTTTTAGTGGACGGCAAAGCCAGTCTGAAACATCTGGGACGCAAATTATCACCTCTAGCAGATTTAGTTTTGATTGTTTTGATTGTTTCCTGGTGAGCTTTGGTGACTACTTTGACCAGAAAAAGTTTCCTGACGCTAAGTAGTTGCGCCTCCTTTAGAAGCTGGACTGTAGAGAAACGAATTGGCTTCTTAAGCATTACTTTAATTACTGATCTCTGAGCACGCTCGAGATTTATTAGCGACGAAGACGTCGTGCCACCCCAGGCCAAGACACAATATGAGAGAATAGATTGGCACAATGACAGATATACGGTTTTCAATATATCGTTATCGGCCACATTTCTTAACAGTTTCATAGTGTATATCAACTTCCGCACTCTTTTTGACATGACCTGTGTATGCTGATGGAAGCTGAGATTAATACGAGTATATAAGAAAACTAAATATCGTAAGTACTATATTGTCAAGTTCTACTATTGTAAAGGCTCTTTGACTTTTCAGGTAGCAAGGTAAGTGTGGCTTCCTCTGCCATATTAGTTATTTCATGAGGAGTTAAAGATGTTTCGTCACTGTCACTACTCATTTTCTTAGTTTTTATTTTAACGTTTTAAGTTTAGATTTGAAAAGAAAAGTTATCGCATCACACCACCGGCGTCCGTAATGTTGCAGTACTGTGCTGTGATTGTCTAAATACTAGCCAATCACAAAGAGTAGTTTTTTTTTATGCCCTGGATACAGCAGCAAGTTTAAGTAGATTTTTGACAGATGAAGCGACGCTGCTACGTTCCGAAACGCTATAGATTGGCAATTTTGTATCGGATAGAGTCTCCTTAAACAAGGACACGTATTATTGAAATACGAAGTTCTATTTTAAATTTTTTTTCGATTGTCTAGAGCGTATCGAAATAGTTATTTCGGTTGTTTCGGAAGTAACATAGACTATTCAACGATGAAAAGAGTGACGTTGCAGTATTCTTTCTCTATGAAATCTTAATACACAGATTTTAATCGACGAGTACAAAAAGTTTTAATTAGGTAGGTACATTTAAATTTCCGCCTATAAAAATGTAGAATGTTTGTAAATTGGTGTTTATAGTTTCCTAATATGGTCAGAATGGCGTTTGAAAGAGCTATATTTTCCAATTATCCAATATGTACCTTCTTATGCCCAGAACCGCTTTAATATGTATAAGGTCTGTTCATCGTTTTCGAAACAAGGGCAAATGAGATACCAAAATTAAGCATAGTTGCATATATCGGTACTGCTAGCCGTTCGTCGCCTCCGTGTGTCACAATAAGACGGCTAGCAGTCGCAAATGTAGATCGCCTTGAGTCGGAATGAATAAATGTAATAATAGGTAATTGCTGTACACCCGATAATCTTGGTAGTCGGTAGTTTTAATTACTTCAATTATGGACTCACTCGATTTTGCAAGTTTTAGCAGTAATAACTTGTTTGTGGTGTGTAATGGGGAGTTAGTTTCTGATCAGGTTTCAAACGTTTACTTATAGTTATAGCCCATTGCAAGTTAATCTAGCATCCAATATTTAATTCTACTTGTCGAATATAATAGTTTTTAGAGTGCCGTACCGAAAGGGTAAAAACGGGACCCTATTACTAAGGCTCCGCTGTCCGTCCGTCTGTCACCAGGCTGTATCTCATGAACCGTGATAGTTAGACATTTGACATTTTCACTGATGATGTATTTCTGTTGCCGCTATTAACAACCCATAAAAAAAATATTTAAGGGGGCTCACATACAACAAACGTGATTTTTATGCCGTTTTTATAGATAATGGTACGGAACCCTTCGTGCGCGAGTCCGACTCGCACGTGGCCGGTTTTTTCAGTCCGCCTTTCCACCAGAGATGTGGAAAGCTATGTTTCCATAGATTTGAAACTGATTAGTAAATACTTAAATAGGTTTTTTCACACCTTTCATTAGGAAAAGTAAGTTTTCCTCCACGACGAGTGGGATCAAAATGCTACTTTTCTGTTCAAGCTACTTTTTTAATTTATTAATTGGCATGTAGCATTTACGCAATGTGCCAATTGAGCACAGATTTTTATAAAATAATCGATTGTATTCTCATCGTAATCGATTAAAAACGAACATATTTCAAGTTTTAACTTTACAACGTTATACGAAAATTTATGAATTTGTCGTAATATTTAAAAAAATAGTAATAAAAGTTAAGAAAATTTGTCAAAATTTGTCAAGTAACTTTAACAGCATCTTTTTTTAATTTCTTCATAGTCGGTGTGAAAAATTGTATGTGTCACTCGGTAGTAAAATTATCTTCGTCTCGGGCGTTAACACTTGTATCCCTCACTACGCTCAGGATCCTACCTTAGAATCCCTCGCTACTTTAGTTAGTTAAAATTATATTGTAGGATCCCTCGCTACGTTCAGGATTCAATACACCGCCCTCGCCGTAAAAATACAATTTTGCTCCCTTGTGACACAAATAACCAGCGGCATGCACTTCATAAAGACAAAAAGACACTGCCTACCCTAATATAATTCCGATACCTATCCTTTTAAACTACTTAATTTAATTTATACTTGATCGTACTATCAGTAATCCATTATTCTAGAAATAAATAAGCACTCCATCTACCGGTTGATCATTGGCATCTATATAGTATCGCGACGAAGTTTACACCACGCGGCACTAGCGCCGCTGCGTGCCTTGCACGGCAAAAACAGAAAACATTTCCATTCTATGTGTGCGTCTCCGTGAGTCGTAGTTACGCGGTTACACTGTAGTGGGTTTCCTATAAATACGAGAACACAATGATACAAGTAACGCACACAATTAGACGCAGAAAGGCAGCGTCTTTCGTGCCAATCCGAATCGATGACGCCCGAAGGATTCCGAATAGTTCCGATGCGATGATTACGTGACTATTTTAAAAAGTAGCATTTTTTATGGTAATTAATTGCAAATACGAGACTTTTCTTTTATGCGTTTACTGTATTTGGGTAAGTCTATTTACATTTTTTATTCGGCCGCCATTATTTGTTTGTTTTGGTGAGATAACAGTTGCCGGTTGCCGGCCGGTAAATAATTGTGATTAGTGAAAAAAATGGATATTATAAATTGTGAAAGTTGTACGGTGGGGGTGTGTGTACAGGTTATTAAAAATGATGCTTTTTCAAAGCTTTCTTTTAGCAAGAAAAAAGAAGTGATCGAAAAGGGCCGATGTACACCGGAATTGCGGTTAACACAAACAAGTGGTAAAGGAAATCGCAAATTCGATCCGAAACAATATGATTCGTATTATTGGCTTACGGGTTGCGCCCATAGCAATCGCTTGTTCTGTTTCGCGTGTTTATTGTTTTCAAACAGTATGGAATGACGCCGGCTACGTCGACATTCATAATTTTTCTACGGCATCAAAAAAACACGATCAATCTGATAAACACTTGGAAGCTTCTCTTAAATTTCACACTTTTGGGAAAAACCGTATTGAGACGCGACTGAACTATCAGATACAAATAGATATCGATAGACATAACGCGAAAGTCGATCGAAATCGAAATAGGTATTTTTCAGCGGCTGATTGACATTGTTTGCTTCTTGGGGGAGCAGGAGCTCGCATTTCGCGGACATGACGAATCCGAATCGTCGATTAATAAGGGTCATTTAAATACGGTCGAATTGCTGGCTAAATACGAAGGCGTTTTAGAAAACCACCTGCAAAATTAAACTAGACTTTTCTTGCCTACCCAGTCTCAAATCTCTGTGCACGCCACTGCAAATAACTATTGTCGCCCCTTGGGTTTTTATAAGGAGTCGAAGGGAAGGAAATCTCATGGGTGCTTGCCAACACGGTTGAAGGACACATCAGCAAACCTGTTACACACTCCAGTATAAGGGTGAGTATCCATCAGAGCTGTGCGAGGCTAAAACTTACCAACAGCTAGACTAACAACCAAACACAAATAACTACAACTTAGAAAAGTTGAAAAACCCCCGACATTTTCATTTCAAAGTCCAATATCTCAAAAACGGCTGAACAGACTTTCATGAAACATGGCTAAGAACACTCGGGATAAAATTATCTATGACACAAAAAAAAAACCGCATTCAAATCGGTCCCTCCGTTTGGGAGCTACGATACCACAGAAGGGTACACAGATACACAGACACGTTAAACTATAACATCCCTCTCTTTGCGTCGGGGGTTAAAAAACGGTCAATATCAATATATTAAAAGGTTGGTCGGTGAGCAACACTATCGTTATGGAAAGCGTTCTATACGTCATGTTTAACCATATTCTATGTGGTTTCCTAGTCGCATAGGGTGTAGAAAACCTCAACATTTAACCGCTTACCCCTTAAACAGTGTTCCAATAATAAGCTGAAAATTTTGAGCGTATGGATCAAAATAGCTTCATCGCGTTCTAAAGCGGTATTGCATTAGGTCTTATTAACATTTCTTTTTAGGGTTCCGTACCCAAAGGGTAAAAACGGGACCCTATTACTAAGACTTGCCACCAGGCTGTATCTCAAGAACCGCAATAGCTAGACAGTTGAAATTTTCACAGATTATGTATTTCTGCTGCCGCTATAACAACAAATACTAAAAACAAAATAAAATAAATATTTAAGGGGGGCTCCGATACAATAAACGTGTTTTTATTTGCCGTTTTGTCTGTCGCCAGGCTGTATCTCAAGAACCGCGATAGCTAGACAGTTGAAATTTTCACAGATTATGTATTTCTGTTGCCGCTATAACAACAAATACTAAAAACAAAATAAACTAAATATTTAAGAGGGGCTCCCATACAACAAACTTTTTTCTTTCTCTCAAGTATAAAATATTGCATGAACAGCTAAACATGTCTAATGCATGTATCAAGTAAATATGATTTCTTAATTTTTAATCCTTAATTTTAACATACTCGTATTCGTACTGAAAGCTATTGGTACATGTTGTGGTTAACTAATTAGATAAGCATCTAGTTAGAATATAAATATAACTCGCATATAGTAAGATATTGTCTGTTTGTAATCCTAAATAAATAAATAAATAGGGTAACCTTATTCAAATTCATTTGATTAACCCTTAATTTATTACTGTAACTCAATATAGGTCTCGATACTCGCTCTGGGTCATTTCTGATGCAGAGGTTGAAGTAATGCGGCTAGTGTTATCTTTGCACCTGGAGTGACGACGGGTTATTTGATACAGTACAATTATTTGGGGTTTACCACCGATAGATAGTTTGCCTTCATTTAATTTTCAACTTTAACCTCATACAAATTAAGTAGTTATTTCTAAATCGGTAGACGTGGGTAACAGTATTCTGAAAATTGCTTTATTTGTATGACATTAAAGTTGATAATTAAATGAAGGCAATTTATCTGTCAGTGGTTAACTAACAGTAATCGTACTGTACTTGTTACTAATTGACTTTGTTGGTAGGTTGTATTCTTCTGGTTATGTTTTTTTACCTTATTAAAAGGGTTTTTTAGTTTTAGGTAATTCTATCAATTTGGTTAGACTTGCGTTCGGGTAAGCCTATAATCTGCTTGCCGGGTTCGTGAAAACAATTCCGTCAAATACCCAATCCAATACCCTTTCAATGGTAACCGGTTCCGGCCACTGATCCGTGTAAACCTGTAAAGGACCTGAAAGTTACGTAAACCGCCATGTCAACCTGTAAATCTTACCTTTAGCGTCCAAATGTCCCTTCAGCTGGTCTGCCTTAGCCTGCAGCTTTGTCTGCACTGTCTCCGCACTTTCCTTCATCTTGGCCAGGATACCTAGAAATAATAGCATGCTTAACCTAACCCAAACCATAAGCAACAAAAAGCAATTCATATACATATATACACTGAATTACATTTTAATTTTAAAATTTTCAAATAATTTGACGACTAGTTTATGGTAGTGACCCTGCCGACGAAGCTAGAGGTCCTGGGTTCGAATCCCGGTAAGGGCATTTGTCTGATGACCACGAATATTTGTTCCAGAGACATGGATGTTTTCTATGTATGTTTATCGTCGTCTAGTACCCATAGTACAAACTTTGCTTAGTTTGGGACTAGGCCGATGTGAGTAAGATCCGCAAATATTTATTTATTTATTCAATTCAGTATTTTAATAAGTTCAATCCTCAATGCTTTGTAACTGACGTATGAATGGCAGATACTATATAAGAAAAAACCTTTACGCCTATGGGCGTGGCCCTTTACAAGCAAGTGTAATGAAATAGAAATTACCCACCAAGGGCGGTAAACCAAAGAATGACTCAATATCGCACGTATTTGACGCCGAGCTTCAAGGCTATGGCGATAAATAGCACACATACAAAAATGCAAGAAAATATGACTAAACAAATATTGCTTATGTTTTGTGTTTAAAGCTGAACGCCATGTTGTGTCACACTTTGTAGGTCACAATTTTGTATGAAATCCCATTATGGACCGCTCGTCTGGAACCACCCGAAACGTGATACTTCGCAGCCTATATAAGGAACATAATGTCAATATTTCATTGCATGTTTGAGAAAAATTGTATTCTTGAACGCGTGCGGGGAATACAGCACTTTCTATGCCTATGTAGACCCTTAAGCTGCGTACGAATTTGAGCGGCTCAGCCTGGGGCATGCTCGCCCCGCGCGGCGAGCTGCTCGCGAGACAATTTGGTGCACATAAACACGCGGCGAGCCGACTTTGTGCGTCGTTCAAAATGGCGTCGTACACGATGACAGCCGCGGCTGCGTTTATCGTGATTCACTGAATTATTACCAAAAAGAAGAGAAGATCGCCTCGGTGGTGGATAAAACAGTAGTACAAAAATCGTAATTCACGTGGTGCACATTTACTTCACCAAATTACATCGTTGAATCCGCGGCACGCTCGGATACACGTCCAAGTTACGCGAGGCACGCACACTGAGGCGCTCTTTGAGCACGATCAAAAGACCGCCTCTGGACGGCTCGCCGCGAGCCGCTCGCGCACAGCGCATGAGCGCGTACGAATTTGAGCAAAGGTGAGCCGTGCAAGTCTCAACCCGAGGCTGCTCAAATTCGTACGCACCTTTAGAAATATGTACTTTCTGAGCATATGCATTACAAAATAATACTGTACCGTGCTTATCCTTTTCTTTCAATATCCTCTCCATATCGCCGGCCTTGTCTTTCACGCGTCCGAAGAAATCTATCCGTGTCACGCAGCGTGTAATGTACAATATTCAGTGTAATACCAGCCAGCGATGATTTGCCGTCAATTAAGCGGGATTAATACCTTTGGAATACTACGTACTCGTCCATACAAAAAGAGGTTTTTCCACTTCTAAATATTTTCCAATCTCAATTATTTTTGAGTACGTCATTGACACAATGAAAGACTAGGTTTATAGATTTTCCTTTTTTCAAAATTTGCATTAAATTCAAACTTATAGACACCTAAAAAATTTTTTTTTTAAGCGAAACCTTGGTTATATTATATTGAAGTGATCGACATCAAAATCAAAGTGATTTGTTAAGATTTAGTTATGGAAACCGTTTCCTCCCGAAATTTAAATGTCATATAGGTTTTTTTTTTGTCAGTCGCGAACTGCTAGCTCCCCCTTAATATTGTAGGACCCAACATGTAAAATCTATTACATCACATTGAATTCTATTTGTTCCAATAATCGACGAAACAAAAGACATGCAACTTTACTGAAGGATTCAAATTCCATTGAAACGGAGTGTACATTATAATGCACATTGGGCCTTACCAGTTGAATACTAAAATGTATCAATCTACGGTATATAATGTATCCCATAAACTTGTATAAATAAAGTATACTAGACCCACAACCCATTATAAATTATACTTGAGCGTAACCGTACCGTCACATGCAAGAAAATATTCTTTTCACGCCAATGCTCGGAAATGTGGCAATAGATGGTCTAAAACCAAGCTGGAAAGTAGGCAATAGCTGTAGCACCTGAACCACCACATGAAACATTGTAGTAGTGGTTGTTATTGTAGGACAGTTTGAACAGCGATTCCCCAAACACAGCGGCTCTCCCCGCCCCCGCCGGGCCGCCCCGCGCGCTGCCCCCCACACGCTACAGTATTTCATATTATGATCTTTCATTAGGTACTTCATTTTGAGTTATAATTATAATTATTTGCAATTTCCTCACAGTAGGCATGAAAAACATTATGTAATGTCTCGGCCAAAAGTGCAATAGATGGACTCGTCTCCTTCGAGGTCCTCACCTAGCGGCTCGGACCTCGAACCCACTCGTGCATCTGTTGCCTACTTTCTAGCCTTTACAACAATGTACGTATTGTATGAGGCATTATGAGATGACGCCCACTAGACCGTTCCGGCACCTGCACTTTTTAATATGAAGAATATTTTTTCCCTGAAACGTTCATAGTACGGTCATGGTATGATATGGTGTAATTAAAGGTCTGTGTCCTACTAGCGGCGGCAAATGTGATGGAAAAATACGCCGCGTCAGTCTATGTCTGGATAGCTCAGAGGCTAGAGCACTGTACCGGAAATACAGCATCGCAAGTTCGAGTTGCTCTGCGTTTCACACGATGATGGTCTATTTTCCCATTATTTTTGTCCTCTGTATCATATATTATGTTATGTTTTGTTTTGACCATAGCAGCGGACATGAGAGTATACTCCTTCATATATTGAATGATCAAAGCGGATCGATTTATAAATGTCTTACCGGATATCCGTTTGGTGGCGTCTGGGCTCGCTGATTGGGTTAGCGCCGCCATAGTCATGTACTCGCTCGTGATGAGACCGGCAGCCTGGCGACAAAACACAGTACATACATACATTATGGGGCTTCTAGACGGGCTATACTTTTCCGGAAATGTGTGGCCGGCAACTACGGACGTCCCTGTCTAACTCACATGTTAGACAGGGACACCAATAGTTGGCGGCCACATATTGCAGTGAAAATTTGGCCCGTCTAGAAGCCTCTTACAGATCAGATCAACCTAAAGGCTCGGCCATGATGTCCGGCGGCAGCGGTGAACCATAAGTAAGAGCGAGAGGCCGGCTCCGATCTCTCGCTCTCAGGGTAGCCTCAAAATGTAATATAACTTCAAAATATAGAAGGCAAACAATATGCCTAGTATCAAATCCCATTCTAATATCTCAAAAAATTACAAAGCTACATCTATTTTAATGTTGCTTGTTAGAGAGAAAACGCTAGCAGATCGTGACGTCACGATCCTCGTGCGGCATAGTAAATGACAATCGTTTCATATGCAGGTGCGTTTTGAGGAAAAGGGACAGAACTCCTTAAAAACTCCTTAAAACTTTGGACACTTATAACTTTATGATTAATTAACCTCTTGCGTTGCTTTTTTCTCCATTTGACTACATTATTAATCCTTTTTCAAGAAAATACATAATTATTGATTATTTAAAGTTTAGTTTTGCAGAGGGTTGAAATGTTAGATGGCATTCGCTTTCAGGCACAAATCCGAGCGTTCGAAACGTTCGGTTCTAAAGTCATGCGGCTAACGGTGATCTCTACAAAGTTAGGACAAATGCATAATAAACAGAGCCCGGAATTTTCACGGCGAAGCAAAACACTATCGCAATCAGAAAATTACACTTCTAGTTTTTTATAAAAAAATGTAAAAAGGTTGTTTTGCACACTGTAAATTGTCAATAATGTAAAAATATATCGGCATGTTATTTTTATACCTATATACCTAGTAATACTCGATATCGATAAAATAATGTTTCTACCACTGGCTAGACTACGATATAGTGTTTTGTTTTGCCGTGAAAAATCTGGGCTCTGATAATAAATAAATAATGAATTACCTCTAAGCTATTGGGGCTCATGGCAGAATACTCCTCGCTCAGCAACTCGACGATGAGCCCTTCAATATCGAAGAACAGAATGTGGCTCTCCGGATCTAGAACAAAAATAATTTCCATTGTTTAATGAGTGAAATGATTAGAAATTTAGGTGGTTAGAACGGCTTTTTTTTTCGTGTATGATAGTTCTTAATAAAAAAAAAGACCGGGTTGCAATCCGGGAGTGCCGGCAGAAGTGAAAACTCAATAACATTGTAACAGTTTTTCGATCAGGTCACGTGACATCTTACGGTGTCACCCTAAAAATGAATTTGACGCAAATTTATAAACAATTATCAATTATTTAGGCGGACGGGCCGCGGGCGCGTTGGGTGCGACGGGCCGGCGGCGAACAAAATACCAATTTGTTTTTGCCATTGCCAAATATTTTTCAAAGCTTCAGGAATAACGTCCAAATTCGAACTATTCGAATTTGCAAGATCAGCGGACGGCGGCGGTAAACAAAATACCAATTTCTTTTTTTCGTTGGTAAATATTTTTCAACGCTTTATCTCTTTAGGAATAACGTCCAAATTCGAACTATTCGTATTTGCTCAATAGCAAAATGGTGAAGAACGCGTGAACAAAATTACAAATTTATTTGTAGAATATGCTATTGGAAAAAGTGTTTAACGGCTTTATACTCTTACGAATAGCGTTCAGTTTTGAATGAAGTCGAATAGGCTAGCAGCAAAATATAAAAGTTTGTGACCTCCTTCACATCTGACGTCACAAAAATCTGTCGCGATTTATCAATTTTTCCCCATTCCAAAAAGTGCTCAGCGCCGCTAAAGAAGTTTTCACTTCAAAAATATTTGGGCATTTTCAATAAATCGTGTACCCAATTAGCTTGAGTTGTTAAATAAAAATTAATTCAGTGTCAGTATTGTGACGACAATTAAGCATTCAAATTATGTGAAAATTAACTTGTTTCACATTTAAATAACGTGTTTATGCAACTGATTTATAAATTGAAAAGAAAAAGTTTTTTTTTATACAAATCGAACACTTCATTATCGTCACAAAACTGACACCGAGTTAATTTTTATTTAACAACTCGAGCTAATTGGGTACACGATTTATTAAAAATGCTCATTTACCTAAAATGCATATAGAATGTAAATTGCGACTGAATAAATAAATGAAATGAAATGCTTCCAGATAGCACAGTTGGCTAGAGCGACTGAAATAATAAAATAATCAACTCTGTAGGATAAGAGAAGGTGGTCTACTTTAAGTTGCAAGATTTGACCTACATTGCAAGTTAAATAAAATCTTTTAACTATAAGTCCGCGGGGTCAGACTGGCGACACCGCTGTGCTTTGCGCCGCGCGGCTTTCAGTTATGTGCTTGCCTTTAGGGGATGGGTAGGCAAGCCTTCGCCATACAAATTAATTACAAGTTTTTCTTCATTTGTGTTTGCTTATAAATATAATTTTCAGTCAGTATATTTATTCTCTAATGCCAGTAGCGACGAAAAAAAACTTGCACGTTTGTATCGAGAATGCCTTAGTGTACCCGCCCCCTTAACCGGCCCGCCAGAGTGGAGTCGCAAGAGCGGGACCTTTGCTCCAGGTTGGAAGTGCAAAATGTCTTAACGCCTTCGACTTGCTATACGGGTCACAAGGATCTGGCTTCCGCAGATTCACCTCTCGACAATCTTACTGTCACTTAGAGATGTTGCCTCCTATGGTAATCTTAGACTAAACGGTGTTGGATATTTCTGATGGTATGGAGAGTTTGTCAAGTTTCTATGCAGCTGTCGACGTCATTTTTAACATTGATCGGTCCGCAATCGTAAGCGCAACAAGCCCTAGTCTTGCGAATATAATTTGTAGCAGAGCGTGGCTATTTTCACTATAGAAGGAAGTTTATGTACCGATTTGTTATTAATGGAAATGTTCGGTGAAATGAAGCTGTAACCTTTGGTGTGCCGGAATCCCGTTATACTGCCAGAACGCGGATCCGCGCTCAAACGACCTCTTGAGATTTTTACTTTTTTCTAGGTTAAATAGCCTGGATCCATGGAATCCCGTTACACTGCCGGAACGCGGATCCACGCTTAAACGAACTCTTGAGATTTGTACTTTTGTGTAGGTTAAATAGCCTGGATCCACGGAATCCCGTTATACTGCCGGAACTCGGATCGGCGCTCAAACGACCCCACGCGATTGGTTCGTTTTTCTATAGTTTTTTATAGGAATAGAGTCGAGAATAGAGAACGCGGATCCGCGTCGGCACACAACCATATTGTAACCCCAGCAGCCGCGGCATACCAAAGGGTAAACAACGTCTTAATAAAATGTGTTTTTTTTTTAATCCGGCTAATTCTGGAAGGCGAGTTAGCTGGTGTTGTTAATCTCTTTCATCTTAAACCAGGTTTCCTTGACAAAGTATCTGCTGCCTAATTTGACATACCTTTAGGGTTGCTCCGGAAGCCCTGGACGGTGAGCTGCGCGCGTCGGGCCCTGGCGGGCTCAGCCAGCGGCCCCAGGCCTCCGCTGCCGGTCGGGGCCTGCAAAGCCGCGATACCGCGTTGGGTAGCGGCTCGCATAGCGTTCAGGTTGCGGTGCCGGAGGCCTCTAAGGAAGGAAAACCAATAAAATCATGCTCCATCTAAAGCAATAGGGATGATGACTAAGATTTTTTTATGATGTCACTCGAACCAGTTTTTGGAGAGGAACAAATGTTTGTAAGGGAGCAACTACAATTAAAGAACATAAATATCCAAAAAAATGAGACAAAGATTGACCTCGCTAGCGGCGGCACAAAACACTTCATACTGATAGACACCCACGTATGACGTCACAAGTGGCAGTTGTACTAATCGTCGTATGGAAAATCAGGTAAATTGTTGCTTCGGTCGCGAAACACTGCGTTTTACAATAAAAAAAAATGCATATTTTTTCCAAATTTTCAAGGTTCATATCCTTTTATGATTTTAATTATATTTTATAATTTATACTTTATTACGATAATTTGATGGTTTACTATCCATTTAGCATCACTACGTTACCAATTTGAACATGAGGCATATTGCCTATTGCTCGATAATATGTCGAAAGATGGTCTGGATTGGAGCTGTAAAACTGTGAACAGTAAATCAGCTAGGTTGTGCCCGACTGCCCGTGCTACCGAACCGATCGCGCTGAGGCGTTTATACTTTTATTTGCTACGAGCTTCCACCCGCAACTTCCGTCTGCGTGGGCCCGGGATAAAAACTATCCTATATTTAATCCAAGCTATAAACTATCTTCGTGTAAAATGTCATCCAAACAGTTGAGCCGTTTAAGCCTGATTAAGTAACAAACGTCCAAACTTTCGCATTTATAATATGAGTTGGATTTCCTCGCAGTCACAGTAGTCTTGAAAAGCATTATAAGCATATACGAGTAATTTATCGGCCGAAAATGTAATAGATGGACTCCTCGCCTTCGGCTCGACCCTCGAACTCACTCCTGCATCTGTTGCCTACTATCTAGCGTCTACAACAGTGTACAATATAACCCCAAGCCATCGGCTCGGACTATTTAGTTTTTCGGAACTTATGTACGAAATATCGTTTCGAAATAGCGGAAAACATCATGAAGCCTGCTCCCACGCAGAGCATACCACTGGAAGTCGTAGCTGAGCCTTAACAGCAGGGACTGATTTCGGTTACGGTTTTACCGGTATGAAACCGGTATTCCATTACGGTACCGTAATGGTGTAAAGGCTACGCGCGCTGTGCCATCATAACGGTACCGTAACCGTTTTGAAATGTCGGTTACCTACCGGTATTCGATTTAAAGGTAACCGAAACCTTTGTAATACCGGTTCGAAACCGGTATTATAAAGGTTATCGAAAAAATAAGCGAACTTACACTTACACAGACAACTTCTTCCAATAGGAACGAACGAACGAATCAGAAAAGTATCAGAACAGAACCGACAAAACCGAAAGACAAAACGGCAGCGCCGGCGGTTTGGCAACGACGCCAAAATCGAAGTATCGGTAACCTTTAAATAGCGGTTACAGTACCGAAAAAAATTAAGGTTACCGTTATACTTCGAAAGCGAAATATAAAGATTCCGCTACCGAAACCGCTATTTGAAAACCGATATGACGTCATATCGGTTATAAAACATACCAGTATTTTTCGGTTATGCAGTCCCTGCTTAACAGGCCTTATTGAGTTTTCTGTGGAACTAGACCTATTTAAATAGACATTTAGACATAAAAGTCATAGAGGCCTTCGGGCGGCTTAAGAACTTCTAACAGTCGAGTTGCCGACTCACTTGACAAAGGGGGGACAACTGTTACTCGCGTCCGCAGGAACTTTAAAGGCCAAAATAATGTATCCATACGATTAAATAAATAAAAGTCTTCTGGTCAATATCACAATTTACCTGAAGAAGTGCACCGCAGGATTAGCCAGACCCTGCAGGTCGCTAGAAACAGCCGCTAAGGAGCCTCCAAGGTCATCCGCCAAGGTCTCATCACACGCCGACAATACTTCTTCGGCTATCATACCTGGGGAAAAAGGACACTGTCGTAAATCAGTATTTTCCTCCAAATAAGAAAACTTGGCATTGTATCTCTCTCGCAGTTACCGAGATTTGTATACGACCATCTCGCTCCCGTGGTACTATCGCCGTGGCGTTTAGTCTGAGTACACAACGCGTAACAGTCTAAATAACAGTTATTTAGACTATGATACGCGGTGAGTACTTTATTCACTTCGAATAAGGTACATACCGTGCAACACCCTATCCAAATGGCCAGTCGCTATCTTCCACCCGAAGGTGCCAGCGGTAATCTCGAAACAGATGACGTCTCTCTCTTTCTCTCCCTGACACACACACACACACACACACAACAACTTATTGAGATTTGTATAGACCATCTCGTTCAGTGATTTATTACCGTAACAAATATGTTTACTCCTGAATACTAACACAAAGCGTAACATTCTAAATGACACTTATTTTTACTGTTACGCGGTGTGTACTTTATTCACTATAACTAAGGTACATACCGTGCAACACCCTATCCAAATATCCCGTCTGCCACACGTATACAGTACCATCGCTGCATCCCACTACCATGAAGTAATCGCCCGGCCGCCATTTTATGCTCACGACGGAACAGATGACGTCTCTCTCACACTTATTCAGATTTGTATACGACTATCTCGCACGCGTGGAATTATTGGCGTAGCGAGTCTGGTTAGTCCTGACACACCGCGTAACAGTCTATATGTCGGCGGCAGATCGTTAAATACGCCAGATCACGAAATTCCTAGGCATATCGTGAAACGGCGCCATTTCATGATATGCCTAAAAGTCGGCTAGGCTTATCACGATGTGCCTGATAAACAATACGGCAGATCGATTAGAGCAACGCATTCGTCGATATTCTTAGCTCTATACCGGGCACATCGTAAAATAATTTCTTTCTTGGCCACTGGTGGCGCTGCACATGCGATGGCGGCCGTTTTTGTTGGGGGCTAATAATCAGGGCGGACAAAAATGGTTTGTCATAAGCGAACTCTGTCTTAGGTCGGTTAGGTTAGGGTTCACTTGTGTCCCTCAGACCAGAAATAGACACCCCGCGCAGCGGGGTGGCGTCGACTCGCTGGAGATTATCAGTCCGCACTTCTTATTTTTTTTAATTTACCTAATTCAATTTTGGACACCCTACTTACGTATAACGGTGAGTATTGAACGATATGCCGGCGTTTCATGATATGCCTAGGAATTTCATGATCAGCCTAAACGTCACTGGCTTGGCCAAATCATGAAATGCCGGCGTTTCATGATATGCCTGGGAATTTCATGATCTGCCTAAACGTCATTAGACAAATCGTTAAACGTTAAGTTTTGAACGATATGGCGGATGTCCTTTAGCCAAATCATGAAATGGCGGCGTTTCACGATATGCCTAGGAATTTCGTGATCTGGCGGATTTTACGATCGGCCGCCGACATATATAACCCTTATTTAAACTGTTACGCCGCGTGTGCTTTATTCACTTCAAATAAGGTACATACCGTGCAACACCCTATCCAAATGGCCAGTCTCCATCTGCCACACGTACACGGTGCCGTCGCTGCATCCCACTACCATGAAGTCATCGCCCGGACGCCATTTTATGCTCACTACAGGGAACAGATGACGTGACGCTAGCGTCACGCATTTCCGCTCGGCTAGACCTTGAAAAAAAAAAGTGGATGAGATCATGCAACATGCTGAGCTGGGTCCATTTCGTGGCAGAGAAAAATGTGCTTTATATTTCATTTGTTTTATTATCTGTGTTGTGTTTGTCACAAATAAATGTATTGATTTGATTTTTTGATTTTTGATCATACATCTTTAGACCTGTTAAAGATTTTTTGTTTAAATTAAGTTGCAATTTCACTGCTTGCCTAAAGGTTGACTGGTTGCTGCTTTATAGCATTAAGTCCGCCTTTTGTACCATAAGATATTCTTTTGTTCAATAAAGATTAATACATTCTTTGCTGCGATTTCATACGATTAAGTATTTGGGTCAATCAAGTATTTCTTGTCGTTATTCTGTCCTTTTAACCTAGATATAACACGACAGGTATTTTATTTGCAATATGGAATTTTAACCCCATTCAAGAAGGGGTTAAACTTCTCAACAAAAACTCACATTGGGTCGGTTTAAATCCGTAAGATCCCAGTATTAAAAACTGACCCAGGAGACAACCATGGCAACTAGCAATAGTAAAAGTTAGGTTCACCCTTTTATTACGCCAACAAATACAACTTACTCAACAATGTTACGCTGTGGTCTGATGCGACAGAGCAGACACACTTCTGGATGCGGGGCTGAAACAAAAATAAAATTATCAACATTATCATCATCAGGCCCTTTCATGGTTGAGAAGGCATAGGGCAAGTCCCCACACAGGCCCATTAAGTTGGGAATTTCTTCGCAGATGCATGCAGTCTAAACAGAGGTGCTTTAGCGATAACGATTTACCATTTGACCTGCCTTGTAAAAATCTAAATTGCTATGGGTGAGACCAGAGGTAGCGGAAAAATCCACCAATGGGAAGAGACGCGTGAGCGAAGCTAGCAATGTTATTGGTGCCTTTATTTCTCCTCCGCTACCTCGCAAAGCTCCGGTCGATAGTCACCCTAATGGACTTACTTGCGTTTCAAGCGTTTATGTGAATTACATCTTGAATTATTCAGAAGTCAAAAGTGGCTCCAAATAGTTCGTGTAAAGGTGCGTACGAATCTGAGCAGTATCGGGTTGAGGCACGCACGGCTCACCATTTTGCTCTAATTCGTACGCGCTGTGCGCAGACGTGTATCCGAGCGCGCCGCGGACAGAACTATATAAGTTGGTTAAGTAAATGTGCACCACATGAATTACGATTTTTGCACTACTGTTCCATCCACACCCCAGGAGATTCTCTCTTCTTTTTGGCAATAATTCGGTGTATTACGATAAACGCAGCCGCGGCTGTCGTCGTGTCCGACGCCATTTTGAACGACGCACAATGTCGGCTCGCCGCGAGCACGCTATTTATGTTAACCTTATTAGTGACTGGTAGTAGTTCTATGTCAGCTGTCAAGCTTGTCTTCGAATACAACCGTTATCATGAATGGAGCTTTATTTCCTATATTGCCCTACATTTCATTGTTTATGTGCACCAAATTGTCTCGCGAGCAGCTAACCGCGCGGGGCGAGCATGCCTCAGGCTGACTGCCTCAGCAATATAATATACATAAATTAATATACCACCCGGCTGCGACAGTTCTAGGCTTAAACTTGGCTCGAGCGTGTCTAGATCTACAGGGGAATATAGACTTACAGAGCAGTTATGCGGCGGGACGATGAGCTGCGTGATCTCGCCAGCATGCACGCAGAACCTGTGCAGCAGCTGCCCGCTGAACAGGTCCCAGAGACACACGGCGAAGTCTATGCCACCAGAGACTAGGTGCGCTCTGTCGTATCTGTGGGAACAAAAGGTACGAAAATTAGAAGTATTGGCCGGTTCACATTATTCCAGTCCAGTGATCAGGTGTCAAAGCGGACCCCGAGCTCCTTTAGGGGCATAACCGGGAACAACGCTAGGAGAATGATGATGAGTGATCCAGCGGGCTAATCCAGTCCAGTGCTGGACTGGAGCATATCGTTTAATGGCCGGTTCACATTATTCCAGTAGCATTCCAGTCCAGCAATCCAATCCAGTGCTGCTGTCTACACAATTCCAGTGGCGCTGGATTGGGTGAGCTGGAATGCAAAGTTGACGGTCTCTCCAGTCACTGGACTGGAATGCTTACTGGAATGGGTACATTCCAGTGTCGGTTCACATTATTCCAGTAGCATTCCAGCACAGGATTGGATTGCTGGACTGGAATGCTACTGGAATAATATGAACCGGCCATATGGGTATTATCAGTCATCATCCGTTCCCCCAATGCTGAGGATCGTGACATCTCCTCCTCTTGTGGACCAGACTTCTCCAAAGGCCCGCCAATCCAATTACCCGCTTCATGTATGGCTTCGTGCAGATGTAGTTGCAAGAGTGCAGTGATTTGTGTGCTCCATCTAGCGGGTCCTCTGCCTCGAGGCCTCTGGCCCTCAATTTTAAAAAAACTTTAAAAATAAAATCTAAACTGGAAATGTAGTCTAAGTAAAGTTATCACGTGAGCTGTGCCATTAGAAAACAAAATTATGTAACTAAAGTACCTAACTAATAGCTAAGCCTACCCATCTATTTCTTTGTAAGGGAGTCCCTCTGCCAACAAACTGTCCTGCAGTTTGGCAGAAGAAAATGTTGTAAAACAAGGGTTGGTTAAGTGAATAAATTTTTCTTATTCTTATTCTTTTCCCGTCATAATAATCCTCTCCAGGCTATCCGAAGAACGTCGTGAGAGGTGTCCAAAGTATGTGAGAATACGGTCTTGACATATTGTGGATAGTCGGCGATGAATGTGCAGCTCTTCGAGAAGCTCTTCTCTTATCAGTAGCAGAAGACATTTTGCTTCCGATGTGTTTTTATTTTAATTATTTATCATTGATTGTAATCTACTTATTTATAAGTTCCTCATCATCATCATTATCTGCCGCTAATCGCCCACTGATGAGCATAGGCATCTCTTCGAGTAGGCCACCCGTCCCCTGACGTGAGTGACGCGCGATTTATAGTACCCAAAATAGTACATTGTTTAACGAGAGGCCTAAGTGGAATATTGCGAACAAGAGTCTATCAGAAGCTTTTGATGACTCGAGTTTGCAATATTCTAACGCCCGTGTTATACACAATGTTTTACATTACATTTCCGAGAAAATAATAACTACAAAAGACAGAGAAATCTATGTTTCATACAACCGCACCAATCAAAAATAGACGAAATTGACAACTTTACTTCCAGATCAGTGCGCGTGGAGCGCGCCGTTTCAATATTTTAACCAATCACAGAGCAGTACAGAAGCAATGAGCGGGCGAAGACACGCGGGAAGCATGTATATAATAAGTAGTATAGTTGACATATGTACCTTGGATGAACATGGTGGGGGTATAAAAGGCAGTTGACTCTTCCATTGTGCCCGTGCAACAGCTGATGCGGGGGCCAGTCTGAAATAATAACATCTGTTAAATAATATGTCAGAGAACACATCAGCATTCACATATCCTCTAGCCGTCCGAACCCCTTTTAAAAGCCCTTTTTTTTAATTCAAGAAGATTCTAAATTGGGACAGAGTTGGATTTGTTTTGTTTCGTTCCAGTTTAAAATAAAACTAATTATCTACTAGTATTTCTTATTATAGTTGCTGCTAGTTCGGGCTATCTCGAAATCACAGTTGATCACAGTTGTAATCAAAGATTTAAAAGGGACGGCATTAGGTAAACCCGAGCCGAACCCGGGACTCATGAAGTTGAAAGACTTGCTTACCATCCAGCTGCTGGTGGTTGCCGTGCAACAGCTGCAGCTGTACAGTGTGGCGTTCACGATCACTATGGAGCCGTCCTCTCTGCCCCCCACCAGGTTAAAAAGGTAGGACACAGTATCCAGAACAAGACTTACCATCCAGCTGCTGGTGGTTGCCGTGCAACAGCTGCAGCTGTACGTGTACAGTGTGTGTGGCGTTCACTATCACTATGGAGCCGTCCTCTCTGCCCACCACCAGGTTAGAAAGGTAGGATACAGTATCCAGAACAAGACTTACCATCCAGCAGCTGGTGGTTGCCGTGCAACAGCTGCAGCTGTACAGTGTGTGTGGCGTTCACGATTACTATGGAGCCATCCTCTCTGCCCCCCACCAGATTAGAAAGGTAGGACACAGTATCCAGAACAAGACATACCATCCAGCTGCTGGTGGTTGCCGTGCAACAGCTGCAGCTGTACAGTGTGTGTGGCGTTCACGATTACTATGGAGCCATCCTCTCTGCCCCCCACCAGGTTAGAAAGGTAGGACACAGTATCCAGAACAAGACTTACCATCCAGCTGCTGGTGGTTGCCGTGCAACAGCTGCAGCTGTACAGTGTGTGTGGCATTCACGATCACTATGGATCCGTCCTCTCTGCCCACCACCAGGCGGTTCGCAGCCAGGAGGTAGATGGAAGCTGTCAGTTTTACTTCTAGAACAAAAGTCGTATCGTGTTATCCACAGTTTGTATGTAAAGGGTAAAGTATTTTTAATAGCACGAATTTGAAAGCAGAAAATCACTTCAAAGCTCAAAGAAAAGTGTTATCGCGCAAACTAGCGGAGCCGACATATCGGACACTTTATCTTTGGAGTACTAGTCTACTGCGTATACCTTTGGTGTACGGAATTTTCTTTGATATTTACATTTACCACTAGCTTTTCAAACCACAGCCAGACCCAGGCAAACATCGTGAGGAAACCTGCATATTTCTACGAAGAAATTCAAAGGCAGTGAAGTTCCGAACCCACAACCAGCGTGAACACCAACGCCCATTCCCTGTTATCCATGAGACGAGGTATGTGCCCACCAATGGGACGTATAAGCCGATGATGGTGAAGTAGTTAGTTAGTTACACTGGGCTCTTTTCCGCAAATCGACATCCATGTGCCTATTTTGAGTAGTTAGTTAGTTACACTGGGCTCTTTTCCGCAAATCGACATCCATGTGCCTATTTTGAGTAGTTAGTTAGTTACACTGGGCTCTTTTCCGCAAATCGACATCCATGTGCCTATTTTTAGTAGTTAGTTAGTTACACTGGGCTCTTTTCCGCAAATCGACATCCATGTGCATATTTTGCGTGAAAATGGTGGGGTAACGCTACTCTAACCACCCCAGCTCCTCTAGAAAGTTGGTGAGTGCCTTGGTGTTGCTGACTGCGTCCCGTAGTGTGTCTGGAAACCCCAGGTGTTTTTTCCTGTATACTTCTGCAGTCCAGTAGAATATGTTTGGTCGTATCTTCCGCCTCCATGCACGCTCTGCACACGGGGCTGTCTGTGATACCTATGTTGTAGAGGTGTCTGTTCAAGGTGTTGTGCCCTGTTATTATTCCTGCTATGATGGTGAAGTAAATGAAACACGAATATTGTGTGTAGTCTTACCGGGCTCGTCCGGATGGTGCAACTGGTCCAAAATACCAACAGGGCTTGGGTTCATCTCCGCCCAAGCCATATCCAAACTGGTCAATACAATAGGCGCGTGAGCTGAAACAAAAGAAATTTCAATCAGTTAGTTCTTATACCCTAATAAATATCAATCAGTCAGTCCCTAGACCCCTGCCACACACACGTCGAGTGACGTGGGAAATAGCGAGCAAAGGAGGCAGAGACATGGTGTGGCAACGTTGCTCGTCATGCAGCGCTCCCTGTTATGTCGGTTTTTTGGGCGCGAGTCAAAGGAGCGGCAATAAAGGCAAGTAACCTAGTACAAAGCGTCGCGATTAATCGCGTGAGTAGAACAGTGTGTGGCCAGAGAGGGCAACTTCGCGGCAGCGAGGAGCAGAGCGGTGAGCCATAGTGTGGCTGAAGTATTACGGCGTATTGGAACGCGTGTGCCCCCATAAGGTGGACTGATGACCTGGTAAAGACCGGGAGTCCGCTGGATGCGGGCGCAGGACAGGTCATTGGAGGTCAGTGGACGTCTTTCGGCTGATATGATGATGATGGGTTGGATTTTTTCAAAAACGTATATGTTAAATATAATTTAATATTTAACAGTTGCTTTCGGTGAAGGAAAACTTCGTGAGCAAAGCGATCTAATCGCTATGAGGTCTAGTTTCCTCTTTGGGTTGTAAAGTTAAATGGAAGTCGCGTTCGTAAAACTAGTCTCTTTGGATTAGGTGCCAAAGCGAACCCCGGGCTCCTTTAGGGCACGGCCGGGAAAAGCTCTAGGCAGATGATTAGTGTGGAACTCACAGGGCGTGGTGCCACCGGCCGGTCAGACTGCCTCGTCTATATTCCGAAGCGACACTGTCCCCAGCGAGTCGCGGCGGAGAGCCAGTCGTCGTTGCTTGCCGCCTACTGATGTGATCACGAACAGCATTCTGACTTAAAGCCCGCACATTACAGCCACTAGTGGCCGCCACTAAACGCGACCGCTCTGCTGCACATTGCAGCCACTAGTCAGCTCAAGCTACTCCCGTAGATAGCGGCTCGGATGCGGCCACTAAACGCATGAAGAGTGCCTATACAAAATGTGTGAAAGAACTCGTCCATGGCCGCCACTAGTGTGTCACTCACAGGGCGTGGTTCCGACGGCCGGTGTGGCTGCTTCGTCTATAATCCACAGCGACGGTGTGCCCTCATTTCACCGATAAACATTTCACCAAATATATGGTTTCGCCGCATATTCGACATTCTGTTTCTCAGAAACTACCACTCCCGCATCTTGTGCGATGCTAAAAATGTATGAAAGAACTCGTCCATTGGTGGCCACTAGTGTCTCAATGTGAAGCGACTTTGAGTACTCACAGGGTGTGGTTCCGACGGCCGGTGTGGCCGCCTCGTCGATGTTCCACAGCGACACGGTCCCCAGCGAGTCGCCGCGGAGAAGTAGCCGTCGCTGCTTCCCGCCCACCGACGTGATCACGAAACGCATCGCCGGTGGACAAGAGAGTAGCTGCGGACAACCATTTTTTTTAGTATCGTAAAATTAGTTTAATAAAACAACTTAGAAAAGTTGAAAAACCCCCGACATTTTCATTTCAAAAACGGCTGAACAGATTTTCATGAAACATGTCTAGGAACACTCGGGATAAAATTATCTATGACACAAAAAACAACGCATTCAAATCGGTCCATCCGTTTGGGAGCTACGATACCACAGACAGATTAACAAACAGACATGTTAAACTTATAACACCCATCTATTGCGTCAGGGGTACCCCACCGATTCACGCAAAATAGGCACACTGGATGTCGACTTGCGGAAAAAAGCCCAGTAAAACTAACTAACTAACTGCGTCAGGGGTTTAAAAATAGTTTCATTCCGACGGAGAGGAGAAATCACAAGATATTAAACATTGTATTTAATACGCTACTCTTCGCGGCCCTAAGGCGAAAGCTTCCAGACAGCTTGATTCAAAATAAGAATAGTGATGTAACAGCATTGTAGAGATTGAACAAACAACCAATACAATAGGGGTACACTAAATAAAATAATCGATAATGTCATATTTTCTCGAAAAAGGATTAAAAATGTAGTCAAATGGAGAAAAAATCAACGCAAGAAGTTAAATAATCACGAAGTTATAAGTGTCCAGAGTTTTAAGAAGGGTTATGTTCTGTCCCTTTTGCGCAAAACGCAACTTCATATGCCGTGCCCCATCGTGTTCGGCGCCGCCGTCGACGCGGCCTCGCTCTGCGGCCGCCTCACATTTGTGACGTCACACACCGTTGGCGTTTTCTCTCTCTAACAAGCAATATTAAAACGGTTGTAGCTTCGTAATTCTTTTAGATATCCGAATGGGATTTTTGTCACTAGGCATATTTTTTTGCCTTCTTTCTTTTGGAGTAATAATAATTTTCGAGTCTACACCCGTATTGTCAATATTTTTCAACGGGCGAAGCGAGGACATAGTTTTAACAGGGATATAAGCTTACATTTTGGAATGATTATGACATTTGGCAGAGGAATAATTGATAAATACAGTAAATATATACATATAATTGATAATTGATAATATAATAATATAAGCAAGATTGCATAAAACCTTTATCACAACTCTTATTGAGGAGGTCGATTAATAAGGGAGGCGCGTGATTCTGTTCTCTGACTTATTATTGGCGACTAGTACTATTTGTGCACGATACGATATTACATTAGCACGATATTTATATAGACGATATGATACAGACAGAAAGAATATAATGGAAAAATAAACCATCTTCGTCTGTAGCCCCCGACAGGATTCGAACCTGCGACCTTTCTGTTAACGCTAGAGTGCTCTACCAACTGAGCTACGAGGACAGTGACGGAAGTTGTATACTTTTCAATTACATTCCCGCTAAGACTAGCGCCCTCTCTGTAATCTCTTGAAAGACTCATTCACAGCCTTGACACCACTCTAATGGGCGAGCTATGCGCCCGCTCCATTCCAATCGAACCACATCAGGTAGTTTCGGATTAGCGACAAAATTTTTTAATTAAAAATAATTGGTTTCGTTATAAAGGTACGATATTTATATCTTTATATTTACTTTATTATCAGGGTGTGCCAGGATCCCAAACAGCACCGGGCTGTCGTGGGCCACGGTTGGCCCGTGGAAGCCCTTGTGATCGGGCACTGAGCTGTAACACACAAATTTGGTAAACACACGTAGAAGGATTAGTGTCATGTTCCATAAATTGGTACATAAAGTATCACTGAACTGCATTTATTTTTGTATTTTACTTAGACTAATTTTGCTAATTTAACCCCAAAAAAATCTACGACAGATACATTACTGCTAAGTGTCAAAGTCACTTACGTCACTGATTTATCCATGCGTTAATCATTGTAATATTTCTAAATAGAGCATTATTTTCTTTGAATTATGTACAGAATAATGTATGCCATAGGATTAAATAAATGTACATAATGGATTTGGCAATCTCACCGACGATATATCCAACATTTTCAACATAATAATATACATTCACGGAACATTTAGTTGATGTATACAACTCTTTAGACGAGACTAAAAGTCTTGTCTTTTTTTTAATTCAAAATGTAATTAAATTTCTTAGTAATCCGTCCGTCTTACTGACAAAAATGGCGGCAATAGCGACCAGGCGTAAAGTAAGCTACAAACTTAAATGCTAAATAGAAGTAATGTTAAAATTGAATCTAATATTTCTCACAACTTTTGTTTATAAACCCACCAAATGTTATTTAAGACCAAATTATTTTCATTTTACTGGCAACCCGTTATGGTCTTGAATTAGCAAAATTAGTATAAAAATATGGACATACAGAATAAGAGTAGATTTTTGCGATTATTATACGCATTAAAACTAATTAAAAAGTTTTTAGGAATTTTTTGCAAAATTTTTATCAGTGCGCGACCGGGTAAAGTGCGCCCCCGGGGTAAGTGCTGATATTCGTCGACCGGGTTAGCCTAGTGGGTAGTGACGCTGCCTACGAAGCTGAAGGTCCTGGATTCGAATCCCGGTAAGGGCAAATATTTGTGTGATATTTGTTTCTGAGTCATGGAAGTTTTCTATGTATTTAAGTAAATATATATCTATTATATACATACCCCGGGGTTTTGGGTGCGGGAATAACTTGAGAAAGAGTAGAGATAAACAGATAGGTTATATTGACAAATAATCATATTGTGCCTAATGAATATATACCTTCCTGCGAATTGTAAACAAACTACAATTTAATTTTAACTTAAGTAGCAGGGACTTTAGCATTTCTACCAAGCCCTTCGAGACAATAATAAAAATAATGTTAATTAATTACCTTACGTCAATTAGTATTTAACACGATTTTCAAAATAAACAATTAATATTTTTTCTACATTTGGAACAGTTAAGCTTCGGCGTCTAGCTGTAAATATCCATTTACACAAACTAATAGGTTGATAATAAATTACTGAGCATTTATTTGATATCATACTAGATGTTATCCGCGGCTTCGTAAGCGTAGTTAAATGAAATATTTTCAAATAAATCAATAATTGAACGTATGTTTTTTTTTGTATTTTTTTATTCAATTAATTATTCAGTAGGTAAGTATACATTCTGTTATTTAATTCATACCTATTCTTTGGCTTATGTCATTCATTCCCGCACCCAAAACCCCGGGGTATGATTATATATATCGTCGTCTAGTACCCATAACACAAGCCTTAATGAGCTTACTATGAGACTAGGTCGATTTGTGTAAGATTGTCTCCTAATATTTATTTATTATTTATTATTATTTATTTAATATTGATTTAAATAACTGAATTATTTATTTATTTATTTATTTATTGACAAATACATTTACGTGACATTACAGTAATAAATAACCAATGCGTCACGAAACTAAAAACAACAAATAATATTATTTGATGATTATGATGGATGAGGCGCTCTTTACCCGGTGGCGCATTTACCCGAACTGACCCTAAGTATTTAAACAAATGCAGTTTAGTAACACATCAGGCCAAATAGGGGAGCTGTTTCATTTAAACCAAAACGTATAAATCATATGGATGCAGGTCTTGACATATATCTTCAGATCTGTATGGAAATTAATAAAATAGGTATATACGATACTATTTATACAAATTTACATAAAAGCTAAGCGAAAATTTAGTTTACATTAATACTTTACAAAAGCGACGATTAGTAACAAGTAATTTATAAATATAAATAACACAACAGTCAGATGATTCACCATGGGAGTGCATTAAGCAAATTAACAATATAATATATAACTATTTCCTATAACGACTCATACAAAAACAAACTAAAACTCTAGAATCCTACTGTAGTACTAATATTTTTTTATTACCCCAATTACCCTACCCAGTTATATGGGTACCACTAGGCTATATTGGCCACGCCGGCAGCGACAGCGATATAGGTGAAACAGAGAGATCAGATAGCTGCCTCTTGCTTCCACGTATGGCGCACCGCTGGAAGGCAAGGCCGAGCCATAATGCTAATCAATTTGAGAAAAAAAATCTCAATATTGAAATTAAAACTCAGAAGCTTCTACCCTGATCAACGAAGGAGCTAGACCTGACAATAATTCTCCATAAAATTGTTAATATTCTTGAGTATTTTCATTGAAATTGAGTCGGTGTTGGGAATTTTTGAACGTTTTATTAAGGAACGTTTATTATTGGAAATTATCGCGTGCTTTGAAACGCCGTTCTGGCTAGATTAAGAAACAATAAGGTCTGATTTTCAGATATATGATTCTTGACTGTATGATTGTTCATCTGATTTTATGGATACATGATTGCTTAAAATTTCCTCGATAGAAAAAAAATCCAAAGTCGGGTCTGTATTTTCCTTTTTTAACTCAGCCTACTCAAACGATACATTATTTTACGACACAATCAAGTAAATACTATAATATAACCTTCACTAAGTTAGGTATTTGGGTAAGGCCGTTATTTCTTGTTCCTGATTAAGCAGTTTAAATCGTCTACATTTTAATCAATTCCAGTGTGTTACGAATTTTAGTAATCCATTAATATGGCTAATTGGCGTAACACATTGGAAGTGATTAAAATGTAGACGATTTAAACTGCTTAATCAGGAACAAGAAATAACGGCCTTACCCATTTATCGAAATTTAACCAAAACAGCGATTCCCGAAGAGTGTTACATCTCTTTTTCTCGTGGGCGGAAGGCATCAGCGTGTCTCTGTCTAGGGGGCGTGTACGACTCAAATCAAGGCATCCCCTTAAGTCCCGTTTAGTATAAATAATTGATGTATCTGTAATTTTTTAGCCTGCATTATGAGATTATTGGAGAATTATTGTTAATTATCTCACATAAATAGTACTAGTTGATCAGTTTACTAATACAGGTGCTCGCAAAGGAAATACAGACATGCATACAAACAGAATGGTGCTAACCTACTGATAACCCGTCCGCGCAGTTTGCTATAACAGAGATTGTATTATTTAGCTTTGGAGACGAAAAATGCTTGTTAAACTATAAACAATTGTTGCAGCAACAAATGTGCTGAAACAAAACTTGTTTCATACACTGATACTGGCAACATGTTGATATACCTTAGTGTTTACAACCATGTTGATCAGTTGATCGTCTGTTGTGCAACGTTGCAGCAACATTTCAAGCATTTTTCATTTCATGATTGTTATCACTGAATGAGACATATAAACTTATGTCATTGCTGAACGTGCATGTTAGCGAGGTATACAATGATCAAATTCGTTTTTGAAAGTTCAGGGGAAAAACGACAATACTCCAAGAGCTTTAAGAGCAATTATGGCCCGCATTGTTTAGGCGTTAACAAATGAAAATCCCGAAACTGAAATTCCGAAATGAAAATATCGAGTTCAGTTTCGCATATAAAAATTTGTATCCAATATTAATAGAAATATTATCGTTTTTCCCGTGCCGTTTGTTTGTTTTAAAATCAAGCTCTTTTTATGAGTACAGTAAATAACACAAATTATTTATCAGGGGTGGCTTTACCTACAGAGTGTACCAAAAATGGGTTGTGAAAAAAAATATATTTGACGCCTTTTTTTTTGCATTTGTATGGAGCAGATCGGCAGTCGGCCAACGCTCCATACAAATGTAAAAAAAAAATAGCGTCAAAAAAAATCTTTTAGTTTATTCTTATCAGAACACGATACCTGTTATGCCCCTGATCGGTTCACACCCCATTTTCGGTACACCCTGTATAGTGCAGGGAGTGCGTGGCACCCGGGCGCTACCTGAACTACTACATACTATTCCGAAACACTCAAAACGACCCATGTCTTTAACCTCTAGACTAATACAAGAAAAACTATCAATATGATAAAGAGTGGATTTTGTTTTGTTCTAAAATCGAAAGATATAAATCAAATGCAACTCTATTACAATTTAGAATGGTATAAATTCCATTGAAGAGGATGCCTTTTAAAAGGCGTTTGGGCAGCTAGAGGTTGTTTTTTTTTAGAGCTGATTCATAATTCATTTATTAATTGCAGCGATTCTGCAGATTATATTATGTGCTTATAATTTGTGTTATCTACCGATTTATTTCTAAATTATAAACACAGAGGCGTTTTGTGCTCCGATGAGTACTAGAATGGAATTTTGTTAATTCTGCATTAATGAAATCATGCCAATCGAACGTGAAACTATCTTCAAAACCCTCTTTGTTATACGTATCGCGACGAATCTTGATCCTCATGACAGCTGTCATTTCCATACAATTTATAACCTCAAAACGAAAAATTGTACTGAGATGACATTCTCATCAAGAATCACCGCGATAAGTATAGTAATTTTGGTTGCGGAGGTAAACGAAAAAGTTTTAATTGCTTGGCATGCATGCTTTGTTGTTTATATATAAGTACTAATATTATAAACAGGTAAAATTGGTTAGTTTATGTATACACATATTATAAAATAAAGTTTGTGAGTGTATAAGTTTATATGTAGGGGGTTATCTTTGGAACAAATCATCCGATATCAAAAAATATTTCACCATTTTATAGCCACGAAATGGACACGGATTATATTTTATCCAGCGACTACGCTTGCGTTGTTTGTAGTAAGTAAGACGTAGCCGCGCTAGCTAGTCAATATAATTAAATAAATATTTAATTAAATTAGGAATAGAAATCTTTATAGCCTGCTCCACACTATGGGCCATCATGGCCCATCATACAGGACGCAACTATGCGTTAAAGGGAGTAAGACATATTTACGTCTCGTTCTACCGCATAACCGCGTCCTGTATGATGGGCCATGATGGGCCATTGTGTGGAGCATTCATAACATGTATCCTGCCCCCATAACGTCTCATCTTGAGGAAGAAATCAAGATTCAAAACATGTCGCACCTAATAACAATGAATATCTGAGTTTAACCGTATAATTTAGTATAAGAAACTTAAGAAACATTGAATTGGAATCTGTTTTTTATTTTCTCCATCATCCCACCACCTCCACCAACTAAAAAAACAAATATAACAAAACACCTTCGCAACCAAAACCACCAGATTCACACAAGCCACCACGAATCGAAGAAACGAAACCACAACTTTGCCTCGCTCTACCTTTCGAAAAGCCAGGGGGGAGAGCAGGAAAGTGATAGTTTCGCTCTTCGTCTCCGTCATTGGTCAGTCTAGCCATACGTAGCTAGCTGGTAAGGTAGATGAGCAATAACCGATTATTTCATTCAATTTAAATGAAGTCATGTTAATATGAATATAGTCTTCATGTTTTGAGTAGCTTGTTTGTAATGATTTTATTTAATGTCAAACGGAATAATCAATCTGCCATCTTTGTTTCCTGTAGTGTGACCTGTAGGCCGTTTCACGGGGCTACTACCAGTAACAATTCTTCAAACTGGCAACATGGATGCTCTTGGACAATAACGAATGGTTATTTTCCAATGTTGCTGGTTCAGACTTGTAGGGTAAATCGCCAATACTGGTCACCTCATACTAAAAAAACCGGCCAAGTGCGTGTCGGGCCACGCGCAGTGTAGGGTTCCGTAGTTGCCTGTCTGTCTTAGTTACATCGACGTGCGATTTGTACGAAAATCGGCCTTTCCAAGTACACGTCAAATTGGTCGACTATTACTCGGTAACTACTTATGCCTACTTGTCCGTGATAGTTTTTCTTTTAAATTCATTATATGTACTACTACCACGATTTTTTTCAAATCCCCAGTAGTAACCATTTAGCCGGCAGGGGGGGGGGGGGGGACACATGACTCGAATAAAAATTAGGGCTTTAAAGCCCAATATCTCGCAAACTAATCACTGATTTGAAAAATGGTTCTAGGAAACCCATAATATTTTTGAACGAGCTATCCAACGATACCCCACATCATGGGTTTCACGAGAAAAAAAATACATCCCCCCTTTAGGTGTAGGGGGGGTGAAAAATATTTCTCAAGATTTTATTGTACTGTTTTGTCGGCGTGATTGAGTTATACGAGTACACCCATGCCGAATTACAGTTTTCTAGTTGTAATGGTTACTCAGCTAAGCCGAAGACGGACAGACAGACAGACAGACGGACGGACATGGCGAAACTATAAGGGTTCCTTGTTGACTACGGAAGCCTAAAAATTAACTCCATTCACCTGTAGTATAATTAAAAAGTAAGGTTTTAATTACTGGCCACCCTTCAATAACTGGCCACGTTATACTAAATTGAATTCTGTTCGTAAGGGGCAGAGTTCATTTTTAGCATGAGGGGCCAGCTATTGAAGGGTGGCCAGTTACTGGCGATTTACCCTATCGTAACTCGTAGCTTCCAGTAACGGGCCTCTATTATTGGACGTTCCCAATATTCTATCTGTGCCCAATAAAATAAGAAATACGCTCTTACAGTAGAATTATTTGGGGTTTACCACTGACAGATAGTTTGCCTTCATTTATTTTCAACTTTAACCTCATACAAATTAAGTAGTTATTTCTAAATCGGTAGACGTGGGTAACAGTATTCTGAAAATTGCTTTATTTGTATGACATTAAAGTTGAAAATTAAATGAAGGCAAACTATCTGTCAGTGGTTAACTAACAGCAATCGTACTGTAATGGTTGTTGAAACTTCACATCCAACAAATCCCTCCCATAATAATAGTATAAAAATCCTAAGTTCAAAATCTGCGTTCTGAATTGAATATTAATCGATCCGCATTTTACTAAGACGTTTATTTTATCAAAATGCCTTGTGGCCTTCATTGAAATCCATCAGACGACGCTACCTATTTTCCAAAAAAACACTAGTTATATTTATAGACCCTCTTGTCTTGGCACTTTGGCCTCATACATAATCTGCCTCAATATCGCTCGACAAGCTTATGCCGGCTGTACACATTGGGCCAACGTTGGCGTGTGAGCAGGAGGCAGCTATGTAAACGAAAGAGTTCTATCTATAGCCCTCTCCCTCTAAAGCATAGATGCCTTCTGCTCACGCGCCAACGTTGGCCCAATGTGTACAGCCGGCATAAGAATCGATCTGCGATTCTTAATCATGAGCGCAGCGCTTGCACCTCGATCGGTGCCGAAGACACAAACATGTTGAGTTATATTCGACCATTATGACATGAGTGACCCGTTCCATTATAATATTTATGGAAGATACATGTTTATAATCTGTTTGCCGTCATATTTTTAGTAAGGTACCTATCGATATTAACTTAGTTAAAAATGAAATACATGTACCTAGTATAAGTTACCTGATTGTTGCTACACCCTTCCAGGGTCCATGTATCTTAGTTTTCAGTACTTGGTTGCAATTAAATCTTATCTTGTCTTATATAATCTTTTATAAGATAAGATTTATTTGCAACCAATTGTGTGTTAAGTAAATCTTATCTTATCTTATATGATATTTTATAAGATAAGATAAGATTTATTTGCAACCAAGTACTTAAAACTAAGATACACGGACCCTGGAAGGGTGTAGCAACAATCAGGTAACTTATACTAGGTACATGTATTACACAATAAGAATCTCTGAGACTCACGAGTTTCAATTCCAAATCACCCGTTACACAATATTCGCACCAAATAGCTTATTGGGGACGACCAATCGGTCACCACTGTCCATATATATCCCGTAAACAGTTCGTTATATACAACCCTAATATTCCATACGTACTTGGCCGGCAGTCGGTACAGGTACCCCTTGCCTTCCGTAGACCAGACCAGCACACGGTCCGGAGCGAGGAAGTCTCCGGACATCCATCTCTCTCCCGTTGGAGCCTGGATGGAGCAGAGGACGGAGAAATCACCTGGAAGAAAATTATATTATACTAACAACAAGCACGCGTATTGCAGAGCACTGTTCGCTGGTTTTACGCGCAGCAGTCGAGAGACAGCGCGTTGAGACAGCGAATCTGCTTCGAATCGTCTAGGCAACACTCACCAGCGTCGTAGATCTGACAGTACTTTGCGCACACTATGAGCACTGTTCGCTGGTTGTACGCGCAGCAGTTGAGAGACAGCGAATCTGCTTCGAATCGTCTAGGCAACACTCACCAGCGTCGTAGATCTGACAGTACTTTGCGCACACTATGAGCACTGTTCGCTGGTTGTACGCGCAGCAGTTGAGAGACAGCGAATCTGCTTCGAATCGTCTAGGCAACACTCACCAGCGTCGTAGATCTGACAGTACTTTGCGCACACTATGAGCACTGTTCGCTGGTTGTACGCGCAGCAGTTGAGAGACAGCGAATCTGCTTCGAATCGTCTAGGCAACACTCACCAGCGTCGTAGATCTGACAGTACTTTGGGCACACTATGAGCACTGTTCGCTGGTTGTACGCGCAGCAGTTGAGAGACAGCGAATCTGCTTCGAATCGTCTAGGCAACACTCACCAGCGTCGTAGATCTGACAGTACTTTGGGCACACTATGAGCACTGTTCGCTGGTTGTACGCGCAGCAGTTGATAGACAGCGAATCTGCTTCGAATCGTCTAGGCAACACTCACCAGCGTCGTAGATCTGACAGTACTTTGCGCACACTATGAGCACTGTTCGCTGGTTGTACGCGCAGCAGTTGAGAGACAGCGAATCTGCTTCGAATCCACTCACCAGCGTCGTAGATCTGACAGTACTTTGGGCACACTATGAGCACTGTTCGCTGGTTGTACGCGCAGCAGTTGAGAGACAGCGAATCTGCTTCGAATCGTCTAGGCAACACTCACCAGCGTCGTAGATCTGACAGTACTTTGCGCACACTATGAGCACTGTTCGCTGGTTGTACGCGCAGCAGTTGAGAGACAGCGAATCTGCTTCGAATCCACTCACCAGCGTCGTAGATCTGACAGTACTTTGGGCACACTATGAGCACTGTTCGCTGGTTGTACGCGCAGCAGTTGAGAGACAGCGAATCTGCTTCGAATCGTCTAGGCAACACTCACCAGCGTCGTAGATCTGACAGTACTTTGCGCACACTATGAGCACTGTTCGCTGGTTGTACGCGCAGCAGTTGAGAGACAGCGAATCTGCTTCGAATCCACTCACCAGCGTCGTAGATCTGACAGTACTTTGCGCACACTATGAGCACTGTTCGCTGGTTGTACGCGCAGCAGTTGAGAGACAGCGAATCTGCTTCGAATCCACTCACCAGCGTCGTAGATCTGACAGTACTTTGCGCACACTATGAGCACTGTTCGCTGGTTGTACGCGCAGCAGTTGAGAGACAGCGCGTTGAGACAGCGAATCTGCTTCGACTCGTTTTCGTATATAGGCTCAGATTGCTTATTCTCGTGGCCTAGGAGAGACCATACCTGTGAATAGCAATATGATGGTCAAAACTGAGTGCCGAAAGTATGACATTTAATAAACACCCAAAAACAGTCTTTGTCAAAGTGCACTATTTTTCACCATTTTTAACAGTGTTATCGTTCCAGCAAATGCCTATATGGACATAGGACTTCTGACAGAAGTTCCGAGATAAAAAAAAAGTCCGATGTCCTTATAGGCGTCCCCCGGTAGGTGATTCCCCGAAGAGATGAAATGGGGGTGAAAGTTCTATAATACTGCGCCTGTGGGAATCGAGTAGAATATTTACCGCACTATGCGCACGGAGTCGCGGCTAGACTAGGTCTCTACAGAAGTTATAATTGCACAATACACTTTTTCACATATAAAAGAAAAAACTTACTTTCACTGTTCCAGTAATTGATATAGCCAACACGACGTCATCCTTCCTCGACGACGGACGGAGAACCTGAAACCATGCGGACTTTATAAGACTCCTTTCAACAGTAAATGATTATTAAGCAGAAACGTCCGCTAACGAAATTCCAAATTTCGATCATAGTGGAAAATTGAAAAATTATTCGCCACGAGCGGGATTTGAACCCACAACCTTTGGAATCCGTCCATCGCTCTGCCAATTGAGCTACCGTGGGTCCGCTGATGGCGACGAATCTTTCAATACCTTCCACTATTGTATTTTACACTTTAGGGAGGCTCGTAGCGTTTTTTTAATTTTTCAATTTTCCACTATGATCGAAATTTGGAATTTCGTTAGCGGACGTTTCTGCTTAATAAACATTTACTGTTAAAAATGGGGTAGCGCATTGTTACTAACGATTCTCAATGTAACTTGAGACGTTGGTGCCGTTTCAGAAGTTGTAATAAGTTCGCGGTAGATGTCGCTACGAGCCTCCCTAAGGTGTAAAATACAATAGTGGAAGGGATTGAAAGATTCGTCGCCATCAGCGGACCCCGGTAGCTCAATTGGCAGAGCGATGGACGGATTACAAAGGTTGTGGGTTCAAATCCCGCTCGTGGCGAATAATTTTTCAATTTTCCACTATGATCGAAATTAAGACTCCCTTTTTTCTTCTTCTTCTTCTTTCCGTGTCCAGGTTCCGCAAATAAGTAATGCGCAATGGACAGGTGGACATCTCTGGCAGTCGCGTCTCAAATCGCGTTGAGCAAGATAGGCATGTGGGGCCATCCACCACGCTATAGACGCCTTTTAAACCAGCATGAGCGCGTTGAATGTTAAAATAATTTGTACCCTAAAAACCGAACGCAAAATAGAGAAAATAGCAAAATCGCTGTCTGTGGGCCGATTATACTTGAGGAGTTCCGTCGAAACTCTTAATCGCATACTTATCTTTACTAGTACCTCTACTGCCTTTAGTTTGATGAGCATTTGTTGCTACGTTAACGAAGTTGTATTGGAATCTGCGAGGTCCCTAAGTCTTTGCGTCGTCGATACGTCATCATCCACGTCACCAAATTAGAAAGCTGAAGAAAATGCTGACATCGCCATATGCGTGGCTATCAAATTTGAGGGCTCTTCCTCATCATCAGATCTTCACTAAAATTTTCATGGGACCTCCCTGACGCTGTCTGTTGATAACCGGCAGACGAAGCCCGCCACTAATCCTTTTGAAGATACCTAGATCGTAATTGTCAGGACACGACTATAAACTTCCTGCAACCACTGGAATCATCAACATAGAGGTATTATCCACTCACATGCAAAGCCGAAATCCAATCAGGATTCATCTTGGAGCTGAGCGAGAACAGGATCTCGAGCGAGAACGGATCCATTACGAGGATCTCGGCGTAGTACCCGTTGCAGAATAGGCGCAGGTCGTCGCTGTTGCACATGTGGTAGGCCTGAAACATTACCACGTTTAATAAACTGCTATTTAACTTCCACTGTTCATACATAGCCTCTACACCGGACGCATGCCTGGGCCGAGCACGCCTCGCCCGAGCGTGCGCGCTCAGTGAGGCCCTGGGTTTTCTGACCACCCGTCGCCGGCGGCCGGCGACCGACGCGTGTCCGCCGCCGACGACGTTCGGATGTTTTGTTCGGGAATGTTTGAGGGTGGTTTCTCTGAAACGCCGCCGGCGGCGGGTAGGTCGCCGGGCGAAGGTCACACGCTGCACGCGTCGGTCGCTATCATTTTTGTAGAATAGCGACGGACGGCGGGTGGCGTCTTGATATTGAAAATGTCTCATTTCAGTTTTTGAGCTGGAGAAATAGGCACAGGATATTTATTACTTCGCTTAGTAGTAATATCACGTTCAATCAGATTCAATACTTTTGCAAACTGTTCTCGAGTTAGTCGAAAATAAGATGTAAATTTTTCTTCATTGCACATTGAGAACCAGGTTAAAAAATGCACCTTCATTTTCCCGATTTTTAAATATATCGGTTGGCTCTCTTTTATTTTTTGAAAATATTAATATTTTATCGTCTTCTTCTTCTTCTAACAATAAAAATGTTAGTATTTTTCTATTCATTTCATTTAAAGCACAGCACACCAATAGGCATGATGCCTCATGTTCAAATTGATAACATAATGATGCTAAATGGATAGTAAACCATCAAATTATCGTAATAAAGTATAAATTATAAAATATAATTAAAATCATAAAAAGATAAGAACCTTGAAAGTTTAGAAAAAATATGCATTTTTTTTATTGTCCAAAAGTAAATCAAAAGCTACCAATAGAACCCTTACGCTTTTCTAGAAACAAAATAATATGACAACTATGTACTTAAACGCAGTATTTCGTGACCGAAACAACAATTTACCTGATTTTCCATATTACGATTAGTAGGTACAAATATACAAATGTGACGTCACACTTGTATAGACACACAGTATGCAGCGTTTCGCGCTGCCGCCAGCGAGGTCAATCTTTATCTAAAAATTTTAGGTATTAACGTACTTTAATTGTAGTTGCTCCCATACGAACATTTGTTCCTCTCCAAAAACTGATTCGAATGACGTCACAAAAAAATCTTAGTCATCATCCCTATTCTCAAAGCGGGCACAATGCGACTGAGCTCCTTCTCCGACGACGGGTGGCCGGGACCAGAAAACCCACGCATCCGCGACCGACGGCGTGTGGCACAGCGTGCGACGCACGTCCAGACGCCGCCGGTCGCGTGTGACGGGCCAGAAAAACCACGGCCTGAACACGTTGAATTTTTCACACGACATTGAATTATGTCCTTATAACCTAAATGAATTTTATAATTTTAATGTATGAATATGAATGAATGAATTTTATAATTATTATAATGATTATTAGTATTGGTAGAATGAAAAATGATTATTAATGTAATTTTTAAATTAATGTATTATGTTCTTATAACCTGAATGAATTTAATTATAATATATGAATGAATTGATTTTATAATCATTATAATGATTATTAATTAATTAATTATTGTAGAATGTAAAATGACTATTAATGTAACTTGTTAATTAATGTATTAATCTTTAGTATGTAATTAATATTTAGCGACACCCTACGGGTAAAATTGTATCCTGCAATTTGATGCTATTAAATAAATAAATAAAATAACGTGCCTCGGCGAGCCACGCCGTTCGGCAAACAGCGGCGCTACCACGAACTTCGAAAGTCGAAGTTCGGGTATTTCCATCTCTATCGCACTCCCTAACTCGAGTGACAGGGATGCATGTATTACGACTTCGACTTTCGAAAGTTCGTGGTAGCGCCGCAGGTCCGCATGCTCATCCGCACGCCTCGCCCGAGCCGAGCGTTGTCAGCTTGTCGGCCAAGATCAAGGGGGCCGCGGCCAATGCCGGTGTGGCTTTTAAGTTGTCCTTCAAATTGTACAACCCATTGGCGGCCATTAGGCGGTGATTCAATACTGATGATCCATCCATACCACAATCCGGATCACATGCATATTGGCGTGTATAACAGGATTGTCAATATATTGCAGAATATCCGTATGATATTGAAATCCGCCCACAGATAAGAAATAATCTGTGACCGACTAAAGGCACAGCACATTCTGCTTGGTGGATGGTATGGGCGGTACTCAGCTGTAAGATAGAGTGAGATGGGATATGGAAGAAGCAGCTACCGTCTGGCCGCCCTTTAATACTGACGCGATAAATAATAAACGTTTAAAAGGCCATTCAATACTGCTTCCATACTGAGTATTGCTGCAAATACTGACAAACCAGGATCGTCAGTATTTAATCACCGTGTAATGGCTGCCATTTTCAAGCCAGTTGCTGGCATCCGATTCTACCGCCTTCCAGAGAAATGTTTGTTGTGCTGACAGCCATAGACAAAATATATCCCTCACTCAACACAGCCCATCCTTGAACAACCTTATTCAACACTAAACTATTTTAATATTTTTTAGAAAAATGTATCTGACGACCGGTTAGTCTAGTGGGTAGTGACGCTGCCTACGAAGCTGAGGGTCCTGGGTTCGAATCCCGGTAAGGGCAAATATTTGTGTGATGAGCATGAATATTTGTTTCTGAGTCATGGATGTTTTTTATGTATTTAAGTATTTATATCTATTAAATATATCGTCGTCTAGTACCCAAAACACAAGCCTTATTGAGCTTACTATGGGACTAGGTCGATTTGTGTAAGATTGTCCCCTAATATTTATTTATTTATATTATTTATTTATTATTAATCTAGATGCATACCTGTATGTTAGTGTGTATCTGAGACAGCTTGACGCTCTCTCGGCACTTGCCGTCAACCAGGTCCCAGGTGCACATCTCACCGGCTTCGGACGAGCTCACTATGAAGTTGTTATCCTGGAAATGTTTATGTTGAGCTTAGTTTTGTTTCTTTAAAGTATTAACTCACTGCCAGGAACCCTGCGGTCTGTTGGGCTACGAGCGTAGCGCTACGGATTGGTTGGCCGTGAATGTGTTAATACACAGTTTCAACCTACGTCCACTCTGGACATGTAAAAGCGCCTGTAAAGCCTACTGGCAGAATAAATATATGAATTTTGTGAATTGCGGCTCTCTAACCACTGAATAAATGCAGTGGTAAAGACTAATATATCCAACACAATGAAATGTGATTTTTCTGGAGAAAGCTAATAATCTTTAAAAGATAAGATTGTGCTAAGTCAAGAAACATAAAAAAAAAATTGAGATTAATTGAAATAAACAGTTCAATTTTTTTTTTTTTTTATCTTGTCTTGGCACAAATTTCAATGGAATGTTAATAGGGCAGGGTATTCATCCTCACACCCTGGAACCTAAATGGTCGCGTACCGAGAAATTTCCTCCCTCGGACGCTGCGGTTGTGGAATGAGCTCCCTGCCGAGGTTTTCCCGAGGGACTACAGTATGGGGTTCTTCAAAAAGGAGTGTATAAATTTTTAAAGGTTCGGCAACGCGCATGTAACACCCCTGGAGTTGCAAGCGTCCATAGGCTACGGTAACCACTTACCATCAGGTGGGCCGTAAGCTTGTTTTTCACCGACGTGGTATAAAAAAAAAAAAAAAAGAGTTGGTGTCTAATAACATATCAATTGACAACATGCTGATTTATCGCTCAACAAAACTAAAATAATAAATAACTTATCCCTTCTTCCAATTATTACCTGAATGATGGAAGCCCTAGACAAACAAGTAACTGGTGCAGTATGCCCCACAAGCAAGCACCGCGGAGTCATCTTCAGGGTTTCCGGATCCACTGCCCATATGCAGATCTGACCGTCATAGCACCCCGTAACCAGGGTCTTCTGGTCTCTGGAGAGGTAGACGGCAGAGACGCAGTGGGTGGGGGCATATTTGCCCCAAAGGACGACGGGTACAATTAGATTTGTGCCCGGCATTGTTTCACTGAAAATTACAAAAGAAATAGGTTTAACACTTCTAGCACCAGGAACCCAATAAGTGAGCACTCTACTAGGCTCTTTCCCGTTTTCACATGGCAGTGAAGGTGTTAAGTTGTTTTTAATCACACAGAATCAACATAAACAATGGTGATGGTGTGACTATTAAGGAAAAAGATTTCCAGAACTTATAGAACCTCCTCCTCCTCCTCCTCCTCCTCCTTCCTTCCTTCTTTCCTTTCCTTCCTTCCTTCATTCATTTTTTTCCTTCATTTTTCCGTTCCTTTCATTGGCTTTGTATTACTATGTAAGACTTATATTATGTTTTTGCAGCTGTTGGTACTCCTTAAGCATAAATAAATAAATAAATAAATAAATAATGAAATCAAGCTTTCTAAACTCATTTGATTTTTGTGATGGAAAACTTAATAGTTTATCAAAAAAAGAGAGTGCGTTTTTTTTGTTCTTTTATTTATTTATTTAATAGGAGAACCAACAGCCATTCAACCACTGATACACACAACAAACATTGACAGTGGATACAAAGAGCTTATAGGAACTCACAGGTAGTGACATAGTATTCTAACTTTAGGTACCAATGCTATGCACTAGAGCAACCGCATCAGAACGAGAAATAAACAATAATAATAATGTGCTAAGTGAACTATGAATTATATGCATCAGCGTCAGTGGCCTGTCTAGAATAGGATAATAATAATAATATTAAAATTATACGTGAGCCTTCTTAAGCCTATTACTAGTATAAAGATGCTATATAGTTCTGGGTAATTTACAGTACTGGCATCAATGTCCCTGATCGCACAACTCGTAGCATTCAGCCAGTGCTACCTAGGTGCACAGTGAGAACTAAGAATACCTTACCTTTGCGCACCGCTAGCGGCGATTAAGCCAGTCAGTTGGCACACATGCTCACGGCCGGACGCTGCTTACGCGCACAATAAAAGTTTCGACCAATTATTTTTAAAAAATACCTCGTCTTGAATTCTTTCCATTTGAATACTTACTGGAATTATTCATCAGATTCAGAATTTTCACGACTTCAATTTAATAACTGATTGTTTAAAGAAGGAAAAAAAAACATTCAACACTACCTTAAGGTAAAGCAATTGTAGACAAATCAAAATAAAAAAGATTTATTAAGATTATTTCCAAAAATAAACCGTTTTTTATTTCACTCAACTATTAATTTAAAATCTAAGCGGTGTCAACCCTAGCGTCGATTGGCCGGTACGAGCAGGCAAACGACCCGCACGTTCAAGGTCGCTCCATTGTTAAATTTTGTAGACATGGAAAACAGTAGTTATTCCTGTTTTTATTCAGACTATCTGTTCGTAGAACTATTATAATCTGTGATTTAGCTGACACCTGACAGTATAAATGGATTAGAAATGTGATATGTTTAAAGGATATATTTTTACTATGTCCACACATGCAAGAAAAACATTGTCACATCACTAATCCGTTCGTAATGTCAGGTGCCACTTGCCAGTTGAATGTTATGAGTTGTGTGATGTGCAGTCATGATACAAGTGAGTTGTTTGTCAGTTGTGGGGTTTGTTGTTGTTTTTTTTTTAATTATTTTTTTAATATTATTAATGAAACAAGGATCAATACAATGACAATTTTTGTGACCCAGTGGGACTTGTCACTCACATATTGTCTTTATTGCCTCACCAGGCTAATTGTTTTTCAAATTAAGATGTAGGTCAAGTCCGACATTGCAGTGTTTTTTCTCTCATTGTTATTTTGTATGAAATGACATCCATTTAGTAATATTCTACAATATCTTCAAATGAGACATGATATTATATACAATGGTATACAATACGACATCATATTTATCAATATGAATTCCTTAGAACCAATAAATCAAATAATCAATTTAAAATATTACAGCCTAGTAGGCAGAAAGTCCATGTGCAGCTCGAGATGACGTAAAAATACTTACAAAGTTGTATATCAACATCATAATACCTGACTTCAGTCTTATTTGAATATTAGAGAACAATTGTAATTGAGAGTTCTAGTTTAGTCTACATACCAATAACTTACTAGTCCTATCTTGTCTTTTCACTACAACTTGTTATTAGCAGAAACCTTTTAATTTACCATGAAAACGTATTGTTTGTATAACAAAACGATAAGACGTGAGTTTTGCAGAAATACTCGTAAGTACCTCGCAAGGACGTATCGATTTATACTATTTTTCACGTACCGGTGAGGCTTTCACGCCGAGAAACACTATAAATATGCGCGTCACTCAATTACCATCCAAATAAACTCTAATTCAAGCTATCAGGAAACAGAAAATTAAGTAATTTTAATTAAAACTGCGATTATCACTATCAATTTAGGACTGCAACCAGCTGACAGGCAGCTGCATGTGCATGACACTTGACAGCTAGTTTTGTCACGTTGGTAGTATTGCGAATTCTAGTGGTTCCGTTCAGAAAATTACATTTGCAGCACGGTTAGCACAAGACGGCGCGCGAGCTCTCTCGAGCTCTCTCGCACTACCCGTCTCTCTCTTATTAGAAAGAGACAGATAGTGCGAGAGAGCGCCATTTTGTGCTAGCATGGTACAGTCAGCATCAAAAGTAACTGGGCAAACAAAGACGTCAAAAGCCTTTATTAAAAGGGAATAAGAGCTTTTGAAGACGTCAATTGCGCAGTTACTTTTGATGCTGACTGTACTAACCATGCTGTAAGTACAACATTTCAAAACGACACAAGATTAAAGATTCAAAATTGGAATCCTGTCACATTTGACTACTTCGTTCAATATTGACGAAATAAATGTTATTTATTATTGAATTGAATGTAGATAGATAGGAAATAAGTACCTGGCACTTCCCAAAATGAATAAAGGAAAACTAACTTCTGGATCTCGAGTTACTAACGCGAAGAGTACAGGGAGGGGTGATAAACTAGGCGAGTTAGCGGATAAAATAGATGAAACTGATGAAATGAAGCTCAAAATGTTGGCTGCGTTAGACAAGCCAGACCCTGATGATGTATTATATCCACCTGAGTTGAACGCACACCTGATTGATCAGCTTAAGGTTTGTATCGAAAAGAAAATACGTTGAAATTCTAGCCATGTCCAGTAAAAAAAGTACCACCTCTCTTCTGAGCCTCCTTAATAATTTTGCATTATCTCAAAATATTTTGATACAGGTGATGACGTGTGAAAACAATGAGCTAAGAAAACTAGTATTTTCGAAAGACACCGAGATCAAAGAATTAAATAAAACTGTCGTGGATCTCAACCAGCGCATTCGGGATATCATATCTGGTTCTGGACCTGCCATCTCCTCAAAATCAGCCGGCATAATTAGCGCCAAGATAGCAGATTTGTGTAAACAGAATCGCCATCTAGTAGCTGAATTGGAAGGGTTAGTTCGTTAGTACTAGTAGCTGAATTGTAATTATTCCTCCTAGGATCGTCTGTCTCATTGGGTTTTCTGAATAAGGTCTCCGTGACTAAAGTTACATCGATGAAGCCTCCTAGTTCCTTCCAGGCTACAGGCTAGAACTACTAGTCTGTGACTGGGCTCGTAATCAAAAAGTGCTTAGGATAGGTCCAATACAGCATTCAATGCAAAATCAATCATTCGTTATCTGATCTATAAGCACACTATATTCTTGTCTTCTCGCAGGTATAAAACCAAAAATTCCGCCCTCGAACGAAAAATCCTGCAATTGGATTTACTGAACAAAGAGCATGAGAAACTCGACGTTTGTCTCTGCAAAGATGAACCCGTCGATATCAATCCTGATGAATTGAAGGATCTAAACAATAAACTCGCAGTTGTTAACAAGAAACTATATGAAAGCAAGAACAGGAATCTTGAATTGAAGAATGAAATATTATTGGCTACTAAAATACTTCAACAGGTATTTATTTTCGTCGATGGAATCCGCCTTCGAACGGAAATTACAGACATGAAGAAGTAATACTAACAATTAAATTTCAGGAGCTGGGAGATAAGTTCACAAGTATCAAAGAGCTGCAAAATGATATGGCTGGCTGGAAAGGACGAGCACAACAGATTCTCCTGTTACAAAAAAGAATTAACGAACTGGAGGAGAAATGTAATGGAAAACACAAGGACTTCATTGAAGCCAGAAAAAAGGATCAAACCAGTGTGAGTTCTTGGTTTTGTTAGACATTTTATCCACCCTAACGGCTCTAATTAGGTTCGTCACGATACATTATATATTAAGACAAATTAGCTTTTAAATTTTTAGTTGCAAAATAGCTCAGTCAATCAATATTAATAAAGAGCAATAACTATAGGTTATACGGGATATTGAGATGAAGAGAAAGAAAGAAATCGATCAAGCGATGAAAGACTTCGATTTCCTAAAAGAAGAAAACCAAGACTTAAAGAAGAAGTTGGACGGAGCCCGCTGCAGAGTGCGAAATTTGGAATGTGACTCAACGGCTATTCGACAGAAGATGCAGACATTTGTTGAAAAGAGCAATCATGATGATTTGCTCATCAACGAACAAAGAGTGAGTTGAACGTTTCAATTGAAATATAGTAAGGTATTTTAATTATTGTACGTCTTTTAAACTACTGAAATTTCAAGCTTCATAAATGTATTAATTAACTATCGCTCCATTTTCAGAATCAAATCAAGTCCCTCGAACAGTATTACCAAGAAATTTTAAAGGAAAACACTACGAAGCTGAACAAGATGAACAGCGAAATCGAAGAATACAAGAAACTGATCAAAAATACCGACGCTAAAATAGACGCTCTGAGAAAACAATCAACCGAGAAAACCGCCAAAATTGAAGAGCTAAGAGTTCAACTACTTCGTTACGAAGAGTGTTCCCTGCAAAGCGTATTCTTCACCCCAATGAAAACTGCAACTGATAATGAAATTAAAAAGCTGTCCAATCTAGTAAAAACTCTTAATGACCGACTTTCAGAGGAGAGGCATAAATGGGATGATCTTGAAATAACACATAGGAAGTTAAAAGAGAAAAAAAGAAAGCTGGAAAGAAGAATCAATATGATGGAGATAGAAATAAAAGGTTACAGGGATACAAGAAAGGGTTCTCGCGTGTCAAAAACTTCTTTAAAAACTGAAATGACGGACACGTTTGGATTGGGAGCGGCTTCTGTTACTAAGAAACCATCAATGTCTTTATCAACAACTGAAAAAATAAGTGACAGCACAATTGTAGATCCACTGCAAAGTGACGAATATGAAGTTCTTGATAAAGATGAACTAAGATATAAACTAGAACTTGCCGATGAAAAGTTAAAGATTATGGAAGACAAATTAAAAATGATCGAGGAGGAAAAACAAGAGGATTGCAATAACTTAACTGAAATGATTCAAACGTCTAAGCAATTATTTAATGAAGCTTTGGCAGTATTGCAAAGAGAGAAATGTGTGTGTTCGTAAAGTATTGTTTTTATTTTACCGTATTATTTTAATGAATTATATTTACTATTTATCTTGTATCGTTGTAATTATTATTTAAAATTATTGGTCTGCCCCACATAGGCGGAATTGTGTAATTCCTCTGAATGATTACCACCGCAGCACTTCTTAAAATATGAGGGCCTTTTTTCCGATGCGGATTAATTCCGCCTGTAGAATGAATGAATTCCGCCGTTCTATTAGTCCCACATCATCATGATCATCATTTACAGCCCGTAATCGCCCACTGCTGAGCATAGGCCTCTCTTCGAGTACGCCACCCGCCCCTTTCCTGAGCTAATCTTATCCAGAAGTGACCCGCAATCTTCCTTATATCGTCCACCCATCGAGCTGGTGGACGGCCGACGCTCCTTTTACCTAGAAGTTGCCACCAATCTGACACCTTTTTGGTCCACCTACCATCATTCTGCCTGGCAAGATGTCCTGCCCAACTCCACTTGAGTTTGGTAATGGTATCTCCAACGTCGCGTACCTTAGTGCGACGTTGGATCTCAACATTCCTCACTCGGTCTTGTATGTATGTATGTATGTAAGCACTTTATTGTACACAATAACAGGTTAAAGAATATACATGTCACACAATAGATCAAAGTACAAAGGTGAACTTATCCCTATAAGGGATCTCTTCCAGCTAACCTTTGATCAATTGAGAGGAAGGTAGGTAGAACGAGATAGGCAAACTTATACCGTGTACAAAATCAGAGAAAATGAAAACAAAATCTAATAGGTATTAATCGTAGACAAAGAAAAACATGCCAATACATATATAAATATAAAATATAATACACACTATCGTATGCGATATATATATCGCAAATATACAATAAATAAATAAATACTATATTCAACCAATTCACAAGTCATTGGAAAGCCACAACTTCTTCAAATTCATCTTAAGTGACGCAACAGACCGCGACTGTCTCAGCGACAAAGGCAACTCATTCCACAACTTAACAGCGCGCGCGGTAAAAGATCTAGAGTATGTTCTATGTCTTGTAGTTTAATACCGAGCATGGCGCGCTCCATGGCTCTCTGTGCTACTCGTATTTTGTGCACAGCCTCACTTGTTAGCGTCCATGTTTCGGCACCGTAAGTCATGGTGGGCAGGACACATTGGTTAAAGAGGCGAGTCTTCAGACATTGTGGAACTTCGGTGGACTTGAGGATGTCGTCCAGTTTATTAAATGCTGCCCAACCCAGCTGTATTCTCCTGGAGATCTCTTTCTGTTGATGCTCTTTATCAAAGGATAGAATATGTCCAAGATATAAATATTGGTTGACCGACTCCAGCTTATCGCTTCCTACCGTTATGGTTGAATTCGAGTTACCGGAGACGTTCGCCATAACTTTAGTCTTGGACATATTCATCCTGAGACCTACTCGTAATGAGGCATGGTAAAGATCATGGATCATGCTTTGGAGATCATCCAGGGTTTCGGCAAACAAAACAATATCGTCAGCGAACCTCAAGTGCGACAAGAAGACACCATTGATGTTAATACCAGCTCTGTCCCATGCAAGCGTTTTTATGAGGTCTTCTAAAACGGCCGTAAAAAGCTTGGGTGAAATGGGTCGCGGGACAGATATTGGGTCACTCAGTTTGTGGAGCCTAACTTGCATGGTTGCCGAGCTGTACAGCTTCCGAAGCACATCTACGTAGCGAGCATCGATTGAGCAGCGATGGAGAGAGTCAAACACGGCCCAATGCTCGACACCAAAGAGTATAATAAGTATATTTATGTACTCGACACTGCCAAAGGCCTTCTCCTGACAAAGGCCATACACAGGGGTCGGTTGTACTCGTGACTTTTTTCCATCAACTGCTTTATTTACCCAAAGAGCAAAGTAATAGGCTTTACCGTAAACGTAGTGTTTATATTCTCTTTGGGCTTTACCGCTTGTATGTGGTCTATGGTCGAAAATCCGCCTTGGAAACCGGCCTGCTCGTCAAGGATACGGGTGAGACGGTTGCATAGGATTTTCGCAAAAAGTTTATATGTATGCGAAAGAAGGCTACCGTCCCATACGGTAATTACTGAGCTTTGCAATGTCTCCTTTCTTGTGTAGAATGGTGACAATGGCGGTTTTCCAGGACTCAGGCGTGCGAGCAGCCAGCAAAACTTGGTAAAAAGCTTTACGAGGATTTTGATGACTGGGTTATTAAGGAGTATTGAATCTCCTTTTACTTTAGTTTATGGAAGAATGTCATCTAGTGTTCCAAACAGAGATGTCACAAATCAATTGTCAACTTAATAAATATGTAAACTTTATTATGGTAGCAGAGCACAGAGTACTTTTCTATATATAGTAAGAGCAGAGCGAAAAATAAGTATTTTAAAAGTGTTTCATTGACGAGAAGCGAAAATATAGGGAAGAATTTTATGCCAAATTTTGTAATTTGTAAAATAAAATTCCTATAGTGAAATCTGCACCAGCTATCGACCGCTAAGTATGGACAAGGCGATCGTGGAAGCTTCTCGGGTGCAGATAGGGCACCTAGATTTAAAGAACTTCAAGTCATGGAAATATAGAATACTGGTGGTAATTAAAGCCATCCCAGGAGCCTCAGAAGTTATTGAAGGTAGGCGATGTAGACCACAAGAACCTGCAAAAGCTGATGCTGCGTTGCAAGCAAAATATGAAAAAGATTTACAAGAATTTATTAACGTCGATAGTGCCCTACTAGTACTCATAACGACCAATATGACAGATGAAATTTTAAACTATGTCATGCGTCTAACAAGTTCAAAAGAGGTATGGGATGAACTTAACAGATTATTTGGAGAGAGCAGTGAAGATAAAAGTTATAAGTTATGTCTGAACTTCTTCAGTTATAAAAAGGAGCCCGAGCATAATATGGCAACACATATTTCTGCGTTAAAGAATATCTGGCACGAACTCAACGACCAGTTACAATCAAAATTACCAGACATGCTATTGATCTGTAAGATTTTAGACACTTTACCGACAGAATATTTTGCGTTCAAGTCAAGCTGGTTACTTATGACTAAAAGAGACAGGACAATTGACAATCTCACTACCCAAATATGTGCCCACGAAAAGACCTTGATGAATAGCGCTGAGAGTACAAGCACGAGCACCTCGGAGGCATTATATACGAGAGCTGATAAAGGAAAAAAGAAACGAGAGAAAGAATTCAAATGTAAATATTGCGGAACAAACGGACATCGAGTAAGACAATGCAAGAAATGGATTTCTGATGGCAAGCCACCTAAAGAGGCAACATCAGTCAATCTAACACTACCCGTCTTAGCCCTGAATAACGTGGTCACAGATAAAGATAACTGGTTCGAAGATAATGGCGCCACAAGCCACGTTACGAACAGAGGTGATATTTTTGAGACTTTCGAGCACTTCAAAGGCGATCACACAGTCACAGCAGCTAATGGTCAAACTATAGAAGCCTTAGGCAAAGGGACCATTTGTGCTGAAGTAGATGTATGTGGAAGACGTGAGCAAATAACACTCAAAGATGTTTGGTACGTACCGAATATAAAAATGAATCTTTTTTCTGTTCTTGCCGCACATGATCATGAGTACAATACAGTCTTTGAGTCAACACCAGATACATGCGTACTGAAAGTAGCTGGATCCATACGATTAATTGGTAAAAGACGAAGAAACGGCGGCCTTTATAAACTAAACCTTAGCTGCCTGACGCCAAAGATTAATGTAAATGTTACTTTGACAAATCCACTACAAGTTTATCATGAACGACTCGCTCACCAAAACAAGAGACATGTAAAACAACTCATTGAACAAGAATTCGGATTGAAAGTAGAGGACCACAATTCAGATCTGTGCGAAGGATGTCTATATGGAAAGGCTCATAAGCAAAAGTTTGGCACAAGGATAAGAGCAACTCAACCCGGAGAACTCATCCATGCAGACATATGCGGACCTTTTGCATATTCCATCCAAAAGTTTCGATATTTTTTGATGTTCAAAGACGATTTCACTCGCTATCGATGTATATACTTTCTAAAGCAGAAATCCGAAGCATGGATGAAGTTAAAGCAAATGCTAACTGAAGCCAAAGTCGCCGGACACACTGTTAAAAAAAAATTGTCAGATAATGGAGGATAATTCGATAATGAACAGTTTCGGAAAATCTTAGCGGAACATGGAGTAAAACAGAGACTGACGATGCCTCATACTCACGAACAAGCTGGATGCGTGGAAAGAGAGAATAGAACAGTAGTAGAAGCAGCTAGAGCGATGATGCATGCTCATGAAGAGATACCGCAAGGTCTTTGGGCAGAACTCATTAATACAGCGGCGTATATCCTGAATCGCACTGGTTCATCAAGCGTACAAGGAAAATCACCCTATGAGTTATGGTATGGAAAGAAACCCGGTATTAAACACTTGAGAATCATTGGTTGCAAATGCTACGCCCATATTCCTAAACCGAATCGCAAAAAGCTAGACAAGAAAGCTCAGAAAGGTATATTGATTGGATATGATGGAAATGAAGGTTATAGAATCTGGGATAAAGTCAATCACAAGTTGATCAGGTCTAGAGATGTGACATTCGAAGAATTACCGCTACTAGGCTACAACAAAGAGAAGATTTACCCTAATGAACTACAACAATCGACCTCAACTAATAAAAACTTTCGATATGAGCTACCAGATCTACCAGAGAAATCAACAGACGTGATATTGCAGCAAGATGATACTCAAGACTTACAAGCATCTGCACATGTACCACTCCCAAATGGATCCTCACCGTTTCATTCATTACAATGGAGTTGTTGATCAGGATGTAGACGCAGAGAGAGATGTTCAAGATGTTCAATCAGAACAGAATGAGGTAACGAGTCTGAACAGTATGATACTATGGAATCTGAAGAGGACGAAATACAAAACGAGAACCGTGAAAACCTGTCTGAAAATGAAATTGAACAAGCAGGTCAGATGACTTTGAGAGACCGAAGCAATCTCAGACCCCCAAGTCGATTCAGAGATCATATCTGCAACATCAACGTATCTTTAAATGCTTCTGAACCAAAAACGTTTAAGGAAGCTATGTCTGGAGTAGAGCATGATAAATGGCAAGAAGCAATCAACAGCGAAATAAGTTCCTTAAAAGAAAACGAGACATGGGAGCTAGTTGAACTACCCAAGGGCAGAAAAGCCATTCCCTGTAAATGGATATTTAAAATCAAAACTAATGCTGATGGTACACTAGACAAGTATAAAGCCAGATTAGTAATAAAGGGATATTCTCAAAAGGAAGGATTGGACTTTTATGAGACTTTTAGTCCTGTGGCAAGAAGCAGCACCATAAGAGCACTTCTAAGTGTTGCTGCCAAAGACAAGATGTCTCTAACCCAATTTGACGTCTCAACTGCTTTCCTATATGGAAAATTAGATGAGGAAATTTACATGAAACCTCCTGAAGGTTACGCAACTGATCCTAAGCTTGTGTTTAAGCTAAAGAAGAGTCTGTACGGACTTAAGCAAGCACCGAGATGTTGGAACCGTTGTATTACAGACTACATTGTGGATATTGGCTTCAAACAAAGCAAAGCAGATCCTTGCTTATTTACGCGAAAGAGAGGCAAACACAAGATCATACTAACGCTTTATGTTGATGATGGATTGTTTGCATCTACCAGCGATAAAGAAACAAGAATATTTTTGGAAGAACTGGAAAAACGTTTCAAAATAACTGTGAAACCAGCCAATTATTTTCTTGGCATGGAGATAGAGAGGAAGTCAGACGGCTCCATCTTTGTTAACCAGAAAGCGTATACCAAACGACTCTTGGAAAGATTTGGCATGGAGAATTGCAAATCCGTTGCAACTCCAATTCTCAAAACGGCCAACAAAGACGAGAAAGAGACAGCAGCTTTCCCTTATCGCCAAGCAGTTGGAGCACTGGCTTATGTCATGACTGGGACAAGGCCTGATATAGCCTATGCAATAAGTGCAGTATCACGAAACCTAGACAGCCCTACCAAGGAGGATATCCAAACTGTCAAGCGAATCTTTCGCTATCTGAAAGGCACATTAGGCAAAGGGATTATTTATGAGAGTAATAAAGCTCCTGGTCTGGAATGCTACAGTGATGCTGATCACGGCGGTGATCATAGCACAGGACGCTCCACCACTGGCATGTTATGTTTATTTGCCGGCGGACCAATCTCATGGCAAAGTAAACGCCAATCCACTGTTGCGATCTCATCGACAGAAGCAGAAATAGTTGCTGCTAGCGAAACTGCCCGAGAGATCATATGGATGAAGAGAATACTTAAGGACCTTACAGGCAATGATTGGCCGACCACTCTATGTATGGATAATGAATCTGCAATTAGGCTGGCCAACCATCCACCACACGAATATCACCAAAGAACCAAACACATAAGAATAAGATCATTCTTTGTGCGAGAATGTGTGCAAGGATAAATTCTGGAAGTCTGCAAAGTACCTGCTTCTGTGCAGCTTGCGGATATGTTAACCAAGCCTCTATATGGCCCCAGAATTGCTGACTTGTGTAAGAGGTCTGGCTTAAAAACGGAGCCGGATATTAAGGAGTATTGAATCTCCTTTTACTTTAGTTTATGGAAGAATGTCATCTAGCGTTCCAAACAGAGATGTCACAAATCAATTGTCAACTTAATGAATATGTAAACTTTATTATGGGTCTCCACCCGCGCGAAGTAAGTCGGTTGTGATACCATCCTCGCCAGGAGATTTATCAGATTTCATGTTGTACAATGCCTTTCTAACTTCTGCTGCAATTGCTTCTGTTGCCCACAGACCCACAGTATTTAGTTATATAGGAAACTAGCTTCTGCCCGCGACTTCGTCCGCGTGGAACTCTTTTATATCGTAGCTCCTTAAATACAAACTTGCGCCCCCTATTTCGCCCCCTTAGACGATGATTGCATCCCGTGTTTTTTCACGTTTTATCTATATTTTGCTGAAAGTTTGAATAGGGTTCTTTTTAATTTCTAGTTAAGTATTATGCTTGCCAATTTTCAAGTCTTTAGCTCATAGATTGAAGGGGTTCCCATACTAACTTCAACCTCATTTTTTAACCCTTTTGCAGCCTTATCTTTATAATTTTTATAGCCTAGTGCGTGGCCGAAGATCCATTGAACGTTTTAGTGAAAGGTGCATATTAATCCATTCGATAGTTTTCCCATGATACCCGGACAGAAACCGACAAACAGAAAACATAACACTCCTTTTCGTTGGGCTGTCGTAAGATGGCGCTGTTGGGTAAAGTAAAGACGATTTTATCCAAATATTCTCAAATTTGGCCTGTGGGTCACCGTAAACCTATCAAACTTTTTTATACGTTTAATATGGTTTGTTGGAGTTCAGACGCCGACGAAAATCTGGAGAATGACCTTCTTAATGCGTGAAAATTGGTGAAGGTAAGCATCGCGCTATTGGGGTTTTTAATGTATGTTGTATAAATACAATTTCCTTCAAGCTCTACTTATTAGGTCTCACTGACAACCTCAACGAACTTTCATATTTATTATATGTAAAGATAAAGATAATGTAAACATTTCATATAGTTGTCTCTTTCACTTCTTATGTTTAGCCAAGATGAGTTAGAATGAGACAGATAGTAGGTACGGTATTTTACGACTGTTGACGTATTGTCTCCATCAAACGTCCACCAGTGTGTCAAAAAAGTAAACAATGATACTGGGACGTCTGCTGGAAGTTGACGGAGGCGTTTGGTAAACTAATTTATTGAATCAGGCGTTACTTTGCGGAAGTCCATGATATATTACGAGAACAATATTTCTTTGCTATTCCGCTAAAAAAACGTGCTGGTCTATCAGTGAAGATAAGATGCAACTATTTGCGTATAAACATGCAAAAAATTACAGCAAACCACCACCAATATTGACAAAAACCTCGACACGTGTTTCGCCTCTCTACGAGGCATCATCAGGAGTTGCTGGCAGGAGATGTTGCTTGCGCCACGTCCACTGAGCAAAAAAAAAAACTCACTTTCACTTTCACTTTTTTTGCTCAGTGGACGTGGCGCAAGCAACATCTCCTGCCAGCAACTCCTGATGATGCCTCGTAGAGAGGCGAAACACGTGTCGAGGTTTTTGTCAATATTGGTGGTGGTTTGCTGTAATTTTTTGCATGTTTATACGCAAATAGTTGCATCTTATCTTCACTGATAGACCAGCACGTTTTTTTAGCGGAATAGCAAAGAAATATTGTTCTCGTAATATGTTTGGTAAACTGTTTGAGAAACAGGGACTGACAGATGTGCTTGAGCTGGAGGTTTATTTAGCTACTTTCGTATACCACATTGAGTATGGTATTGTTTATTGCCAATAGATAACTAAAACGATAGAGATTATTAAAGTTGTTAAATACCACATAGCTAAGTACATATTAATATTTATTTAAAGTCCGTATCAAGAAGCTGCCTCCTAGACCTCACGTAGCACGTAGGTGGTTGCCCCAGAAACAGGGCGTTGGTAGTTAAGTTGGTTTTTGTTTTTAATTTGGTAAAGTATCATAAATTACATTTTGTATTGTATGGAGATGCAATTTACTTACGACCGCTTTGGCCTAGTTAGCTGTGGCCCTGCCTACGAAGTCGGAGGTCTTGGGTTTAAATCTCGGTATTTATGTAACGAGCAAGAAGGTTGTACCACCTTGTTCTACCGACAAATAATTGTTCCATCGAATGTATGTTTCGCAAAATTTTAATTTCATCAAAAACCATTTTTTTCAGAATCAGTAATATTTTCAGGAATGTTATAAAACAAACCTAACCTAATCTAATAGGTTCTATTGAAATTAAATTTGAATAGGCTGAATTTAATTATTATTTAATTGGTTCTACAATTACCTTTAAGCTTAACCTAAAAAGTTAACGAATTCTGGGTAACAGAAATTCGGCGAAACCATGAATTCGGTGAAAAGTTTGTTGGTGAAATAAGGGGACACCGTTTTCTATGTATTTAAGTATTTATTTATCTATACATAAGTATAAGCACATAATATATCGTCGCCTAAAACCCATAGTACAAGCTTAGCTTAGTTTGGGACTAGGCCTATTTGCCTAGTCACCCTAAATATTTATTTACGAATGACGCAGATTATGAATATACTGGGTGCCTTGGGGCCTTATAAATGCAAATATCGAGTATGCCCCTACAGCGGAACTGCTTTTGTTCTACAACTTTTCAAATAAGTATATATACTATCTTTATATGTTAAACTTTAAACATATATGTTATCTTTAGATTTTCATTATTTCATACATAGTAAATTTAATTTTCACTATAGTAGGTACTATGCAGTGTACATTAGTTTAATTATCATAATTGTCACTGTCATGGATGTCAAATAATGAGTCCGTGTTTGCAATACATTGATGGTACAGTTAAAGTTCAAACACTTATAATGATAGAATTAGGTATTAGTTATTTTACAAAGTTGCAGAACACAAGAGGTTCAGTTTGACAAGCAGAATCAAATCTTGAATTTAAAGCCCCGAGGTCACACGTTGTGAACAGTAAATAATAATTTCGATATCGATAACTTGTAAAAAAATAACTTTCCCTGCACTAAATATCGAGCAAGCGCAAGACATCGTGCGAGCGAGAAAGCGGAGACTATGAAGACCTGTCAGATGTCATGGTTCTATCCCTTTCAAACTCGTTGTTGATTACAAAAGTGAGAGACGTTCAATTTAGTAGGGCATATCTGCCTTTTTCTGTAATCTGTGGGAATCTAAGAAATTAGTAGAAATTTAAATACTTTTGGTAGATTAGCTGTGACATTAGTAGAAATTATTATCCCAGGCAGGCAACACTAACCGCCGCCATTTATCATTTCTTGTCATGCGCGCTCGGGGATGCTACGATATTTCGTGCTCGTGAGTGTTTTCTGATACAAACTGATTTCAAAACTTCGTGAAACGTGTAAAACTTGTGTTGTTCTGTTAAATACTTGTGTTACTTTGACAGTGGTGTGTGCTTGTGTGTAAAATACATTCAAAATGAATAAAACTTGCGCGAGGTGTGAGAAAACAGTTTACCCGACAGAGGAATTGAAATGTTTGGACAAGGTAATTTTCACTGCATTCCGTATGAATATTACCGCTGTATCAATTATTGCGCCGTCACGCGTTGTTTACACTTATTAATGTCTATATTTACTTTCTAAACTTTCTATTATCGCTTAATAACAGGACGAAACTTGGATCATTTAGTAGAAGAATCATCGGGGCAGAGGTACTCCAATTTATACAGTCAGTGACTCATTAAATTATTAAATTGCCGCTGATATCATTGCCGGTTGTTCATAATGCCGTGTATGAATGCGTTGACCTTTTTACCTAATTAGAGTCCTCTTAGCTGTAAGCATGACCTTGTGTCACATTCTTTTTCAATTGTATTCAAATGCGATCGTTCAGTTCGCAGTGGCTGCTTGTTCTAAAACCTTGGCCACGCGAACCTCATTCAATTAAAAATGTCTCAAAAAATGGAATGGGATATGGGATGGTTAAATTCACAATGATTTTTAAACTTAGTAAATAATTATCATTCCATTGTATTTTATCAGGCAATGCAGAGTATTTTTTATTTATAGATTATCTGCTCTTATCAGTGTTAGTGACAAAACACTGATAAAAATCAAATTACAATATACAGTACTGTATTATTAAAAGGTATAAAAGGTGAGATAAGGTGCAGATTGCTCTACAGATAAGTGAGAAAAGTTTTCCCTATTAGTCTTTATGACAGTGCTATAAGATTGAATTTCAACTGGCATGAGGGTAAGGTTTTTTGTTGTACCTAGTGTACCTGTATCAGTTTTTATTGCAAAATAGCTGATTGGGTTGTCACTATGTTTTAATTGTAAACTTTACTTGAAATCATTAAAATGGCTAATAGTTGTGATAAAACAACTTATAAAACTTTACTGTGCGTTACGGCATGCAGCCATGAAATAAATTTATCACAGACAAATAAGCGGTTTCTTCACAACAGTGCTCTCAATTTTTTTCCTGTAGTTATTTTGTTTAATATGAACAGGTAGACATGGCTGTGTACAATAAAAAATATTATATTTTATAACATGGTTTACTACACATTTACTATGAAAGATGAGATGACAGATTCAGTAGAAACTAGTGGTATTACGTGACTGAACAGACCCTGGACTCCAAAGCATTGCTGACGATGGAATGGGGAAAACGAGAGATGAGGATAAAATGTGACTTCATATTTTTTATCATATTTTAGAAGGATAAATTAATATTATGAAATTCGGGTACAGGTAAATTAAGTTAGTTTAAAAAAAAACAGACTTGTAACTCAAAACTTATGATGGAACATGGGTCTGAGATACTCTTTGAGGTTTATTGTGAAGTCATTAGAAAAGTGGAGTTTTTTTTATTGCTTGTCTGAGAAAAGTACTGTACAATGTACTATCTATCTATATAAGCAAATATAGTGCTTATATAGATAGATAGTAAATCTTGAATGTATCCTGAACTCGGTCTTGAATGTATTGGGATTGCCAGCTGGTGGTGAAAAAAGTTATTGCCAGCTTTGTATCCCTCTATATTCTACTTGGCTGGCAATCCCTATTTCCCTGGCCTCTCCAGTAGTGTACTATAACTGTAATTAACCATTGTTTGGGCTGCTTCAACCCTATTACGACGCAACAAACCTGTTAATTGCCCAGTCATGTGACAACTACGTTATGTTAGCGACTGTTAAATGGCATCGTAAATAATTTATTGGTATAGTGTATTTGCTATACACTAACATTTCCATAGTATTTTTATTGGATTTCCTGATGAATTATTCAACATTCAGATATTAATAGAAACTTTGCACGCAAATTCTGATCATTCCATTAAGAATAAGAATAAGTATTATTGCAACAATCATCAGACAGGTTAAAAGGTCAAATAGTCAGTCGTTATTGGTCCAGCGCCTCGGTGTTACCGTAAAACCTCCCAGCAGTCCCAGTTATATAGTCCAGAAGGACTACTATGGTCCAAAGTGTACTAACCAATTTTCGGCCAAAAATAATGACTTTTTTTGTTATTTTCTTAGTTTGTATTCGCCGTTTTCAAGTTACATTGCCTCACATAGTTCATCCAGAATAAATAGTTATACACAATCATATAACATCGAGTTAATTTGGACTAAATTAGGTTATTCAGACTACACTTGTTTCCTTTGTGCGCCCACCGTTAGGCATACGGCTCTCCAATTTTCTTCCATTCAGCCCGATTTGCCGTAGATCGCCCCCAGACCGGCCCTGCGGGGCTAGCACAACTGACGCCGCGCCGCGACGCGAGTCGAGAAAGATCTACCCATCTTGTTCTAATTTGCACAGTGCGAGTGAGATAGGAGACGCTCAGTCGCGCGGGAAGCGACTTGTCGGCAAGTTATGCTAGAACTGCGAACTATTTTATGTCGTCCGACCATCTTGCTTGTGGTCCGCCGACTTGTCTCTTCGAGCGCGGCCTCCATTCTAGAACGCGTATGCTCCATCTCCCGTCGTCTCGGCACAGAGTTGCGTTGTAGTTGCGGGTACAGTTGTTAAGTCTTAAAATTCTAGGTGGTAGCTTCATGAAACACCCGTTTACTTGTGATGTAACTGTCCTAGTGTTACTTAAGAAGCCAGTCCAGTGACATTCTGTTTAGATGCTGTGATGTAAGTTCAGATATAGGCCTTGTAGCCTCTTATGGAGCATGAAGTTACTAGCGAAGCAGACAGTTTGAATCCCGGTATCTTCTGATTAGAAATATTAATTGAGTTTCTAATTAAGGGAAAATTTGTAAATAGGGCTCGTCTACATTGGGGTTTTAAACGAATTCGGCCGTCGACAGCGCTATAAGAAATACATAGCCTGCCTCGGGCGAGGCGTACGCCCGAGCATGCGGACCATTCGCCGTTCTGTTTGCCCTATAATCGCGTGAACAGCTCGGCGAACGGTCGGCATGCTCGGCCGCACGCCTCGCCCGAGGCATGCGTGCAGTGTGGACCCCGCTAGTCACGTCGAAAGGATGGAGGAAGATCGGGGCGCAAAACGGGCATACTTGGGCCGTCCAGAAGGTCGGACTTCCCAGGTATCGTCTGATCGACGTCGAATCAGACCACCGGGAGCTTCAAGCCATGTACATCCGTGGCGACAACTCGTGTCAATGCCAAGACTCGCTTTGGGGCGGTGAGACAGAGTTAGCGCAATGTACCGCGTCTATTCGGTTAGCTGTACATTGCGTCTATTAGGAAGCGGACGGGATGCCAGCGGGCAGCGGGGCGACGAGCGGCAGTTGATACATTCGAGCGATTTCAATGTATGGGCAGCCGAGCCGCTGGCGTCCAGTCCGCGGCCTTATGAACGCACAAATCGACTTACCGCCTCCGACTAGTCATCCATGAATGCTCAGATAAAAAGCGCTATCACTTTCTCGACACTAATGACTGAGGCTATTACGCGAAAGAAACTCGCGAAGCACTTCACACCTTCTTTAGACGCCTAATTATTAGTTTAGATACTTGCAGCTAATACGGTAATGTCGATGATCGTTAACTCTGCAGTATATACTCAAGATCTAGACGCTCTGGAGCAATTTCCATGTACAGTTAGCTATGAAAGTGTCTTCACAAAACGGTTTACGCTTGCGTTCAGCTATTCTCAATACGTAGCCTTGCGAGTTCTGGCGACCTTGCTCACCAGCACCATCAGGTATATATATTAGCTGTTTATCGCTTGCCCCGATCGTAATTTTTCTTTGTAGAAAATTTTCTTTTCGAACGCGATTATTCTAGTCTTGTTGTAGGAAACCCATTGTCATCGCGAAAGAGTAGGTAGGTTAGGTTCGTTAGGTAGCTTCAGGTGCCCGAAGGGCAATCTGCCCAGAAATAGGAGCGCGAATAAAATGAATGTTGAATACAAACATACGGATACTGTCTGACAGTAAATCGGTACTACAAGCACTGAGCAGTGATAGCATCACATCTAGCTTGATATACGAATGCTACCAAATCCTCACAGAGGTGTGCGCAGATAAAAACAACGTTACTATACAATGGATCAAGGGGCACAGTGGCTCAAGAGGAAACGATGCAGCGGATGAACTGGCCAGAAAAGGCTCAGAAACAACGGCATACGGACCGGAGCCAATTATGCCCCTGCCACAAAGCTACATATATAATCAACTGGACCTATACACCAAAGACCTACACCAAAGATACTGGGAGGAGATAGACACATGCAGACAGACTAAAGAGATTTTGTCGAAACGCGACAACAAACTCACAACCGCACTACTGAGGACACAGAGAAGCCAACTACGCAAGATAGTTGGAATAATAACAGGCCATAACACTCTGAACAGACACCTCTATAACTTAGGTATCACAGACAGCCCCATGTGCAGAGCGTGCATGGAAGCAGCAGAAACAACTAAACACATTCTACTGGACTGTAAGCAGGTAGAACTATACAGGAAAAAACACCTAGGGTCTCCGGACACACTATTGAACGCAGTCAGCAACACCAAGGCACTCACAAACTTCCTGTAGGAGCTGGGGTGGTTAGAGTAGCGCTACCCCACCGATTCACGCAAAATAGGCACACTGGATGTCGACTTGCGGAAAAAAGCCCAGTAAAACTAAAATGAATGTTGAAAACGCGTTTGTAAACTTATGCGGGAAATAATTTCGCTATCATAATATATAGTGAGGAATGTACATTTTAAGAATGGGAAATTCTGCAACTAGGGATGGATAACGATAAAAAATTGCTACAAAGAAAAAGTGCGTTTTAAAATAATACAATAAAGAACGGCGATCTTTACCAGCGCCATGACATTCTAGCAGTCTTTTAGCTGCTGTAGGTAACCTACCTATCGATTTGTTTCCATAAGTAAATACACTCGTGACTAAGAGCCTTATCACACTTGCGATTTCCAAGCGTATTTTGTTTTGTATGAAGGCGATCACGCAGCGTGTTCGCCGCGACTGATAATTGTATAGAAAACACGCTCGCAAATCGCAAGTGTGATAAGGCTCTTAATTTAATGACTTTAGCAATGGTCACTTGTCAGTTCTACCAACGCATTGTAAGATTGCATTTGGGCCAGGGGCAATCTTTGGACACTTTTTTTTCCCTATACATACGAAAGTACTTTCGTTCGATTCAGAGTAGAAAACATCCGATTTTATCAAAATTAAAAGAAAAAGTCGAGTGTACAACTTTCCGTAAAATGGTCGATTTCACCGTAGTTAGAAATTATCTGAGTAATTATTTTTGATATTTATTGGAAAAACAATAAAAAAAACACATTTTAAATATATTTTTTAAACTAAGACAAAGCACCAAAATCTTACTATTTCTTACCATTCTAAATGGCAGGACCGATTATTGTGGCACTCTTTGGGGGAGGCCTATGTCCAACAGTGGACGTCTTTCGGCTGATATGATGATGATGACTATTCTAAATTTAAAAATGGCCTAAGTAATTAATTCATTATTTGACTGTAGCGTCAAGGTAAATACGTCTGTACACGTGTTAGTTTGTCTATCTTGTTGTTCCTGATCTCAACTCAATTGCTCAAAGGTTAACTGGAAGAGATCCCTTACAGGGATAAGTTCGCCTTTGTACCGAATTAACTTTTTTTTGTCTGTATTTTTACCTGTGTCTTGTGTACAATAAAGTATTTACATACATACATACTTGCTATTCCAATAAATAAACCCATAAAATTGCAATAACTAGTATCGTGCCTAAGTATCGTAACACTAACATTGATAAAAAAAGATACACGTAACCTATACCTATACCTATTGATAATAAATTTCAACAATGCCCTTGCAAGTTTCTTGTATCTTTTGTAATTTGATTGCAATATCTAAATAACTTTCGAAGTGATGACGTCATTTCATTATGTGCACGGCCGGAACTGAACGCTAATTTAGATTGCCAGCCATCTGGTTCCGTGGTGTAGTGGTTATCACATCTGCTTTACACGCAGAAGGCCGCCAGTTCGATCCTGGCCGGAATCATAGCTTTTTGTATTTTTTTTCTTTCCTAAATTAGTTTTTGTCATGTAATTTACGGCTGACTTCAAAAAAGTTATTTTTTTTCTTTAATTTTCAGCGGTACTTTTTATCACTTTATATCTTCTTGTTTTTCTTTGTAACATTGTTTCTTTCCTAATTTTACCTCTAGGTACTCCAAAAAGAAGAATCTCAATTTGGTTTTATATGGTTTTCTATTGTTTAGCTATATTTTATTTACATTTGATTGGTATCGTAGAGATCCTCTTATACTATTTAGCGTTTTTTTCGGGTTGTATCCTAAATTAGCTCGGTGTTCGAAATTCGAATCGCCGCCTAATCCTAATAAGCCGCCTTTCTTAAGCCGTCAGTTACAAATTACAATCGAATCTTGCTCATACAAATTCTGATACATGTTGGACAGGCAGTAATTAGTCAATACACCTACCACATCTTCCTGGAAAAGGCCTAACTGATTGTGAGACACAAGACAGCACACGATATAATTCTTTATAATTTATAATCAACTAGCTTCTGCCCGCGACTCCGTCCGCGTGGAAATCGTTTATATCGCAGCTCCATACAAACTTCAACCCCCCATTTCATCCCCTTAGGGGGTGATTTCCAGGATGAAAACTATCCTATGTCCTTCTCCGGGATTCAAACTATCTCCATACCAAATTTCATCGCAATCGGTTCAGCGGTTTAAGCGTGAAGAGGTAACAGACAGACAGACAGACAGACAGACAGACAGACACACTTTCGCATTTATAATATTAGTATGGATAATCATACTTCTATGCATTCTGTGGCACAGGTTCTTTCGAGGTAAACTGAAACTCGAGCCATTTTTAACTGTCACTAAACACGCATTGTAATAATTAGAACGACGGAATGCCTTTTTCACAGTTGATTAGCATTGCTCTGAAAAAACCTTCCGTATATTAATGATGTTCTTTGTACGGGCGGGTATGGAATAGTAACTAGTTAGTCGCTAATTGGATGACGGTGTAAATGTGTTTAAAGTTAATTAGGAAACAATGTGTGAAATTTATGTTAATGTTAGGGGACTCTCCCCAGCAAGGTCGACACAAGTTTCTGAAACTAGTTTTATTTTATTAATGTAAAGCATATTATTTCTTCATTTTAATCATCATCCTCCTAGCGTTATTCCCGGTAGTGCCCCTAAAGGAGCCCGGGGTCCGCTTTGACACCTAAACCCAAGATTTGGCATAGGCACTAGTTTTACGAAAGCGACTGCCATCTGACCTTCCAACCCAGAGGGAAAACTAGACCTTATTGGGATTAGACCGGTTTTCTCACGATGTTTTCCTTCACCGAAAAGCTAACGGTAAATATTCCGTACATAAGTTCCGAAAAACTCATTGGTACGAGCTGGGATTCGAACCCACGACCGCCGCTTAGCAGCCGCATGCCTGAACCACTAGGCTACCGTAGCACTTACTTACCGTATTTCTTAATTTTAATACCAGGATAATACCTATACGCAATTGTGATGCTAAAGGTGCTCTTACACGAGCGATACAATTGCCGAATTGCCGGAAATTCGGGGCAATTTTGACGTCACGGCCACTTCAAGCAATTCGAATATTGCTCAAAATGGAGCGATTATTGCTCCAGTATGGAGCGTTCATACACGAGAAATTCAGTGGAGCAAATTGTAGTCGGCGATATGGAGCAACACGGAAATATATGGGGCAATATTTCCGAAATATTGCCCCATATTGCTCGATTACTTTCGGCATCGTGTCGCCGGACAATAATTGCCCGAAAAATCGCCCGTGTAAGAGCGCCTTTAATATGTGACATGTAATATTTAGATAATATTATGAATAAATGAGTATTAGGTAGTATTATAATAGACAAAAATGAAGCGATTAGAGACATTGTATGAAATACGTTCTACTCGCTCATTTTTTAGGGTTCCGTAGTCAACAAATAACCCTTATAGTTTCGCCATGTCCGTCTGTCCGTCTGCGGGTTAGCTCAGTAACCCTTACTACTAGAAAACTGTAATACTAGGTATAATACAATCTTGAAAAGACTCTTATTTGCATACTCCCCCTACACCTAACAAAGGCAGACAGGCAACTACGGAACCCTACACTGAACGTGGCCTGACGCGCACTTGGCCGGTTTTTTTAAATATACATTCGCATTTCTAGCAACATAAACTAGATATGGCGGATCCCATAGTCTATACAAAGTTTCATGTTATTCTAACATGTCGTTTCAAAATGAGAACCAAACTACGTTTGTATGGAGAGTCGAGCGTCCTGGCGACCCCTAAGCATTCCCTACCAGTCAAACTTTGAGCAAAGCCAGGGTTCGAAATTATGAAGATAATTACGCTTCTTGATAATTATCGGATAGTTATCGGATAATTATCACCTGTATAAGAACCAATGACACTCGAGTTCGCTCAACTTTATTACCACTGGGAGGCCCATAAGGCCCCCAATGAGGTTATACCTAAGCACATCTGTGACTGGCCGCCTAGCAGACCAAATAGGGAAAAAAAAAACGCTCAACTGCATAATCCGAACCGAATTCTTATTGTAAAGGGGAATCCCCACGGCGCGGCACGTCACGTTGACACTTCGTGCGTCCGGATAGACGCAAGTGCGGAAATACACGTTCGAATACTTCGAATACAGTTCACTTTCACGAGCGCAATTTTTTGTTATCACTTATCATCAATCGATAATTATCCATCTGTTATTATCACGATAATTATCATGATAATTATCATTAATAATTACCCTTTCGAACCCTGAGCAAAGCAGTCAGATTGTGGGCGGTGCAACTTCAAATATAAACTCAACTTTTTATGGTACCGTACCTCAAAAGGAAAAAGAAACTGTCTGTCTGTTAACATTCTTCTATACAATACAGTACAAATACTCTTCTCACTCTCACAAACAAGGGAGTTAGAAAGAGAAACAATACAATAACATGCAGGTTATCGCTGAAGAGCCATCTCTTCCAGACAACCTTACATACCTATATATCTACATTACTGTACATATTATATTTCGTTAGTGATTAAGCGGATTGCAAACAATTTGCTAGGTCATTAGATTTGACGTGTGGCCTAGAATCCACTAACACATGGTCACATTCTACAGTCACCAGCATTAATATCTGCCACAACAAAGCGTGCATAAATATCTGACACGACTTTATTTCTAGGGCCGCTAGAACATGTCAGATATTTTTGCCTGCTTTGTTACGGCAGATGTTAATGCTGGTTACTGTACAGTACGATGTAAAAAAAAATCGCCTTATTATAGCGTAAGTTCTAATAGTACATTACTTACCAAGGGCTGTAAAAGAAATAAAGCCCTAAATTGCAGGTGTTTGTGACCCGAGCCGCAGGCGAGGGTTGTAAATATGCGATAGAGGGCTTTCTTTTTTACTGCCCGTGGTAAGTACCTACTTTAGTTTTCACATTATGGCCAGGTGTGACGTAAATATATTTATATGACGTTGAACGTTGAATGGATGAGTCGACGCTCCAATTCGGTGACAATGACAACATATTATTAAATATAACCTACATAATAATATTAAGTCGTTAAACATAGGTACCAACATAGCCGTAAGATTCATCAAATACAGTCAGATAACTTAAACTTTATTGCAAAGTGATAAGGTCGATAATCACCATAAGTATTCGTGTTCCAGTTTGAGAACAATGCCGGCGCAAGCGCTGGACCAAATTAAATTATTAAACCAATAGGACGTGGGCGCGGCGCGGTCGACTACTGACACCATCATTTTGGCCTTATACAGGGTGGGAATTTTAAGTGGGTCACTAAGAACTACTAGGCCTTGACGACCGGGTTAGCTTAGTGGGTAGTAGCCCTGCCTAAGAAGCTACGGTCCATTTCAAGGTTAAACATTTATTTTTTTAATTTTAATATCTGTGTTGTTTTTGTCACGGATAAATGTTTTTAATTTGTATATTTGTTTCTGAGTCTTAGACGTTTTCTATTTATTTAATACTAGCTGATGCCCGCGGCTTCACCCGCGTGGTTATAGAAAAATGTAACATATTAAATTATCCCGTGGGAATTCGATGTTTTCGCGCTGGAAAAAGTAGCCTATGTCACTCTCCAGCCTCTAAACTATCTCCATACAAAAAATCACATTAATACGACGCTCCGTTGCGACGTGAAAGAAGGACAAACAAACACACACACACACACTTTCGCATTTATAATATTAGTAAGGATGAGGATATATCGTCGTCTAGTACCCATAACACAAGCCTTATTGAGCTTACAACGGGGCTAGTTCGATCTGTGTATTGTCCCCTAATCGCAGTATTATCCTAATTTTGCGAACAGGTCCTTTAATTATATGGAGACTTTTTGGTCTTGTCACTTTCAAGAAAATCAAAAAATAAAAAATATTTATTCGTAATCATGGGGCCCCTATGTTCCGGCGAGCAGCGATGGCCCGCTCGAGCGCACCGAAACGGTAAGGAAATCACTTGGTTTCCTTCGCAGGGTCAAAGGTCAAAGGTCGAGTTGTTACCAATTAATCGAAGATTCGATTTATAAGGTAGGTACATATATAAACAGCTTCGCAGTGTAATCATTGAGGGTTCATGTTTTCTGCCAACAAACTGTTATGCAGTTTGGCAGATAAGGTTAATCTTTATATTATGTAACCTGTTATTGTAATAAATAAAAAAAATAAAAAAAATCATACTTGTCTTATTGTATTAGGAATATTGAACTTGTCATACTTCTAGCGTATTTCCCGGTTGTGCCCTAAAGGAGCCCGGACTCTGCTTTGACACCTAATGCCAAGATTTGGCATAGGCACTAGTTTTTACGAAAGAGACTGCCGTCTGACCTTCCAACCCAAAGGGAAACCTCGTTGGGGAGGAATATTGAACTTGGTCTCTAATTAATTTTTTTATTTAACTTGTACAGTCAGAGTCATAATAAGTAGCAAAATATATCGCAACACGTCTTTATTACTATAGGAGTAAGGATATATATTTGGCTGCTACTAAATAGATGATGCTGACTGTACTGTTCGTATGAATTTACGATAACGTTCATTTATTCATAATACTAGCTGATTCGCCCGCGTGGTTATAGGAAAATGTAACATATTGAATTTTCCCGTGGGAATTAAGTGAAAATTAGATGTTTTCTTGTGGAAAAAGTAGCCTATGTCACTCTCCAGCCTCTAAACTATCTCCATACAAAAAACCACATTAATACGACGCTCCGTTGCGACGTGAAAAAAAGGACAAACACACACACACACACTTTCGCATTTATAATATTACTAGCTTCTGCCCGCGACTCCGTCCGCGTGGAACTCGTTTATATCGTAGCTCCATACAAACTTTCACCCCCATTTTAGGGAAGTGGGGGGTTAGAAAGAGACAAAAGGTAGCCTATGTCACTCTCCATCCCTTCAAATATCTCCACTTAAAAAATCACGTAAATTCGTCGCTCCGTTTTGCCGTGAAAGACGGACAAACAAACAAACAAACACACACACTTTTGCATTAATAATATTAGTATAGATATGGATATAATATTAGTAAGGATAAGATTACGTTATTCATTACATGTCAATTTAAAAGAATCCCTATCGTGATCGTCAATAACATACAATAACATTCAATAAAAATAAATAGATTAATAATAACTGGGTAAGGCCGTTATTTCTTGTTCCTGATTTAGCAGTTAAATCGTCTACCTTTTAATCACTTCCAGTGTGTTACGCCAATTAGCCATATAAATGGATTACTAATATTCGTAACACACTGGAAGTGATTAAAATGTAGACGATTTAAACTGCTTAATCAGGAACAAAAAATAACGGCCTTACCCAACTAACAATTGAAATATATAACTACACTTTAAATTTATGTCATAATTATCAAAGTTCACCTAAAATGATCGTCAGTACTTATAACAATAATTTAATAATATCAAAAACAATAAATAAAAATTATGCGGTTATGTCAAAAAATTGACTTATCAAATACAGTGGATTTTCCAATAGAAAGTTTCTTAATCGACGCTTGAATCAATAAAGGAAATCACTTGGTTTCCTTTAGGGTCATCTTAGGTCAAAGGTTTAACACCGTATCATACTTTTATTCAACCACCTATTAATTAACGCCTTTAATTAATCATTCATCATCAATGACCGAGTTGACTAATACATAATTGTTTCACAACGAATGCAATTTCACAATACAAGGCCACTCTTGTCTGCTTCTTCACAACTTGAACTAGTATATCTTGGACCCCCAGATCTGGAGTTACTGTTTATGTTTTATATTACGACGGTGACAGAAGCATACGGTCTGCCTAGGTATGCAGACACTGTAGCCTATCGACGCTTCCGATTCCAGAAAAATGAAAAGGGCTTGGTCGAACCCTTATTGATTTGAGGATTCGTTGTGTTGATAGCCAATGACGAACGCTGGTCCCTCACTCAACACATCCTCGGGAGCTCTGGCGACCTTCACCACCAGGAACACAACACAACATACCTACAGAGCTAGTAGTGGCGTTTTACCCCCGAAGCAAAGAGAGGGGTGTTATTAGTTTAACGTGTCTGTCTGTGTATCTGTCTGTGTAGCTCCCAAACGGATAGACCGATTTGAATGCGGTTTTTTTTGTGTCATAGATAATTGTGTGGTGTCGGTTTAGAATTGCACCACCCCCTTTCTTCCTGTGGGTGTCGTAAGAGTCGACTGAGGGAACAGGGTTGAAGTGTGTTGTGGGCGATGGGCTAGCAACCTGTCACTGCGATATATCACATGTCGATCTTTTTTACCCACATTTATGCTAAAAGTGGTACTGGAACAATAGTTTCATGTGCTCTGCCTACCCCTTTAAGGGATAAAGGCGTGAATGTATGCATGTATAATTTTATCCCGAGTGTTTTTAGCCATTTTTTATGAAAATATGTTCAGCCGTATTTGAGATATTGGACTTTGAAATGAAAATGTCGGGGGTTTTTCAACTTTTCTAAGTTGTAGTTATAGCGGCAGTCTTCTGCTTGGTCGGTGGAGGTACTTCCCCGGTTGGGCTGCTCCAAATATGAGCGAAATGTTTCCCTACCTCTCAACACGTTCCCCGTCCGGGTTCCCCCAATGATGGGTCATAAACTCATGCACCTGCTTTTCAGCTTGCTTCCACAATGGATTCACCGCTTCGAACTGGAACCACACTGACGTGTGATATTGTCAGATCATTTTGTATAGGGCCTAGGGCCAGTTAACGGAGGTCAGACTCACTGGTTCAACTGAGACGAATTGCCGAGTGTTGTGGCTACCAGCCTTGGACATTGTTCACACGACACAGCTTAGCATTGTTACTAAATCTAAGTTATTGCTAGTGTATGGTTAATTTAATATTGTGTTATGTGAATTAATTAAAAATAGTATAGTGTAGTTACCGGGTTTAAACATAGTTGTAAAGTTTTGTAATTAAATTAAGAAATCGACTACGAACAAATGTTCAAATGCTTTTAAAAATGGGAGTATTCTTAATTCTACTTTTATCATCGAACGAATGTTCCTTCGAACCCTGTCATTTGTCGAAATTTAAGTGTTTCTACAATTTGAAAGCTTGTACAAACAAGATTCTTGTCAGCACCAGTGGCACCCAGGGTCCTCGAAATACTTCTTATACTATGAAGACAACATAGAGATTTTTTTAATCACTCGTGTATTTGCAATCGATAGATGTTGGTTACCATAAAAAAAAATACAAAAGTAGTAGGTACAGTCAGCATCATATAGTTAGTAGCAGCCGAAGTAGCCAAATATATCGGAACACGTCTTTATTACTATAGGAGTAAGGAAGTGTTACGATATATTTGGCTACTTTGGCTGCTACTAACTATGTGATGCTGACTGTACTAGCATTATACATATATTAAATTACCCGCGAAACTGCCAAAACAGTTTAATAGCCAAACTACTTTATTTCAGTCAGTTCAAATACTAAGATAAGTAATCTAGGTAGGTAATAGGCATCGGCCTGTTACCGTAATATTTTTTTTTATTTCTAATACATAATCATTATCTAGCATAGTAAGTAGTATTACGTATAAAAACCTGTATTTCTCCTAATAATAGGTTTCCTCTAGAAAACTCGAACAGTAAGCATATCAAAATTACAATGGCTAAATTATGGAGGCCTTCATCCGTAAAAAACTCGATCTGAGAACCGGATCTTACTAAACTGATCAATTTAGACTTTACCTACGAATACGATTTGAATAAAACAGCTCTATTTCTGGTAACCTTCAACTGTACGACGTAATATCATATAGATAGATCCATTCATAGGACTCGCCACCCATGCACCTAAATATTTGAGGGTGGTAGTCTTTCCTCCAGTCCAAGTTGGCTGAGTTGCCGTTGCACAGGGCGGTTCCATAACACTTCGGGAGCTCAAATACCGCGAGCCATCCGGTTGCCTGTTGGACACTGCAACTAAGCGTCATTCCTCTGAATATATGAGTTCATCAATGGGTGTTTTCCCCATTCAAATAACATATTACAAACAGTGCAAACTTACATGTTCCGGTGTCCAACTCCATAAACAGTAATTGTAAATACAAATTCTAACTGTAAACGGCGCTCTCAGCCGCAGGGATATCGTGGTCTTTGTTTAATATAATGACATCATGCATTACTAGTACCTACTAGAGGAAGTGGGGTTTCCTACTAAGTTGACCTATTTATATATGCGTTGGTCAGTTTCTAAGAAAGTACAGTAATAGCGCACCGTGTTTGATATTAGTACAATGTTAGAGGAAACGCAAGGGTCGTTTTTCCATAGAGACGTAGTCCCCTGGTTTCTCCCTGGATAATGGCAGTAGAGCGATATATTTTTTCCCATAAAGCTATGGCAACTATTGACATGTACCTGTTTTCCTTTTTTTCATAAATTTATTCTTAAAAGAGATATTAACCTTCAAAAACCTAAAAAAAATGCCTGATTTTCCGCTGTGTTCAAATATCCAGAAAACAATTTTGAGTAGATTATTTAAAAAAAGGAAAACAGGAACACCGCAAAAAATAGTTAAATAGGTCAAGTTTTGGAGAAGAATCCAGGGGAATATGAAACGTTGATTTTATGTACTTTTAATAGGTATTTTCGGCCGAAACTGTCTATCGCGCTCTGCGGGGGGAGGCTTGAGGTTGGCGCGACAGCAATACATTTTACAATTACCTATTTCTCAATTATCTCGCCCTTAGTGTTTCCTATTAAGGGTGGTAAAGAAGATATTACGTGCTTCTAATAGACTAATTGTTTGGTTCTAGGTTTGAGTTGTGCAAGTTTTTTGTTGAAAGAAAGAAAGAAAAGAAAGAAAACATTTATTCGTGGACAAAACAATGGGTATAAAAACAAAACACAGTGACGTAAAAGTAGCAGGGTCCACGAAAAGGCCCCGACTCAGCATGGTGCTAACCTAGAAGGCCAGCGCTGGTCTTCCGTCGGAACCTTTACATGAGTTACCTCCTGGAAGGCAACACAAAACAAATACCTACGCTAAACATATTTTAGGGACAGATCTTAAGTAAAAATAAACAGTAATGTAAGTGCGATAGAGATAATATCCGATCTTCGACATTCGAAGTTCGTGGTTATAGCTCAGAGTGGCACGGCAGATTGCAGCGTGTGAACGCGTCGCCAAACTGTGTGTTGCGCAAAGGGATGCATTTTTCAAACGAACAGTCGGTGTCTAAGATGTGTTTACACTTATGTAACTGTCTCACACACTAATTATTAGTGCCTATTGTTTTACATCTATGTAGGTTGGACTTCGATCCTTTTTGCTAAACTATGCCCAATTAACGTAAAATGGTTCATTTTTAACTAGACTGACGTTTAGTATTGATGCATCTCTTGCCACCGAAAATACGTTGACATAATCATAAGTCCTAACACATGCGTTGATGGCTTTAGAATTTTTAAGGGCTATGAAGGAGTTTTTCCGGAGTATTCGGATCCCCACGAAATACAACAAAACGTTAGTTTCACAGAAAATCGCAGCCATTCGCAGCACATTAATAACAACCTCGCAACGATCTAGAATTCTAGATTCATATCTAAATGAGATAATTGACAACTAACTGCCTTTGATAACTGGCAAGCAATCACTCTAAATGCGCTATTAACTATGGAAATGTCTCCTTTCCTGTAACCAAAACGTCTTATATACATATTATGAATGTCTATACTAGTACCGTAAAACGGGGTGAGTAGGGTCAAAACTGACATTCAAACCTCGATAACATTTTATTCTTACATATGCAAACTGAAAGGTGTATATAATAAGTGTTCCGGACGTTTGTGTTTTAGTTTTTATTTTATTTTGGGTAGCTCCATTTCATAACTTTGACGATATACAGGAAATCCCACCTCACCCCGTAGTCCCTCGTAATTGGGGTGAGATGGGATTTCATACAAAGGTGATTTTGGAAGATTGTTGGATCGATATCTTATTATATGAGTAGCACAGTACTATAGCTCCGTTTTAAATTGGAATAGATTATTTTGTAGCAGTAGCCTTAAAATCGCATCTCACCCCCCTTTCATCCCTTCTCTCCCCATTCATAACCCAACTCCCCGCGAACCCTACTCCCCATTTTACGGTACCTAGTATTATAAAGAGGAGGTCTAACACTTACCCGATTTCAGAAATTCTTTGACTCGTGTACCTATAGCTTGGGTTTCCAGATGGACATATAGGCTATATTTTATCCCGCGGTTTTACCTGTGTTTTTTACTACACGCGGACGAAGTAGGTACCTAGTAAGTAATCATCATCATATCAGCCGGAAGACGTCCACTGCTGGACATAGGCCCAAAGAGTGCCACAATTACCGGTCCTGCGCCACCCGCATCCAGCGGACTCCCGCGACCTTTACCAGGTCATCAGTCCACCTTGTGGCCTACCCACAAGGTAGCTGCGCCTTCCGGTCGCCACTCGAGAACCTTTCCGCCCCAACGGCCATCGGTTCTACGTGCAATGTGACCCGCCCACTGCCACTTAAGTTGAACGATTCGGTGGGCTATATCGGTTAGTAAGTAATGCTTACATGCACACGTACGTCCTTTTTGAAAGAGCGAGCGACGCGAACGAAGTTATCCGTTTCAGCTAGGGCAAGAGTTCTCTCGTACGTCCGACGTCTGTCCGGCTGATCTATACAGGACGTATTTCTCAGCCGATACTTGTTTCAATTTCTTTTTTGTCGATACAGTTTCTCTTAATTAAAAAAAATATAAGACAGCTCGTGAGTACACAGAGCCGCTAGTATGAAACGGGGTAGTTTACATTTACATACATACAATTTAGTTTTCTTAAACTAGAAGGCAGTAGGAATGGATGTATAGGTACTTCATACACTTAGGATGTTTTTCCATTGATGGCTTAGTTATTTATTCCGTACCGTAACTGCACGGTGGCCCGGTTAACAGATGGCGGCTTAAGGTCGCGGGGCCGGTTGTTCGTGTTTAACTGGAGTTTAAGTTCAATTTAATTTTATTTGCGAAGCCACATAAACATGCAGCAACAACACAACACTAGTGCCAGTGCTGTACACGACTATTACAGCAAAATTAATTAAGCTGTCTGACCTCGCGTGTCCATCTTTTTTTTGAAGTGAAAACTTCTTTAGCGGCGCTGAGCACTTTTTGGGATGGGGAAAAATTGTTAAACACGCGACAGATTTTTGTGATGTCAGATGTGAAGGATACGACACCGTGAGAGATTCGAAGAAAACGGGGGTTTGACTAGGGGCACATAGTTCTAATTTGTACTTTATTGTTAATAGTTTAAGGTCGTAACACATTTTCCGTAAATGCAAATTCCATTTGGTTTTATCAAACTTTTATATTTTGCTGCTAGCCGATTCGACTTGATTCAAAACTGAACGCTATTCGTGAAAGTATAAAGCTGTTAAACACTTTTTGCGATTGCATATATTCTGCAAATAAATTTGTGTTTTATCCACGCGTCCTTTACCGTATTGCTATTGAGCAAATTAGAATAGTTCGAATTTAGACGTTATTCCTAAATAGATAAAGCTTTGAAAAATATTTGGCAATGGCAAAAACAATTAAATTGGTATTTTATTTATTCGTCTCCTTCATCAATTTTGCTGAGTTAACTTGAACTATAGCGCACTACTAATAAGATTGTTATTAGATATATTGGCACGCAGGGGGTGAGAGGGGGAAGGAAGGGATTTTTTTTTTGCAAAATTAAAATTATTCAAGTTTTCACTTCTGCCGGCACTCCCGGAGTGCAACCCGGTCTTTTTTTTTTCTTCGGCGGTCCGAAAACTGAATTGCCAAAATATAATCATCGAACCTGCTAATCAATTTTTATGAGAATCGGTTGAAAAATGCGACCTGTACCTGTATGTACCATACGTTTCGCCCGAGCAGAAACGGAGAATTTCGTTCGCTTCGCTCGCTCGTTGTCGTCTCGCGACAAATATCGCTGAAGCAGCCAGAATGAGATGGAATGTATCTAATATACTCGTAAGCAAAGAACAGGAATCATAAAAAAAAAATGGAATCACTTCACAAGGACCAAACGTGGTGGACGGAGTTTTCTTCTTTGCTCGCGAGTATATAAGGTACATTACATTCCATCACTTTCTAGCTGCTTCAGTGCGAGGCTAGTAAGTAAGTTCCGCACGAAACGCAGTTGTGCTGTTTTTTTTTGTTTTTATTTGGGACATAAAACAGTAACACACATGGTTTGGGGCTTACAATATACAAAAAAAAAACAGTTGAGACCAACAATACTGTGTCCACAGATTACTAGATTAGTTATTAATCTACTGTATTTAGCGATAAATAACAAAAGAGTGATATTAAGTGAACTAATAGGGGGGGTGTACACACCGAATAATTTATTATTAAAAATGTCGTCGATTGGAGAAAAAAATAAATTAATAAAAAAAAATCACAAGTTTTAAGAGGGGGTATATTCTATCCCGTCGTTCTGTTCGTCGTTGTGTCTGTGATTGTTATACTACGACGCTCGGGGATCGTGACGTCACGATAATGCATTTTGAGTAGATGACGACAATAGCTTACAAAAACCAGAGTTGTAGAGAGAAGTGAAGTATTGTTAATCATGGACAAGCCCAACAAACAAGTCACGCAATGTTGTCGTCACTTCCTATTAAAAACTAAATTATCCTTAATATTATATCTGCAAATGGGAATTACGCTTGTTCTTATTCTATGGTAAATATCTTATATACAACACATTTGCACGTCACAAGACACTTGCATGCCATCACGTATATCTACGTCACATAATAATATAATAAGCCATATTTTCCTACACTACATTTGTTTTTGTAGAGGCACATACATAACTATTATAATATATTTGAGGAATACTTCGGACCCAAACATTGTACTTACCATCGTATTCCCGAATAATTATTGATCGAATGCTTATTATTTTACTTAATGCTAAAAATGCCAAACCGCACCATGAAAACACGCCATGAAAATAGACTCGCGCTACAAAAATCAAACCTACGGATGCATAGAAATAGCCCGCATTCCAGATTTGTAGACATATTTAATAAAATTCCGGAAAGCATTAAATCTCAGCCAAGTTTAACCGCATTTAAAACCCATCTCAAAACACTATTAACAGATAAATGTTATTACACTGTTAATCAATTCCTTAACGACGAAACTTTATGATTTTATTTTGTATACACATATTTTTCCTTTTAATGAAAACTGACTGTACCTGTACTTAGTTGTAACTAGAATAAGATTGTCATATGTAGTTTAATACTGGACATATAATAAACTTGACTGGATCAAATAAAAAAATTGCCATTGCCAAATAACACTAGATCTATGCACATATTATAGAGGAAATAAAATAAAAATATCCAATTAAGATAAAATGGACCTTAACATGCATGCTTCATATTATTATTATTAGAAACTTCGGATTATAGTGTATGAGTAAATTTAAAATTGCGTTGCCCTATAAGGGTTCATGTAGTTTAGTATTAAGTTCTTAGACATAATTACGAAATGTACATGACTGCAATATATTAAATAAAATAAAATGTTTTCCCCGAAACCGTCAATATTTTAAAATTTTGTAGACTTAAGTACCATTTTAATTTGTCTCTTACTGGCGCATAGCGTCCATAGGGTACAATTTATGCTTACCATCGGGCCGTAATCTTGTTTGGCTACCATTTTGTTATCAAAAGAAACACTATACGACTCATTCCACAGTAGAGTTAGGTTTGATTTTAATAATCCCGAAGGACCAAAAATTCAAGTTCACTAGACTTTTAGGGTGGGTTCCGTCGGTTATCGTAACTATTGTTCGTTAAAATCTGATTCGCATAGAAAGTGTCTCTATCGAATGACAGCTGCCGCGCCATATTTAACGATGATTTGTCTCTAATCGTAATTTGCTGCAATTCGCCCTTAAGGCGCCATAGGTTCATGGTCTTCTCTCCCTCTCACCGAGCATAAGCGTGAGCGAGATGGAAGTGGGTGCTCGGAAGCGCGGATATCATGTTTTTTAATTTTAATTTTTTGGCCGTTTAAATAAATAACCTTGTTTTTTAGAAGCAATTTTAATATTTATAGCTTTTGTGCATAATTTGTTACGAATATTTTAAGTGTATTTTTGTGTGTTTTAGACCTATGTTCGTGATTTTTTTCTATCGAGCGAAATTTGCTTAATCACGTTTCGAAGCACTGATTTCCCTGCAGAAAAGCCTCAAGATTGCTATTCGTATTTTTTTGAAACCATATTATTATAAACAGGCGCATTAAGTATATTGTTTCAAAAACTCTGTTCGCTTAACTTCGTTGAACCATGCCCTCCCATCTCGAACAACGTATAATTATAACAAAAGAGAACTCATAGATGGCGACACAGGTACCGAGCGAAACATTTGAACCAGTAATCGTGAAGATAGAATGATTTTTACACCTTAATAAATTCACCGTACCTTAATTATATCGCAAACATCCTCCCGTACATAAAATAAAGGTAAATTGTATAAGTTTAGTAAATGCAATAAAATTGGTACTAAATCAATGTAACTCGTACATACGTGTGAGTTAAGTAAGTTTGCTAAGTTTGCTACACGTATTATTGGGTACTGTCACTAGATGGCGCCATCACTGGTCGCGAAAGTTCTATGGAACCACAGGCTCCAAGCGTTTGGTTATGTATAATTTTGTGTGATGTGTAATATTGTCTCGAAAATACTACTTTTGTATCAAAAAAATCAAAAATACTCTATTTGTTGCCCGGGAAGTCAATGCCATCTGGTGATATCTCAATGTATTACTAAAACTATCAGGTAGGCTGACAGCGTCATAGCCGTGGTAGCTCGGATACTGCATCTACTGGTGTAGCTACGGGACTAAAATTGTATACAGAATTGCCTACATTAGGACGGTACGCTTTTGCTCTATGAGATTGGGTATCTGTACTTGTATTCTTTAATCTGTGGTTGAACCTACGGCGCCTTAATCTCTACTGACAAACCGATTAAATAGCGTCTTCCCCATAATCTTATGTTCTAAATTGGAAAAGAGTTGCATTTGTTTTTTTTTTTTTTATAAAATTCCGTAGAGCCATGGATCGAACCATTTTAGGCATCTCTCTTGTAGACCGTGTCCGAAACACTGAAATCCGGCGCCGAACGAAAGTAGCGGACGTAACATTGTTAAAGTGGAGGTGGGCGGGACACTTGGCGAGGAGGAACGATGGGAGATGGACAAAACGGGTTACTGAATGGTGGCCTAGGTCATCGAAACGTTCAGCGGGCAGACCACCAGCTCGATGGACCGATGATATCTGCCGAACAGTGGGCAAACATTGGATGAGATTAGCACAGGACCGAGGAGGGTGGCGTAATAAAGAAGAGGCCCATACTCACAACAGTAGGTGGATGCGGGCTGAATAGTAGATAGATAGATAAAACAATCTCTACTCTATTTCCTATTACAGTTGGTTCAAATTGGCGTCCAGAAGATGACCAAAAAGTGATTTACTGACCACAAAATGTACTTAAGGGGCTACCCGAGGTTTTCATCGATTTTTGACAAGTTTTGAATCGTATCTACTACTTTTGCACTACAGATAGAATCATAAATCAAACGGCTATCGGTTCTTCAATCTTTTATCTCCATTTTGACAGACCGGATTTTGAAACAAATTAATACTTAATTTTGTATGATTTTTTTAAACATTGTCTAAAAAAACACTTATTTCGCATCTCTATTGACGTGAAAGATCTAACATATACGAAATCTACAAATTTGGGTTCGTCTATGACGTCTCTAAAAACTGGCAGAGGGTTTTAATTTTAAACCAATTAACACAAAAGTTATGGCCAGAAAACCAGTTTTTTGGCCTAAAATTGTTCAACTTTGATGCCAAATATCTCGAAAACAATGAAGTTTGAAGTAAATATGGGATACTATATTGCTTAAAGCCGTTGTTGTTAATATAATAAGCTACAAAAAACATTAGAAAACTAAGGGATTCAGATCGAAGGTCATTGGCGTATGGGAGCCTCTTAAAAGTCAGGTGTTCCGTGCCAACTCTTATCTAGTGCAGTTTAACCAAAAGCGGTGCCACCGGCTTTAAGACAGTTACAGTTAGGCGGTTCGGTATTGGGAAGATAACCAGATAGCAAATGGTTAGATAAGAAATGCGAACAAAGCTTAGATAATGTGAAATTCTTTCATCCAGTACGCCTCTAATTATAAAACTGGGCCGCACGGCATATTCGTAGTGTAAGAATGTTTACTCAATAGTCAAAGGCTGTCTGAAAGAGAATGCTACTTAGCGAGAGCTCGTTTTATTAAGGCGAAGAACGTAGTCAAAAATTTTGTACTGAGAATTCCACTGAATACAAGAATCCTCACTGAATGTCACTCAATGGAATACAAGTTAAATAAAAAGATTTTTCAAAAAACCCGACTCCTACAGCTTTTTTCAGATCACTACATAGTATAAAACAAAGTCGCTACCCGCTGTCTGTCCCTATGTATGCTTAGATCTTTAAAACTACGCAACGGATTTTGATGCGGTTTTTTTAATAGATTCAAGAGGAAGGTTTATATGTAGGTATAATATAGCACCCGTGCGAAGCGATGGCGGGTCGCTAGTATTATATATAGCCTATGTCGTTCACACGACTATGAGGAATCCGACCATCAAACCGTTTGTACTGTAGCCCGCGACACAGAATTTTCTTGTCCACATACATACGCTCGAAACACAACCCTCCTGAGGCAATGTGGTATATAAACATTTTAGAACACCCATTTAACATTTTACCTTACCTTATAGGGACGAGGTGACGGGCGATACTTGGGTATGGCAGAAGAAGACATGCTACGCCGACCCCAAGTCTTGACTTACTTCGCTTAAGTTCCTAAGTCCCCTGGATGGCAGAGGGCGTCCACAATGCGTCGCCAACCCGATCGGTCTTGAGCTTCACGCTTCATTCCGCTCCAGGTCTTTATGGCTTTCGCTTCTCCAATACCCGGCGACCCCAAGTAAATGTGATAAATACTCGTAAAGTAAATCAATAAATATTAGGGGACTATTTTACACCAATCGAACTGGCCACATAGTAAGCTCATTAAGGCTTGTGTTATGGGTACTAGACGAGGATATCCTATAAATTGGCCATACCCCAGACCCCAGAGAATCCCAGAGAATGACGAAGACGCCTAGGACGAGCACTCAGGGCAAAGCGCCAGGAGGGCTCTAGTGCGTTCAACCTGAGATCCTAAAGTCCTCCGAATTACTTTAATTAGCGCAGATGGCGGCTGACGTGAAGTTTTTAGTGGGTAGAAATACCACACAACCCAGACTCCCCCGAGAGCTGGGGGTACCTTGCGAACCGTTTACTCCACGGAAAAAAAAGGCATGAGACTAAATTATTACCTGATCCTTATCTAGTTATCATGGATCCTATATATGTGATACGTAATTATACGATTACAGCCCTCCATTTCACCAGGCTACCATAACGACATTGATGATTCGACCAGATAAGTTATGCCTTGGAAATAGACACTATGAAATTGACTATCCTTTTAAGAAAACGAAACTCAGGAGTTGCACCAGCTGTCTGATTATGAACAATGTTGCTTATAACTACTTATAGGATACCATATAAAGAAAAGGCACGACATAACGCGGTCAAGATCGCTTCATTGAATGCAAGACATGTCAGAAGAGAATCGGAATATTCTGGAGTCTGAGTTACAGACCGTGAGCTTTTAGGGGTTCTGGTAAAATCGATCCCATAAAAAACATTCCATGTAAAAAAGAGGCCAAGTCTCGAAACTCTTCCACCGTAAAAAGTAGTGAGATATTTCGTAGAGCCAAGTCTCAGGCATTCTTTAATCTTTATTTGCTTGCTAAATAAAATTCTGTAACTTGGCAATCACACAATTTTCCTGCATTAATGGATTTCTGCATACCTAAAGCTATGTAGTATTGTGTGATTGCCAAGTCACAAAATTAGATTAAAGAATGACTTGGCTCTACGAAATATCTCACTACTTTTTACGGTGGAAGAGTTTCGAGACTTGGCCTCTTTTTTACATGGAATGTTTTTTATGGGATCTCACTTCTTTTTGTAAGTTATTGTGTTATCAATACAAACGAATTACGAATGCAATCCCAGTAGTTTGGTTGGGCTCTTGTGTTTTCTAATCAGGGTCACCAGGTACTCCAGGATCTTCGATTATCCTAGTTTTTATAGTTTTCCCTTTATGTGGCCATTAAACCCTAACTCTGTACCAAATTTCAGCTCTCCGAGTTTATGGGAAGTACTAGTTCTATTTTGATGATCGTGAGTGAGTGAGTGTCATAAATGCGAAACTTTGCTTTCGCTTAACTTCGGAACTAAATGACCTACAGCCTTGAAATTTTGGATTTTAAGTATGTGGTTATAGCTTACTGGATGACGAAAATTTCTGCGTTATGGTCTTATCCAGAGGTTCTCAAATAGGGGCCTGAAAATGCGGCGAAATGGTTCCAGTAAAGGATGGTACGGCAGTGTTTGCTTCGCGCTCGACTTGGCGGGGGCACTACCGTGCCCCCAGATACTTCACTACATAGTATAAAACAAAGTCGCTTCTCGCTTCTCTCCGTATGTATGCTTAGATCTTTAAAACTACGCAACGGATTTTGATGCGGTTTTTTTAATAGATAGAGTGATTCAAGAGGAAGGTTTATATGTACCCGTGCGAAGCCGGGGCGGGTCGCTAGTAATATTATAGATGGGAAAGTGTCTGTCTGTTACCTCTTCACGCTCATGAAACTTATATTCCAGCGCCACTTTTAGTATTAAATGTGGGTATTAGATATCGACATAATGTGACATCAGTCATCACATTGAAATTGCTAATTAATGACAGAATTATGTTTTAAGTTCGAACAAATCGGTTTCCGAGATACAGGAAGTTGTTTTTTAACCGACTTCAAAAAAAAGAAGGTCGTATATTCGGTTGTATTTCTTTTTATCATGTTTTTATTTCAATGTTTGTTACCTCTGAACTCCGTCATTGATGAGCCGATTCGTATTTTTTTTTGTTTGTAAGTATATGCTTCCAGGTTGGTCCCATGTTTTTCAAAATCCAGTTGGATGATGGGATCCATGAGGAATTGAGGGAACTCCTCAATTATAGTAGGCACGCGTGTAGTGATTTTGGTATTTTCTATTATAACTCGTGTATTTACACCCGGAAATCATAAATTTGGTGGAGTAGAATCGATGAGATGATGAAGACCACAGATGACTTATGGAATTCCTCAATTATGTACTTAAAAGTACAAAAGTACGTCACAGATTCTGATAAGATTCCGTTGAAATACTTAGCAACTAATGAAGTGCCAAAGGTCCCTGTGGAATCGACGGAAGTCCAAAAATAATATCGGCCCACATGCAGTTTTTTTCTCTAATAATCAACGCATTTGCTTGCGGAAATCATTTCATGTGGTAAATTGGAAAAGAAATGGGGAAATATTCTCGTGGCTTGGCGGAGTACTAAATTGAAGTCGGTTAAAACTTTGTTTTTAAAGTAAATTATTATAACGAGTACATCGTGTTCACCAGTACTTATTACGTACACGATTCATATTTGAGTGGACCATGTATGAAGTGTACAAATATTTAGCGAATGTAATTCTGCGTCATGACTTCATGAGTGTCATATCATAATGCGCTATCATCTCGCTAATCGCTCCGGCATGCAGTTTTTATGACGGCTAGTCTAAGAGAAGCTGTAACTAGGCTTATACAAACTTGCTTAGGCGTTAAGAACGATTATCGACATCGACATCAAAGATTAACCCCCTTATTCATAAAACTTAAAATGCCTCTGCTAAATAAAATGTGCTTTGTCCCTTTCTTACGAACACAAATGTCAAAGTGACTGATAAAGACAAAAGAATTTTAACGGCATTTTAGTTATACTACCGGCATCCAATGGTCAGACACTATTTAGAAATCCATGTCCATACATACTAATATTATAAATGCGAAAGTGTATGTGTTTGTATGTTTGTCCGTCTTTCAGGGCAAAACGGAGCGACGAATTGACGTGATTTATTAAGTGGAGATAGTTGAAGGGATGGAGATTAACATAGGATAGTTTTTATCCCCGTAATCATCCCCTAAGGGGGTGAAATGGGAGGGGGGGGGGGGGGGTAAAAGTTTGTATGGAGCTGCGATTTAAACGAGTTCCACGCGGGCGGAGTCGCGGGCAGAAGCTAGTGACGTAATATATGGACAGAGCCCCTAAACGCGTTGCCGAACTTATCGATTTCTTAATTAAGCGTCCTTGTATGTAGGTACATTAAATATACTATCATCATCATCATATCAGTCGAAATACGACCACTGCTGGACACATGCCTCCCCCAAAGAGTGCCAAACACAAGGTGGACTGATGAACTGTTAAAGTTCGCGGGAGTCCGCTGGATGCGTGTGGCGCAGGACCGGTCACGTCGACGCTCTTTGGGAGGCCTATATCCAAATATACTATATAATGAATTAATACAATAATCTTGTTTGTTTGTCAACAGGCGTGGCACAAAGGCTGTTTCAAATGTCAAGAATGCGGGATGACGCTCAACATGCGGACATACAAAGGATACGGCAAACTGCCCTACTGCGAGTCGTGAGTAACGATTACATTAACCGCACAAACGTTAATTACCGCTAATGTCACATTATCACATAAACCTACTCTCTGTACTGAGTTATTATTACATTAGCATCAGTCTTCCAATAAGGTTTAGAATCAGCCCAGTCTACCCATAGCTTGAAACATTTAGGAGTCCGCAGTAAGCTCGGCCGAATTTCACCTTCCCATACAAACGGAGTTTCGTTCTCATTTTAAAACTACGTCTTGGATTGTGACGAAACTTTGAATATACAATGACACGAGGTATATCTATGTCTGTAATTAGTTTATGTAGCTTCAGATACCATAGTAAATGGATAGACAGATACCATGGAGAATCGAGCTTACTGCGGACTCTTAAGATGGCTGGCTGCTGGGTATAGTTTACCCTACTAGCTTCTGCCTGCGACTCCGTCCGCGTGGAGCTCGTTTATATCGTAGCTCCATACAAACTTTCACCCCCATTTCACCCCCCTAGAGGATGATTTCCGGGACAGAAACTGTCCTATGTCCTTCCCCGGGACTCAAACTATCCCTATGCCTTTCATCTAAATCGGATGGGTTGTTTAAGCGTGAAGAGGTAACAGATAGACAGACACGCTTTCGCATTTATAATATTAAGTGGGTCATTGTCAGTCATTAAAACAAAAATCTGACAATGAGCGAAGTATGGATTATGACAAGACTGCCATATCTGCGGGAAACATGAACTGTTTAATAAACCAGTCGATGTGACAGCCACTTTATGAAAAAATCATAAGGTTATATCACTATTAAATCATCCAAAATATTTCAAACCCTTCTTAAATTATGCTCCCTAATTGTCCCTAATGATGTAACCAGGGCTGTTATTCGCTACGCGCTAATGCGGCTCACCCCGCCGGTCACCCGTCACGAAACTAGACCTCTGCCTACGCTGAGTTACTACGCATTGCGGTGTCAAGATATATTTGTGGGTGTGCGTTTAGGTGAGCTTAAAACAAGTTACAGCATAGGGGGCCAGGCTAAGATTAGTAGGAGCTATGGAGCTATCGATATCATCAGTTCACAATGCGCCTTTTAATGGGTTGTTTAATAACCTCAACGAAATCTCATTGAATTCCGTATCTCTACTTCAATATGAGGCGTACTATGATCTCAGCTAATTTAACTTATGAACAAAAACTGGGGTAAGTTGCCTATGCAATTGAGTTTTATTGTGCTACTTTTGGAGCGCTTATAACCTCCTATCCACCTCTTTTGAAGTGAAAACTTATTTAGCGGCGCTGAGCACTTTTTGGGATGGGGAAAAATTGTTAAATACGCGACAGAGTTTTGTGACGTCAGATGTGAAGGAGGTCACTTTTTGCTGCTAGCCGATTCGACTTCATTCAAAACTGAACGCTATTCGTATTAAGCCGTTAAACACTTTTTGCAATAGCATATTCTGCAAATAAATTTGTAATAATACCAACGCTTCCTTCACCGTTTTGCTATTGAGAAAATTCGAATAGTTCGAATTTGGGCGTTATTCCTAAAGAGATGAAGCTTAGAAAAATATTTACCAACGGTAAAAACAAATTGATATTTTGGTCGCCTGCTGGTCTGCGTCGGTCTGCTGTTCTTGCAAATTCGAATAGTTCGAATTTAGACGTTATTCCTAAAGAGATAAAGCTTTGAAAAATATTTGGCAATGGCAAAAACAAATCGGTATCGTGTTTGCCGCCGTCCGCCGGCGCGCCGACGGGCCCGTCCGCCTAAGTAATTGATAATTGTTTATAAATTTGCGTCAAATTCATTTTTAGGGTGACACCGTAAGAGTCACGTGACCTGATCGATGTGAATGTTATTGAGTTTTCACTTCTGCCGGCACTCCCGGAGTGCAACCCGTTTTTTTTTTAATATTACATCCTTGATGTCGTCTGCCATTCTTAAAGATTTAGTACCACGTAGGCGATAGACATGGATTGTTACTTTTTAAGCCGAAGACTGGCTCACTTTTCCCTCTAGGCCCGTAGTTTAATGCGATTAATGTCTTAATACAGAAGCGTGGGAGTCGGGCAGTATGGCCTCATGGGTAAACTGTAAAGTAAACACGTCGCCTCCGATGTGTAAAATTGGCTTAGCTTTTCTTCAAGGGCAGGAAGATAAGGCTTAATGTCAGCACGGTTATCACAAGACGGCGCACAAGTTGTGTGAGAGACTATCCGTCCCTTTCTATTTAGAACGCTTAGAAAGAGACGGATATATAGACCAGCCATACTCAACCTTTTATCTACGATGGTCGCATTAGACATGTTTTAGCCAAGGCGCCTCGGGCCACAAGGCATTTATGGGGTTCTAGGATCGGATAGTGGATCCACCACTAGCGAAAGCTCGGCTCGTATAGCAGAGGGTCTAGTATAAGTTTCACCGAAACAAAACTTTACGATCGCGTTTGCGTTTTACCCTCAATTTGTATGGGATTTGACAGCTAAACGCGAACGTGGTCGTAGCGTTTTGTTTCGGTAAAACTTATATTAGAGCCTCTGGTGTAGACTGTTTACGTGAACAATAATTCACTTTTCCTCATACATATATGTAATTATGTTTCTTACTCACGAATATTTAACATACTCGGATAATTGAGCATCACATCACACCTTTCATGATTCATAGAGTTCGTCACTGGAAAGGAAATCACGTGTAGGCACAGCAAATATGCATTGTTTGTCTATAATTGTATCTTATTACTGTTGTTCTTATGTGATTTACCTGCTGTTTCATTGTAGAGTAATGTTTAAATAATGTGAGGATTCGATCGAGGACCCTAGACCCTATTAAATACTAAAACTCCGCTGTCCGTCCGTCTGTCACCAGGCTGTATCTCATGAACCGTGATAGTTAGACAGTTGGAATTTTCACAGATTATGTATTTCTGCTATCACAACAAATACTAAAAAACAGAATAAAATAAATATTTAACGGGGCTCCCATGCAACATACGTGTTTTTTTGCCGTTTTTATAGATAATGGTACGGAACCCTTCGTGCGCGAGTTCGACTCTCACTTGGCCGGTTTTTTTTTATACCACGTTGGTGGCCAACAGTCCTACGGCTCGCCAGATAGTAAGCGGTTACCGTAGCCTATTGACACCGACGACTTAACCTAGTATATATTATATAGAGTGAATGTTTGTGACTGTGTAAGTTGGTATGTTACTGATAATATTACACGAGTAAAGAAATTAATATTTAGTATAGGCAAAGCTCCCGAGTTGAGACTGAGGCACATGCATTTGTCTCTACCTGTCAACACAAGGAATCTTCAAATCACTGGAGAGTCGGCAGCGAGCTTGTAATTATCTGGAGTCGCAAGCGTCCACAGGCGACGACGTCTGCTTACTGTCAGGCAGGATGTATACTTGTTTGCCACCTTCGTAGTGAAAACAACCTCTGTGTTATCCCGCGTCTCGACTTGCGTTTGCGCAGGGCAGCTACTATGAATAACTCCGTCACAAAGCCAACGTAACAATGCAGGCACAATAAAAACGAAAGTGACCGCCAATCGGCTTGCGCAACCTGACGTATGCGCGCATGTTGCGGGCCATATGCGCAGGAGTCCCGGACACGACCGACGTTTGCTTAATGGACAAATTATCCTGATCAATGGGACGTTGTTATGATATTAGGATGACATGAGCGAAAACGGGCTCGCAAGAGATGACGCCCAGCATGGCTAGCACAAAACGGCCCGCGAGCTGTGTCGCGACGAGACAGACTATCCATCTCTTTCTAGTTAGAAGGCTTAGAAAGAGTCGGATAGTCTATGTCGGCGCGACACCGCGGGCCGTCCTGCGGGGCTAGCACAACTGACGCCGCGCCGCGACGCGAGTCGAATCGAGAAAGATCTACCCTCATCTTTCTAATCTGCACGGTGCGAGTGAGATAAGAGACGCTCAGTCGCGCGGGAAGCGACAGAGCAGCAAGTTGTGCTAGACGTACTGTGATAGCCGTGCAGGATCAATATAAATACACCTCATTGTAGACGTCAATATAAAAAAAAACCGGCCAAGAGCGTGTCGGGCCACGCTCAGTGTAGGGTTCCGTAGTTTTTGTAATTTTTTTCAAAAACTATTCAACCTATCAAGTTCAAAATAATTTTCCTACGAAGTTTTTATAAAGTTCTACTTTTGAGATTTTTTTCATATTTTTAAAACTTATGGTTCAAAAGTTAGAGGGGGGGGACACATTTTTTTAACTTCTGGAGCGATTATCTCCTAAAATATTAACATAATCAAAAAATGATTTTAGCAAACCCCTATTCATTTTTAAATACCTATCCAACAATATATCACACGTTAGGGTTGAAAAGAAAAAAAAAATACTCCCCACGTTACGTATAGGGGAGCTACCCTAATAAAAAAAAACACTTTTTATTTTACCACCTTGTCGGCGTGATTGATATACATATTAGTACCAAATTTCAGCTTTCCAGTGCTAACAGTTATTGAGATTATCCGCGGACGGACGGACAGACAAAGCGAAACTATAAGGGTTCCTAGTCGACTACGGAACCCTAAAAACACTGTACCTTCAGGGCTGTGCAAAGAAGAGAAAAGCGAGTGCGAAAGCGGATCCTATAAAAGATTGGGATGTCGTTATACTGGCAAATTAGGAGCTTGTTTACAAATCCTGAGGCGACAGCGCCATAAAACACGTGACAATAAAAGATTTTTCGAAAATCCAGACTGTGTTTTTACAATTTTTATAGCCTATGCCACTACTCCTACGATTAAGAGGAATCAAACGACACCGCATATGACGAAAACCGTCAAACGGTTTAGGCTGCAGGGCGTGCCAAAGAATAAGACATACACACATACATATTTATCCTCTCCTCTGGCAGTCGGGTAAATAAGCAAGGCACACTTGTCATAGACCGTGTCACATCAAATTTCTCTTCCGACCCAGTGGGGGCCCCCCTTCAAAAAATCTTGCCCCCGCGAATTTCCAAAAATAAAATATGATCTATTATAAGCCTAGGTCCATCATAGGCTTAACTAAGTCTACATGCCAATTTCATAACAACAATTCAATCAATAAATTCAATTCAGTCAATAGTTTCGCTGTGAAAAGGTAACCGACGTTATGGTTAAGTATGGATTCTCTCGCAAATGGCCGTTCTAATATTGTATGAAAACATTAAAAAAGATAACTATCTTTACTGCTTCATTTCTGTCTATCCGAAATGAAAGCTACTCGATTTTCCACACTTTTACTCGCAATTCGACCGGCATGGACAAAAACTGTCCCGATTCGTCACACACAAATCGTCACGTCTAAATCGGCGTATGACTTCATACACAGCCGGGTAATACAATGGTGTCGTTGAGAAAGGTTTAGCACGTGCCATCGCCATTCGCACGTAATTCATATTAATATTATAAATGGGAAAGCGTAATTAGTGTACTCTGTCGTACGACAGCAGAATAAGGTTCACTTTTCGGCCTTCACAGCATTGAAATAAAGTTGAGAATTGGAGAAGGAAGCCTAAGTTGTAAGTAATAGTAATTCCTCGACTACACAACGAAGTAACTGTAATGACGTGGGGTTTTTGCGTAGTAGACAGTTACTGAACATAACAACTTGCCTTGTCGGTTTTATAATACGATTGAATATCTGAATAGATGTAGATTAAATAAAATAATCAATAATGAACTATTTTCTTGAAAAGGGATTAAGAATGTAGTCAAATTGAGAAAAAGCAACGTAAGAGGTTAAATAATCACTAAGTTATGAGTGACCAATGTTTTAAGAGGGGGTATGTTCTGTCCCTTTTCCGCAAAACACACCTTCCTATGAAACGATTGTGATTTACTATGACGCTCGAGGATCGTGACGTCACGATCTGATAGCGTTTTCTCTCTCTAACAAGCAACATTAAAACGGTTGTAGCTTCGTATATTTTTGAGATTTTCGTCATTAGGAATATTTTTTGGCCTTCTTTCTTTTTAAGTAATATCAAATTTTGAGTCTACACCCCTATTGCAGAGCAGCATAAAAGGAATTTCGAATGGCGCGTTGGCGCGTCGCGATGGTTTTAATGCGCCTGGACCTATAATAAAATGCTGCCACCTAAAAAGAGGTTCCGCTTCTTCATTTCCATCTATTATATATTATAGATAGAGAGAGACAGAGATGGAATCATAGTAGCATCGATATTCGAAATACTTGGTATTTTAGAAAACCCTAGTTCTATTACTATTACGTCATTAAATACCAAGTCTATTCTACAGACTATAAAAACAGTGATACAGAGAGACAACGTCTCTTATTATTTATACAAGCAGATACGGGAGCGGTGTACCTACATGACCACAAGTCTGACAAGTGCAACTAGCCCGCGCAGAACAGGTGCTGGATGCTAGTTGGTCGCAAGAATTCTAAACCAGGCTATGTAATGAATGAGCCCCCATTGATCTTAAAATATCAACACTTATTATCACACACATCACACACACAAACACTTATCTCTGGCGAAATATTTATCATCATATCAGTCGAGGGAGTCCGCTAGATGCGGGTGGCGCAGGACCGTTCACATTGGCCGTCTTTGGGGAGGCCTATGTCCAGCAGTGAACGTCTTTCGGCCGATATGATGATGATGATATCATCGGAAAGACGTCCACTGCTGAACATGGGCCTCCCCCAAAAGAGCGCCACAATGACCGGTTCCGCACAACGCGCATCCAGCGGACTCCCGCGAGCTTCACCAGGTTATCATTTATCAGTCCATCTTCGCAGTCAGTCATTGTACTGCAAACAGTAACTAAACAGAATTCTACATTTCGATCAAAGTGGAAAATTTAAAAATTATTCGCCACGAGCGGGATTTGAACCCCCGCCTTCTGGAATTCGTCCATTCATCATCATCATATCAGCCTAAAAACGTCCACTGCTAGACATAGACCTCCCCCAAAGAGTGCCAAAGTGACCGGTCCCGCGCCACCGGCATCCAGCCGACTCTCGCAACCGTCTGCAATTCGTCCATTGCTCTTATCCAACTGAGCTACCGTGGAACAGCTAAGTGGCGACGAATCTTTCAATCCCTTCACTCTTCTAATTACACCTTAGGGAGGCTCGTGGCGACATCTACCGTGAAGTTAATTCAACTTCTGAAACATTCTGAAATATTGCATTTATCATTTTCAGACATGTACCGAAGGCGAAGCACACGACGATGGCCGAGACGCCCGAGCTGAAGCGGATAGCGGAGAACACTAGGCTGCAGAGCAACGTCACTTATCACGCGGATTTCGAGAAGAGCAAGGGCAAGTTCACACAGGTGAGGAAATCCAAACGTTTCAGAACCTTGAACACCGTCAGATAACTGGAGTACGTCATAATAAGGCTGGTTCTAGGTTCACGGTGTTCATCTGCGCCGACCGCTTAGCGCTGAGCTATCGGCGTTACTCTAGAACACCTCTAGTGCAGCATGAGACCATAAGTGGGTTGAGGAGCTGGTGAAGACGCCGACGGCCACAAGGCACAAGGGCATCTCACCTCACATTACTGATGCAAGCTCAAACTAATTTATTCTGTAAGAGAAAAGAGCCGAAATAGACTCTGGCGTTCGAAATCGAGTTCGTCAAGTGTCTCTACATTGTGGTAAATCCTTGAGGGAGAGAGAGAGACGAGTAGTCATTGAAGTGGCTTCGTGTGTATTCATGCTTACCGTGATAATTCGTGGCAGTATCAAGTAGCTGAGGATACTTATGCCTATCAACCTCGTCTCCAAATTAAATAAAGCAGGGCCTGTTTCACAATCGCCGGATAAAGTTATATGCCAGTTAAAATTATTGCTATCCTTTTCGCCCGTCATATAAAAGAAAAGTGACAGCCAACATTTATCTGACGGATATGTTTTAACTGGAGATTGTGAAACAGGCCCTTAGTCACTTTCCACTGCAACGATTGCCTGCCCGGGCTAAGTCTTGCCTCTCCTGTTTCCAGGTGGCAGACGACCCTGAAACCCTCAGGATCAAGGCCAACACGAAGATCTTCAGCAACGTAGCTTACCACGGAGAACTGGAGAAGAAAGCTCAGATGGAGAAGCAGAGGCTGATCAACGAGAATGGGGAACTAGTCGGTGAGTCCTTGTCCTACATGTGTGTTTTTGGGCATGGTGACAGTTCATCCCGTGTTTAATGTCGTACTTCCTGGTATACTGGTACTAACATCGATTTTGCCTGAATGTAGGTAAGGTAAACGCTAGTCCTTGACGTTGCACTAGTGTATGACATGGGAACTTTATGTCAAGGCGACAGCGCTTAAATTCGAATGAAGAAAAATCCTCTTAGTTCGAATTTAACCCGTATTGCTTTGTCATAAAGTGCACATGTGCAAGGTCAAGTTTTAAGTCCAACTACACGCGAAACGACCGCCATCAGTGCCCGCCACAGACTAAACCAAGGTACTCTCATGAGAGTAGGCGCAAACTTAAGCTAGGTGATGTCTGCCCTAGTAATATAACTCAACGATGTATAGATTGACTGCTGCGCTGTGGCCTATTTGACAAGTGTAAACAGACAAATGGCCAGCCGTTATTGGTCAAGCACATTGCACGTAGAACCGATGGCTGTTGGGGCGGAAAGGTTCTCGAGTGGCGACCACGTACCAGAAGACGCAGCGTCGATCGAGACCCCCGACAAGGTGGACTGACGACCTGGTAAAGGTCGCGGGAGTCCCCTGGATGCGGTTGGCGCAGGACCGGTCACTATTGCACTGTTTGGGGGAGGTCCATGTCTAGCCGTGGAAGTCTTTCGGCTGATATGATGATTATAATGATATCGGTCAAACGCCTCTTGTGTTTAGACTTATAGAATTATAACTTGGGGATTCCTGTAATGAGCTACTGGTTGTCTAATTGACTGTACGAATTATGTTTCATGTGTGAATTACTCACCATATTAAAGTGTACCAGGAAGGCAGGCCTAAAGGTAGTCAGGGATTAGGCGTGTTATTTTGTTTAGACATCACATTAGTGAACTGTGTAAGCTATTTATTATCTTACTTGATGGGGTAAAATTACATTACAGTGGCCTGTTTCGTAAAGCGACAAACATTTTCTTTCAGGCTTCGGTGAAGCCTGTAAGCCTAATGAAATCTCTGACTACCTATACTTGATTAAGCTTAATTTACGGAGTCTATCACTGCAATTTTTGACATATTTATGTGATCAGTTTTCACATCCCACTATAATAACAATTCACTGCTGTATAGAAGAAACCATTACAGTACAGTTAAGTTCTATAACCAAGAACTGACCCCGTATCTGGCTGACACCGTTTTTATTTGAAGTATGAGCCATTTCATAACTACGTGTGGTATAAAACAGTGGCGGCGCGTGAATATTTTCGATGGACAACCCGGTACAAAAAAGTTATGAAAACGTTAAGAGTATAGGCTTGCCAAAAATTAATTTTAGCCTAACCGGTGGGAACTGGCTTGCATGGGCGCTCGGCGTTCCGCCACTGATATCTTATAGTATGAATGCAAAATACAAAGGATTTCTTTTCAGTAACAAGCAATTCTTTGTGATTTAAGTATACATTTTGGTCACTTCTATACAGTAGCAATGAATCACGCATTATTTTTTGTGTCACTACAAATTCATGTAAACACTGATCATTGTTCGTCGCACAATGTGTATGTTTGTTTATGGGTGTGCGTATGTCTCATCAACTGAAAGTTAATTGTGTCAATACTGTACTAATCATGTTCAAAAATATGTAAACAAATTGGTCAACAGAGCGCAAGTTTCCGGCTTCCAGCAATAGACCCTCACCTCACCCATGGTGTGGTGGATACCTCATGGTGTCTAACGCCTGATATTACCTTGTTTTCTGAAAACGCTATTGATTTTCTGTACTTTTGCTTGTGTCGCCTTTCAAGTCACAAACGTCATCAGGCTGGCCGTATGCCTGTTTGCCACCGTCGTGATAAATAAAAATAATCAAACAGCTACTCTGAAAGCATTTAAGGTATTATTACATTTGACGCAATTAACTTTCCTAATACCATCTTCATGTCAAAATGAAGATGGTACCCATCACGTGTCTAATACGTTTCCATCGCTTCAAATGTAGACGTGCCAACCGACAACTACCATCAGCAACTCGAAAACTACGCGAACGAAATGCTGCCCGTCCCGCCGCCGCCGCACAAAAACCCGCAGACCACCCAGGCGCCCCAGGTGTACCAACCCCCGCCAGCGTACCAAAACCAGTCTGTGCAAAACCAGAATCAAGCATACCAGAACCAGCAGGCCTACCACAATCAGAACCAACACCAACAGCAGCAGCCAACCTACCAGACGAACCACCAAGCTGCCAACTACCAGAACCAGAACCAGTACAGACACCAACCGAAATACGAGGACTACCCTCAGCAGAAATACGATGAATATCAGCAGAATCAGTTCGCGTACGGGCAGTACCAGCAACCAGCGGCGAACTACGGGGTTGGTAGCCAGCAGAAGATCGGCAGGATCCAGGATTATGATCCGTTGGTGGACGGGCCTAGGGTGGCGCCTAATACTCAGCGGGCTTCGGCGACGCTCATCTACAACAGCACCAGCGACGGAAAGCGAGGTTGGTGTTTGCTTTGGGAGGGTGTGTAGCTTTATTTGTTGCAAAAGTTGTGGGTAGTTTTTATTTTATAGGTGGTCAGTTCACAGGGAATGGTTTCACTTGTTTAGAGATCATTTTAGTAGCAATTTTTCGTTGCAATTGTAACTCGGTCAGATCCAAGTGTCAACATGAAAGTTCTTCCAACTGCTGATCAACGAACTTTATTTATATCTGGCTATTAAATGATGGAGTAGAGCAGATTAAGCATTCTTAATGTTTTTTTTATAACGCGCCAAGGTAATTAAAATGTTACTTAAATAATAGTAATGTTAACTGCATAGATTAACTCGGAAAGGCGAGTAAACGCGCTTCGTTAAGCAACTCTTTGCGTTTCTCTTTTTGGCCGTGCCGCCGCGTTGATAACAATCCGACCTATTCAGAGAAAACGACTTGGATTTGTAACAATTTTCATCTACACATTTAGCCCTTTTTAAAGAAAGCCGCGCAAGGCTGATACACTTGCGTCAGCATGAACCCAATCGCTTATAATGCCGTGAGTTTAACCCTACATCTGCCGTCCAGGGTCCCACCAGCCGCACGCGCACGCGCACGCGCACGCGCGCGCGCCTGGCCGCGTGGCGGACCTGGACCCCCTGGCCTCGGAGCGCGCCGCGTACGCCGGCCCCGACCAGAACTACATGCAGGTCGTCATGCCCAAGCACGAGGCTGATGTGCAGGTATTGATGTCCTTTGTGTCCCTCACCTGACATGGATGTTTTCTATGTATTTAAGTATTTATTTATCTATATAAGAATGTATATCGTCCTCTAGTACCCATAGTACAAGCTTTACTTAGTTTGGGCCTAGGTCGATTTGTGTAAGATTTTCCCCAATTGTGTATGTACAGTCACTATCATATAGTTAGTAGCAGCCAGAGTAGCCAGATATATCGTAACACACCCTTATTCTTACAGTAGTAAAGACGTGTCCTGAAATATTTGGCTACTTTGGCTTCTACTAACTATATGATGCTGACTGTACCACAAGTTAAGCGACAGTTCATGCGTGCTGTGAGACGACTATGGCGTTTTCATGATCGCCTTACTTGTTGCTTGTACACGAGCAGCCCTAGGTAAAGTCTTCAACGATCACCGTAGAGCAAGTTACGAGATGTGAACTTCGAACATAGTTCTTCACACAAAAAACTCCATCGAAATCGGTCTAGCAGAGCTCCCGTGGTCACTCTTAAAGTACAACGTCGCACAATCTTTCTCCATTTCACTCTACTCTGAGCTTTCTGATCAAATTTGTTGCCTGTGAAGACACCAGGATGCTGTCATCCTGGTGTGACGAAGTGATGTAATTGTTTAACTATTATTACTTCCAGCAGGGAGATTATATCACCTATCGTGCAGTCTCCGCTCAATTTTCGCCCGTATATCGCACTACTGGCTGCGGTAGCCTAGTGGTTCAGGCATGCGACTGTCAAGCGGCGGTCGTGGGTTCGAATCCCGGCTATGATATCCGGTTATCCGGAATATCCGGCACCGTACCAATGAGTTTCTCGGAACTTACGTACGGTATATTTACCATTAGCTTTTCGGTGAAGGAAAACATCGTGAGGGAACCGGTCTAATCCCAATAAGGTCTAGTTTTTCCTCTGAGTTGGAAAGTCAGGTGGCAGTCGCTTTCGTAAAACTAGTGGCTATGCCAAATCTTGGGATTAGATGTCAAAGCGGACCCTGGGCTTTAGGAGCATTTCCGGGAATAAAGCTAGGAGGATGAGGATGATGATATCGCACTACTTGGCAGCTTTTGGTGTTCTTCTCGCAAACAAATTTAAAACAAACAATGATTTGTTTACAGAAAGTATACATCGCCATGTACGACTACTCGGCCAACGACAGCGACGAGGTGTCGTTCCGCGAGGGCGACCTGATCTCCAACGTGTCGGCCATCGACGAGGGCTGGATGACCGGGCAGGTGCTCCGGACCGGCCGCACCGGGATGCTGCCCGCCAACTACGTGGAGCGCGCGCCGCAGGGCGCCTACCCTTAGTGCCCACTGGATACTGTACCCAGTATACCGTCTAGCGATTATAAACTTACTACAGACAGTAGCGTTTTCTACAGACAGCTTCTCTTTGGGTACTGCACTACCCAGATACATAGTCCAACAAACTGTTATACACCGTCAAGCGACATTATAAACTAACTACGGAACGTACCCTATTGACAGCTTCACTTTGGGTACTGTACTACCCAAGATCATAGCCCAGAAAACTTTTATTGGAGCGCCCGCCGTAGGATACATTTTTTATTTATTTATTGATCAAGACAAAAAACAAGAAATACACGATATACAACGCCCATCTAGGCAAAACCTTGCCCATGCCCATGTCGAGTGACTGTGCCGTGTCCATGTCCAGTTTGCACCTTATTGCGTTTAGATAAGTCGAAAAATGTACACATATCTTTGTCGACTGTACCCCACAATATAACATTATAAATAGCTTCAAACGGGGTATAGTGCTAAATGTCCTTTTACAAAGTTTCACCTCAGCAAGGTTAGGTTAGTACTCACGTACTTCGCTGGGGTTACTAAAGTTCTTTATGGCGTACAGTAAAGCCTATCCTCAATCCGGCTGGAGCTTTCGGTGCTGGCCGTTGTCACTTATTGTATTGGGTATTGTAGTACCCAAAGTTGACGATATATTTTCTTATTCATATTTATAATGACGCTTATTAATAACTATATTGTCCACACTATTTAAGTAAACATTGTGTCAAATTGAACTAGATAGTATTCAACTATGGCTAATATTTATGAAAAGTAAAGATACAGTTCAACATTGCATTGTATATGCTCATATTGCCAAACTTTGCAATTGTTATATGCAAAATACACGTTCTACTTATTTGTTAGTAATGTAGTCTGCTGCTATATTTATGAGGTGGTTGAATGCATTATTCTGTACTTGACAGTACATTGTTCAAAATGTGGGTATTGCTTACTATACCTTCGTAAAAGAATTAAGATTAATGATTTTAACTGCATGGAATTATATAGAAATAAATGAATGTTAACATTCTTTGGACAGTATTACGGCCTGTGCTGTTCCATGCTGTTATTAGAAACATTAAGAAGACTTATATAGATAGTCAAGTATATTAAAATCTCACACAGATACAACATAGCAGTCAACGGGGTTGTACCTTGTTTTACCGACAATTCACAGAATTTTCATTTCATCGAAAACCATTCCTTTCAGACTCAGTAAACTTTTCAAGAATGTTATAAAACAAACCTAACCTAATGGGTTCTACAGAATGTCCTTTTAGCTGGACCTGAAAAGTTAACGGTTTCTGAGTAACAGAAATTCGGCGAAACCATGCATTCGGTGAAACGTTGGTCGGTGAAATAAGGGAACACCGGTCAACGGCTTTTAGAAGTGAAATCATAAGATTTTTCGAAAACCCAACTGTTTTTTCAAATATTTTTGCCCTAAGCATGTCACTCACATGCTTAGGGCTTGTCCATATAATCGTCATATTTTTTTGGATTAATTTTAAAGTGTGATTAATATCTAAACATTAAAACTTCAGCATTTATAATATTAGTAGGATACAGCATGTGACAGGGCAGGCCTTCTCAAATTATTTTAAAAACGTCGTTCTTACTATTCATGATACAATGTTGGTGACAAGTATTTTGAAAAGTATTTAAACGTGAACAACTTATGATGGGGCTTTAAACATGTCATTCCAGGTTTTACATACATTTTTATACACATTTATTAAACTGACGTATGTATATCGATTGTTATAAGTAGCAACATGTAAATATTAAAGATTTTTTAATATACTGAAATATGTAGGTTGCCTATTTTGCAGATTTGCTTATCATTCACTTATGGAAACAAATAGTATCATCGATTACAGATTTAAAACAATCATTTTAAGTTTTAGCAAATAAATTATACAATTTGTCAGGGTTATGCTTTGATTAAGAGGGGTCACAGTTCCACATATTTTGTACTAGCTTCTAGCCGCGACTCCTTTCGCGTGGAACACGTTTTTCGTAGCTCCATACAAACTCACCCCCCCATTCACTCCCTTAGGGGATGATTTCTGGGATAAAAACTATCCTATATCCTTCGGGACCGGTTCCACGTATAGAGATAGATACCAAATTTCATTTAAATCGGTTCAGCGGTTTAAGCGTGAAGAGGTTACAGACAGACAGACAGAACACTTTCGCATTTATAATATTAGCATGGATGGCGACTTCTTTTATCTTCCATGCAAACGTAGTTTGATTTTCCACTCCTTTTCTCTCTATTATTTTTCTATTATAATTTCTAGCTCCAGAAACTATGAAATTAATCTAGTAACAAGTACAGGGAAAAAATCTGAAAACTACATTTGTAATTTTGTACGGAACCTTTAGTGGGCGAGTCCGACTCGCACTTGTCCAGTTTTTTTCCTACATTAATTTCTAGCAACTAGCTATCGACCTTTCATGTTATTCCAGCTCGTCGTTTTAAAATGAGTGCTAAACTACGTTTGTATGGGGAGGTATTTCGTGTACGTTATTCCAGTATACCCATCATAGATTATTGACGTTGTCAGTCTTTATAATTTAACGGATTCTGATTTTAGTTATTGACAACAACTTATACTTTAACTTATGAAGTATTTATAACGAAATGTATATTTTTCTATTCAATATTACAGAGACCACATAGTACCGTAATATATAACGAGAGGTGCAGTTATAGCAGAATTGTCTCATTTCAAATTTCTGTTGTGTAATAATAAATGTTCTTATTTAAGTTGTTGTCATCATAATAAAAGATAATTAATGGTATTGATGCATTTTATCAAAATTGTGGCATTTTTTTAAAACACAAGGCACTGATTTTTTAAACATTTTACATTTTTATGTGATTACATTCCGTTTTATTTTTGATTTCTTATTTAAGTTCGTTGGTTGTTAATATGCTCATAGATTACACTAAAGTCCATAATAATAACTGGCAATAAGTAATATTTTAATATTTAAGCTGGTCTTACTAAACTAGTGGGTAAAACGAACAACCAATGTATTGAAACGATTTTCTGTTCTAGGGAGAAAATAAAACTTATACATCTATGTTGCCAATATGTAGCAACCATCCTTTTCCAGCTAGATAGCAAAGCGAAAAAATATCATTTTCCAGTCTATAAATAAGTAAAATTTATCGCAAATAAAATATGCTCGCAAAAAGGTCATGTTTTCTCTCTAGACCATAATGATTGTATTATGCCAATAGCTTTTATGTCTAATTTAGGCCACTGTTAAAGTGCAGTTAGATTAAGTTAATATTTTATTTATTATCTTTTTTAACCAAAATCACTTAAGTAATAATATGTATAAAGCAGTACTAGTACATATCAATCTTCCTTTGTATAGTCATCAGCAAAAGTTGATCATCATTTTAGTACCTTGTCACTTTCACTACTTAGACGCATCTCGACTGTCGCAGTACATACGTTAGGTGCGACAAAGTACTAAAGTGATCATCTATATTTGCTGTTGACTGTACCTATCCAACCTATTTTGGTTTAGATAACGCAATAAAATTAAATTGTCTTTTTAAATTGGGAACCTATTTTAACATGTAATTTTTTTCTAAAACCTAATCTCACTATGGTCTAGTTTCCCTTCCGGAAAAAGAAGCGGCAGCGCTAAAACTAGTGCCTACGTATATTGGTATAATATAGCAAGCGGGCCCTGATAACCGCGATATCGTAACGATACGGATTTATCTTTCTGAAGTCATTCTCGGGCTTATATATATTTCAATGTAAGGGACACATAATGTCTCCCATACTGATAAAACTAGTTTTGTATATGTATACATAGTGTTATGTATTGGTAGCAGCATACGGCGATTTTTGCAGCGTTACAGTTAGTCGCTTCCTTGAGAACTACCGTCAAATGCTGCAGCTTTGCCAACTAGGTGCAACATCAAAAGCTCCATTTTGCTTGCAACCCGTTTTTGCGGCGAGGCTCGAGACTGGTTGGGAAATGGTTAGTGGTGCCGCAAACGGGTTGCCAGTAAAATTGAGCTTTTGCTGCCAATATGTTAGTCTGGGAGAGAGTTTGCAAAGTTGCAGCATTTGACGGTATTGTAAACGTGAAATCATTAGCAACTTGGCCGCGCAGACTATAAGAGCATGCACAGTAGTGAACCTGCGCCATCTTGGCTCTACTTTGGTGACGGATTGTATCGCTGCAAAACGTTGTGTTGGTTTGTATAGTAAGCCGGCGACATCACAACGCTCCGGGCAGTATTAATGTTTCGTCCAATGTTACAGTGCCTTTGGAATATTATATTTTTTAAAGCAACCTGTGTTTTTATTATATACTAGCTTCCGCCCGCGACTTCGTCTGCGTGAACCCGGGATATAAACTATCCTATATTTTAATCCAGGCTATAAACTATCTTCGTGCAAAATTTCATCCTAATTGGTTGAGCCGTTTATGCGTGAATGAGTAACAAAACAAACATCCACACAAAGATCTAAACATCCAAACTCTCGCATTTATAATATTAGGAATTGGATTTTTACCCTAGTGGCGAGATTAAGAGCCAGTCATCTTAAAACGTTCTTTGCCCCCATACAAAATGATCTGACAATGTCACACGTCCGTGTGTGCTTCCAGTTGGAAGCTGTGAATCCATTCTGGAAGCAAGAACTCCTGAAAAGCAGCATCACCCATCATTAGCACTTGGACAGGGAACGTGTTAAGTCCTATGACGCAGGGCCCTCTGAGACAGTAGTACTACCGCGCGTAGTTCAACTGGTAGCACAAATGATACACCCTAGGGGGTTTAAGGCAATAAGAGCTTGTGTGGATCATTGAGCCCCTCGTCCGCTTAGACACCATCGCCAACACAGTTAACTGACCATCCGTGCACTTTATGTTCATGACAATAAGGTTCAATATATACAGGTGTACTGATGCTGTGATGGTGAAAACAATGAAACATAACATGAGGTAGGATAACTTCTGTATTATTAGGTATCTAGGTAAAATATAACAGGTACAAATCTTATAACGATCACAAACGGCACAAACGACAATTCAAAACAATTTTTGTATGAAACCTCTATAAGGAATTAAATGGTTGAGAAATAATTCAGCGCTATTGTTTTAGATGTATTTTATCACGTTGCCAATGCCATTGGATATTGGAGAACGTCCAGTAGTCTTTAATTTTTCCTAATTTTCTTTCAAACGCGTTAGGCCATTGACGATGCTTCCAACAGTTCATAAAGCTTAGGTACTTCCAGGTCTCTTATAAACACGTGACATAAGACTAGCACGACCGTGTTTATGTCGAATATAAAGCATTCATTCCTCACTAGCAAGGAAGCGTGAGTGGGACGGATAGTTTATGTATCCTGAATCATGGAGTCGAAACAGTTTACAGTAGAATTTTAATCAAAAATATCTGAAAGTACAAGCCTTACTGTGAACCCCCAGGCAGCATCATATACTTAGTAGCAGCCAAACTTAGTCAAATATTCGTAACAAATCCTTACTCTTACAGTTATAAAGACCTGTGTCGAATTATTTAGAGGTGATGCTGACTGTAACATTGAAAGACATCGTCGGCCGCACCCGTCACACGCGAATAATCCTGGTGCACGGCTCCCACTTGTAGCTCTTGAATCTGTCGGCGAGCGAGCGCGTACTAACCACCCTCCTGCTGCATTCAGACGCGCTGAAGACCACGTTAGTGGAGGGCTTGCGGGTCGCCTTGGGATCCTGGTAGTTATCCGTTAGTGCTTGAAAGGGAAAAATATTCATTTTACACTATAAGGTAGGCATTTTTGTTTAAATAACTAGGACCATAATATTCAGAGTTACAGTGTCAACCAAGAGGCAACCGGATGGCTCGCGGTATTTGAGCTCCCGAAGTGTTGTGGAACCGCCCTGTGCAACCCGAACTGAGCCAATTTGGACTGGGGCGGAAGTAGAAAAAAATATGAATAAGTCTTTTTGTCGCGAGGTAGCCGATTGAAACTGCGGTTCTCTAAAAGTGTGTACGGTTAATACAGTGTGGAAGTCTAATACAAGCAAATAATTATACGGTGGTTAATAAAGATCCTAAGACGAGTATTTAGTTAGTTTTTATCCTAAATTACGCCAAAAAAAAATTCCATACAAAATAATTCAGCCCGCAGTGTAAAGCACTCATTACGCAGCATCACTTTACTAAAGCTGATTGACAGGTAGGTACTTGTCAGACTTTTTGACAGTTGTTACGTGGTGTATTAGCTGTGTGCATTACATTGCTGCTTGATATTTTTTCAAAAATTATTTACATGCTTTAAATTAAGTCTAACTTAAAAAGTCCTGTTAATTCATGATTACGGTACTTAATCCTATACCTGATTTAATTATTTGCTTGTATTAGACTTCCACACTGTATAATGAAATACTGTTCATTCGAATACCTGGTGTCATTTTTTTCCACCCCCCCTTACAATTTCCGCCCCAGTCCATTTGGCTCAATTCGGGTTGCACAGGGCGGTTCCACAACGCTTTGGGAGTTTAAATACCGCGAGTTTTGCTTCCTCTCGGACACCGAAACTAAGCGTCATTGATTTAACCATAAGCGCTGTCTACCTACTGACACCACACACGAAGGTACCTACAGGTTACAATTTGACCAAGTCCAAACCAGCAACATTGATCTGGTCAACAGGCCAGTCGTAATTGGTCGAGGGCCCCAGTAACTTCGTGAACTGGGCCCCAGACCTGCATGCAATCCGATTAATAATAATAATAAAACATTTATTTCAGGCAACAAAGGCCCATAGTTAAAAATACCTTACAGTCTAACATGCATATGAATATTAAAACACTAATTATTATTTAGGCGATGAAACAGTGTAGCCACAACGTGTGCGTTGACGACGCAACGGAGCCCTGTTGCGTCGTCAAGCCCGGTGCTCTACACATCGGTAGGTTGCCCTGGAACCGCCGAAACACGACGCCCTTCGGCCAGAAGTCAGCACACGCGTCCGCGGCACGCGCACTACAAACGAGCTGAAGTGCACGTAGTGGCGCGAACGCAGCTGGAAAACCCTCAGCGAGTAGCCAGTCTTCTGGTGAATATACTCCACCACGATTAAAGGCTATGTGTTCTATACAAAGTGTGATTGGGCTTGCAGCAACATTTGTTTATGATCAGACTACCCGAGCATACTTACATTCTTAATTATAGCTATCAGCTTAGAGTAGTTGTCGTCAAAACGAAGATACGAAGGGCGAAGTTGGCCTGGCACTGAAGCAATGATGGCTACCTTCGAAGCGCTCTTTGTGAGTTTCATAGTACTTAGTTGTTAAATGACTTACAAATGACGCCGTTCCCGAGCGAGCTCTGCGTGACACTGGAGGCGCACTCCGTCAGCTCGAGTGCGGAGCAGGTGTCGCTGGTGACGGTGACGTGGCCGTCCTCGGCGTGCGGGCGCCGGCGCGCGGTCAGGGCGCCGCACGAGCGGAACTCGCCGAACTTGCGCTCCAGGGCTTGGCTGACAAAGAAAAATGAACAGAAGTAAGCTATGCTGGCTCCACCGACTTAGCTGCATCCCCACTATCCTTCGTATCGGGCGGCGTGAGCGGTACGAAGCTATAGCGGCGCGATAAAGACATAAAACCACGGTCATTATATTCCCTCATGCCGTCCGCGTCCTTCGTCCCGCTCGCCGTCCGCCATGCTCGGACGTTTGGATGCGCTTTCTGCCTACTGCATAATTGCTATGACATCATGACGGTGGCAGTAAGCAGACACGAACCCTCTGGGCGCTTGCGACTCCGAAAAAATCTCATGCGCGATGCCATCCCTTTATTGATTTGAAGATTATTTTTGTGTTTAGGTACCTAGACTTAAATGCAGGTCCCTCACTCTCAACACAGCGCACGTTTGCACTATACACCACACGGGCCGACCTTCAAGACCCAGCAGTGCGGGCTACGGCATCCTTGATGCAGCCATCTTCTCGTACGGTGCGCAAACTTTCGACACCATAACATGCAAACAAATAACATCGATTGGCTCAGATCACGTGCCTTGGTTACTGGACTTAAACGTAATAGTGGATAGAGAGAAAACTCTCGTAAGAAACACCCCCGCTATTGCAAACAACGATGACATCAGACAACAATTTCAACAAACCCTATGGGATAAAACTTCACACTTACCAAAGAAAATAACATCTGACACAGAATGCGAAGAATATATATTACAACTAGAAAAATCCATTACCGAAACTCTGGATGTGTATGCGCCACTACATGAAAACAACAGAAGAGATCAACTCCCACACGAGATTAATAAACTGATCGACGAAAGAAATAAAGCAAAGAATAAGGCGTGGCGTCTACGCTTCAACCAAGATAGAATAAGTGAAGAAAGAAGAAAGTACAATCACCTGAAACGCCTGGTTCAACAAGCACTTGTGGAATATGATGACGAGAAGTGGACACGATTGATAAACAATCCACAGAACAATAGATCCCAGATGTGGCGAATCCAGCGCAACCTGAAGGCTCCGGTACAAAGATTACCCCACATTGAGGGTTGCAATAGCGAGAAAGAAACCATCGACGCCCTGGTCGACGCAGCAATCATCACAGAAGCCGATATAAGGAACGAAGACAAGAGCACTGAGAAGACCACGACGTTTCAGCCTCTAGACCCTACGTCCATAGAAGAAGTAAGACTCGCGCTTAGACGCTTTAAAAATAAGAGGGCACCTGGCCCGGACAAAATCAAAGCGGATGCCCTCAAACTCGGAGGCGACCCATTTCTCATCAGGTACAAAGCAATAGTTGATTACCTATTGCTGACAGGCTATTATCCCAACAGATGGAAAATCGGGGAGTGCATCTTTCTTCATAAAGCAGGCAAGAATCACCGAGACGCCAAATCGTACCGACCCATAACGTTGTTAAATATCATGGCCAAACTACATGAACGCCTGCTCTTATCGCGTTTGCGACAGACGGCCGACAGGCTTCAACCACCGTTTCAACACGGTTTTACCAAAAACAGAGGAACAGGCACGCAAATCCTTCGCACCGGCAAGTTCATTACAGACGATCTGGAAGCTAAAGAGAGTGTGGCCATGGTATCGACAGATCTCTCGAAGGCCTTCGACTCCACCGAACCACGAAGGTTTAATGAAGAAGCTTCAAACAGCCAACGTCCCGAACAACATCATCAAACTAATCGAGAATTACCTGACCGGTCGCAAAACATACGGACGCTTCAGAACCACCAGCGGAGATGAGAAATTCGTGCCACACGGAGTCCCCCAAGGTTCTATTCTAGGGCCGGTTTGGGATCAAAGGGATCACATTCGCGGACTAAAGCTCTCCCAATACGCCGATGACTTGTGCATCCTCAACAGATCCCCTGACCCAAATTTCGCAACACACCGCGCGGGCTGGGCCGCTGAAACTGTAATTAACTATTACCATCGATGGGGGCTAAAATGTAACGTAGACAAAACGGAATGTGCTATGTTCACTCACAAGAGAAACTACAGTAGTACCATCCGCATAAAAAATGAGCCAATCGAATATAAAAAAAGTATCAAGTATCTGGGAGTCTTTCTAGACAAGACCATGACCATGGCTAAACAGACGGACTACGTAGTGCAGAAGGCAAGACGAACACGAAGCGCGTTAGGCCCTATCATAGGCTGGCACGCCAAGACGGATCTAACAGTGAAACTCGCCGTCATTCAGGCCTGCATACTCCCTATCTTAGATTATGGCGTAGTACAACTGATCTCACGCTATAGTAAGAGCAATTTATTAAAAATTGAACGCCAATATCGAATGGCTCTCAAGACCGCCGGACAACTCCCAAGACGCCTAGAAACCGCAGTACTCTGGGATATGCTTGACTGGGATCCATGGCACCTACGTGCACAAGACTTAAACGAAGACATGCTTCGCCGACTCAATGAAATACACATCGAGGATCTAGACACCCCTGGTGACGTCTACATTGGACACGGGCAGCACAACCCCCTTTTAACTAATACTAGACTCGGCGAAATAAGCTATGTACCAAAAAAAGACAGGAGTCGGCTCCTCAGCAAGCGAACGAGCGCTCCACGTCCCCATAGATTGTAATTAGTTGTAAGTAGGATAAGGCAATACTAAACAACATTTTAAGTTTAAAAATTAGTTTGGTTGTGTTGTTAGTTTGTAAATTTATTCTGTACATACACACTAACAAACATACAGCACACACTACTTGACACTTATACAGATCTCTCAGACAAACATAAGTAGATCGTAAGTAGCTGACACACCCACAGGCTGAATACACCATCACCCTGCTGGACAGAATGTAACAAAATAACTAGGGAAATAAACACCTTTCTATTCTATTCTATTCAACACAGCGCAGTCTCGGGGGCTCTGGTGACTGTACCACTAGGAACACAATAGTAAACATATATACCTACTAAGCACGTGGTGGTGTTATGCCTGCGGGCTTTTGTAAGGTGGAGGTACCTACTTCCCCATTTGGGCTGCTGGAAATATGGAATCAAACGTGAAGGGGGATTTTTGACTGACATAATTTGATTGACAAAGCCTAAATCTGCACTGGCACCAGCAAGCTAGATAATAAAATTAATTACCTAATGCAATGACCGAGGAAATTTAATAAAGTACCCATAATCGAAGTTTTCCCCGCAGAAGTTGCAATTTGCGGAGCAGCATTGGGACGTGGCGTCGGACGCCGCCGATCGGTAGTTTCGTCCCCTTCGCAGATCGTTGCAGCTGAAAACACGCGTTATAAACATAATAGGTAGGCATTCGATCTTTTGTGACGAGCCGGAGTTTTTAAATTTAGGTAAGTAGGTACGAGGGTCAAACTGAAAGTTCTTAGAAAATCAAAAACTGAGCAATCAAGCAACTTATTACTTTTATTATATCTTTTCAAAATAGCCTCCCTTCACATCAATACATCGCTGCATTCGATAGAACCACTGAGAAAAGCACTTTGCCCACTCGTCCTTAGGGGTCTCTTCGACGGCCTTTTGAAACGCAGCCACTGCTTCGTCGGCGTCCATGAAACGTTTTCCTCGAAGTTTTTCTTTAATTTTTGGGAATAAATAAAAATCACAAGGTGCAAGGTCGGGGCTATAAATAAGGTGGGTGACCCAGTAATTCCACGTTTGCCGTCGCCAAATAGTCGATCGTTTGCTTGGCGGTGTGCGATGAGGCGTTGTCGTGGTGAAGCAGGATCCTACTGCGAGGCCGTTTTTCTCGAACTTTTTCCAAGACAAGTGGTAAACAATTGTTAGTGTACCACTTCGCAGTAACTGTTTTTTGATCCTCTAAAATAATTGTTGCGTAATGACCAGTCCTTCCGAAGAACGAGGCCACCATCTTTTTTCCCACACTTCGACCTCTCTTCACTTTAGTAGGCAACTCCTCGGAAGGAAACACCCACTCAGCAGACTGTCTTTTAGTTTCAGGATCATAACAGTAAATCCAGCTTTCGTCACCCGTAACTACGTCGAACACAGCATTTGAGTCACCTCCGTTGAATCTTTGACCCATTTCACGGCACCAATCAACACGACGGACTTTTTGGGCTTCTGTCAAATGATGAGGTATCCACCGGGCACAAAGCTTCCTCACCGCTAAATGTTCATGGAGGATTTTGTGGACTTGACTCATACCAATGGCTAAGCTTGTACGAATCTGCTGATAGGTTACACTTTTGTCAGTCTCTATCATACGCCGCACAACACTGATGTTATCTTCAGTAGTCGCCGTAGAAGGCCGGCCCTCACGCAGATCATCAGTGAGATTAGTGCGGCCACGTTTAAATTCATTAAACCAGTTGTAAATAGTAGCACGAGATGGGGCTTCATCGTGAAAGGCCAATCGAAGTCTATCATAACTTTCTTGTTGACTTAAATTAAATCGAAAGTCGTAAAAAATCATTGCTCGAAAATTTTCTCGCGTTAAATTCATGCTCACGTAGTACACACAATTTTCAATTTGCCGCCAAATCGTAAAACAAATGACAATCGAGTGGAATTCGTACACAAAAATATTAAGAAAGAGTTCCATTTTCAAATTTTGAACTTATTTTTTTATTATATTTATTACAAGTGGCCAGTTCTAAAGACTTTCAGTGTCGCCCTCGTACTCTGAGTTGGAGATGAAGCCCGATTCTGAATCGGAGATGGAGTCGGTCGGAGTTATTGAGATGTGAGAACACTTCACGATTGCGAACGCGAGAGCTTGAGTTAAGACGCTGTCAACACCAAAATGCCCTTGAGGATTTTGGATAGCGCGCACACTGTCTATTTGCATCGGAGTAAACGAGAGCGAGTGTTACGGGCGGCCCGGTTTCTGAAGATAATATTACATAAATATTGAAATAAAAAAAGGGTGGATTATTTGTGAAATATGACTCGCTAGCGGTTTTGGTATGAATATGTTGACTTCATGTTTTTAATTGCAGACCCATACGTCAAAAAAATAAAGACATAGAACCGTTTAATGTGATTTCGTCCAATTATGTATCGAGCTCGTCCACGGTCTTTGAAATATGGTGAATATTAACATATATTTTATTTGGTGTGCTAGAACAAATAGTTTTTCTTAAAAAACTGCTTAAATAACATCAATTTCACCAAATTAGGTCTTGTCAGCCTCTTAAGGATTTCCAAGGCGACGGGTCAAGATATGACGGCACCTGCCGCGAAACCGGTTGATGCTTCGTATTTAGCTGTGATACAACTCCGATTAAATTAATATGAGTCGGAAGTTCAGATTAATCGGAATCAGACCCCGTATCATGGTCGGCCTTCTCACGCGATAAGTGACAGGATAGAGCGTCCGTCACTGGCTGACACCGTTTGCTAGAACGAGACGACGCCCCTATCTTGTCACTAATCGCGTGATAAGGCCTTACACTCCTTAGTAACCCTAGCCAGGAGTGTCCGCCTTTGGCCACTTTGGTTTGCATGTCCGTCGGTGTATCGTAGATTAGGTTCTTGTCTGTGGTTCACTTCACATACCTGTATGTTAGTCTCTTCCCCGTAACGTCGCTGCAACTGGAGGTATGCTTTGAGTGTCCGTCGCTGCCCGACGCATCGGGCTGCGTGTGCGTCGGTGTCTTACTCTGGCGCAGGTTCATCTCAGATTGTCTGGTGATCGATCAGTTCATTGTTAGAACATTCTTTGCACGTGGCCAGCTCTTAAAAATGCAGATCTCCAATTGTCTGAGACCGCCATACGCAATAAAAAAATCAATAACCATATAATGCCAAGTATCACTTTGAAGTTGCAGTTGCCATACGTTAAACGAAACCATGACACTATTTTGTTACAGTGCATTACTGCGTGCCCAACGATCTGATGTAGAGTGAAGCCAATTCCACTCATGATTAACTTTTTTGCTATACCCTTAAAGAGATTAACAAAATTGCAAATGCCTTTTAAAATCAAGGAACCTGGAAATAAAAGACCTTTAAAATGAAATTAAAAAGCTACCTATAGGTACTTAATCAGAGTATTTTTATCATATTGCTGAACCTGTACGTCTTGCCACTGATTCAACTGCAACAGCGAAGCATGTCCACTATACCTTGATTTCTTAATGTCAGTGAGCATCTGCGTCGAGTCTACGATCTTGTCGAAGAAGGAGACGATCTTCTTGAGCTTTTCATCGTGTTCCTTGACTGGTTCCGGGTCCGTCTGCGTGACGCTGGTGATGCCTGAGCGGCAGGGAGGTAGAGCGCACGCTGGTAGCGGAGAGAAGTGGCTTAGACCTGGAAGTGACACAACATGTTGAGCTGATAGGCAGGTAATTATGTGTCACCAACACGCAACGCGGGTGGTCACCCAAAAAGCAATGGAGGTATTGTGAGGTAAGTATCTGCGTGATCTCTCAGGTTATTCACAGCAGAAACGAGGTAACCGATATAGCCCTCCTAATCGCTAAGCGTACGTGACACATTGCACGTAGAACCGATGGCCGTTGGGCCGGAAAGATATTAGAAGGCGCAGCGTGCGCGTGGGTAAATAAACTGTATTGATGAAGGCCGTGGGAGTCCGCGGGAGGCGCAGGGCCGGTCTTTGTGGCACTCCTTGGGGGAGGGATATGTTCAGCAGTGAACGTCTTTCGGCTGATATGACGACGATGAAGGCGGGTGGTCTTTGCATGCGACACTAGCAGGTTCATATTTTTTATCATGCGAATAATACTATCCCTTTACTCACCAATATGTTCGTTCTCATGTTGCAGCTTATCTTCCTCTCTCTCGAAGCCCTCGTGGCAGAAATGGCACACAAACCGGCGGCCGGGGAAGTGGCACAGGTTAAGGTGGTCGTTGTAGTTGATGATGCCTAATGACAAAGTCAGACTATGTTGGCAAAGGAAATGAACGTTGAGCTACTAAAAACGTTACTGTTTTCTCGAAGGTAAATTAGATATTGTGTCTTTTTTATTCGCTTTTTCAAGTTCTATAATAATGAGAGATCAATAATAATATTTAACACTTCACTGTTGTTACTATTCTTATTTTGTCTACTGTTTTAGGAAGTGCAATTATTTTTATAAAATGTTTAGGTAGTTTATACCTATTAACTTAGCTTAAACATCCGGTTTGTAGACCTTTAAATATGAATAGGTAGTATTGTATAATGTGTGGAATACCTGTGTGGTTGCCAAGAACATGTGTTTTCGTGTGTTGTCGTGCCCGAAGCGCCAAGAACTCCCATAGGGATAGGTCTTATGATGTATCTACCTTCAGTCGTTCATGTAAGGTTTAAATTTGCTCTCTTATAACAATAATGTGTCTTTTGGGTGTCACGATTGGCGGCAAAAAGGTTAAAGTTACCGTATAGCATCATCCGGCAGCCGGCGATGGGGCACTGGCGCGGCGTGGTGTCCAGCAGACAGGTCCGCTGCACCACCTGCGCGCAGTTGGCAGGCGCACGCATCGCGCTCTCAGAGTGCGCGCAGTTGGCGGGCGCGCGCATCGCGCTCTCAGAGTGTGCGCGAGTCGGGCGGCGCATGCGACGAAACCTGCCGACAAGCGTTGACAGTTGTGTCCATATACACATCAAGTTAGGGGAATAGGCTCCCTACTAATTCCTTCTGGAAATGTGCATCAAGTCCGGCTCAGCGCACGCTGGGCAGCAAACATGAATGAATAATGCTCCAATGCTATGTATATCGTTAGCAGTGAAGCAACTCGAGTCACGAAACGCCCCAATTGATAAATACCTCATCATCATCATATCAGCCGAAAGACGTCCACTGCTGGACATAGGCCTCCCCAAAGAGTGCCAAAGCGACCGGTCCTTCGCCACCCGCATCCAGCGGACTCCCGCAACCTTTACCAGGTCATCAGTCCAAGTCCACCTTGTCGGGGCCCTACCCACGCCGCGCCTCCGGTACTTGGTCGCCACTCGAGAACCTTTCCGCCCCAACGGCCATCGGTTCTACATGCTATGTGGCCCGCCCACTGCCACTTAAGTTCAGCGATCCGGATAAGTACCTACGGTCTCATAATTCGTAAATGAATATGTACACTAATAATGGTTACGGTTGCAGAAACTCTGAGCATCACACTATACCTAAGCCTGCGTCTCCGCCTCCGCTCCAGGCTATGCTGATGCATGTCGCACTCGCTGACGGCGCCGGGAGGCACGCATCCGTGGTGCGGGTTGGGGCTCCGAATGCCACAGAGCCGCTGCATGAATAACTGAAAACGGGTGCGCTTGCGCTGACGGCACATTCTGGCTCTAGGCAGGTAAAGAAATAAATGTGATTAGAAAGACGGTAGCTGTGCTTGCGGGCCTAGGACGGTGTCCATTCTATCACAGTACGTATATTCCTTAATTATGTCTAATAAATCTCATACTAAATATAGGTGCCAAGCCGTTTAAATAGCAATAAGTGAAAAAATGGCCGCCATCATAGGATGCCGCTGATATGCCTGATACGCCTGTGATGATAACTGGTACCTTTTGCCAGTGACGTTATAAGTCTCTACATACGGACTGAATTCCTTGACCGAATTCTGTTACCAGATTCAGCTGGGCCGATACCGAATGCAGCTACTCCAAAAATCTATGGCCCTACCACAGACAGGAGTATACCTACATTACCTACATTCCGCCGTACAATTCAGCCTGTTTTTGGCGAGCCTATGTAGATACGAGATACGTACAACGTCAGAACCTATTGTGAGTATACGACAGTATTTATACAGAACAACTGCTATGTCTAAGTTTAAATGATGAAGAATGCCATATTTGTAAATTTAAAAGTATGGGTAAATTCGGCCTTGTTCTGCTTCCGTTGTTCCTTACCTTACCTTAAGTCGCCATTTTTTTGCAGCGCCATTGACTGTACTGATATAAAATATTACCAAATGGGACAAAAAGGCACGGTCTGGAACATGTCATTATTCTGCGCACAGCCGCACCCATGCTCACTAGCCAGCAGGGAGTCGCGCAAGGCCTGCGTGGCTGCATAGCCTTCGTCGATGGCACCTTGGTGCAGGATACACTTACAGAAGCGTTCGTTACTTACTAAATAAAATACCTGGGACAAAAAGGCACGGTCTGGAACATGTCATTATTCTGCGCACAACCGCACCCATGCTCACTCGCCAGCAGAGAGTCGTGCGACGCCTGCGTGGCGGCATACGCCTTCGTGGATGGCACCTTGGTGCAGGATTCGCTTACAGACGTGTTCGTTTTAGAACAGTCCACCTGCAATGTCATATTAATATCACTAAACAGTTATCTACAACAAGCTACCACATAAGTGCTTTGGTGTAGTTACTATTAGCTTGTGTCTGAATTAAATAATTGCATTGAACTGAAAGCTATGAACGAGCCCTCTAGCTTCTTCGGGTGCATTATGCGGACTCCAAAGCATGATCTGGAGAAGAAAAACCATTGATGAATAACACAACTGGGCGTTGCACTTTCTTGTCGCGACATGATATAAATGCATCCGCAAAAACTACGCACTGGTAGCATGATCGCCTTTATATCAGACATAACACATGCGTCCCTCTCGCACTTAAGTACTTGCTAGCGATTCTAGCGAAGGACAAACGCTTTACGACCGTCGTAAACGCGATCGATCATGTTAACTAGGCTTGACTCCATCCGTGCAGCCTTTGGAAACTCGCTTATAATGAAAAAATGTACGGGGACGAAGTCCCATTGCAGCCAACCTAACAAAACACAGAATACATGGACCTAATATATACTCTAATACAGAATATAATATATTGGCAATATTTTCTTTACGTTGGTAGTAGACACAAGAGAATCTTAAAACAATGTATGAAGTTCCGCCTCTTAAAACGTAGTAGTTATATTCTCTTTGCATCCGTGCTAATCGAGTCTTACTGCTTAGGGGTTAAAGCTCAAACTCCTACCTGCACAGTGGTTTGAATAGCATGGTCTGACGTTCCCGCACAAGCATCCAACTTGGCTCGATGGCACCTCTTCCTCTTTCTGGACTTTCTCCCACTCTCGTCACTATCTTCTACCACATCTCCCGCAGCATAAGGCTCTGGCAACATCCCAATCATACTGGCATCGTAGATTTGAAACAGCTTCTTCAGACATTTGTACTTCGCTTTTAAAACTTCGTGCTTCTTCTTTGGAACCCATTTGTTCTCCTCTTCTTCGTTCTTCTCTGGTATGCTTGAAAGCGTGCTGCGTTTGTGGGTCATCGAGATACGTCGGTAAGAGACGACGCTACAGACAATTTTGCTTAAGAAATAGAACAAAATACTAGAGTACAGGTAATTTAGAGTCGCAAATATCATTATTCACAGTTCTATCAACGTGTTCTGCGAACATTCAATATTCTAGAAGATGGCAGCCTTTTAGGCTTTGTTGAAAATTGGTGTCCCGTGCCGTGAACGCATGTTGTTGTGGCATTTCTCAGTGACAAGCTGATGACAGGCTTCTTAATTTAAACAGAAATTCTTTGTGATTTCTTTTCCGGATTGAATTTAGCCTACTGCGGCCTTTGTGGAATAACTACGTGTTGTCAAAAACACCCAAGCCATAAACCTAAACTACTGCAGACCTATAAGCATTCCTTCCTGTATTGCCAAGCTTTTCGAATCAATGGTGGTCCTATATAATCACGTGAAACCATACGTATCTGATAAGCAGCACGGCTTTGTCCGTTATTTGGTCCACTGTTTCCAATCTCCTAGAATATAAAAAATATCTATGTAACGTTTTTGCTTCGCTAAGGCGTTTGATTAGGTTAACTCACCGTTAACCATTTTATCCTATGTCACAGAATTGAAGTCCATTTTGGTATACACGGTAGTCTTCGCTGGGTCCATACCTACCTTCAAAATGAAGCCAACTGGTGGCCATTAAAAAAATCACTTCCACTGAACTTTTAATAACGTTAGGCGTTCCTCAGGGATCTCAGCTTGGGCCATTGTTCTTCGTGCTGTTTATCAATGACCTAGTTGATCGCTTGTCTTGTCAATGCTTGTTGTACGCCGGCGATCTAAAGAAAATATCGATAGAAAATCTATTGTTAAGGACCTTGGGATCCTTTTCGATTATCAGCTTAGCTTCCGTTGTCACTAAGAATACCTACATAATTAGTAGGGGACAGCAACTGCCTGGGATTCATTTTTAGATTGACCAAGGGATTCAAAATGTAGTTAGCTGACGCTTTTCTTTAGCTTAGTCAGGAGTGTCCTCGAGTATGGTTCGCCGATTTGGTCTCCGTACTACTTAGTACACACAAACAGTATATAGAACAATAACAGTGTACAAAAATATTTCTTGAAGATTGTACTCAGTTAATTCTCGGACGAACATATAAGTAAGTCATACTTTAGTAGGCTGATAAAATTTGGTATTCCTACTGGAAGCCCGCCTCAAAATGTGCAAAATTTTGTACTTACGTAAAATTTTGCATTCTAACATCGATTCAACTGGGCTGCTTTCAGCCTTAACCATTAACACGCCCCGTTTTAGAGGTCACGCCTACAATGTTTTTCCCTGAGAGTATACAAGAACAGCACATCTTTCTATAATCTAGTCACAAGGATGTGCTGCTGATAATAATAATGTCCTAGTTGATATATTTGAAACACGCATTACTAAATTCAAAAAGACCTTAACGGACGTCCTCTTCTCTACTCACCCTGATTAGTACTAAGTTGTAACTTTAACTCCTGTTTTAGATATCTTGGTCGACTCGACACTATTTAGGATTGTAGGTACACTGTGCAGTTGATTGCATATGCGCTAACTTGCTGATTATGCTGTGCGCACTTGCCTTGGATGACACGCTAGTCTATAAGCTATTCATAAAGGACCATTGTATCTCATAATGTCATAATGTATGATGTCTGTAAAGTGTACCTAACAAATAATTGAATAAACCATGATAAACCAGACACGGTAAAATGTATCCCACCAAAAACATTACATGTAAAGTGATGCCAAGACTTCATAGCTCATACAGCTTTCAGCGTGAAAAAGATATCAGATCGCAATTAGCGCCAAGCTTCCTACTCCACACGGCGTAACTCTACCATTACCAGCCACGCTCTACAAATTCTACATCTTGGCTAAAAAGTATAGCTTTGTTGGGCACATCCCGTTCGCCGTATAGACTTTCACGCCGAATGAATTTATGATGATATTAATAAGTGACGGGTCTTAGGGTTCAAAAAAACAACGAACTGCTTCGAGAAAAGGTAGGTAGTGCCCTTGCGTTGCACTTTCGCTTGGCTCGTCTTGGCGGGGGCACTACCGTGCCCCCAGATACAATCGGTGGAAGTGTTAAAAAACAAACAAACGAACGAACGAACGTATGGAACTGCTTAGGAGTGTTTATAGGGTAAATCGCCAATAATTGGCCACCCTTCAATAACTGGCCCCCTCATACTAAAAATGAATTCTGTTCCCCTACAAGCAGAATCCAATTTAGTATAACGTGGTCAGTTATTAACTTATTATTAAAGGGTGCCGTTGACGCGCGTTTGTGTCAAATCACGCGAAAATCAAAACAAATGCGCGTCGACGCAGTCTTTCAACATCGTGCGGGCATATTTATGGTGCGGGGCACAAAGAAATAAGAACACACAAGAAAAACAATAACTTAACTTTATTTCACAGCAGTATTTACATATAGGATATAAGGTAACAATATAAATTAAGTACGTCACACAGTGGTTCCGAGTCAACCCCCGAACGAATTCTCTGGCATCAGCAGACCTGGACAAGAAGACACATATACGAGGGGCGTCTGAAAAGTTCTAAGCCTAAGGTATTTCGAGGTTATATATGCGTTTATGATACTGGCCACTAGAAAGGCCATTTAAAAACAAATTATTAAAAAATAACATGTCACGTTTTTATTATTCTGTTTCGAGATATTCAACGGAAAAGTACATCATGTGTGAATTACCAACGAATATTACGAAAATTGAGCACCGTGCTGTAATTAAATTCCTTACAAAAAGTGACAAATCACCGCAGTGTATTTTTGAGGAAATGGCTATTATTTACGGTGATTCTGGGCCTTCTTATGCCACAGTCAAAAAGTGGAGTCGCTTATTTAAACTCGGACGGGAATCGATCGAAGACGACCCCCGCTCAGGGCGGCCAATATCGATAGTGACCGAAGAAAACGTAGCAAAAGTCAAAAAGCTGGTATTAGAAGATAGAAGAATGAAGGTTTGGCAAATAGCTGAGGTCTTAGGTATTAGTAAAGAAAGAGTCGGAGAAATTTTACATGAACATTTGTACATGAGTAAAGTCAGTGCTCGTTGGGTACCGAAAATGCTAACGGCCTTCGATAAAGTACGTCGTGTGGAAACTTCTCGGGCGTTTTTAGAATTGTGCGAAGATGATTTAGATGAAGTTTGTTCCCGAATAGTAACTGTTGATGAAACATGGATCAGACAGTATGATCCGGAGTGTAAGTCTGAGTCGATGCAGTGGATTGAAAAGGGTGAAAGGCCGCCGAAGAAATTTAAAGTGCAAAAGTCGGCCTCTAAGTTAATGGCTACGGTATTTTGGGACTGTGATGGCATTCTTTTAATCGATTATTTAGAAAAAGGCTCTACGATAAACGGAACTTATTATGCAAATCTAATAAGACAGGTGCGACAAGCCATAGTTGAGAAAAGGCGGGGTAAACTAAGGAAAGGCATTTTGTTTTTGCAAGACTACGCACCCGTTCACACCGCTAATGTTGCGAGGCGTGCTCTGAAGGAAGTTGGTTTTGAGGAAATTGACCACCCACCCTACAGCCCAGATCTAGCCCCAAGCGATTATTTTCAATTCAATAATTTGAAGAAAGAGTTGAGGGGAAAGCGATTTAGAAGTGACGAAGAGATGAAGGCGGCTGTACAGGAGCATTTTGAAGGGCAAAATAAAGATTATTTTTTGAATGGCCTAAAAGCACTGTATAAAAAATGTAAAAAATGCATTGATTTAGGAGGAGACTATATTGAAAAATAAACACGAGTTCATTTTTGTAAATTGTTTTTTTCTATCTTAGGCTTAGAACTTTTCAGACGCCCCTCGTATATATAAAAATTCTGAACTCGATTGTGTTATTTTTTGATGTGTGTAATATTGTATCGATTTTTCTTGCACTATCCGTCTCTCTCTTATTACAAAACTTAGAAAGAGACGTATAGTGAGAGAAAAATCGAGAGAGGTTGCGCGCCGTCTTGTGATAGCCGTGCTGGACGAGTATACAGATACTCCTGCCCGTGACAGCACGGGCAGGGCGTATCCGACGCCAGAAAGATTCATTCCAGCGGACTCCCGTTACCTTTACCAGGTCATCAGTCCACCTTGTGGGGGTCTACCCGCCGCGCCTTCCGGTACGTGGTCGTAGGTGGGCGTGGGGGGCACATTGCACGTAGAACCGATTGCCGTTGGGGTGGATATATGTTCTCGAGCGGCGAAAGTTGTATTCTAGCTTATTGTTAATTAATAATAATTTTAAAGCAGCCTATATACGTGCCGCACTGCTGGGCACAGTCCTCCTCTCATGGATCAGAGAGAACAGGCAGTAGTCCCCGCGCTAGTGCGGATTGGGGACTTCACATACACCTTTGAATTTCTTCTCAGATGTCTGCAGGTTTCCTCACGATGTGTCCTTCACCGAAAAGCTAACGGTAAAATATCAAATGATATTCCGTAAAACTCATTGGTACGAGCCGGTGTTCGAAGCCACCAAGTATTGATTAAAATAAGATAAAACTCTGCTACTTGAACTTACTCGCAAAACACGCCGTCATGAAACAGATGCCACAGCCTGCAAAAAATGCGCGCAATGCCACCTGAAAACATATTATGATTATAATATTATAGGGCAAGCAAGCTAAATGTGCATAAGTTTCTGACAATTTTTTTTTTTTAATTCAAGCTTTTATTTTGAATGTACTTTTTTCCACCGTCATTAAACCTGCCAACACGGCTTTCACAAGACGGCGCGCTAGCTCTCTCGATTTATCTCGCACTATCCGACTCTCTCTTATTAGAAAAGTTAGAAAGAGAGGTACATAGAAGTGCGAGAAAAATCGATAGAGCTCGCGCGCAGTCTTCTGATAGCCGTGACTATACTTGAGAGAGTTCCAATGAGCCAAAACTCAACCGGGTTTATCTTTTATGGTTTAGGAGTAGTCGTGGCCACCTTCTGTTCAGATTCAAATCAGATCAGATCAGTTCAGTGGTGCTATAATATAGCATTGTCACGTAAGACAAATATGAATCCGGCTTTACGGTAAGTATACCCCAAAGCAGTGCAAGAGAAAAACCAACACCTTCCTAACCACCACCCCCGCCCCCCACGACCACCGCTCTGCTACCTCGCACGTCTCTGATGATTGCTCACCCTTAGGCCAGGCGCGCACTACGATATTTTGTCGTGCGATAATCGCATATTGCATGAGCGTGCACTGACGTATAAACACATTACGTTGCATTTTTGCGACGCGATTATCGCACGACAAAAAATCGTAGTGCGCGCCTGGCCTTAGTGTCGTCCCAGTCTCAGGAGTCAAATTATCTGTAATACTCACGCTAGAGAGCGCCTCGCGCTGATTGGGCGCCATGGCCGACAGCGCGCCGATCATGATCCCCATGGACCCCGGGTTAGTGAACCCGCAGAGCGCATACGTCGCCACCAGCTCTCCACGAGCCTGTAAGTGTAGAAACAAAAAAATAAACATCCCCGACACATCACATATCTTAACAAAACCAATCCGCACTTACATCACAGAGAGATTTTACTATTCCAATTTGTTTTCAACCCCAGTCCAACAAAAGTTCCATCCCCACACAATCCAGATTATTTCCTTCAAACTCTTAGAGTCCTGCCTTACAGACTTGTACAAAGTACATCTGAAGTCTGTCAAATTAGCCAAGTCTGTCTAAGTAACCACGAGACGGCCCGACGCTGTCCCCCTTTCCATATACTTACAGAAAGCAACCCTTCCCGTTTCATGTCACCCATGCGCTGGTAGGCCACGAACTCGTTGACCACGGTTTTCAGCCCCACCAGGGAGCCCACCAACTCACATTCCTCCCAAGGTACACCTGTGACAACAACATTTATAAAAAATCGGGGCAACGTTGCACAATACACAAAACACTGCAACCGTTCAAGAAAAATAATCGCAAAATATGGTAGAGAAAATTTTGTACACATATTGAGAACTTTTCTCCCGATTCAAGACATATTAACAGTTTCTGAAAATTATGTGGCGAAAGGCAAGTGTCAGTCTATATACGTTGCTGGCCACATTGCGTTTGTTGCCGCAATGTTGATGGCTGTTGCCGTAAATTTTCTTATGTTTCAAGATACGACACTAGTTTACCACTACCATTAAGGGATCTGATCCTTAGTTGGCACGGTGACACACCCTATACAGAAACCTACCTACCTATCAAAAATTGGGTAGTTCACACCCCAATTTTGATACGCCCTGTATAGGATTAACAGAACCTGTTGCGAGAACGATCTGTCTTTCTCTATCACACTCACCCATAACATAGCAGAGCGGGACGAAGATCTTCCCCAACACCCACTCCAGATTGAGATCCGGGTTGCCGAGTAGCCCTCCGCAGTAGCCGAGCACACCGTTCGCGAAGGCGATGAAGGACACGAACGCGATAATGTTGGCGATGATGTTGAGGATCAGGGCGATGCCGTTGGTCGCGCCGCGGGTCGCGGCTGACAGCGCGGACTGGTCCTCACTGAGAACAACGAGTAAATAGTAAAAGGCTATCCAGAATAGACGAAAGCAGGGACTGATTTAGCTCCGGTTTATATGTGCTCGAGGCCATGAGGTTAAAATCTTTACAAAACCGGTTCTCTTTAAAAGCGGTTGGACTAGATACCAGAAACTTTGCCTATGGGTCTCACAACCGCGCCACCGTACCACAATACTAGCATATCGATGGAAAAAGTCGCCGTGTTTATGACAGATAACTACGTAAACATAGATTCAATATGGAAGCCCTCTTAAAGGTAATCTGACCAGCGGGTTCTCAGACTGCGTCAACAGTTCTGAACTGCTTAGTGATGTCTGTTACCTGATGAAGAGAGCCTTCAACTTTCATCCATACACTTCATAGCTGATCACAATGATGTTATGTAAAAAAGAGGTAGATACGTTGGCTATATGAAATTCCGTGTTTAAAAATGGCCACCAAATCTGACGGCTGAGACACGTTTATAATACGACGACGACGCGACAGTGAGGCAAGGTCATACAATTGGCTGAGTTTTAGTGTGCCACTTTTGGAGCGCTTATAACCTATCTACCTCTTTTTTATATTATATCATTGGCTGATCAGATACTAGTACGTAATTGTACGTAGACGTTTCACAACCTACCTGACCATAGGCTGAATGTTATCCACAGCCGTCAGCGACCGCTTCGTCTCCGGCAAGAGAAGCTTGGCGTAGCTGATCGCCGCCGGCGCAGACATCACGCTGGCTGTCACCAAGTGCGCCGGCTCTGCGCCAAACTGGATGTACGTGGCTAAGATCGTGCCTGTAAGTAGACAGTAAGGTTCATCATCATCGTCATCATATCAGCCGAAAGACGCCCACTGCTGGACATAGGCCTCCCCCAAAGAGTGCTAAAGCGACCGGTCCTGCGCCACCCGCATCCAGCGGACTCCCGCAACCTTTACCAGGTCATCAGTCCACCTTGTCGGGGGCCTACCCACGCCGCGCCTTCCGGTTCGTGGTCGCCACTCGAGAACCAGTAAGAAGTAAGGTTAATAGGAATCAGATACTAAGGATATGATATCCAGATCCTCAAATGCATAAAGAATCGGCAATGCGCTTATGTTTCTGGCGCCAAGCAACCTCATACACTACGGTGTCTGCTTAGCATCGGGTCCGTTTTCTGGTTTGCCACCCTCGTGGTATTTAAATCAGATACATAATGCGCAGACATGCTTTTGGGCGATAGGTCGCGACGAGAAACGATGGGGGATGGACAAAACGGCTTACTGAATGGTGGGATAGCTCTTCGTAACTGTCAGCGGGTACACCAGCCAAACGGCAAGTAGGCAGTTGGTGATCATAGCAGTGGACCGAGGAGTGGTGCAGTCAAGAAGAGGCTATACTCAACGAGGCTTATGATGATGATGATGACGACCGTTAGGAGTTATCCTAACTAAATGAGTAGATACAGAACGCGCCACATAAGTTTGCGCTCTAAGTTTAGGTACTAGTAGAGCCAAGATTCGACGGGTATGCGGAAGGCGAGTGTAACTTCAGAGAAGCTACTTGGCGCGTATTGTAGTGGTACTTACTTCGTGCAATGATCTATCTTCTTTATGTCGGGAACAGGAATTTCAAGGCCAAGTTTAACCCAACCCTAACAACTATGAAAATGTTAATGAAACTGAATAGGTATATTTTTTTGACTTCACAAATAATCATCTGGTCCAAGTTCGTTGTAAAAGTAAAAGACATCCATTCGCCTTGTCAAAACAACCTTGTTTTTGCCAGATCAATAAATAAATATAATAAATAAATAAATAAATATTAGGGGACCATCTTACACAAATCGACCTAGTCCCATAGTACGCTCATTAAGGCTTGTGTTATGGGTACTAGACGACGATATATATAATAGATATAAATACTTAAATACATAGAAAACTTCCATAACTCAGAAACAAATATTCATGCACATCACACAAATATTTGCCCTTACCGGGATTCGAACCCAGGACCTTCAGCTTCGTAGGCAGCGTCACTACCCACTAGGCTAACCGGTCGTCATGCCTAATAGGTATTACCTACTTGATTGTGTTATATTACTGTCAAGAGTCAAGATCCAATTAAAGATAGCATAAAAAGTAGACATACTACTTAAAATAGAATGGTAAGGTAAGATCAGATAAACTAGTTAGTAATAACCCGCTAGAACTGAATTAGGTATGTATACACGGTGAATTTGAGTAACCCGACAGATTTTAACCATCGCTTCCAGAGCCTAATAGGAGTAAAAAAAGTAGTATAACTAATGGTCTAAAACGGCCTAGTTTTCGAGATATTAATTATTAAAAAAAAAAATACACATAAAAAATTGTCAAGTATAACACACCCTAAGGACGTGACGTAGCCAGATGGATCCGACACATTCATACGCAAGACTACTACCTGCTGATTTCCGGCCAGTCTGTTAACAAATCAGTGAGCTTAGGTATTTCATTTTTTTAATTTTTTATTTTTATTTATTTTTTAAATTTTCTCTTTCACTCCTTTAACTAAAGATTTGTTTACAAGAGAGTAGCATCGGTAATAGATTTTTTTTTTTTTTTTTTTGCCGTATTTGCCCTATGTTCATATAACATTATTTACTCGTAATATCATCAGGAATTTATGGTTAAAATCTGTCGGGTTACTCAAATTCACCGTGTATAGATAAATAGTGCTCGATTAGGATAGAATCTAAGTTCATAGATACAAAACAGATTACTATTTCGATAACATATTAAAAGTGACGCAAACTGATCGGAATTTTGCACTTAATTAGGTATTTAAGAATCTATGGCTACTTAACCGATAGTAACTACAGTAGCTATCTGTTAGATATTGTAATCCAAATTAACACAGCTTTACGATGTAATGATGATAAAATTTACTGATATATATATTTGTCAGAGATAAGAATACAATTATGAGTCATAATTTATGACCGTGCGAACCTCCTCTATACCTATGTAGGTAAACATTATTTTTGTACTCGTCGATTAAAATCTGTGTATTAAGATTTCATAGAGAATACTGCAACGTCACTCTTTTCACCGTTGAATAGTCTATGTTACTTCCGAAACAACCGAAATAACTTTTTTATACTCGTCGACCTTAATGCTTGAATTAAGACTTCGTACACCAAACTTAAATCACATACTTTTTACTATGGAGCTCCCAACTCAACATTTCATAACTGTTGAGACAACTATAATGAAATTGACCTAACACGTGGCGCCTTTACTGAACAATAATGTATTTGACCAATAGGAGGCCGTCATGAGAAAGTCAAAGGGTAATAGACATCAACGCACAAAAATGAAAAAGCTGTTGGTTGCAGTTCGTTTTCAATAGATACCAAGTTTGTTTAATTGTTTAATTAGTTCAGATGACTCGTAGAAAAAGTATTGTATACAATAGTTATATAATTAGCTTTTTAAGTCTCGTACCTTAATTAGGCCACTCAGCAAGCTTCGTGGCCTAAACGTGGTACTCGACTGAAAAAGCATACTAATGTATGAAAAATTAATTATAACGATTGCATAAAATACTATTTCGATACGCTTTAGACAACCGAAAAAAAATTGAAAATAGAACTTCGTATTTCAATAATATGTGTCCTTGTTTAAGGAGACTCGATCCGATACAAGATTGCCTAACTATGGCATTTCGGAACGTAGCAGCGTCGCGTCATCTGTCATAAATCTTGCTGCTTGCTGCTCCATCCATCCAGGTCATAAATGTCATAATAGTATTTAGACAATCACAGCACAGTACTGCAACATTACGGACGCCGGTGGTGTGATGTGATAACTTTTCTTTTCAAAGCTAAACTTTAAAAGTTAAAATAAAAACTAAGAAAATGAGTAGTGACAGTGACGAAACATCATTAACTCCTCAAGAAATAACTAATATGGCAGAGGAAGTCCTTTACAATAGTAGAACTAGACAATATATATAGTACTTACGATATTTAGTTTTCTTATATACTCGTATTAATGACTTAAATTATTAATTTTAATGAACTCGTACAAAAAGCATTGTTCACAATAGTGTCATAATCAAGCTTTTTAATCTCGTACCTTACTTAGGCCACACAGCAAGCTTCGTGGCCTAAACACGGTTCTCGACTAAAAAGCTCTCTATTATAACACGATTGTGAAAAATACTATTTAGCATCCGTTTGATTATTCCTAAAAGACTCGTTCCAGTAACGTTTTTATTTCTGAAACCTGTACTGTAAGTATTTAGTAAAAAAAAAATTGCTGAAAAATGCACAGTCACTTACCAAACATTCATAACAGCTTTAGAACGCCCTGTTCTCTCAAGTAATATTGCCAGTTGCGTACTTCTACTTACTTAGATGGTTGATAATAGGAAGGTGAAATCTTCACCCAATAACCGGGTAATTTTACATTTTGTCAACCAGTAATAGTACTAATATGCACCCTAGCATTTCTCTGTGTGCGTCCCATGACACGGACAGAGAAAGCATCCGCTCAGTCTACCCCTTGCATTACTCCTTTGGTACTTCTTTGGTACAGTCGACTATAAAGAGATCTATACAGCCAATGTTACAAAAATATGTATACACGACCTTAATGTCAAGGCAATACAGTCGTGTATACATATTTTTGTAACTTTGGCCGTATCGATCTCTTTGTAGTCGACTGTACTTCAGCTCCAAGGACACCATTGTCCCGAGAGCGGGAAAGACAGAAGGGTGTTATACTCGTAAGTGTAAGAAAGCGTTAATTACTTGCCAGAGACGGTGGCGAAGCCCGACGCCATGACGACGTGGAGCTCCGACGGCGTCAGCACCGATATGTACGGCTTGATCAGCAGCACTGACTCCGTCTGCAAACAGACTTGGTCAATCAGGCACAGAACAAAATGAGCAGTTCCCGACCACACAGCGGCAGGGTTATAAGGGAAATCTTGTAGGAGGTTCTATTTAAAATACTAAAGGCCAGAATATTTGTACTCGAGAATACGAATTTCATCTTTTCACAAAAGGCATGGCACCAAGTCGACACGTCGATGACTCCTGGAAGTACACCCACACAGGACAGCTGCTTTTACAGGTAGTTTCCGTTATCTTGCAACCAAATGCTGGAATAACATTCCTCCACCAATTAGATGCTTACCATCGAAACTTTCATTTAAGTCGCACTTTAAGAAGATGCTCATAGAGAAGCAAGTGGTAGGAATTCCGCACGGCTATTTGGTATTTGGTGCACTCAAAACGACGTTGACTCTCCCTTCTTCCTCTTTCCTTCTTTACACCGATTGGTATACATTTTTTATTTTATTTTCTTCTTTTTTATCGTACCACTTTTTGTTGTCTTTGAGTTATATATGTAAAATTACTATTTGTTTATGTATGTTTGTTCTTCCATATATATTTTCTACTCATATATTTTTCTGGGTTCCAACAGAATACCGTCTTTGTTCAATTGCGAGCAAAGCTACGCACTGAGTTGGAGCCTTTTTGTCTTGCTGCAATGTTATTGTAATGTTCTTTTAAGTTTTGTGTTTTCTGTATATATATTTTTTTCTCTTATTGTAATGTGTGTGTATTTTAGTAAAACAAATAAATGATTTATCTATTTATCTATCTAAAATGCTGCAATATGATGCCGATTCTGCGACACGACGAGTAATTACCGACATTAAGCGTATCAGGTAGCAATTGCACTAGTACTGACAGGAGAACGACGATAAAATCTGGCAGGGCTCTTGTTTTGGTAAGTAGTGAGACAAACTCGTATTGTAACGGCGGCGTGGAAGGCAACAGGTAGTGGTCTGAGAAAGTGTGGTACTTTCCTAAATGAGAGTACCTAATGGAATACTGTCTCTAGAAAATACTTCACGGAAAAGAGCCTAGCTCTATGATGTGATAAGGTAAATCTATACTAATATTATACAGAGGAAAATTCTGTGAGATTGAGTATGTTATATCCCGCAAGTTTGCGCGAGTGATGCCTTGCGTGCAGATAGCACCTACTATGTATTTAAATAACAGACGAATATGCCTCACCATCCCAAGGAAGACGTTAGCGACCGCAATCACGCTCTCGCACACCGTGGTTGCCGTAGCAGCCTGGAGCAGCTGGCCCAGCTTGTTGCAGAACCATTGCAGCGCTCCCCAGAAGAACAGGATCTCCACCAGCATGCTGAAGAAGAATATCACGGGCAGCGACTGGAAGAAGAATTCATCATATCAGCCGAAAGACGTCCACTGCTGGACATAGGCCTCCCCCAAAGAGTGCCACAATGACGGCTTTGTTGTGTTCTGCATGGGGGGTATCCTTACTAATGGTATAAATGCGAAAGTGTGTACGTTTGTCCTACTTTCACGTCGCAACGGAGCGTCGTATTGATTTTTTGTATAGAGATAGTTTAGAAGCTGGAGAGTGACATAGGCTACTTTTTCCAGCGGGAAAGCATCTAATTCCCACGGGAAAATTCAAGATGTTACATTTTCCTATAACCACGCGGGCCAAGCCACGGGCATCAGCTTGTATGCCATAATTGCCACGCTTGGGATGCGGGTTGGCGATCGCAGTGTTTCCACCGAACTCCAGGGATGCTGCTGCCCATCCCCCGGTGGTCTAGTTTTAGGACATACCCGGGTCCGAGAAGAAGAATTAACGAAGTCCAATCAGAATTATAATCAGAACGGCTACCGCGAAACGATACCTTCAAGTATCTCTATATCTGTTACACTTGCTGATTCGAGCGACAGAGAAGGAGATAGAGGAACACGAAAGAACTTCGTTTTCGTTTCGCGGCATCCCCTGAGGGTCCGGACATGTGAACCTAAGGTAAAGCGTTGTGGCGGATTCATGATCATTGTCCTATCGTGACAAGTCAGAACGATATCGATCATTTAGTATGATTAGCTCCCCTACCCCTTGAACCCCTAATATCGGGACAATTTTTTTTTTTCCGGAATTTTATGACATTTGTCGGGAGAAATAAAAATAAAATCAAATTAAAGAAACTGTATCAAAAACATTCAAAATTATTGTTACAGTATACAAAAACTAACGTGAAATGGTTTTCTCATTATTATATTATTAAAAAAAAAACAGTTTTATACAACAAAAATATTTTTGGTTTGCCATTAGGTTTCTGTCTTTTGTGTAAAGGTTATTCAGTAAACTCACAGTCACAATATGCAAATGTTTATTTTATACGATGAAGTTGTTTTTTCGGGAGATTTTTTACATTGTCGGGAGTCGGGAGGCCATAGAAAAATTCGGGAGAATCCCGCCAAATCCCGACCATATGGCAACCCTAAGCTCATCCGATGCCTTTTTCTGAAAGCCAGTTTGGGCAAACAAGTGTAGTATGTTTTCAATGAAGGTAAGGATGTATCGTCCCATTTTATCACATAAAAGTAACGTGTACTTATGTATTATTTTAGCGTAATCGTACATTTTTTTTTTCAATAACATATGCTTAAAAAAAAACTAGTAATACTTAGGTAAACTTACACTGAAAGCGAAGACGTTCTCTACCCTCACGAGAAGGTCCCCAAAGGCGAACGCAGCGCCCTCTATACCGTACGACAGGAACGTCGCCACCTGAAAAAAGGCATATGTAATGTAATACTCGGGCCGGAATTGTCGCCGTCGTCCCAATTCGGAACTCTCGGTATTCCACCGAGATTGAAGATTTAATGCAAGATTGCACTTCCTAGCCGCAAATCGTTAGAAACAGTGGAAAGCTGAGGCTGAGATAGGTAATCCTTAGACTATGCTACGCCATGGCCTCCCAAGTCGAACAACGTATAATTATTACAAAAAAGAACTCATAGATGGCGACACAGGTAGCGAGCGAAACATTTGAACCAGTAATCGTGAAGATAGAATGATTTTTACACCTTAATAAATCCAAAGTACCTTAATTATATCACAAACATCCTTCCGTACATAAAATAAAGGTATATTTTATAAGTTTAGTAAATGCAATAAAATTGGTACTAAATCCATGTAACTCGTACTATACGTGTGAGCTTTCAAGTTTGCTACGTATTATTGAGTACTGTCACTAGATGGCGCCATCACTGGTCGCGAAAGTTCTATGGAACCACAGGCTCCAAGCATTTGATTATGTATATTTTTGTGTGATGCGTAATATTGTCTCGAAAATACTACTTTTGTATCAAAAAAATCAAAAATACTCTATTTGTTGCCCGGGAAGTCAATGCCATCTGGTGATATTTCAATGTACTATACTAAAACGATCAGGTAGGCTGACAGCGTCATAGCCGTGCGTGGTAGCTCGGATACTGCATCTACTGGTGTAGCTACGGGACTAAAATTGTATACAGAATTGCCTACATTAGGACGGTACGCTTTTGCTCTATGAGATTGGGTATTTGTACTTGTATTCTTTAATCTGTGGCTACGCTGTCGTTTCTCTGGTGATGAGTAAGGTCACAAGAGCACCCGAGGATGCGCTGTATTGGGGAAAACATATTCATTTGTCCGTAAGCAAATTCCGGTTCCAAATTCCTAACTCCGTTTGGCCACAAAAAATTGGACGCAGGTGATTTAATATAATTTATAAATAGGTTGGTAAGTCCTGAAATCAAAATTTCCTTAAGCTGAACAAGGTATTCGTATGAATTTCGGAAAAATTATGCTGTCAAACAAATTACTCTTCGGCATAATGTTGTGTACTCGCTGTGATGAGTTGAGAGTGACGGTACAGTGTCTGTTACGAGGCAGGCCGTACGCTGCTTTGCCACCGATGTGGTATAAAAAGGATCCAAGAAGCACCTTATCTGAGAAGCATTGCAGCGCGAGCCGTCCCGTCTCCCACCGGATGAACAACAACGCGAACACAAACTGCATCAGCAGGCCGCTGCACACGGTACGCCAGGCTATCCGCCCCGGGTGCTTCGAGAACACGAACCCTGGACAAAGGATATAGTTTAAAGTCAGTCACGCTGCAATGTCTACTAGACACATCATCATTGGCGTTATACGTCTATGAAAAGATGTCTTAAACAGCGTCCAAATTAGAGCTGCGGCGGCTTGTAAGACCGATACGAGAGCGGCAGCCACGACCGCATAGTTGTCAAGTAAATGTCCTGCCCGTAGATAAACGAGGTAGAGCAGCACTTTGGTGTCTTAATGCGCGCCTATAGGATAAGAGATCGAACCAAGTTTTATCGTGTTCTCCTAATCCATTACGTAGGGTCTCCCTTCAATGATGATATTGTATTATTTGATGAATAACTTCATTTTCAATTGTTACTTCTTTTTTGCCTGAAACACAGGGTTTTCTAGCTCAGGCACGTGTCATTTGCCTCTAATAGTAAGCTCCTAGTCTATAGTAAAACTGTTTAATTCTGCTACTTATATTTTAACAATAAATTATGTTTATGTTTTATGTTTCATGGTCTCGATCTTGAGAACGTTCTTCCCAAGTTGTGGAGTCGATCCTAAAGGACACCATGTCACACTGAAACTACACGGGTTGTAAACGCACGCACAGGGCTGTACGCAAAGATGAGTTTTCAGGCTCCTCTATAAAATGGGCCTTCACTACCGCAAGGCAGGACATGGTTAAACGGTGGAATGAGATGAACGTAGGTCTTTTTGCTTTTAACGTATAGTTGCGTCCTGTATAATAGCCATGATGGTCCATTGTGTAGATCAGCCTTTTGAACTACCTGTTGTAATCTATGGTGAGCAAAATCAGTTGCTTCAACTGCCCGCCTAACAAATAAATAAATAGATGTTTCTTACCTAACAGCAACAAGATGAAGAGCCCACTCAATGAGATCAGACGCTCTGGCTTGTCCCTTGTGTCGAAATACAGGAATACCGCGATCCCAGCCAACAGGGCCAGAGACAAGCACCATCTCAGCCACCTGTGGATAATATTTTTATGTGAAACTTATCAACGTTTGGAAACCATAAACATTGAAAACAACTGGCAATCGCCATTCTAGACGAGCAGTAAGGTAACGCTTTTCAACATCGTGAGGAAACCCGGTCTAATCCCAATGTGGTCTAGTTTTCCCTCTGGGTTGGAAGGTCAGATGGCAGTCGCTTTTCCCCCATGCCAAATATTGGGATTAAGTGCCAAAGCGGACCCCGGGCTCCTTTAGAGCACAACCGGGAATTACCGCTAGGAGGATGATGTTGCTGACAGATGACATAATAATATGAGATCGACAAATGAATGGCACCTCTTTCTTAGAAAGAAAGCTTTAGAGCTATAATAAAATATGTTATGTGTTTTCTAGTAAGGTAAGCAAGTTAATTTTACTTATCCTTTTTTTTACTGAAGTATACACCCATTGTTTATTAGGGTTCGGTACCCAAAGGGTAAAAACGAGACCCTATTACTAAGACTTTGCTGTCCGTCTGTCTGTCTGTCACCAGGCAGTTGAAATTTTCGCAGATGATGTATTTCTGTTGCCGCTATAACAACAAATACTAAAAACAAAATAAAACAAATATTTAAGGGGGGCTCCCATACAACAAACGTGTTTTTTTTGGCGTTTTGTCTGTCGCCAGGCTGTATCTCAAGAACCGCGATAGCTAGACAGGTGAAATTTTCACAGATTATGTATTTCTGTTGCCGCTATAACAAAAAATATTAAAAACAAAATAAAATAAATATTTAAGGGAGGCTCCCATACGACAAATGTTTTTTTTTTCAGGCTGTATCTGAAGAACCGCGATAGCTAGACAGTTGAAATTTTCACAAATTATGTATTTCTGTTGCCGCTATAACAACAAATACTAAAACAAAATAAAATAAATATTTAAGGGGGCCTCCCATACAACATTTTTTTTTTACAGTTTTATAGATAATGGTACGGAACCCTTCGTGCGCAAGTCCGACTCGCACTTGGCCGGTTTTTTTTACCTTGTTCAGCGTGGCCAGTTACAAATGCTTTGGGATATCCTCCCTCCGTGCGATCGCATCAGAAATGAGGCTATCCGCAGCAGAACCAAGGTGCCGGGGTAACCAATAGCCCTCCGAATCGCTAAACTTAAGTGGCAGTGGGCGGGGCACATTGCACGTTGAACTGATTGCCGTTGGGGCGGAAAGGCTCTCGAGTGGCAAGGTGGACTGATGACCTGGTAAAGGTCGCGGGAGTGCGGGTGGCGCAGGACCGGTCATTGTGGCACTCTTTGGGGGAGGCCTATGTCCAGCAGTGGACGTCTTTCGGCTGATATGATGATGATGATGATCCTCCCTGGGGGCCTTAAGGGCTACCCAGGGGGAAAATACAGCCTCTGTAGCCAAGCGGTAAGGCACGCGACTTTTTAATCTGAAGGTCGTTGGTTCGAATCCCGGCTGGGCGACTGGGTTTTTCAAAACAACTCCAGTCTGATCCCAGGCAAGGTCTAGTTTTGCCTCTAGTTTGAAGGTCAGATGGCAGTCGCTTTCGTAAAACTAGTGCCTAGGGATTAGGTGCGAAAACGGTCTGCAGAACAACCGGAGTAACGCTAACTCGATGAGGTTTCACTCACGTGGACCTCCACACCCAGCTGCCAGCAGCCCCAATATTGGTGTACACATTCTTAGAGAGCCAACCGCCGAAGTACCGCTTCACCACGTGGAAGTAGATGAGGAAGAAGTAAATGATCCCCAGGAAGGCGATCAGGCTGCCGAAACCCTCGCAGAGGTACAACGGCTCGTTACCTGTAAAGATGCCCAGGTAATTAATTGCCTATGCGACTAAATTAAAGTGTCCTATCTTGCGCTGTTAGTTTCTAACAATAACCTTTTATATATAATTTTAAATTATTATTGTGTAAGATTACTATTTTATTGTAAATTACCGTTTGACATGTAAAAGTGCCCTTGTGGCCTATTTGCAGAATAAATAATTGATTTGATTGATTTGATTTGATTTAATGCCGTTAGACGTATTCGAACTAATAATGTATCTATGTTAGAAATTATTAATGCAAATTCCCCTTAACCTCAAGGTTACCAGAGACACCGGGAAGCTCATAGTAAGCTTTTACAGACTACCTAGTAAAAGCGAAAAAGTCGTTCTTGGGAAATTGTATAAAAAACGACGATAAAACTCCGAAACACATTACCGACTCCAAATTCAAATCGGTCGTTAAAGCAACACTTATTTCAAAACAATATTGTAAGATCAACGACTATCTATAACAGGTCATGGGTCTGGTCTACGAGTATATCGGATGTCATAATTTTTCATTGTTCTATTTTCTTGTCGCATAAGAACTTTACGCCTATAAACTTTTGGTCTAATAATTGTTGTGTATAATATTTTTTCGATGAAATCGTTACGCATAATATCGATTTTCCTAATTATTGCATATTTTTTTTTGTGTCGAACATTGAACTATAGAACACTACATGTGCATAACTTTACAATTCAAAATATTAGATGTAGGTACTTATTCTGTTTGGACTAAAGTTCATGATTGCTAAACATATCCTCAATTGGAAAATAAAAAGAAATAACGAAAACATAGCAAACATAACGCTTTGCAAATTGTACTTACACGAGTAATGCATCGCTACTTGATTTTCTACTGTATCAATGTATTTTTTTTGGCTACGGTTTGTCATCAAGGTTGCCCCTGAACCGGCATGACGATTACGACCACTCGCCAAGAGTGAAGCGACTAACAAGGAAACATACCCATTTCAATTATTTGTATATATGTTATAGAGTAGTCTAAAATAACCGACACGTAATTTTTTTTACCTGCCCAAACTCAACCTATCGGGAGATATTGTCCTCCAAAGTATTGAAAAATGGCGAAACCCCCTAACTTTGGAAGAGAGTTTTCTTCAAGCAAACTGCTTGTCAATTACTAGTTCTAATATATGTTGGAGAACATGAAAAAATAATGGACACGTGTTTTGCTATTTCGGCTCAAAACTAATCTTTTACAAAAAAAAACACACTTAAAAGTTTCATACTTCTTCTCTCATTCTCAGAGAGCTAAATTTTGCACGTCCGGGCCAAAATTCGCATCTAAACATAATTTAGTTTAAAAAAAAAGTTTTAACCGACTTCAATTTAGTACTCCGCCAAGCCACAAGAACATTTGTGTGTGTGAACTGATTTCCGAGAGCAAATGCGTTGATTATTAGAGAAAAAAACCCAATCGCTGTATGTGGCCCGATAATATTTGAGGACTTCCGTCGATTCCACAAGGATCACCTTTGGTACTTCATTAGCTGCTATTTCAACGGAATCTTATCAGAATCTGTGACGTGCTTTTGTACATAATTGAGGAATTCCATAAGTCATCTGTGGTCTTCATCATCAGTTCCACTCCACCAAATTTATGATTTCCGGATGTAAATACACGAGATTTATTAGGATATATATATCTCGTGTATTTACATCCTATATTAGTTGTTTTGCTAGTTTTTTTTAATCATAAATCTAACTGAACTACACGGTCCTGTATCTCTAATCTCTATTCTTAAAAAAAAAAGTTAACAGCTTTAAAACTGAAATACATGATATATTTTTTAAAAGAACCGTCAAATGATTTTTTTTTAAGAATAGAGATCAAGGACCATGTAGTTCAGTTAGTTTTATGATAAAAAAAACTAGCAAAACAACCAAAGTGAGTGAGTGAAACGGTGAAAAGTATTAAAACTTGTAAGTGTTTTTTTTGTAAAAGATTTTTGAGCCAAAATAGCAAAACACGGGTCCATATTTTTGCATGTTCTCCATCATGCATATATTAAAACTAGTAATTAACAAGCAGTTTGCTTGAAGAAAACTCTCTTCCAAAGTTAGAGGGTTTCGCCATTTTTCAGTACTTTGGAGGATAACATCTCCCTATAGGTAGAGTTTGGGCAGCTCAAAAAAATTACGTGTCGGCTATTTTAGACTACTCTATAACATATATAAAAATCATTGAAATCGGCGTCGGACAGTTGGGTATGTTTCCTGTAAGAAGAATGTATTTTCTCAAATAAGGAGATTATAAAACTTTAGGCCTGTTCTCATCGACGTTTATAGTTGGATGCATATGCATAAATTGAAGACAAAGAACTTTTAGAGTGTAGTAAAAACTTACTATATTCTAAATAATAATACAAGCAGCCCAGGAAGTAGCCGATGACGGCTCCATTGACCACGAAGCTCATAATCGTCCCGACTGAGGAGCTGTTCTTCTTGAAGAAGTCCTCGGTAGAACTCCCCACGCGGCCCAGGGTGGTGTCTAGCCAGCCAGAGGGCTCGTAGTCTAGAGGCTCGAAGGTTATCTGCACAAAAAAAATTACGGTGTTACTGATTGACTATAAGTTATAATTGTATACAGTTTAAATCGCCAGTCGTTGGACAAGCGCCTCAGTAACTTTAACACGCTCGAGGTGGCTGAATTGCGCAGGCATCTCTAGCGCATATACCTAGGGCCCTCTAGTAGGCCTGCTAGAGGGCTAGTAGGCCGGCTCACGCGGTGAGTGCCGCTCGGCGCCCCATAGGTCCGCTGCGCCCGTGTGCAATGCACACCATGCACCGTAGGTATGCAAAAAATCAGAACTACCGGATTTGACGCAAAGTACCCCACCCCGTACTTTCAGGCGACAAGGTTACCGGATCAAAGCCAGGTTTTGACGAAGCCAGTGCTGGCTCACTGGCTTGAAAAATAGGCCGTCGCTCTGTTCCCGCCAATGCTGGCAGCCAGTGCTTTGGATATAATAACAAACCAGCACTGGCTTCGTCTAAACCGTTATCCACCAGCTCGATGGGGCGATGTTATAAGAAAGATCGCAGGTCACCCCGGATAAGATCGGGATAAGTGGCGAAGTCACAAAGATACCCAGCAGCGGGCGATTAGGTACTGACTGACAATGATGCTAATGATGATGAAAGAATGGTGTCTATGACTGCCGTTCATCATAATAAAATGATTCAAAACTGTCACCCGCACACCATTGTTACAAGAGAACTAATAGAGGTCCTAGGTTCGAATCCCGGTAAAGGCACTTATTTGTGATAAGAGCACGATTTTTTTTTAAATACAACGACGGTGGCAAACAAGCGTACGGCCCGCCTGATCGTAAGCGGACACCGCAGCCTATAGACGCATGCAACTCCAACGGAGTAACATGGGCGATGCCGAGCGACCCTTGATATGTTTGAGGATTCGCCGTGTTGACAGCTGAAGGAACAAATTACCTCCAAAAATTTGGTCCTGAGTCATGGATGTTTTCTATGTATTTAAGTATTTATTTATCTATAAGTATGTTTAACGTCGTCTAGTAGTCATAGTATGTAACAAGCAGACCTCGGACAGAGTGAGCCATTTTTACGTCATTAATGTCAAGTGTAGATGTTAATATAGATATGCCTCAAGATGAAATATTAAAAAGAATTCATGAATAATAATTAAACAAAAATGACAGTGCATTATGTACAAAACGAGTAAGTATTATTTATTTATTCAAATTTTTCTTTGTTATTGGTTATTGTAATAAAGAACTATAATTTTTTCTAGATTTTCAATTTTCAACGCACTTCTTCTTGAGTTTAATATCCACTTATAGATGGAAAAAGACCTTTCTACTTCCACTGAAGTGAGCGGAGTGAAGTTGTACATTAAAATACCGTCCACATCTGTTCCTTCCGAATTTTTTTCAGCATAGTCCCTAAACAGATCTAAGTCTGGGTTTCTAGCTATGACGTCTTCTAATTTCTGACTGACAGAAGCAGACGAAGACCAGCTTATAACAGCTCTCACTTGGTCCAACGTTAAAAATGTATCTACGACGGATATTTTAGATTCCTGTAATTTTTTTAAGGCATATTCAATTATATGGAAATTCTCAACAATATATTTTAGATTATTTCGTAAATTTTCAGTTTGTATAATTCTTTTCGCCACTCTTATCGACATTGCGTCTGACGATCTCAATGCCCATAGGACTACTTTTATTTCGTCAAAATATTTTTCGTAATATGCTGCTGCCGCTAGCCAAGTTCCCCATCTCGTAATCACTGGTTTTGGAGGCAGGGGCATATTAGGATATTTATCCTTTAATATGCGGATTCTATTAGGAGCCTTTAAAAATACTTTTTTAACGTTTGAAATGAGCAAATCCACATCTGGATACAGGGAACGTATTTTTTCGGCTACGCGGTTTAGCCCATGTGCCAAACATGTAACGTGTTTCAAATTAGGCAGATAAGTTTTCAAAATTCGGCCAGCCAGCAACATGTATGCAACACCATCAGTACTTAGCACCAGAACATTTCCAATTTTGTAGTCATAAGATTCGCCCCACATATTTTTCAGAGTGTCCATCACGAATACAGATATTGTTTGACCATTAACTTTTGATAATATTTTGCAGGCTATTAAATATGGTCTGTTAAATGAATTCAATGGCTTCACTAAAAAATGCACTATATATCTCCCTAAAGAGTCGGTTGATTCGTCAAGAGAAATCCATATTTTTTCATTCGAAAGATTATCGTGTATTGAACTGATTTGCTTCTGATACAATTTATCCAAATAAACTTTCCTCAGCCATGATTCACTCGGGAGTGTAGGTTGGTTTGCACACTGGCAGCATAAATACTTAGAAAAAAAAACTGTTTGAAAGCCGGATTCTTCATTTGTGACCATGGTATGTTACACAAAATGAGGAATCGAATTAAATTGAGATTGAAATCCTCATGAAACTTTCGATAATTGCCATTGTGCATTGGTCCCTTGATGTGTCTTTGCACATTACTTTTTTTAGTTGTCACTTTGGTTTTACATTTTGCACAAAAAATACTTTTATTACCGTCATATGTCATGTCAGGTTCATTTTCAATCCACTTAAGAACTGTTTTTGCTTTATATTTCGGCATACTCAAATTCGGAATAATCTCTCTTCTTAATTATTTATTTTTTATTAGCAAACTCAAATTGCTCACAAATTAAAATAACACAACAGAACATTAGAATGACATTAATGACTTTGTCATGATATTTCAATATTAAATATGGCATCGTTAAATAGAGTTATTGTCTATCTAAAGAGGTATGATATCATATCAGTTATATTACTTTCATATGGATATATGTAATAATATGCTTATCATTTAAAGAGGCTTGCTATACAATTAATTTGTTTTGCTAGTTATGTAAAGATCTAAATAGAATAATTTAATTCGTTATTCAATTACATCACATCTGCCATTGAATGACTACGTAGGTATGTCCATATTATGCAAACTCTTAAAACAGCTCACCCTGTCCGAGGTCTGGTAACAAGCTTTGCTTGGTTGGTACTAGAGGTGTGCGCCGATGGCAAAATCATCGGCGGCGGCGTCCGGTGGGATTTTGATCGGCGGCGGCGGCGTGATCGGCGTGAAATCGGCGTGGATTTTTTTTCCCGGAGTATCGAAAAATAACTATATATAGCGTAATATCTCATTTATGACACATTTTCTGAAATGTAATTGTACCAACAATACTAAAAAGAAATATCAAGCAGGAATCTTGATAATCTTCTTTGTTTTCTTGAGCTCTGCCTCTATTTCTCTTTCCTTCGACGCAGCCAACCATTATCATATTCTCCAAGCTGGACTGGTCTCGGCGAGCCACGTAGTCCATGAATGTCATCATTCTCTGGAAGCATGTATTTGAAAGCTGGGTGTTAATACGAAGGCTCCTTGAGTATCGGCGTTGTATACATGAGATGCCCGACATTCTACGCCAGCACATGATGATGATGATGATCTGTCCGACCTTTTTCGGCCTTGGCGACCACTCCGACTCCTATCTAGCGTTAGTCCATTAACGGGAGCGGTCAGATGCGCAGGATATTTTAAGGCCAGCACATAGATGCATTTAAAATGTGACAAATGCATCTATTTTTGATTTCACGCGCGGCTTCCATGTCCATGTTTCAGAGGCATAGAGAAAAATAGAGAAGATAAGGGTGCACGAAGTCAGTCTTTGGTGTTGCGGTGGATATTGCTGTTCCTCCATATCTTTTCCAAGCGCGATCTTCTGATGACCTTTTTCATACAGTTTCCGTCGTTGAAGATCTGTGAGCCCAAGTAACATAATGTCTTGTACCAAGTCCAGCTGGTTGATTACGTAAAGCACGCGCGTCAGGTAGATCTAAATGTCAACTTTTGTGTTGGAAAATTACAGTTGAATTGTCCTAAAGCTCGTTCAAAACGTTACGTATTTTCCCCTCAGGTCTCGCAGTTCCCATGCCCTCTACATCAACCCATCTCTACCTATAAACATCAGCTTCGTTTTTTCCTGTTGATGTGGAGTGATCAATTTGACTTTCTTTAGAAGTGTAGCTAGCTTAGCCTCATTGACTCATACTTACTCATATTTACGGGAAGAGTCTTTCTTATGTAGTGGGATAACAGTGGAATCTGCCCTTTGTTGTATACCCAGAGGAATTAGGAAACAGATTTCTTCATGGAATGAGTTAAAAATATTTTGCTACCGGAATTAGACCCAGTCGATTATAAAATTAGGTCACGTGCTCAAGGATGGACGTGCTAGAGAAAGGAATTCACATTTACTTATCGTCGGCTAAAGTCGCAAACCTTTTCACTCAATCGACGACCGGTTGTCTAGTGGGTAGTGACCCTGCCTACGAAGCTGAAGGTCCTGGGATCGAATCCCGGTAAGGGCAAATATTTGTGTGATGAGCATGTATATTTGTTTCTGAGTCATGGATGTTTTCTATGTATTTAAGTATTTATATATATTAAATATATCGTCGTCTAGTACCCATAACACAAGCCTTAATGAGCTTACTATGGGACTAGGTCGATTTGTGTAAGATTCTCCCCTAATATTTATTATTTATTATTATTATTCAATCTGAGCCAATTTTACAGGATGTCCAAAAACTAGTACTCACGGTTACATCACCACAAAAAATACGAAAAAAGTAAGATATGCAGTAGTAGTACCTAAAAAAGTCATCATATCCGCTTAAAAAATACGCTTTGAATTTTTTAAATAAGTAGCATGTCTTGTTTTATATTTTCAATTTTTTTGATGACATTGACTTTTGAGTTGTATAAAAGAGTCAAAGCATGATTTGAAAAATGGAATTAGGTTTGTGACTAGACTTTTAGAATGTTCGCACTAATATTATAACTAAGCATGTATATAGCACGAATGTAAACCACGTGAGGGCATTCATTTCGTTTGAACGTGTCCCGCTGCAGAATTGCCGATTTTTATTTTATTGCGAAGCGAATTAAATCAAACTTCAATGTAGAACATTACAGAGTTGACATTGTTGTAAAGAGTCCTTGTTCGGCGTTAGAATGAAAATGAGTTAAATAAATTGCATATAATAATTAACACTGTTCCAACAAAAACGAAATTACGCCACGCCGATTTCACGCCGGTCAATTTGATCGGCGGCGGCGGCGTGGAAAAATCGTCGGCGGCGGCGGCGCGGCGGCGCGGCGCACATTTCTAGTTGGTACTAGGTCGATTTGTTTAAGGTCGTCTCCAAAAATATTTATTTATTGTCACTTACACCATAACTCGAATACTCGTTCTTGGCATAGTGCATACGATTGCAAGGGTTCAAGACACCTTTTAGCGATACGGTTTCAACTAGGTAATATGTAGTAACTCCTGCGGTTACAATGTATCGGCAAGTCAGTTATTAAACACAAACTGAAACACGCCGGCGCCGTTAAGTCATTTGTTACTTGTACGTTGTACTTTAACAACTTGATAAGAAATGTAATGTCTTAATTGATGAAAATATAACACATACATACCCTATGTTTCAGAATTTTCTGAAATGTTTTCGCTTTTCTCTAATTCCGTGGGTATCGGGGCATAGTTTAGCTTTGTATTGGGTAGTATTTTTAACACAGCGACGGTGGCGAATAGGCTGAGATAGTAAGCAGACACCGTAGTCTATGGAGGCTTGCTACTCCAGAATAATTACAAGCATGTTCTCACATTCACACACGAGTAATGGTTTAATATGAAAAAATTAAGATGAAAACGAAATGAAAAAATATTTCTTCGTAACAAACAAAAAACATATTTATTAGCTACATACATATAATTAGTACTATTTAAAGACTTAAAACTATTTGTTTTTTACGAAGAAGAAACCTCAGCTCACGAGCCAGCGCTGGTCTTCCGGCGATAATAGTTGGTAAGACCTTTGTGACCAAATTATTGCGAATAAACGATGTTTATTCGTATTTGAAACTGTTTCTTAAACCGCGGCATTAAAACAAACTGGCGCTTCGTCAACCGCATTCTATAAATGTGGTATTAATGTTAACTCACCTCCCCATTCTGACCATTTTGCTTCCGAAGGTCGCCCATCTCAATCTCGGACCCATTAGTCTGTGAACAATGTAAAATGGATTATTGACATCTGTCACTTTGAGTGTAAACACACCAATGATTAAGAGTTTTATGCCATCCTAAGCAAAAAGGACGCATCTGACTAATACGGGCTAGCGCGCGATCCATATACAAAAACTCGAATTTCGAGTCGCGCGGTAGTCCTTCAAGCCCTATTCCTTCAATTCCTGCCGCCAAAAAATCAAACAAATGCATAAATATTTTTTTAATGAACTACGACCGCGACATCGCTAGAACATTCACAATCGTCTACAGATGTCTGGCGTAAAAAAAAAGAAAACATTGAGTCCATAATAAAACTCTTCGATAAAAAAAAAACGGGGAAATCGGTGACTACCGCCGCTCGAAATTCAAGTTTTTGTTAGGTCCACTGGCCTTTATTTCCTCTTAAGTACTTAATTTCTACGTTCTTGTACTTAACTGTCAGGATTTTAAGGCTGTCAAAAAATTACACGTTTTTGTAGATAAGGCGTCTACGTGAGTGTCTCAGATACCTACTTTTAAGCGCTTTTTATGTGGCAGATTATTGTACAGATGACACTATAGAAAGAAAGTAACCATTATCCACTCTATTGGGAGCGCTTATCGGACATCGATAAATCATAACCTTAAACGCTAGGTCAGAAATCGTGTCTGCGACAGCCTGATCCGGAAACCTGACGCGCGAATTGAGCCTAGTGATCTGCCGTTTTCGGGAATGTGGGAACATTTCCCGCAACGGCCGTCAAGCGTTGTCGGTAACAAAGTGAATGTTGCCAGCAATTTTGAACTGATAAGCAGTAGGCGTGACATCCACTAAGTTCTGACACTCTCTTGTCTCTGTGCGAAAATGTCAACCATCTTCATCTGTACCACCGACAGAAAACTGTTAATATGTTAGCCAACCTGGTCAACCAACCAATGACAAGAATGTTTCTCAATATTCCTGGGAATGCGAAATATTGGCAAGGGCACAGGATTCATTAATATTTACCTATATATAATCACAGCCAGCCTTAACCTGCATGGGATTTCTCAAACCAAAACTTTTTTTTTTTTTTATTAGCAAAAAATATACATATCACTTACAGGCTAGTCCAACACATGATATATACAACAAAAAACAAGAAACTAGTTTAGAATACACAATTGTCGCACAAATACCAACCAATTGTTACTACATATTAAGCAGTAACGTTAGTTTCTGGCCGCGTGTACCAAAAGATTTCTGGTAATCCTGCTCGGAGAAATAAATTAGTTTTTCTCTCTATAATTTGAAATAAGAAACCATAAAATCCGATATTCAACTGTTATCGTAAACGAGCGCTGCGGAACTGCGCCCGCGCAGGTTTAAAAGGCAACAATGCTCAGTTTACCAAACAAGGTGACTTATTACAATAACAGTGGTTCTTCGTACAATTCGCGAAGAAGCACACCTACCTCACAGTACCTACAAAATCCGTACCAACATCCGACGTTACGCCCTTACATAGACACGCGTCGTTATTTATTTATTTATATATATATAGGATTACCAACAGACAATTTAAAAAATAATTAATGATTTATGTACAATTTACTCGCGTCAGCCCAACTTGGCACTTTTCTCGACAACAACTCGCTGAGAATAGCGACAGCCCTTAGATTGGGTGCTAAAGTGTGCGAGGCCCACCGTTGCCGCTGCGGGGCAATTGGTGAGTGAAAATGGTCACCACGGCCTAAGTTGTCAAAGGTGTGCAGGACGATTCCCGAGGCATCACGCCATCAACGAGGTTATTCGGCGAGCCATGGTTTCAGCCAATATTACGTGCCTGTTGGAGCCACCGGGCCTCAGCCGTACAGATGGCAAAAGACCGGACGGCCTTACGCTGGTTCCATGGCGGAGAGGGAGCTGCCTTTTATGGGATGCTACTTGCGTAAGCACTTTTGCAGCATCGCATTTGAGGCAGACCTCACGTTGTGCCGGCTCGGCAGCAGAGGCTGCTGCCAAGTTGAAGCACACTAAATACTCCTCCTTGGAACCGGTAAACTTTGTACCGGTAGCCATAGAAACCGCGGGACCCTGGGGCTCGGAGGCCCGCCGATTTTTCAAAGTGTTAGGCCGGCGCTTACACGAGAAGGGCTGCTGCTGCCCCTGCTCCGGGTCGTACTTGGTCCAACAGGTCTCCATCGCCGTTCAGCGGGGTAACGCTGCGGGCATCATGGGGACCTTCGACCCGCCCTGCGAGTCGTACTTGGTCCAACAGGTCTCCATCGCCGTTCAGCGGGATAACGCTGCGGGCATTATGGGGACCTTTGACCCGCCCTGCGGGTCGTACTTGGTCCAACAGGTCTCCATCGCCGTTCAGCGGGGTAACGCTGCGGGCATCATGGGGACCTTTGACCCGCCCCGCGGGTCGTACTTGGTCCAACAGGTCTCCATCGCCGATCAGCGGGGTAACGCTGCGGGCATCATGGGGACCTTTGACCCGCCCTGCGGGTCGTACTTGGTCCAACAGGTCTCCATCGCCGTTCAGCGGGGTAACACTGCGGGCATTATGGGGACCTTTGACCCGCCCTGCGGGTCGTACTTGGTCCAACAGGTCTCCATCGCCGTTCAGCGGGGTAACGCTGCGGGCATCATGGGGACCTTTGAGCCGCCCTGTGGGTCGTACTTGGTCCAACAGGTCTCCATCGCCGTTCAGCGGGGTAACGCTGCGGGCATCATGGGGACCTTTGAGCCGGGTGCGATGTGGGGAGGATTAGATTATATTTATCTTTATACATATTTTGTTTTTGTTTTTATCTATAAGTAATCACATTTATACTTACTAGTTATTAACTTTTATTTACTTAGTTTTAAGCCTTTATTATCTGTTGTTGTGTTTTTACTTCTGTCTTAAATAAATGGAAATAAATGTAATATATAGCTTAGTTAACATTCTTAGTTGATGTTCATTTAATTATAGGTACACACAGCTTATTTTAGCATCTAAGGTATAATTGACTTTTTAAGCGCAAGTCGGGGTACCTACTCAAGGTATATCGGTCTAAAGACACTCCAATACCTAATTTCAGATACCTAACATTACAATGTTAACGGACAAATATATCCGTTTACTTTTCTTTGTTTATCTAGGACTAGCTTCTGCCCGTGATTCCGTCCGCGTGGAACTCGTTTTTATCGTAGCTCCATACAAATTTTCACCCCCCATTTCACCCCCTTAAGGAATAATTTCCGGGATAAAAACTATTCTATGGCCTTCCCGGGACTCAAACTTTATCTATACCAAATTTCACCCGTACAAACTTTGCGCCCCTATTTCACCCGCTTAGGTTTTCCCAAAACCCCAAAATTACTTTTATTTATTGTATTGTAATAAGGAGTCCATACACAAAGTTTCAAGTCTCACTTAAAATTTTACTCCATCTCCATACAAACTTTCAACCCCCTTTCTACCCCCTTGAGGGTGGAGTTTTCAAAAATCCCTTCTTAGTGGGTACTATCGTCATATAAACTACCTATTGTGAAAAAAACAGCTTTCTAGATTCAACGGTTTGGGCTGGGCGTTGATTTAAGTGAGTGAGTGAGTCAGTCAGAACTTTTTCATCTCTCATACTCTGAAAGTAGGTCATTGTTTATCTAAAGAGCGGGTTGAAAGTGAGGCATGTCGCCCATAGGGCTGAAAAGTAATTAAAAAAAAGACCGGGTTGCACTCCGGGAGTGCCGGCAGAAGTCAAAACTCAATAACATTGTAACAGTTTTTCGATCAGATCACGTGACATCTTACGGTGTCACCCTAAAAATGAATTTGACGCAAATTTATAAACAATGGACCCGATTCTACAGTGGCCTCTAAACTTCCTAATTTTATTTAGGTGTCGCTAAAATATTTTGCTATTCTATGAGCAGCGGTCATAATCAAATGACAGCGCTAATTTGAATCTGACGTTTCTTATTTTAGGCGGTCTATACAACTTACTTAGCTGCCTAAATGCTATTCTAAATATGTCGTTTTTAATCTGCCGCCTAAATTATGTCTAAAAATTAGACAATTTAGTTTTAAGCTAGTTAAGCCATGTGCACGTAGAATCGGGTCCAATTATCAATTATTTAGTCGGACGGCCCGCGGGCGCGTTGGGTGCTACGGGCCGCCGGCTCCGGGCGGCGGCAAACACAATACCAATTTGTTTTTGCCATTAAATATTTTTCAAAACTTTATCTCTTTAGGAATAACGTCTAAATTCGAACTAACTATTCGAATTTTCTCAATAGCAAAACGGTGAAGGACGCGTTGGTATTATTACAAATTTATTTGCAGAATATGCTATTGCAAATAGTGTTTAACGGCTTTATTCTTACGAATAGCGTTCAGTTTTGAATGAAGTTGAATCGGCTAGCAGCAAAAAGTGACCTCCTTCACATCTGACGTCACAAAACTCTGTCGCGTATTTAACAATTTTTCCCCATCCCAAAAAGTGCTCAGCGCCGCTAAAGAAGTTTTCACTTCAATAGAAAAGAAATGGCAGAAACCTGTACAGCCACAGTTTCAGAAAATTGTACTGATTTTGAAACTTGTTGACAATCATGCGTTATTTTTTTAAATATTGACAATAATATTTCGATATAACTACTTCAAAAACGCCTCCAGGAAATGGTCCACACACTAACATTATTAAAATCTATCAACAGTTCGCGCTCAAATGATCCATACACAAACGCTTTTAAAATGGGTTCTATAGGATCTGACTGATTTAGAAAATATTTAAGTTTTTGGCTTTCAATTCATTTCCTCGTATTCGAAATGAAAAGTAGTGTGTTTAACTCGGGGAAAGCCACCCATTTCAGCCTCGAACTATTGGCGCTCTCACTTCGTTCGAGTGCCAAAATATCTCGTCAGGAATGGGTGGCTTTCAACCCTCGTTAACAATACGTTTATATATATAGACAGATTCTACGGTATCAAAGGGGAATACATATAATACAAGTTTTGCTAAAGTATTTCGATCAATTAAGTGCTTTTCAAACATCATTCTACTAAAGGTTTTGCGTATCAAAATGGTTTTCCTTGAAATCGCATGACGATTAACGATCGATCAGGAGCGACGGTTTTTAACGTTGTATGCCAGTATCTCAGTTTGTATATGGAATCTGGACAGCACTTCACACTGCTCCGACCTCCGACCGGCGTTTGTAGAGTCAGCATCAAAAGTAACTGCGCAAACGAAGACGTCAAAAGTCTTTATTAAAAGGGAATAAGAGCTTTTGACGTCTTCAATTGCGCAGTTACTTTTGATGCTGACTAGTGACCATACGCGACTCTGCTCGTCGCAGCGGGACGCGGGGGCAGTGTGATTTTTCTAATCTTATATGGAAGAGGAAGACCTAGAGTAAAATACTACGCGCGTCGAGAAAGATCTACCCACCTCTTTCTAATTTGCACGGTGCAAGTCAGTCAGGAGGCGCTCAGTCGCGCGCGAAGCGATTTGTCACCAAGTTGTGCTAGATGTTCAGCTCAAAAATAGATGTTGATTTGTTGATGTTAGGTCGTATCGAGATGTCAAGGAGGACAGGTTAGTAGCTGGGGTGCTACTTTGAGCTCCACCGACAGGAGCTCTTAAATAAGCAGAAGAGACAAGAAGAAATATGGAATAGTTTTTTTATGTCAAAGGTGTTAGCATATTTCCGACAAGAGCCCAAAGCTCTTAAGTTTATGATACTCATATGGAATATGGTATAGTTGAGATACTGCCTTAGCTATATTAACTGTGCCTATATGCAAGAAACAAATGACCGTGCCGTGCCATCCATACTATACCTACTATCCATATCCATATCCATACTAATATTATAAATGCAAAAGTGTGTCTGTCTGTCTGTCTGTCTGTTACCTCTTCACGCTTAAACCGCTGAACCGATTGCGATGAAATTTGGTATGGAGATAGTTTGAATCCCGGGGAAGGACATAGGATAGTTTTCATCCTGGAAATCATAAGGGTCTGAAATGGGGGGTTTAAGTTTGTATGGAGCTGCGATATAAACGATTTCCACGCGGACGGAGTCGCGGGCAGAAGCTAGTAATATTATAAATGCGAAATTGTGTCTGTCTGTTACCTCTTCACGCGTATGCCACTGAACCGATTTAAATGAAATTTGGTTTAGATATAGTTTGAGTCTCGGGGATGGACATAGGATAGTTTTTATCCCGAAAATCACTCCCTTAGGAGGTGAGATAGGGGGTAAGTTTGTATGGAGCTATACGATATAAAGGAGTTCCACAAGAACCTTTGAGAGCAATAACATATGCAATTTACATACATTTGCAACGGCCGTGTCCGTAAAATGTATGTCTTGAGGTAATTTAACGAAACCGCTTTTATAAAAAATGGACCTGACCCGGTATCATGGTCGGCCTTATCACACGATGTGACAGGATAGAGGGTCCGTCATTGGCTGACACCGTTCGATAGAACGGGACGACGCTCCCATCTTGTCACTTATCGCTTGATAAGACCGACCATGATATGGGGTCTCTGAATAAAAAACTTTTTTTAATATTGCACTCAACCGTTTAACGATCAAATTGTATACTATTCGAAGTACTTATGAAGCCTATAAAATATTGTAAACGAATACATTTGTTAACCGTGTAAATGACTACCTAAGTAGTTTATACCTAACCTACCAGCCCAGTTAGAACCCAGCGTTATATAGCGTCCCTTGGCGACCGAGCTGCTGCTAGGGTGAAAATAGAGAAAATAAGGAGAAATCTAATATCCGAGATATGAGACCCAGCTAGTTCCATTTTTCTGCCCCGTTAAGGTTAGTAAGTATATAATTCGTTCGTTGAACAACTGAGTGCAATGTTTAAGAAACGAGTTTATCTTTTTACGTAGTTTATCTTTTTACCTAGTTGATCTTTTTACATAGTTTATCTTTTTACCTAGTTTATCTTTTTACCTAGTTTATTTTTTTACCTAGTTTATCTTTTTCTGTTTACACGTTAGTGTTGACATTAGTGTTCGTAAGAATGGAACAATTTCCCTCCAAAGAAAGTAACTGTAGAGAATTACAATATCGTTGGTTTGATATTACTTAATTAAAATTACTTACCGACTCTCGCTTCCTGACTTCGGAATCCCGTTTCCTCACCTCAGACTCCATGATGGTATTTTTTAGATTCACAACTAAATTATCATTTAAACACTACACTGTAATAAACTGGTTTGTTCAGGGTTCAGTGCTTTTCTGTAAAACGGGGATGAATCTGTAATGAAGCGCCATCTTATATCTGTAACAAGAAATACAATAATTTTAGCATGAGGCTTACAAAGACTGCATTTCAAAGTCACCCCGACCTTGAAATGCAGGAGTGACTTTGGAAATTTCCTGTAAGTACGATTGAGCGAACCCAAAATATTGAGACATTGGTTTTACAACAATTATAAGAGCAGGCCATCAGTGCAAAGTACTTTTCTGTTGCCTGTAAATAAAATTGAAAAAAGCGGCCAAGTGCGTGTCGGACCACGCACAACGAGGGTTCCGTGCCTATTAAAAAGGTCGTTACTGAAATCTTATGGCACTTACGTCCTTTTCTTTAAGGAAGGCAGTTTTTTAGAAATATCTCAAAGACTTTAGAACCGATCTTATTCAAAACAATTTTCGCTGAGAGAATTTAATAAGCCCTTTGAGCATGATTTTTTTCATATTTTTAAAATACACGGTTCAAAAATTAGAGGGGGGGGGACACAATTTTAGTGACTTTCGAGGAGATTATCTCCGACTCTATTCACTTAATCAAAAAAGTTGCTGAGAAACCTTATATTTATTTTGAAAGGCCTATCGATTGATGTGCCACACGTGGGCTTGAAATGAAAAAAAAATGTTGACTTTCAGTTTTATGTATGCACCCCTAAAAAAAATTTTTTTAGTAATTTAGTTACAAAACTATGTAGCGGGTAACAAAATACACCTATCCTGAAAATTTTATTCAAATACACCCTAATAGTTTTCGAGTAAAATGCCTGTGGCGAATCTATAAGGGTTCCGTTTTTTGCCAGTTGGCTACGGAACCCTAAAAAATAGGAACGTTTTTCATACAGTCTCTAAAATATTGCTTAATTGTTTTTCTATTATAATTTACAGCATCAGAAACTATTTTCCGGCGAACCTAGATCTATATGGCATGCAATTTTAAAATGAGAACTAGAGGTATCTGTATGATTTCAGTCGACCGTGCTGGCGACACATAAGGCGTCTACAATACAATACAATACAATTATTCTTTATTGTTCAAAATAAAAACCACACAAGTATCTTAAGGCAGGTTTAGACAGGGTCAGTCACTGACTTCGAAATCGAGACAAGTCAGCGCTGACCCGAGAAAAACCCAATGTAAATTGATTTGAAGTTCAAGTCAGTACAGCGGCGGGAGGTCAGCGCTGACTTGTATATTCGCACACGAATATTTTGAGGTCAGTCGATACTGACTTGTGCACTGACCCTGTCTAAACCTGTCTTTACGCTATGCAACGCTAGACAATAGGCGTCGAACGACTTATATAGATTTAGATCGTTTTTTCGTTTTTCCGCTGTAAAATGTCAAACGATTCGAATTAAAACACATTGACTGAGCAGAATTGCACTTTAAGTTTTTTAAGCCCTTTATCTTTTTATCTCTTAGAGGAATGTCTTATCGATATTATTGACTAATAAAACGAATGCGTTACCCCACGCGTCGTGGATCCGGAACTGGATCAAGCCTTTTAACTACGTATTTTAGTACTTGAGATTATTTGAGTTGGCCGAATTGCAACAAAGAGTCCATTCAAAAAGCGACTCTACCCCACGCGGACAGAGTCGCGGGCAGAAGCTAGTATTTTTTATATTATTAAGGTTATCATATTTAATTGGCTTTAGACTCTTGGCTTCACAAGATAGGAGCGTCGTCTCGTTCTATCGAACGGTGTCAGCCAGTGACGGACGCTTTATTTTGTCACTTATCGTGTGATAAGGCCGACCATGATACGGGGTCTATCCTTATAATGCGTTAATCCTAGGTCACTTTTGGGGGCGAGGCTCCGCGTCAACTCTGGCGCATTGTCAAGGAATATATTAAGGTTTGCATTGATAAGTAAACTTCCTAGTCTACATAGAAATTAAATCTGAAAATCTGCAGGTATAAGTATAAACGTTACCCCACGCGTCGTGGATCCGGAACCGGATCAAGCCGTATTTAAGTACTTGAGATTATTTCAGTTGGAACTGCAACACAGGAGTCCATTCAAAAAGCGATTCTATCGACCTAGCTAGCAGATTCAAATTCCAATGTCCGTTTTATAAAATGTCGGCCAACATAAATAGTTTCAACGATACGTATTACTTTGTAGAAAAATATAAGAAGTGCCGTCATAAGTGTCTATGGTCAAACGGTATTTTGATGTTTATGTTTTCCATATTACTGGACTTTCGGTATAGACATAGGCTTATCCTGTGGCCCTACCTGCTTTGTATTTGTATTACGCAGGGCCGGGCAGATACTAAACAATATAGTTGTTATCTCATAAGGATATTGTTAAGAAATATTAGCAAGCCAGGCGTTACGAAAGCGAGTCACGAGCACGCAAACACACTTATGTATATCTTTGTTTATAGCAAACACTGTTGGGGAAAGCGAACGTACACGTAAACAAATATATAAAATGTATATAAGATACATTTATTTAAATCTTTATTGCATAAAAGAAGAACTAATCGTACAAAAGGCGAACTTAATGCGGTAAGCACTATCTACCAGTCAACCTTTGGCAAAGCAGACAGATTCTGGGCGGTGCAACTTCAGATATAAACAATAGTATACCCAATACATTCATAATAAATGACAAATATATACAATATAAATATAAATACACGAATAAAATATATAATATACATGTAATTATACGGTTCCGCTAGAAAACAACTAGCGTAAAGACTTTTTAAAAGAATTTGAAGTAATTGGATCGAGGTCTGTAGGTATCCTACTAATATGTATTATAAATGCGAAAGTTTAGATGTTTGGATGTTTGGATGTTTAGATGTTTGGATGTTTGTTACTCAATCACGCTTAAACGGCTTAACCGATTTGGATGAAATTTTGCACGAAGATAGTTTATAGCCTGGATTAAAATATAGGATAGTTTCTATCCCGGGTCCACGCAGACGAAGTCGCGGGCGGAAGCTAGTGTACTATAGAGAAATAAGTTCTATGGACGCCTATTTTTCGAGTTTTCAGTCAAGTATAATTATGGCGTATTATTCTGTGCTATGCTATTCAGTTGGTAAAGCCAGCAAAGAAACTTGTCAACCACTATTCGACTCCATTATTTGGATCATCATCATCATTATATCAGCCGAAAGACACTGCTCGAAATAGGCCTCCCCAATTAGGTCATCAGTCCACCTTGTGGGGAGGTCTACCCACCCAATATTTGGATGTTAAGGTTCAAAAGTGGTAGGCTGGTGGTAGACCAATTTCCTGGCTTACTACCTAGAAGATATAAGTTTGATGGGATGTCGCACATAAAACACTTCAACCGTATAGGTAGTTGGCTTGAGGAAAAGACGGTGTTGTTATTCTAAGCAAAACAAAAAATATCTTTCTATACCTACAACATTTTTCGCTTGTAAGATTGCGTATAAACCTAATTTACCTGTGATTACGGCCTGAAGTCACGATTACTACTGCGGTCGACTTAATTGTTCTGTGATAAGATAAAGGTAGCACTTTGCCTTCGCGCGTAGTGATGTGCAGATTTAACGCATATACTCATTATCTTCTGGCAAGGGGCCATGAATCTTGTTAATTTATGAACAGCAACACAACACAAACTAGTGCCTACGCCTAATGATGAGTTTTCTTCTAAAAATTTATTGCAACGATTTTAATGTTCGTATTTAAACTTTCGTGAGACATGTCTAAAATACGGGTGCGCCAAAGTTCATATAAAATTGCAACTTCGATTATTGGATTTCCGAAAATTTATCTCATAATGATCATTATTCATAATTATTTTTCTAATAACTATCGTAACTCCGAAATGTCTATATTCATAATTTTATTCAACATAAGTATCTCTGTTACTACTATCTATGTTTATATACTTTTATATCATAATGGTTTTTAGTTATATAGTTTAATATCATATTTATTTCTATACATACTAGTAGTTATTGCTAAATTTTGTATTAATAAACTTCTCTCTGAGATCAACTAATGCCAAGATAGTGGTGTATAAGTTCAAGTAGGCAGTAGGGAGCTTTGCTCCCGCTTTCGTCTTCAAGGTTATATTTTTTTAGAGCGGAAAAACTTGTTTGCAAAAAAATATTAACTAGTTATATTCTTAGTTATGATTTATGATATTAGGACTAACAAAATTATGATATATGTCCATTATGAAGGAAACTGTTATGAAAAACCAAATTATGAGTTCAAGTCTGTTCTTAGTGATGACATTATGAAGAAACATTTTATGAAAACTGTTCGTTATGAGTTCCGATGATAGTTACAGAAATTTAGGAACATAAAAGGTAGGAAGTAAAAAATCATGAAGAGTAATAATTATGATTACAAAGCGGTATTACTAGAAAAAATCGACACATCAAGTTTATATGAGCCAATATGGACCCCTAAAATACTACCAATAAATCCACGGTTAAACTCACGTATTAAATGTCACTGCAGGCGACATGTTTCGAACTCTTCTTCAGGGTGAGTGCACTGCCCGCAAACAATTTTAATGTTACCCTGGTCCACCAGAATGCTGTTGTAAATTAACCGCAAACCACAACCACTGATTAAGAAAAAATGTTTAAACCAGATGAAGCGTGAATATCTATTGTACTTATCTAAATTATTATTTTTAAGGTTGTATGTAGAAAACTTCTGTGAGTTTATGACATATTAGTTCGATACATGTCGAGCGATATTGGACCTCAAAGTCATGAGTTACCCGTTTCATAATATCTATATATGTATATACATATGTAAATGAGGTTTACTGCACCTCATTTAGCGTGTTTATGGTCAGTCTATAATAGTTGTCGAGAGAGCTGTCAGATATGTACAGATGTTATGTCAAGATAATTAAATAAATACAATATCTAAAGGAATACGGAATATTAGCTTTAAATGTGGTTTCTCTTTCAGGTATAGTGTTTAGTTAGTATTTTGTAAGGTAATGTGTTATGTTTGTAACATTGTAAATAATAAAAATGTCCTCTTTCAGAGCAACGCAATTTTGTTTATGTTCCTATCATAAATGGGTAATGCGATTTACAAACGCATTATAAAACCACATTTAAAGCTAATATTCCGTATTCCTTTAGATATTGTATTTATTTAATTATCTTGACATAACATCTGTACATATCTGACAGCTCTCTCGACAACTATTATAGACTGACCATAAACACGCTAAATGAGGTGCAGTAAACCTCATTTACACATATATATGTAGATATTTTATTATGAAACGTTTATAAACGTAAAAGTCCTGACTGACTGACTCACTCACTTAAAATCAACGCCCAGCCCAAATCGTTGAACCTAGAAAGCTGATTTGTTCACAACAGGTAATTTATATGACGTAGTACCTACCCACTAAGAAGGGAAAATTCCACCCTCAAGAGGGTAAAAACAGGGTTGAAAGTTTGTATGGGGATGGGTGGTTTTGGAAAAACCCACCCCTAAGTAGGGGTGCAAAGTTTGATATTTTTTTATGCCGGAAATCAGTCCCTAAGGGGGTGAACTGGGGGGCGAAAGTTTGTATGGAGCTACGACATAAAAGAGTCCCACGCGGACGGAGTCGCGGGCAGGAGCTAATATTTTTATATTTTTAAGGTTTATCATATTTACTTGGCTTTTAGGACTCCTGCTAATACATACTTGCATACAAACATCACTATAATGCGTTAACTCTAGGTCGCCTTTGGGGGCGAAGCTCCGCGTCAACTCTGGCGCATTATCAAGGAATATATTAAGTATATACCTAGTGTGACGTTTGAATTGATAAGTAAACTTTCTAGTCTACATAGAAATTAAATCTGAAAATCTGCAGATATTGCATGACGAAGTATAAAATTTGAGTAGGATTTTGTAGGTATAAACTATTTGTCAGTAACTGAAATGATATTTGGATATTTACGTACTCGCGGCACTTGCAGTGGATACCTTTGGACCTTGGTCGATAGGGGTGTCGGATGGTCTCGGGGCCTTTAATTAGTCCAAAGACCGATGGCGAGGTCAAAGTTGGGATCTGTTGAGCAAGGGCATTTTTGTTTTAAATGATAAGTTTTGAATACCTAAACTAGATATCTTGGTTCCAAGTTCCAATACCTACCTACATAGATAGGTAGCATATAGGCAAATGATAAGATAATCGTTATCTTTAAGCTAAATTATTTAAATTAGAATTCAATGATCCTTGACTGCATATTATAATAAGTGCAGATAGCTTTAAACCAGTTTAGAATGGTTTCGATTTTCAACCTTTTTCAAGGAAGTATGGCAACATGTTTCGCGATCCTCCAACTTTATTAACATGTATTTTACACCAGTTAGACGCACGCATGTTAACGTAATTTTATACCAAACTTTTGTGTCCAACAGTAAACCTAGTCACCTAGGGCTTGTCCATATATTACGTCATTGTTTTTTGAACGTTACTAACTTAAATTACGTTAAACGTTACTAACTAATTTGCGTGTTGACCTATGTGAATCACTTATATTATCTAGGTTAAACTATTGTGATGTCGTGTATGATGGGTGCATTACTGGTCGTTCCAAGAGGCTCATACAGCGAGTGCAGAACGCATGTGCTCGTTTTTGTTTCAGAGTCCCTCCCCGATCCCACATCACTCCATACTTGAACGCCGCTAACTTGCTTAACATGCCTGCACGCCGGCGCCTGCACCTTGCCACTCTGCTGTTCGGGGTAGTAAAACACGAAACCCCCAGCTACCTTTTTCATAAACTGGTATGGTCCAAAAGTGCGCGGAGGTTTAAGGCAATGGCCATTATACCTATGCACCGAACCGCTGCGTTCAGAGGTAGCTTCAAGTACGCGGCGTCTAAGTGCTGGAATGATATCCCTCCTCCTATCCAAGGGGCGCTTAGCAGATACACCTTTAAGCGTAAGCTTAAAGGCTATTTGTTGACGCTCCAGAAATCAAGATCCTAATCCCCAGCACTGTGACAGCAATAAATATGCCAATTGCCAATTGCTAATTTTTTATCTAGTTTTTGTTTTTCAATGTGTACGGTAAATATCGATATTTTATTGAAGCTGCATCCAGGTAGTGCGTAGGTACATGTATTATCTCACTTTAAGTATTTATGTTTATTTCTCTTTCGCCTGTCCCAATACTCCCAATAATGTAGGTAGTTTATTTATTACATTTGTATGACGTTTCCGTGAGTCACCGACGGTGCTGGCTGAAAATCAGCGCTGCAGGTGTCTGACACCTCAGCATAATGCTGAGCCAGTGTCCGGTTCACTGCTGCAGAGACACACTTGTTTCATGTTTTATCTGTTCTTTGATTATTTTATTGTTTAATATGTGTGTCCTGTGTGTTTGTGAATAAATGTATCTTTCTTTCTTTTCTTTCTTTCTTAAAGTTACTATACCGTCATCCAATGGTCAGACACCCCCCCCCCCCCCTATTTTGAAATAATGTAATATATGGACAGCTCCCTACGCCTAGAATGCCTGAGATTACTCGACACGTCACTTCACTTGAAAAAAAACGTAATAGGCGTAGACACTAAATATAATAATCAATAATGTCATATTTTCTCGAAAAAGAATAAAAAATGTAGTCAAATGGAGAAAAAAACAATGCAAAAGATTAAATAATCACGAAGTTATAAGTGTCCAAAGTTTTAAGAAGGGGTATGTTTTGTCCCTTTTTCGCAAAACGCAACTTCATATCAAACGATGACGCTGGAAGAATGTGACGTCACAGAAGACGGCAACGTGCCGCGCCGCAACGTGGTCGGCGCCGGCGTCGACGCGGCCCCCCGGCAGCATCCTGTAATGTGACGTCATACACCGTTTGCGTTTTCTCTCTCTAACAAGCAATATTAAAACGGTTGAGCTTCGTAATTCTTTGAGATATCTGAATGGGATTTGCGTCACTAGGCATATTTTTATGCCTTCTTTCTTTTGGAGTAATAATAATTTTCGAGTATACACCCCTATTGTGTAACCTCATATTATTTTATTTATGTATACAACAAAAACAGAGACTGTAATGTAAACAAAAACAAAAATATCAATGTAAACAACAAAATATACAAAATATAAACAAATGCATATTTGGAGTCGCAATGCGCTACCGAATATGCCTTTGCTCGGATCACACTCCATTTTTGATACACCCTGTACCTATCCGCTTTAACTAATTTACCGTTTCCCCGCTCATAGGCGGCGGGAGGAGAGGTGAACCATCTCTCTCTAAATCAGTGAGTGCACTGCATTAAAATTTTGGGTTGGGGTGTAGCAAAGGGTAACCAGGACTTTTTCGATGGTGGGATTTGATGCTACAGAATATGCTAAAAACACTTTTAAAAAAGTCGTCGGTGTGATGTCAAACTGACACCACTTTTTTATGATTGCATCTTACCGAATTCGTCAAAATAAGCATGTTTCACGTGACAAACTTATTTCTAAAATTTAAAAATATCGACATATTGCACTCCAAAGTTTGCTCAAAGGTTGACTGGTAGAGAACTCTAAACTCTAAGGCAGGTCGGTGTAGGTGCGACGACGAGTGAAGCGAGGAGGAGTATAAAATTTAGGTTGAACTGCGACCCTACAGCGCGCGAGCTGAACGAGCGTGGCGAGCGTGCCGCGGCAGCGGCCGGCAAAGCGCCAAAACCATTTCTATTTGTTTTATTTGAAGTGAAAACTTCTTTAGCGGCGCTGTGCACTTTTTGTAATGGGGGAAAATTGTTAAACTCGCCACAGGTCACGTGACCGTGACATTTGAGAGATACTCGCAACAGGTCACGTGACCGTAAGATGTCACGTGACCGTAAGATTCGACAGATTGAAAATTCGTAAGACGGACACGCGTGACCTGATCGAAAAACGGTCACAATGTCATTGAATTTTCACTTCTGCCGGCACTCCCGGAGTGCAACCCGGTCTTTTTTTTCCAAAAATATGTATAGGTACGCCCTACTATGAATTTTTATTACCTGGTTACCCTTTGCTACACCTCGACCAGTAGGTACCTACCTATCGAAGTCCTAATGGATATCATCGGTCAAGGTCGTAGCGATAAGTACTTAGGTATATACACACACGTCCCATCCCCAATAACATACATCCTTGCAGAAATCAACGTATTACAGATTACTTAACTTGATTCGTGGGATTCCCGGAGTGATTTATGTCGATTGTGAACTCTATAAGTTAGGTGATAAGGTTGACATTGATCTGTAACGGAGGTTAAGGTAAACCACAATTTGTATGCAAGTGACGAGGCCAGTCTAAGGATAATGAATGGCAAAAAAAGTAGGTTTTCCTACTACGATATAACATCTTTATATGAAACTACCGCTACGGTAGCCCAGTGGGTCAGGCATGCGGCTGTCAAGCGGCGGTCGTGGGTTCGAATCCCGGCTCGTACCAATGAGTTTTTCGGAACTTATGTACTTAGGGCTCGTCCAGGAATCATGTGATCATATTTGGCCTACTTTTGACCCCCCCTCCCCCTTTGGTGATTATAACGCTATACCCAAAGAGAATATAACACTACGTACGCTACCCCCTCCCCCTTCCCCCATTCAAGATCACGTGTAATTTTGGGACTTAGTCAAGTAAAAAAACAGCAATAAATTAATAAAAAATGATTTCCTGATATGTAAAAAAATTACACGAGATGTCTTCTCGGACGCCCCCACTCCCTCACGTGATCATTTGTGATATTTTTCTGACCCCCACCCGCCCCATAGACGATCACATGATTTCTGGACGAGCCCTTTCGGAATATTTACCGTTAGCTTTTCGGTGGAGGAACACATCGTGATGAAACCGGTTTAATCCGAATAAGGTCTAGTTTTCCACCTGGGTTTGAAGGTCAAATCTTGGGATTAGGTGTCGAAGCGGACCATTGGCTCGTTTAGGGCACAACCGGGAATAACGCTAGAAGGATAATGTCAGAGATAGGGTACAGCGGAATGTCCTAGTCCAGCTGAGGAACTACCTCAAGCGTACAGTAGTACCACAAATATAAGTTACATCGGAAATCTTCGTCCACGCCGACGAGTGCTGACAAGTACCTACCGAATGAAATCGAACGTATGACCATTTCAATAAAGACCTTGTAGCGCTATACGTAAGGTACAATATGCGATGACAGGTGAACTCGTGCTTTCCCGCTCATGACGCCAGACAAAATGCCGGGCGCCGGAGCTGCCGGCGTCGCGCGCAAAATTTTGGCCAATGGTCCTTGAAGATTTTACCCGCGCAAACGCGCTGCCTTATGATTGGTTAATTTTGAGCAATTGAGCATTGCATTTTGAGCATTGTGCATTCGTGTCTAATCCCATTTTGACAGGTGTCACCGGTTCCGGCTAACGTTCGGATGTGACACGAGCAAATGCATTGTCAGCCGCCGCAACGCAAAATTGCCTGTCTTATCATAAGTCATAACTCTTTATAGTTTTACAATACAATGCACCATGAAAATATTCATTCACTCACGTGGTAGGTAGCCACGTCACGTGTCTACGCCGACAACATTCCAAATACAATATAATATCAATCAATATGGGATATTAATTATATTATTTTTAAAATTAAAACTTTCAAATTTAAAACTACTTAAAGCTATGCTACCTATGGGTACCATATTTTATTATACCTGACTGCACCTTTATAAAACCAAAACCTCTGGTAATCACTACATAGTATA